>VZDJ01007753.1:46989149-47025119 GCA_008694505.1 Cyanoderma ruficeps | reverse complement strand
AGGAAGGAAGGAAGGAAGGAAGGAAGGAAGGAAGGAAGGAAGGAAGGAAGGAAGGAAGGAAGGAATGTTAAGTATTGCAGTTGCAACATTGCTCCACTTCAGATATTAAGAAATACCTACAAAACTTTACATAAAATGAACAAAAATGTTTATTTCAGATATTTTATAAACCATCTGTTATACACAGAATACTCAAGAACATTGTCTTTAATTCAAATTCAGCTTTAACTGCTACAACAGTCATTCTCACTAACACAAGTAATTTAGTTTATATCAGAAGCTGAAAGTTCTCATCTATGTTTAAAGGCTCTCACAGACATTAAATTAACACACTACTCCTAAAATTATGGGGGTTTTGTGAGTGCCAATTTAGTAAAAGCATATAATAATATTTTATGAACAAACACATTTCAAAGATAAATAAGAAAATCTCCAAATGTGTGGTTGATAAACACACATTGCAGCAATTGCAATAATGTATTCTTACAAGAAATGTAAGGAGAAGAAATGCTTTGTACTTTAACTCAAGAAACTGGAAACATTTGTCAAGGCTAAGTAGGAAAACAATTTAAAAGGAAGTCAAAGGTATTCAAAAGAGTGTAAATGGCTTTGTATTTTGTATGGAAGAATGAAAACCTTCCATTGAAGGAGACTCTGATGATCTCTGATCCTGTCCAAATGCAAATGAAAAACCAACGTCATCTTTTCCATCTCCAAACGCATGAGAGTTTGATTCCGAGTGGAAGGGAAAGACAAACGCATCTTCATTTTCTGATTTCTCAAAGAAGCTTCCTATATGGAACACATATAATATTTGTTGTTAGATTAAATCTGAGAGAATACTGCATTCAGCATATGCTTCTTTATTAATATATTGTGCCAAATAGCCCACTGAGCTTCACCCCTGAGTTGTGTGTTTATTGTTGCACCAGAGATGGCATTTCCAGGGGGTTGTTATTAGAATTGACATCGAAGGAAGCGTGGAGCACTTGAATGGTTTAGAACAACAAAACACTTCTGCGTGACACATTTTGCACCAGAGATATCTGTAAACAGAATCTGCAAAAGTGTTTGTTTAGAGAAACACGTGATCAATCATTGAAATACTTGAACTTTTTCTTCGTCTTTGCAAGTCCTCTCATTTTGCTTCAAACACACCTAACACTATCCCTATTTCTTTCTTTCTTTCTCATACCTCTTCTTTTCCATGATACATCAGGCACTTGGAGCCCGACATGCAAGGGAAGATTGAAGCTAAAGATTTAGTTAAAACACAAATGAGCACAATAAACCACTGAGCTACACTATCACCACTGAACACCCTTTCAGACAGCCAAAGGAGCTCTGTTAAGCTGGATCATGAGCCTGTCAGTCATAGGAACACACGGAGAAGAAAGCTGATCTACACAAGTACATCTGAGTTTCAGACTTACCAATATCTTTGTGCAGGGACAGAGAGTTCAGGTTTCCCACAGAATAATTTTCCTCTGTCTGAAGTATAAACAAATTTTTAATTTAACAAATGAGAAAGGCAAAAAGTAAACTTTATTGCTGATATGTAATACGTTCATTTGTTTTAGTGAGAAAAACACTGTCTCAGTGTTAGCAGCCTTTACAAAATACCATTTAAAGGTGTTTATCAGTCCCTAAAGTTGCAAGGTGAGTTCTTTGATCAGCTGGATTTTATGATATTTGCATGCAGCTGCAAACACCCTTCTTCCATTCTTCTAGGAAAAAACCTGACTGATAACAGTCCAAAAGCTGACCTGAATTACTGCTGGTTTTTGAACCAAAAAGACTTAAAATTGTTCAAATCTATGACATTTTATAAAATCTCCAAGCAACAACACAAATACATCCTACTCAGCAGGACCTCAAATTGCCAGAAAGAGTAGTAGGATAATCACTTGTCACTCTTAAAACACATTCTTAGACTAGACTTAAAATAGATACTGATGTCCTTCAAAACTCCCATCTAACTTTAAAGAATCCCAGATCTGCTACGGCCTGGTAAATTCTTGGTTTCTGCTGCTGAGCAGGCACAAAATAATGTGGGTTCTGACAGCACTGACTCAAACCCCACCTAATTCCTAAACAATTCACAAATCACACACCAGTGTGTTCTCTCCTACACACAGTTCACTAAATGAGATACCAAATCCAGAACAAAAAGGTGGTTTCCCTCATCCCTGCTTCAGCTCCCAGCCACCTGCAATGGCAGCTGCCTGGGCTCAAATCCCCTATTTGCATCATGGGGCTTGGAGCTACACTGCCAAGTGACACCTAAGCCCTGGCTGATGCACACATCTATCCTGGACCCCCAGTTATCAACCTCATAGCCCAGGAGAGGAAAAATGACTCTAGAGCACTGGATTTGGGGAATCTCCAAAGAAAATGGAAGACCTGGATTCCATTCCCTGTTCCATTTAGTTGCCTGCCAGCTCCTCCATTTGAGTATAGCTAATCCATGTTTGCTGTTCAGTAACCCTAACAGACTGCCCTTTCTTCCCTTCTCACTGTTCTCCACTTCATCAAGACAAAACCACACAGGAGAAGCCTGTGAGTTGTGATGTCTGCTAGAGAACTTGAATTTTGCACTGAACCAGAAGCCTTTTGGTGAATTGAGTCACTGTATATTTGCACGTGATCCATATGAGAGAGATTCATACTTGGTTAGAAGTCATCAGAAGGGGATTGCCAGGGAAGGAATTAAACATTTTCAAAGAACATCAAACTTAAAAGTAACCAGGATAGTTAAAAAAAAAAAGAAAAAAGTTTGCTAGAAAGATAACCGGTCTGAAAAATCTCATTCAGAACCAATGCTGTTTTAGTCACATATTTTGCTTTGTGGCAATTTAATGTTCAAAATTAATAATTTTTTTTTTTACCTCATCAGATGAATTTTGTGCTCCAAACAGAGAAGAATCAAATAAATTAAAGCCAGGTGACTTCTGGGAGAAGTTCATGAGAGAAAAGAAAGCAGGAGATTTTGATGTTCCCTCTTCACAACCTAAATTTTGAATGCTGTAAATACAGAAAAGTAGTAACTATATTAATAGTTTTTTAAGTGATGTAGATGGCTTTTTCCCTCCTATTTCTTCCTTTCCCTCTTTTTTCACTTTTTTACATCCCCATAGCTTTCATCAGTAATTGCTTTTTGCATGTCACAGAACAGATAACACAACTCTTTGAAGTAAAGGAAGGTGGTGTTCTTACCAACTCCCTGCCCATTTAACAAAAAAACCCAAAAAGCCTGTTTAAAGACAGAAATCAGAGTAACAAATATTACTGCAGGAAAAGACAATGTGTCTCATGTGTTTCTAAGTGAAGTAGTGATCTTTCAAAACAGCTTCAACTGGAAATGATATTGTAGGAAGATAACTTAATAAATATCAAGCCATAACTCAGGAAAAAATCTGAACATTTTCAGAAGAGCTTTCTAGAAAATTCTCTTTCTAGTATCTTTGAAAAAGAGCAGAAATGCTTATACAATAAATGTGAGTACAACTTTTTGGCTCAGAATCAAAATGAAAGTTGAAATCATACGAGTCAAACGGAGGTGTTTTTGAGAAGTGTGGGGGTTTCCCCTTTAAGTCAGGTGTTTTAGGTGCTCTTAAGAAAGGTTCTGCACTTTCTTCTGCTGTGTCAGGATTATCTTCATTTGGCTTAAAACCTCTGTGCACATCCTGTTTAAAAAGAAATAAACAATGATGTTTATAATGTATAAAATTTCCCAAAATATCATTAGTCCTTTTAACCATAAATATGTTCTCAGTGGAGCCAGCACTGAGCCTGTTTATTTATAGTTCTGTGCAAGAAATGTGTTTTAAATGCAGACTTTTTTCAAAATGCTTCATTAATGAAAAAGTTATGCACCAATTGATACTTTACCAATTCCTGAGACTTGCCTCTTGCTAAATGAATCAAATATGTCAAAATACTTTGACTATTCTAAATAAACTTCTTACTTAGGACAGAAGAAATGCTTTTCTTACTTGAGGTACATACAAACAGTCCATGTGCTCATCTGCTTCTTCATCAACACGTTTGGCCTCTTGGCTCGCTGCACAAAAAAGACAGCACTGCCTGTATTCTAACAGCATTTTAAACACACATAAAAATGACATTGAGGGAAAGAATCCATCAGAGAAGTTCACTAGCATGGCATTGCTATTGGTAAGGAAGTGTTCTGACTGTGGTTTTCTCAATAACCCACTTTGAGGCTCTGTCCATAACAATTACCTCTTGTTCTGCCACTTGCTGTTGTCAAAGCATTACTCAGGCTGCTGCTCGTGGTTTGGTGTTCTTCAAACCTGCCCATTGTTCCTTGAGAGTGCTGTGTTTGTCTCCTCCAGCTACTGCCCTCTGAGAGTGCCAATAGTCAACAGAAAAAAGGTGGGAACAATATAAAAAAGCACATCCATGTGACAGTGATGAAGTGTAGTTTAAAGAACTGGGCAAGAGTCAGGATGAGAAATGAGAAGAAACATTATCAGAGTTTCTGCTGTCAGAGTTTCTGCTTTAAGCTTCAGACTGTGCTACATCTCAGGCACTGTGGGTTAAGGTCCTATGTTCCAGTATTCTCTTTGTAAAATAATCTAGGCTATAATCTTTTACATGCATCTAAATTAGTAGTACAATTAGAAAAAAGAAATATTTAAACTGAAGCTCAGTTCCTTCTGATTTTAAAAACTCCGGATCTATTTGTAACTACCCTGGTTTTGTCTTAAGCATTCTGCATGTTCTCTCCAGTTAATTTTCATCTTTAATAATCTTGATCTGATTCTTCAAGGTACCTGAATTACTGGGTTTATTATGTCCTTTTTCTTTGCATTTTCTCATGCCTTCTGGCTAGATGTTAAGAGTGGATTTCATTTTACCCAAGTCATTTGAGACTCAAGTGTGAATTTACAAGAGATGTTGGACAGATCCTTTTAGTCACAATGGTCAGTGCAGACTAAATCCTACATTACTGAGCAGTTAAGTCTGTATGTAAATTAGGACTCTGCCTGTCTGCTATACTCATATTTTGAGCTAAACAATCCTGGTGGAAAAGAAATACAAATGGTGGCTCTCTTAATGCCAGAATGAAAATCTGGCCCCTAGAATTTTGTGGTGTTTAATTGTATGATCCAACCTTATAAAAAAATTTACAGTAGTACTTTACCCAATACTGCTTTTGCACTCTCAAACTGTTGATTGGAAGTCAACTGCTTTGGAAGATCTGGCAGTCTAAAAGACAAAGTTTAATGTTTGTTTAAATGTGAATTATTTCCATGAACCCCAGCCTCAAGAGTGAAAGCTATTTTAATAAAGTTACCTGAATTTCACTTGGTTTTGTATGCTTACTATGGATGGAACTTGGGAAATTTGTGGGGTTTTAGTCCCTGCAGTGTCAATAACCATCTAAAAGACAGAAAAAATTCAAATGAGGCAGCCAGTGAAATTGTCACTTCAAGAATATCACTCTGATTTCTTCTTAGACTGTAGAAATACCTTCTTTTAATCAGAACTTAAGGATCAGAGAATGTAAAAACCTTTTCTTTGTTTTACCTACATTTTGACAGCATGATACCCAAAACCACTTGGGTAATTTTTTTATAGTCTTAGTCACAGCCCTGATAACTAGATGTGATTGATTGATTTTTCTGTAACACAAATAAAGCTATGTCATTTACAAACTTCAGGCAGGTTTGCTGCTGCTGCAGCCTGGTTGCTTGTGCTCATCAGCACAAAAAAGGCTGGGGCCAGGCCTGGCTCTGCCTCTGAAGCCCAGCTGAGCACCCACATCACTCTCAGTCAGCACAGGTCTCATGAGGGGATTGAAAAACTGCAGAAAACATGGAAATACTCCCACCTCACAGATTGTCATCAGAACAGAAGCCGTCACTCCTCTATGTAGCATGTATTTGTGCCTTAAGGGCAGGGTGAGGAATCTATGCCTCAGCATCAAATAACACATTATTTTACAAGGAGTGTCTAGTTCTTGTTTATTTTTAATTAACAAAATGTATCAAACTGAATTTTATTCAGGGTAGGGGACAAAAGAGCTGGTTCTGCAGAATCTGCCTGCCACTCAACTCCTGTAGTGTACAGCACACCTTTCCTGAAGCATAGCAACCTCCTTTCTTCCAATCTTTTTGTATTTCCTCAGACTCCATCTTCTTTCCCTTGCTGCCATCACCCTTTCTTAAAGTTCTCTTAACCTTGACTTACTGCTTCCTACAATTGTCTAAGTGCAATTCTAGGTCCCAGACTCCCAGCTTCATCTCTAGATTACCCTGGCAACAGCCCCTCATCATCCTCAACGTGTCCAACTCCCTAAGCCAGTCACAAATCAGAATTGCTTGAATTTTCTTCTGGTCTTGTCCCACTCAGTCCTGCCACTGTCCTTCATCTTGTCTGGTGTTCTCACACAGGCTTCATTCTAAACCATTTACTGATTCACTCACCTCATTCTTCAGTTCCCTTGGAATTCTTAAGAAAAGCATAACTGGTCATGCTAATTTTTTTACCTGATTTTTTTGTTGTGCATTAAATTTTGATTTTAAATAGATCCAATGAGATGTCCCTTAGAAAGATGATTTAGAGATAGAAACTCCCCCAAGCTCCTGCACAGCAAACACAGTTATGAATTCTTCTACCCTTTATGGCCTTACCTCCTCTGATTTCTCCTTTTAATACTTTAACAATGTCTTGCTCCTATGAATGGTCTTGCACTCCATGAGACTATTGGTGGTTTCCACAACTTTGCAAGTTGTACCTCCAGCTTTCTTCTGGATTAGTTTAATGTATTTGAATAAAAAATATTGTATCTGAATAAAGCTGCAACACACTCCACCATTTCAAAAATGTCATAATGACTATATTCTCATGGGTGAGAGATAGAAAATGGAGTTGTGGGCTCCTGCAGTGCACCAAGGAGTGTTATTCACGGTTTTCTGATTTCTGTTTCTGGCTAAACCTCAGAATGGAGCTGTTAACTGTGGGCTGTCCTGTACACTCAGTCCTTTATGAAATCCTTCATTATGGAGTAGGTGGTTCCTGATTCATCAGTAACAGAAGATTCTGACCCTCCTTTAGAGTTCCAAATACTTGCTACATACAGAATCTACAGAGGTTATTTTAAATGCTAAAAACTGTTATACAAAATGAGTTGGTAAGATGGTCCACCTCGATTTTGGCATTAGAATGCACTTTGTAAGAATATAGATATTTTCAGAATGAAAAGGCACCAAAGAAAGGTTTTTGCTGTGATTACCAAGCAATTGCAGATTACCATGATTAGCAATTTACAGTGCTAACAGGTTTTCTGTAAGACATAATACCACGAGGTATATTTGAAGTATTTTAAACAACCACACAAAACAGAGTATATAACTTCATATTTTTACCAGTGGGAGAGCAACACACCTGTGATAGATTTTCTGCAAGGCTGGAGGAACTGCTGGTGACCACTGAAAGTTCCACTGGTTTCTCTTTTTCTTCTCTCTCTAAATTTATAAGTATTATATAATATTATCATAAGATTAAGTATCCAAAGCATGGCATTGTTAAACAGACCTTGGGAACAAGCCTTATAAATTTTCCTTTTAATAGAGAGCAAAAAGAAACTTACCACAAAATATGAAAGTCTCAAACAAATAACAGTTTTTTAATATTTACTGTACTAATGGGAACAGTGCTAAAGGTATTTTAGATTTGAAATTAAATTATTTTCAGATGTTTCTGACACCATGCATCAGGTGTATGTCATGTTACTTTACTCATTGCACAGACAAGGGAGAAAACAGACACACAAGATTTCCAGAATATAAAAAAAAAAAAGGTAAGCACCCAACTTCCAGTTGAGCAGTTTGCTAGATTTGTTATCATCACTAACCCATTCTTTTGAACAAAAATAACCCAAAATGCTCACTGAAGTCATTAAACACACTACACCTGTTTCTGCTCGTTGCTTTGAGGATCTAAAACTCTGCACAGACTGGACAACTTTCCGAGGAATGCAGGGGACATGCAGTGTTTTATACAGCTGATGTTTCTTCTTTGGCAAAGGTGGGTGTTCACGCTCTTCAAACACCCTAAACAAATTTAAATAAAAAAAACCAAAACAGAATAAACTAATCATTGCAAAGGAAAAGAAACCATAAAATATAACTGCTTCAAATAAGTGCAATTTTCAAGGGCATTGGAGGTTGTCAAGGAAGTTCTACCACTTTCAGCACCAGGTGTTGATAAAAATGAGGTTTTCTTTAAATAATACCAGAGAGAGAATATCTCTGAAAAAGAAGCCATAAAGGAGTAATAAGCCAATCATAAGAACATTGATGGCTTAAATTTTGTCAGTGTCAAAGAAAACTATTAATATTGTGGAGTTTTACACTTTGATTAAAGTGCCTCGTTATTGTAGTTCTGAAATCACCTTTTCACATTTAAAACCACTTTTTTTCTCTCTCTCTGAGATTGTCTGGAATACTCACACTACACACACACAAAAGAGAAAACTGCAGCAACTGTTTTTGCTTGTGGGGTAATTATCTGTGTAGGGTAAATAGCCCTTTACAGTGCAGAAAGACAAAGGTTAGCAGAACAATGAAGAGTAAAGTGGCTGTTTGGCACAGGAACATTTACTATTTTTTAGAATAATGAGTTCTATTTTATTTTCTCTCTGGCATTCCTGCTTAGTGCTTCTGTGCTTCTAGCTACAACATCTGGTTTGTAGCTGACTGAACAATGCTGCTCAGAACAAATGAAGAACTGAGTCAGTCTTTTTGTTCTTCTTGAAATTCTCCATAAACAAAAGTAGGATAAAATGTAGGATAAACAAAAGTAAGATAAAATGTAGGATGCACTTTATAAGATAGTGTGGAGTAAAATAGCAACACTAATTAAAAAATACCACTGAGAAGCACTGGCTAAATGCAAGGACCTAACACATTAAACTCATATATATACATATATATGTGTGAACTATGCTCACATAAAACTCTGAAAGCACCTCAGCCATGTATCTCTGATGAAAAGGATTATTTTCTCTTGCTGTTACATTTACACCTGGTGCTGTGCTGGACTGAGACTGAACAAACTCTACAAAACATCTACCACCTAAAAAATTAAAAACCAAAGTAAATCTTTCTGTTACATTCGTTGTAGATAAACCTGTGTCAAGAATGAATACACAAAACAAGATGTGTGTGGCTGGTGTAGCTCTAAATTCAGATGCTGGCAGCTCAAAAGCAAGGAGAAATCAAAACAGAGCTAAGAACTCTGGCTAAAACTGTTTCACTTTGTTCCAAATGGCTCATTTTACCACAAATTTACCTTGAACAAGGCTACTTATGAGGTCATCATAAACAGGGGAGGGTTTGTGGTTAGGGGTTTTTTTGGTTGGATTGGGGTTTTTTCAGACCTTAGGGTGTCAAACTCTGTTTTCAAAAGTTCCTGGAGTCAGTTTCCTTGTGCTTCTGTAAAGCCTAGCAGACAACTCTGTATTTCTAAAAATTTACTCTCCATTAAATAAAAAATCATCCTACAATGCATATCTGTATAGAAGAATGTCTTAAAGGTAGAGTTACAAACCAAACTCAGAAGTTCTTAAGATATTCATTCTTTAAGTAACAAAAGCTTCCAAGAGAGCCTGCAGTTAACCTGCACTCCCTTCCCTCCACAAAAGCACCATTGAAATATAAACCATGCAGATCTTCTCTGACATTAATTAATACCATTGGAAGAAAAATAAAACTGCATCACAAAGCTCAAAACAATCCAAATTGCATCCAGAAGAATAATCATTTGTCTTCTACTTCATTGTTAGTAGACTTCTGGGCAGATAAAAACTCTTTATCTTGATCCATACTGCAGGAGTTTTTTAAAGTGCAAAGAGAAAAACAAGATATTCTTGAGCCAAAATAAACTGCCATTTCCTTAGTAGTATTTTCTTCTTTGCAGCATAAAGAAACCCAAGGATTAATATTAATTTCCACTACAGGAATCAAGTGTATCTCATTATACACATGAAGAATCACATCTACTTCCATGGTATTTACAGCTACTGAAACCATGTTCAGTATTCTCATCAGGAGCACTCTTTTGAGTTGGCTCTTCATATATGTTTACATTAGAAATCCAGAAACAACTTCATAAGTACTTTTCTAAGATCTATATTATCAAGTTTTTTCTTTGATCAGTAAAAGTCAATCACTTCTGATGCAAGGATGTTGAAAGAACTGCAATAATCCACCATGGAATCTCCTTTATGTAAAGATGTAGCAAAAAGCTCTCATTTGGAAAGTAAGAGATGGAATTTATACATGACCAAATTGGAAAGAAAAAGAAATAAAAAATTACAGAGTCATGGAATTAAATCTCTCCCAACCATTTTACAAAAGCAGTGAGAATGACACTGTATATGCCATAGCACAGTTCAGAACATCAGCCTTTCTGTATAATAAATAGAAGGTCTAATTGAGACATCAAGACCAGGGCCTCAATAAGAGTTGAGTCCTGTTTGGTGACTGATGAGAACTCTTGCTTTGGAAATTAAACTGTGACACTTGTCAGTGTAACTGCTGAGCTGTGACTCAGAGACATGAGCTGGGGGAATCTGTGTTTTACACTCCTAACCAAAAACTGACCAGACCTAAGTGATTCACAACTGCATTCCAGGCTTTTTAAAGGAACAGTTCCCACTGCCATCCTGCTGCCCAGAGCAGAACATAAATATCAGCTCCTATAAATTGGTTTGCAAGCTTGCTTCTTGTCTTGAAGCTTTCTAAAGCTTTTCATGGGTATTAATCTGTACATTGTTTTGCCCAGTGCTTTCATTGCTCTCTTTAGTCCTTTCCCTTGATGCTGCTGGTTTCATGCTGGTCTGGACCAGTTCATGGAGATTCACAGTAAAATTACTTTTTATTTCCTCTTCTTTTGTGGCAAAAGATGAAGAAATCTTCTTTCTTCACAAAGATCTTTTAGCTCAGTAGTAACTTTGTAGCGGCTGCAGACCAGCTCAAAAGAAACGCCTGCCTTTGGTACCCATATTCTGCCGTTGTATTTTAGTACATTGCTTTGACTCTGCAAACGTTTTATTTCCTATGGCTTGTTTTCTCAATACACATTTTCTGTTTGGTTCTTTTTTTTCCAGAGTTGTTTATTTGTTTTGGGTTTGTTTGTTTGTTTTTTTTTTACAGCTTCATAATACACCCATTTTTAACACCAATAATTACTTAAGCAGTCACTTTCACACTTTCTAGTGAAGACCTTTTTTTAATACACTAATCCAGATAAAGACATTAAGAGACCAATTTTATGCCATTTTCTACAAGCCTTTATGTTGTGGAACGTACACAACTTCAGGTGAAGGTACAAGCAGACTCCATGACAGGAAATGTCAAAATTCGTACATTTCTTTGAACCTCACTGAGGGATTCTTACACCTCCATACCCAGAGCTTCTGCCTCTTACAGCAGGTCTTTAACTGGTATTTTGTGTTCTGCAGACTGAACACACGTGGGTTTCTTTGGAAATTCAAAGACAGTGCTTCCCATCTTTTTTTTTTTTTCCCCACCTTGTCCTAAAACTAAGGGGGTTTCTTGCTTCCCCAAGTTTCTGTTCTTGCCAATTACAAAAATCTTACATGAGAAGGTAAAATGGGTGCAAAGGCTCCACCACGAAGAAATGATCATCTGAATGATCTGTAGGCCAGTAAGAAGATATTAAGACTTAAAATGCCCCAGAGAAAAGAATCTTAGGAATTACTAAAATGACACTTTTTTATAGATATGTTCCACTAAATGCCTATTTAAAGCCCTAAAAGGATTCTTTTTTCAGGCACACCATAATATAAAATCACTTTGTCTAAGTTTTTCAGATGCTTTAAAATGGATTTTGGTCTAAAAAGTTACAGCTCAACAGGAGAAATTTCAACATTCACAAGGACTCCAGAGAAGTGCAAGATAGGCCTCATGGTGGTTTTCAGTCATTGTAATTGAGCTCAAATTAAAGTGAGTCCCAGCTGTAAATGATTGCTGACTAATTCACTAAGCCATTAATCCTGTCCATGAAACTTTCACTCACGCTTGTTTTTAAGAACTAAATTAAGAGTCAAATTTCTTAAGTAGTTCCGAGGTGAAGAAAACTGACATGTGGAACCCTGACTCCTTTTCCAAATATATATTTAGTAGAGTTAATGTTATTTATCTCTGACTGCACAGTCACTGTAGTTGCATTCAAAGCTACTTACAAAGATCTCTCAGAAGTAGCTGAGGAGAAAACGCTTCTACAAAATATTTTTATAGCATGTTTTCGGATACATTGGGCTTCTAAGAATCAAAAGTTGTCACTATCTTAACCCTCGAAAATATAAAATTTGTTAAATTACATAATTAAATCACATGACCAGGATTAGAGCAGCTTGCCACTCCTTATTTAGAACCAATGTGTTTTGTAGCAGTCTTTGTATAATTCTGAGGTAGTATTCTGGATAAAAGCAAGAGGAAAAATAATTTTGAAGTGTACCTTTCTTTAAACTCTTCTGGTTTCTCAAGAATTTTCTGATTTTTTCCTTCAATACTTTTGCAATGATTTTGATCTTCTTTAGTCTCTTTGAAGGTCTTAAAAGATAAAGAACAAATAGCACAAAAATTGACAAAACTTGAACTACTTTAGCTGAAAAAGTGTTCTAAACCTCATCAATCAGTGCTCAGTAGTAGCTTTTGTAGCCAAGAGGTTCTGAAGGAATAAGGAGAACAAGGTTAAAAAGAGGGAATATTTTTTGTTGGATCAACTCTAACAGCTGGAATAAACACAGAAGTTTTGGAGCATGGACCTAAATGTCAGAACCTGGAGCTCCTTGCATGGTCTCCTTCATGGCTATAAACAAATTCTCCACATCCCCCTTCCTGTAAGTTTCCACAGCACAAACCACATTGGGAACTTCAGTCTGGAACTAGGAGTGTCAAACAGGATCACAGAATATAAACAGAGAAAACCACCTGTGCAAAACGTGCTGCTATCAGCACAAGGCAGTACATGGAGCCCTTGTCCAGACAGGTAAAAGCACTCAAATGCAATACCATGAAAAAAAAAAAATTACTAAACCTTTACAAGGTTGGGCTACTCAGGCTTAGAAGAGACTTTTTACAGAGGAATAGCTCCAAATTCTGTACTGATAAAATCCCATTGAGGTTTTTTTTTAAGATTCTCCCTTTGGAATCAGTGCTTCTCCTAGTTAACCACCCAGATTTACTGCTGGGTATTGTATACCCACACGTGTATTTTGGGGGAAAAAAAATATAAAGAGAAAAGGAATTTCTGTTATTCTCATTGTAAAGAGTATTTAGTTAAATACAAACCCTTAAAAACCCAGCAGGACCTGTGAAAGCTGCACACTCAAGCTCTGGGGCTCACTGAGGAGTGGCCCTGATCTATTTTGAAGTGTGTTCTCCTGAGTTGACACCAAAGCCATCATCACACGGTGCCTGAGCAGAAACTGCGGCACAAACTGAGGTCAGTAGAAAGCAAGCTTTAAGAACCTTTACATCCATGGATCCCTCTTCTCTAAGGAAACAAATGTGATGCTATAGAAACATAATTACAAGGCTGGAATCATCCTGTGGGTCTGTGAGCTTGAAAATGCATTACTTTTTTGATGTTTCAGAAGATGTAACGGTGCTGTGTCTGATCACATACATAACATGTATTTATACCAAATAAAATGAGGATACAGTTACCTTTTTTAAGTAGTCAGTTTTCATTTGTAATTCTTCTGCTTCTTTTTCCAGTTTGATGGTTTCCTGCCCAGCAGCTCCAGCAAGCTGCAAGGTTTCCTGTGTTTTTTTCCTCACAGAGGCACTTCCATGTCATGGAATATATTTTACAACGATTTTTTTTTTTCTCAAGCAAGGGATGCCACCAGATCCCTGACCTCTCTATGCTATAACAAATGCTAGAGGTGCAGGAAGCTCTGATAAATCTGTATTTCCTTGGCAAATTTTCAACTCTAACTTCAATTAAGCTTCTCCTAAATGAAGCATTTTGATTGGCATGTTATTAAGGTAAATTTTATTTTCTTTCCCCAAAATGTTCCCATAAATTTAAACTGAA
This sequence comes from Cyanoderma ruficeps, assembly GCA_008694505.1. Lineage (NCBI taxonomy): Eukaryota > Metazoa > Chordata > Aves > Passeriformes > Timaliidae > Cyanoderma > Cyanoderma ruficeps. Next base: position 47,011,019 of record VZDJ01007753.1, on the reverse strand, counting down.
TTTGACCTTCAGTTTTCTCACAGAGAAATGCCAATGCTGCCACTCTAAACATAAATCTATAAATAATTACTTTATTTTCAAATAGAAAGTTGTGAAAGGTAAATATAAAACTTCTTTCCTGCCAACTGAACAAACACTAGAAATCAAGGATACATGTGTACAGCCCAAGCATTTATGGATGTAAAAGGAGCAGCCTCTGCAAAAATAAAATCTGCTTTCAGATCTTTAACTAACAAATCCATTTTCTTAACAAATACAAGATAAATTAATAGATCAGGAGCATTTATCTTGGCTTAGTATAGATAACAAAAATCGCAGTATAACAGTAATGGCATTAAAAAACAGCACTAAAAAGTGATGAAATTGAATTTAAAATTTTGAGAGGCTTGATCTAAAGAAATCTTAGAACTTTTTAACCCCAAGAAGTTCAATGACAAATCTCTCCCCACTACATTCCTGGGTTGGAGGAAGGAATATTACTATGTATAATCTAAATTCTTATTTGCCACATTTTTTTTCTAAAAATGGTATAACAAGAAGAATATCTTTTATTAGCTTAACTAACTTTGTAAAATTAGAGGTTTTCCATATGGCACCTTTAATGTGCAGTGCCAAAAGGCTTTATTGTAAAAGCATTGACAATAGCAGTACCCAGAGTATCCAAGCAAACATCTTTTTTCCATTTGTAATTTTCAAGGCGTTTCAAAACTCTCTTTTGGATTTCTTCAACTTCTTCATTTCCTTTGTAATACTTCTGGGCAAGAGGAGTTTCTGTATATTTTTGGTGATGTTCCTCCAAAGTCTTTCTACACTGGGTTATGGAATCCTCATACATTTTCCTATAAAATACATGTAATTTATTTTTTTTTCCCCCACAGGAAACCATTGTTTATAAGGAAAAAAACCCTATAAATTCATGGCATCAGCTCATTTAATTTGCTGCTATCATAGGAAGAAAAGTCAGGTTTTATTTAATATGGCAATATTTGGCTTTATTTTTTATTTTTTTGTTTTCCAGCTATATTCAGGGAAGACTATGCTGTATGTAACAAAGAATAGTCATGATGTAAAAACCAGCCAAAGCTCCCTGTTCTAAAGGGAATGTAGACCATACCGTATCCAAAGGCAGCCTGGCAGATGACAGATGTTTTTTTCCCTGTGTAATTACCATGAAACTCACTGCAGGCCAAAGTCTCTGCTGGTGCACCTTGGCCCAATTCCATCGGTTTTGGTGGAGCTGGATCAAAGCCCCAGTGGAAGAGAATCTGGCCAAACCTCCCATATTTAGAGCAGCCTGGTGCACCACTGGCCTGAGAGCTGCCTCCAAGGAGATGCTGAGTAATCTCTGTGTGACTCAGGGAAGCCTTAAGCACACACATCAGCCACACTGAAACAACGGCACTATTCACACTTAAGGTTAAGCAAACACTTAAATGTTTCAGTGGCAAAGAGCCAGAACGTTCAGCTTCTTGTGGGGCTGCCCTGTAAATTAAAGTTACACTAAATGTAACTTCACTGACATCGTGTGAGCACAGAGCTACGAATTACTGAAGGAGGCAACATCAATTAATGCAGGGAAAGCTTATGTGAACTAATTTAAATATATTAAGTTATTAGTACACCTAAAGATTAGCAAGAAATTCCTTTATGGGGAAAAAAACTATGGTGAATAAAAGCAATTAAAGCCAGGAACCCACCTCTTAAGCTGCCCCTGCATTAAGGAACAGCTCTCACTGCTTGCAAAGCACACAGGACTTCTCTTTAAGGAAGATATTTTATCTCAAACTCCTATTAACTCCTATTAAACTCCTATTAATCATTTCATGACTGAAAGGCTGCAGCTGACAGTCCTGGCTGCCCACTGGCTGTGCCAGGCAATGGGAGAGAGAAAAACTTACGTCCAAATTCAACACTAGAATCTTCTGCTCTTACAGAAGGAAAACAAATTCACGAGGCAAAACAAAGTCAGATTCTAATTTTCAAATCAAACTACACTCCAGGCACAAGTTCCTGTTAAACTGACTGTTAAACTTTAGGGGAGAGAAGTTGTAGGTCAACACTGTGAATCAAACCTAGGAATTGATATTTCCCAAACTTCTTATAGAAAATTAAACCGATTTATTTACTTTTCTACAGAGCTGGTCTCAGAAATCTAAGATTTTTTGATTTACTTGATATTTATGTGTACTGTACAGGATTTCCCAGGTATGAAAGAGGAAAAATATTCAGTCCTATTCAATCAAATACATGTTACAACAAGAACTGATCAAAAAATAAAATTTCTAATAAACTTAGAATGCATTGCAAATAATTTAAATAATATAAATAAGTAAAATAATTTGCTCTAACAGGTGCATTTCAAACTTGTGAATATAACCCTCAAACTTTATAGTCTTCTACCAAAACCTGTTTTCCACAGATAATATTTATGGCCATCTATAGTATAGTAGTCTTGAGTAATCATCATTAGTTTTGATATTTTCTCCAAGTAATTTACATCCTCCAGTTCATGCAGATAACACAGACTGTTTAGAATTCACCACTGTTCACATTAATTAGAAAAGTTTTAATCTAATTACAACAGGAAAAGGGCAGGACTCACAACCCCCTGAACATCATGTGGATAGCAATTTATTACTTTTTCCTTCTTCATATCACTTATTTTCAGGATGAACTTCCAGTTCATATATGCATTCTTACATGTTCAATAACAACAAAGAAACGTGGAGCATTCCGTAAACCTCCATTATAAGTGCCTAATTAAACATGAACTGATCTGCCCATCTTTTAAAAACATCTTTCCCTCTAAAGCAGCATGTCCTCACTGCCCCCAAATGCCAGGCTAAAAAGAACATTCAGCTCATAAAGTTCTAAAGACACTTATTTTTCTCCCTAATTTAAATATTTAGAATTTGCTGACTTGAACATATCATCAAATGCCTTGGTGCAGAAAGACTATATCTGGGGCACAGTTTTAAAAAGTACATGAATTAAATTTACTTTGTGATTTATACTCATGATGTCTTATAATTAAGCTCAGGAAAACAGATCAAACACTTTCATGTTGGAATTGAAACTAGTTATCTAAAGAAGCAATTTAAAAGTAATGCTTCTTTGGCTTGTCAGCTCAAATTAGTGAAAGCCAAAATGGCTTAATCATATACTCATAGAAAGCCAATTTAGCCTTATTTTTCACCAAATTTAGAGCTCTGAACAGGAAGAAGAAAGATAAGCTACTAAGTGAGTTAATTAAAGGCTCTCAGGCATGCTGTTTCTGCTGTCTTGGACAACTGGCAAAAAAATGATTGCAAAAGACTCAAAGCCAATGTTTTAAATTACCTAAATTTACAACTCTGGACTGGTATTTAGGTATCTGGAGGGGTCTGCCATGACTTTTGCACCACAGGGCAAAGCAGCCTCCACCCCCTGACAGGCAGAGCAGGGCAGCTGAGCAGCCTCTCCAAAATGGAGATTGTTCAGTAGAACTTTGGAGGGTCACCTTGGCACAGCACATTTGGTTCATTTCAGGGAGAATCTTCAGGGTCTGCTCTTTATTTCATTGACTCTGGACAGCCACATCACACAATTAATAATTTCTTGTAAATGCCACGTCTAACGAATGAAGATGAAACACTTGAGATGCCACTCACTGAACAGAACTGAATTTGCAATTAATGCTGACCAGAAGCTTGGCCACAACTGGTCTTCCAGTGGTTTTAGACCAGGCTTTTCTGAGCCACTTACTCATTTTCCAGGACCTAAGAGTGAATTTGCATGTTTAGTGGTTATATTGAAGAATATACAACACTATAAAAAACTTGATTTGTATATTCTGATAATCCTATGGAATTCATATTCAAAAATAAGGAAAAGCATAAAATTATCTGAATGTTTCTAACTGTTACCTGAAAACATTAATTGTTTTTATTTATTGGGCTTTTCTTGAAACAGTAGGCAATCATACAATGTTCTGAAAAATTGAAATGGGGATTGGGAAGAAACTGAATTTCAAGAATTCATATTTTATCATATTTCTTTGGCAATTACAAAACACTATATGATCTCATTGTAATGTAAACAAAAAATACCTTTAATTATTAAGTCACTTATAAGTGATTATAAACTCCTGAAAAGTTTGCAACAATTTTTTCATGCAGACAGCACTAATTTTGCTGATCAGTTTAGTCAATACTACTACTGGAAACCTCATCTCATGTGATCATAGATACCTCTCATTTTCTAAAGCTTCCTCTAAAGCTTTAATTCCGTTTTTCAAACATTCTCCATGTTTTTTAAGAATTGCATAGGTGGGCTTCCAGCTGTGGACAAAGTAAACAAAAAACAAAAGGCTATTAATGGTGTTTCTTAGTAAAAAAACATTTAGAAAAGAAGACACCAAGTTACTTTATCTAGCTTACAAATTATTTATAATTTTTTTTAAGTTAAACATAAATGGATTTAGTGCAGAAATCTTTTGCAGGCTGTCCTGGTTTGGGACAGATTTGGGAGGAATACATTTATTTTGTTAATGTTTGAAACCTGCAAATTAAGAAGAAAGAAAATATATATATTTAGAATTAAGAAACATTACAAAGTACTTTTTAAGGAATAAATGGAATGAACTTCACAAATTTTTGGAGCTAATGCTACATAATGAAGTATCTAAATCTACATCTTAGGTCCTCAACACGTCACCATCAGTAAATCCTTTAGATCTGTTGAATTTTCTTGTTGGAGACACCCATAACTTCATTCCCAGCAGTATCACCAGCACCCATCTCACACACAAATGCAAGCAGCAGCTACAAACCCAGAATTTCCTCCATTTTCTAAGTAAGTCCTTCTCAGAAGGCATCAAAGTGACTTTCCCACAGCAGGATGTTGTAGATGGTACTGAGAGCAGAGCAGCTTCACTCAGTAACTATTGAAGGAGCACAACTTTCTCAACATTCAGCTACTAGAGAGACCTCTGCCTTGGATATGGGAATACTAGAAAAACGGGCAGGTAGATTTTCTGATTCAAGTGAAATTCAGATGTGATCTTTAGGAGAGACATATTAAAAAGCTTTTGAAAACAAAGTAAAATGGTAGAAGAAGCATGAACCATGCAGCACTCCTGGCACAAATTGTTGGACACCAGTGGTGATTAAAAGTGGAATGACAGAACGTTACTTCACTGCATCTACTGCAAATTCAGCAGAAAGCTGAATTTTTAAAGGGTCAGATTTTTTCAAAAGCAGAAACAAACATACTTATATAAAAATGTGCTTGCACACCAGACACTGTGATGTCCTTTTACTCAGAAAACTCCATTACCTTCTTTGGAGGAAAAAAAAACCCCGAGATGTAACATTCATAGAGACTTTATTAATCAGAATGCAAGCCACGTTGTGAGTTACATTTTTCATCCACATCTATTCTGTGCACACGGAAAAAGCATGTGGGACAAGAGCAGTGGTTTGTGAACACAACCAGCTATGCAGGATTCAAGCAGCTCATTTACTTGTTTGCTAAATGCATCACTGTCTCATGCATGTCCTTGGTATCCATCACATTTATTTGTCCTTCCTTTCATTAGCCAAGGTATAGAAAAGATCTCTATCCACACTACTCTGAAAGCAATAAGATTATCCTGCAGTTTGTCTACTGGGACAAGACAACAATTTCTTTTCCTAACTAACAGCATTCTGAGTTCATGGGGCTTTTTTAAAAATTATCGTCTCTTTCCATGAAATCCCACCATCCTTGCATCCAAATTTAAAAATTGTAAGAGGAACAGTAAAATTGGAATAGGTTCCATCAGCAGCATTTCACTACTTCTTACTGCTCTGGGATCAACATTTCTAGTCTGGATCCTTCAAGAAACTAAATATTAGCAAAATGCCATCACTTGTCTAAAAATGTGTTTCATTTGGGTCATTTTCTGTCTTCAGGTCTTTTTTACATGGACCAATATGGATTTCTTCAGAAAACACAGTATTATCCCAATACATCTATTCCATGTATCATATTTTCTCTAGACTTGTTGAACAGAAGAACCTTGTATTTTTTTCAAAGTCTTCAAATCTGCTTCAATATACTGATAATGCCTCATAACCCAGACAAAACGTTTCTCTGAGAGCTCTGCTGAGCTCTATCACTGGCAATTAGTCAGCTGTGAGGGCGATTGTGACTCCAAAACAGTATCTGAATTTACAAAACCAACACTAGAATCATGGCCAGAATAGATGGAGTGTCAACTAGAATAAATTTTAGAAGTTTGGGGTGATTCTACTGTGTAAGTGCTCTAATTGTCTGATCTTATAGCCAGGCCTTGTTCGTTGCAGTTTCCAGTCTGTCGTTAAATGACATTTCCAATAATTTAAGACACAAAGTCTCTACTCTTCTGCAAGCATTGTCCTTCTATGAATACACGTATTCATTAATGAGTCACTTCTCATTTTCAGTCTCTTTACACTAATGCCATTAATTATTCTTTGTAGGACTTGAGCCAAAACCCATTGAATTCAATGATTAAAATTTAGATCAGATCGTTAGTTCTACCCTAAATTTTTTACTCCTTCATTTGCATCACTTAACAGTTTGTCATTTGCAAACAGATTTGCAGCTTCAAAAAGATATCAAAGGAAGCAGTGTGGATAGTTTCATAAACTTATGTAAGTGTTCATTTTATACTACACTGGAGGCAAGAACTTAATGTAATGGAAAACCAGAATTTTTTACCAAGGTCAGATCTTTCCCCAACTCTTTTAATGGTAAAGCTACAAATCAGTGTTGAATGGCAATTCACTCAAATAAGCCAGCCACTACACCCACTTTATTCACCAATGATTCCATTCTTTCTTTTTCTTTCTGAGAGTTCAAAATAAACCCAGAAAGAACCCCAATGCCATCTTTACTTCCCTCTTTATGCTCAGAAACACCCACACTCTCCTTCCACACTGTAAAAAAAAAATCAGATGCATTTCATAGATATTTTTGTTGAAGTACTTACCTTTAGATATAGAATTGTAAGACAACAAAACGGAATTTGCCAACAAATCCTCAGTCCAGCTGCTGAGGAAGTAGTCAGATTGTGGAAAAATGGAACACTGATGGATTTTATCACCTGGGACAAACTCTCTGTATTGTCAATATCTAACTGCCTTTTCAGCTACCCTTACAAACAATCTGAGGTTTTAATTTTTAAAAATTACGCGTCAGGGAGATAAAACTCCTTGTAGCTAAATTGTGTCTTGAAAAGCTTCTAATTACTAAGATCCAAAACCGAAGAACATTTAAAATTTGAACTAATTATCTGATACAAACATTTATGTAAGGCAAACTGTGAATGGCAGCCCACTGCATTCATCAAAAGATGGTGCCCAGAAGATAAATTCTGCAGTCTGGAGCAAAACTGATACTAGAATCTGCCAGCAGAAGCACACACACACGTGTATGGAAAGGCAGCTATGGCAGGTCTTGTGTGAAAATATGTACAGAAGAAAAAGTAACATGAAACATGTTGTGAACAAAGAATAGAGATGTTTCATTTTAGGAAGTCTTTTTTTGAATAGTATTCTGAATATTGGTCAAATTTGACAAAACTCAGGTGCATCCAAGTGTAGAAAAATTATGCTTCTATTACCTTAATACATGAATATTTTAGCACGCTGCAAAGATAGTACCTGTGATCTTCTGGAAACTGGGGATTTTGATAAACAACCACCTCAAAATTAAATGTAGTCTGCTTTTCTATAATTCTTCTTCAGCAGATGGGTAGTACTGTAATTTTTATACCTAAAGATCTGCAGTTTAAAAAAACCCAGAATACTAGTTTTCTTTAACATTACTGCTGCCAGAACACAGCCACACATATTTTTCCCTTCCTTCCTCACTGACTTCCTTAATGCCAGCCACAACTCAAAGAGATCAGGTCCTTTTATACTCACACATCACAGCTCTTCTTGCTGTTCTCATTCTGCTTTTGCAAATCAGCAAGTTCCTCATTGCCTTTCTTTATATTTTCCTCCAACCCAGCAATTTGATTCTTTTTTTCGGTGATTTTTGCAGTGTGCACTGAAATTTAAAAAAAAAAAACAAATTTAAAAGTAGATTCAAGTATTTTCAACAAATCCATGAAAGAAAAAGTCTACATTCAGAATTATTAAAAATTCCTTCCGAAAAGCTTAATCTCCACAATGCCAGATGAGTGGACAGCCTGCAATTAAGCAAAGTAACAACAAATTGAGTCAAATAAAGGGATTTTCAGCTGTGAGTAAATTAATTATCATCTAATATTGAGAGACTGCCATGATTTGTGCTGTTTCTGACCCCCAGTCTGTAGAGAACTGAAGTAACTATTAGTGGTACTCCCCAGGTCAGTGTTCCCACTGAAATACTCCAAACCAAGCACTGCTCACTCACTCTCTAGCCAGAACCTCTTTCAAACATTTGTATTCTTTTGCAGAAGCCCAGAAAGTCAAATGTTCTGAGTGGGAAAGTTGACTACAATAAATGAAAAATAAAAACATCACAAAAGGCATCTAAGCAATTAGTGGAAAACAGAAAGAGAAAAATTAAAATAAAAAGGAATTCTACTCAATGTAGAAATGAGTAATGTGTGATAAATTGATACAGGACACAGATTAATTAATTAAAAAGTGCATTATAATTACAGGTTCTCAAGGATTATGATATCTGTGGAGATTCTTAAGGCAAACTCTTAATTCTGCCTCTTTTGACAGCAGACAGCTGGTAACAGTTTCTGAATGAGTGGTTAGAGGAGAATCCATGTTGTTCAACATGATCAGTGTTCTTTCCACAAGTAAAGGCTGTGAGAGCCATCCTGCATGCTCACCTTGCAATTCAACAAGCACAAATCGGTGAATTTTTTTCCTCTGCATTTTTAAATTCTTTTTTTCTATGTAAGATTTCAGATTTATCAGGGCTAAATCATCCCTTGCTATCAGTGCTGCCCTGAAGCACTAAATTCCAGAGTAGGTGGCCCTGCACAGAAGTCAATCACATCCTGCCACATGCTCATCTACTCAACTGGAAAGAGCATCTTAGTGATGCAAGATGGGTCTTGAGTTGTTTGAATTGCTGCTCTGGAACTTCAGTTCATCTTGATCTTTGGCTCTGGTTTTGCACTACTTGCTATATATTAATTTTCAACAGCATCTGCTTTTATAGCAGAAAACAAACCATTTTTGACAGAGAAATGTCAGTCAGTGAAAAGTAAAAATTTCTCAATGTAATTTAATATCTTGGGTTATCCTTGGGTTATCTTAAGTCCCTTCATATTTTCAATATCTAAAGTCAGTAACTTGCCTCTACTTAGCAGGAAGCACAAATATTGGATAACTGACATGGCTTCATTTCTGTAAATAAACAGCTGAATGTGGCACAATGGCTTTTTGATATTTACCAAAATGTAACATAATGCTGTTAACAAAATAAATGAGTGAGTTCACATCTCATTTAGTATTTTTACAGACAGGCACTTGAGTGAGCTGTTCCACTCACCCTGAGCTTTCACAAGGACCTGGTGAGTGAATCCATCTCACTCAATGTTAGTGCAGGGACCTTCTTCAGAATAACATACCCATGGCTGCAGCTACACCCAGCTGAGACAAGCTGACACTTCTCAAGTTTATTTTATCTAACCCACTTTAAATTGTTTCTTCAGGATAAGGTAAATCACACCCTGGAAGTGCCTATTTCCCTCCACTGGTAAGAAAGGGACTGTAGCCAAAGAGCCTGATGAATCTCACACCAAAAGTCAAAAGCTGAATGCTACAGCTGTTCATCTGCCAAGTAATTCTCACACAGAGACAAAATTACATCAGTGTTACTATTTTTTGCTAAGTTTTTGAAAGACTTAACCCAAACTGCTAAAAGCCTGAGTGGTGGCTGTGTGTTTACACATATTTAGGTATCTCTGACCTGAACACAAAAGCAGCTATGCCATGTTACTATACAGCCTTTGGATTTTCCCCAAGAGCATTTACCTTAAGCCTGCAAAAATGTTAAGAAAAGCCTCATCTCTAGGGTTCAGTTGTGTGACTGGAGAGTTAAACCACAATCCAAGGTGTGCCAGATTTAGTGTTACAGATGTTTTCATGTTGAAGATGCTTCAATTTAATTGTGATAATCTTCTTAATGACTAAGTATTTGCCTGGACATATCAGTGAAGATTATTTGAAATGTTATAATCAGAAAGAACACCAATTAGACCAGAAATTTCTCTTCTTCTTTTTTTTTTTCTAATGGAGGTTATGTGCTTGAATATCTGCCTATGAAGTTCCAGAGGTGAGCACAGATGTTCTCAGATTGTTTGTGGTAGAGAAACTATTCTTTAGACATTCTTATGAGGGATTCCACATAGTAGCATGGTTAAAAAAATCAGTCCAGACATAAGTCCATAATATTGTGTTGTCTGTAAGCCTTGGGGGAGAACAAATTTGATGCAGAGCAAGACTTTCTCTTTGGGTTTAGTGTTTTGAATTTCAAATAAAGTAACCAGCTGCTTGATTGCAAAAGAAGAAGAACCAGGCTTGAGTACGTAGCAGCAACTGAGAGAACTTTCATTATTTTAAGAAAACAGAAAGAGAGAAGATGCAGTGAGGCAGAGGTCCAAATCTGGAAAGAACAAAAAACATGAAGAAAGAAAGGGAGGCAAGTGGCAGATGTACTGAGCAAGCACAGCTGAATCAAAGGGCTGCCAGTGACTGTGAGGAGCTGCAGAGTCAGAGCAGGAAATGGCGCAGCATGAAACTGGCTGTCCATGAGGCAGCTGAACAGCCACAGCTAAAAGTCCGAGCACAAGCAAAGTCTGCCGGGGAGAATGAGCGAGTATTGATGGCCAAGGATGAGGCAGGGTGAGAGCAGGACACGGGACAGCTTCCATTGTTTATCCTGCTTCCGCCCCCGAGGCACGGAACGTGAAACAAAATCAGCGTTCAGCATCCAATAAAATGATAATTTATCACTACTCACAATTCTTCTGACGATCCACATGTTCCTTAGCACTGCGAGTTTTTTCTATATCAGAAGCTTAAGAAGAAAATTGACCCTTCGTTACACACATATATATGAGTGGAGCTGTGAAGCAAGCACACGCTGTGCAGCATTAATTGCACAAAATCTGATTAACAATTATTTTAGCAAAATATCCAAATAGAAATTTTACTATTAAATAGCTGTCAGGACCCCTCTCCACAACCTCCCAGCTGACAAAACATTATGTAGGCAAAGAACAAAAGCTTAATACTATACATTTATTTGAAGTTAATATAACCGTTTAAAGCAGAAAATATCACTGTATGCTGTGCGTAAGTAATTGTTAACAAAAAAGTGTATAATAGAATGACCTACCAAACTTGACCAGAATTTTGTCCAAGTTGATTGAAACCTCGTCACTCATTGTTTAAACTTCAAAAGAAAAATGCAATTCAAGGATTTACACAGTCAAAAGCCTTGTTGATACAATAAACAAGTCAAAATGGCAAGACAATACCACACATTTTAATATAAAAGGGAGAAAAGTAGTTTTAACTGCATTTGAATTGCTATCTAGCGGAACCAAATTTCTCACTAATGGTGGTGAGGGACTTGTAAGAGTCTAAACCACAGTTAGGTAAAAAGGAGATTTATAATTTAGGTAAAGCGTTGCTCTTAGAGCAGTTCTGTTTGAGAGGTTTGATGTTCTCAGAAGGCAGCGAAGAATGCAAGGAGAGATGTTTGTGTACAAAACGTGCAGCCTGTACTCCAGCTGGTAGCTAAGCCCATGGACAGCAGTGCTGCTGATAGAAAACTTCCTTCAGCGTCCTGCACACACCTCCCTTACAATCACCAAGTCCATTCAAATCAAAGGTGCACGAACGCTAAGCGTGATTAAAGACAGAGTGCTCATCAAAGGGAAAACGGATTGGTATTAATTCTTTCTTCTGCTTGTACAGCGCTGCTACGGGCAGAAATTCAGGAATGAGTTTTTAAAGAGAGGGGGGATGATGGAGATCTCTGAAAGGGGCGCAAACACCGTTCACCAGAACGGCTCGTTAGCTCAGGAGCATTAACAGTGAGCGAAGTTGTCCGGGCTTTAACTGTCCCACAGTGGCTTCCCCATCACACTGCGAGAGAAGCAAAGCCACGACCTGTTGGTGGTGAGATCCTAATCCAGGATAAAGTGGAACAGAAAACAACTGCAGAATTTAACTAAAGTGGCATTAAGGCTACATCCTGCAGCACTGAGGCTGTGGGAGCGGGAGGGGGCGGAGGCAGCGTTTGGAACGCTGGGTGCTTGACAGAAATGAATTTGTCTCATAAGGGAGTTAGGGGAGGATCAGAACACCTAATCCAAGTGCATGGATTAGCACAGGCTGTGATGAAAACTCCGAGAAAGAGATAATAGTTTTACCAAATGTATTTAAAAGATTGAAATCTTAGTTCCTGGAAACACTTCAGGTAGCAAATTAAAAAAAAAATCTTCTGAAAATACTAAGAAAAATACTAGTAAATACTACCTCAAGCCATAGATCAAAGCAGAATATTTTTGCTTTCACACCGTGTGAAAAAAAAAAACCTAAATAATTCCTCACTATAAAAGAAAATAGTTTGGAGCATGTATTAAAAAGCTGTGCTCGAGAAACAATTTAACAGTGTTTATTAGCTGGTTTTCTGAAACTTCCCATAAAAAACTGAAAGATATTAGGGCAAAGAAATTTTATTTATTGTTTAATAAACTGCAACACAAAGTTCATCAATAGAGCAGACTGTATATTTTTAAGATAGAGACTATTATATTATCATATAAAAACCCAAGTAATTTTACCTTTTGAATATTTAAAATATTTTTAGAAGAGTACTAATGCTTTTGCAGAGAGAGAAAGTGTTTATTTTCTTTTAGTTTTACAATAAAATTTATGAAAAGTGTTAAGTTGCAGAAAATATTGCTTCTGAAAGCAGGCACATGTAAAATACTTATTATTCTGGTATTGTTAAAATGAAGTAGTGTAACTGCAAATGTCAAATGCTATTCTGTGCTGTGAATTAAGAGGATACAGGTGTCACTAACAGAAAGGGTTGAGAGCTTCCATAGCACTGGTAATACATACGGTGTTTGCAGACTTTAAAAAACAGTAGATAACACCACCCTGCAACAAGCTTTTGACATCTGATGTCTTCCAGGATATGACCATAGCAAAGACTGGTTCTTGGACATACTGCAGAAAAGTAGCATCAAACCATCAAACTCAGGATGAGAGACTCACAGGAACTTCCCTTACGCCGCTGATATTTTTGTTAAATATGTAACACACGCGCCTGGGTAAACCAGCTTCAGACTGTATCTCTTCTTTCTAATGGGGCTATTCAGAATGCTGCCAGGAGAAAAGTATTATTATGCATTTTGCATTTTTGCACGGCATTAATGTAAATTCTATGGAATAAAATCGCGGCAACAAAGTTTCATATATTAGAAGATTGTATTGGGTGCAGGATCCACAAGCAAACTGCCTGATGTGGTCTCAAGCCTTTATAGCACTAACATTAAAAATGTCACTGCTCAGTAACCCATCTGGCAACAGCCAAGTTCTTCATTAAAAAGTGGAAAACACCCATAACCTGTGAAGTAAATATCTTCTTTAAAATCCACATCTCGATTCTACCAGTTTTAGGCTGCGAAACAGTATTAATTTCAGTTGGCTCTATATGAATAATTTTACTTTTAGGGAGGCTCTTTTGAGAGAAAACCTGTGCTTCTCCCGTGTGATTCATTACTGTTTATGACTGTAAAGGGATTGGTTTGGATCTTCTTGAAATTTAGAAGAGCTTACATTTCGTGGCTTTTTTATCTCTGTTGATAAAATAAAATAAAAATGTGTGTTTATGCTCCTCTGTCCTTCTTTTGCAACGCTGTTGTAGGAAACCCTGGAGAAGACTTGAACCCCGTGAGGGAACCTGAACCAAGCACCCACTGGATCGCCACATTTTACTTGGTCTGGCACATACCAAACAAAAGGCTCTTGCTGCAGATTATTCCCTAAAGTGCTGGGATTTAAAAATTAAAACCATTTTTGTCAAAAGAGAAAAAACGGGGGGAAAACCCCCATCCTGTGGGACACCACAGGGGCTGCGGAAGAACGCCACAAAATGGCGGCGTGGGAAGCGGGGCCCGAGTCCCTCAGGGCGGAGAGCGGGGCCGGGGCGCTCAGGGGACCCTCTGCCTTTGAGGGGCCACCAGCATTGGGAAAGCGACCAGAACCCGGCGGCCCCGCATCGCCTCGGGCGCTGCCAGAAGAGAAAGGGCGGAGAGCCGTCCAGAGACTCACCCAAGCATGAGGGGCCCAGAGCCCCCCTCACCGCCAGACGCTGCCCCTCAGCGCCGGCCACGCCCCGCGGAGCAGCCCCCGTGTCCCGGGGCACCTCAGCCCCGCCGAAGGGCGCGGAGAGGGCGGCAGGTGCCGCCTGCCCTCCGTGCCGGGGCTGCTGGGAGCCGGGGTAGTCGGGCAATTCCGAAGCAGCTTCGGCGGTCGGGAGAAGGAGCTGAGCCCGTTCACTCAGCGGAACAACCGCAGCGCCGGCCGGGCGGGCTTATCGTCAGCGGCCGCGGAGCTCCGCTGCCCCAAGGACACATCGGCGGGGCGCGTGTGCCCCCCAAACCACCCGTTTGTCTGAGCAGTGAGACTTATGAGGGAAAAGATCAACATTTCTGAGGGCTGAGGGCGAAAAGCGATGAGGATGCTCCATCTACCGGGGGCAGCGCGCAGGCGGGCGGTGGCCGGGCGGGGAGAGGAGGCAGCGCTGCTAGAACGGGAGGTGGGCTGGGAGCCTACTGGGGTTAGTTACACACATACACGCTCCGGGATGTGGTACAAAAATAAAGAGCTGCAGAGTGCAAAGGGCTTTAGCCAACCTTCCAGGTCCCACTCGTGTTGCTGACCCAGGTGGTGGAAATGAGTTTAAATCCTCCTTCCCTCAATCCCTCACGGGCTGGGCCCTCAGATAATTAAAAAATGTATTAAAACATCTTCCTTCTCATCCCGGAGCAGTGCTTCACACTAAGGATGCTGTGGAATGCCGCCACTTGCCTCAACGCAAGTTGTGTTCACAAAATTGTGTGCGTTTGTTTGTTTATAGAAGTGCAGCACTACAAGGCAAAAAAATTCCCCGGCCAGGCATGCAAGAAACTAGAACATGATGCTTCTCTCTACATTTTGTTTGTTTTTACTCCCAGTTGAGATTACTGAGGCAGAGGATGGATTTAAGGTTATCAATAAGCAAAGGAAAATAAATTGGGGGGTAGGGTACAAGCTGGAGGGGGGAAAAAACACATCAGCCGATGAAAGAAGGAAGGATAGAGAAATAGAAACAGGACTGAAGAGAGGGAAACACAAAATTCTCCCTTCCAACTGCAGCCCAGGCGTCAGTCGGATGCGATGCTGCTTTCAGAGCAGTCAATTTAACCAACAAGAAATGCAGCTTCAGAGAGAAATAGCTGATCTACCTGGCTTCAGGTCAGACATGAGGAAGGGAAATTAAAAAAAGAGAGGGATACGGAAATAGGCATGTTCTTTTGGAAGGTAGATATCTGCGGCCTCTGCTCCGTGGTGAGGCTCCGTCCTTTCCAGGAACATCTCCCACCCATCTCCCTGACTGTCCCAGAGGGTGAGAGTCGCCTCCTTGCGCTGCTCCCTAGGGACACTGTAATTCCTAGATACCCCTGGGGCTTTGCATTTGCTGCTCCGTCTTCCCAAAACGTTCAGTGTTTTCCCAAGGAGAATTGGCTTCAAAGCTTTGTCCTGACTTAAGCAATTCGTTAAAGACCCACTAAACTTCTCGAAATGGGAGTTTAACAGCAGAGTAGCAGGTAACTTCAATGATGCACATTAACACCTCGCCCTGTCCCGGTAATTTAAGTAGCGGTGCCAAAGGAGGCTGAGGTTCCCAGAGATCCAAGGACCCCGGCTCACCCGGAAGGTGGTCAGTCAGTTCAACAGGCTTTGGATAAAGCCGGCAGAGACTTCCCGGTTAATTCCCGCTGGGGCCTGTTCCCACCGGCGCTTGGCAGGGCCCGGGAGCTCATTTACCCATCTATTTATTGTAAGGACTTCCTAGCCTAGTTATCACTCTGTACCCACCAAAAAAAAACCCCGCCTTCTGAAGCTGCAGAAAGGGCAATTTTGTATCCTGCTGGTTCTGACTTGTTTGTTTTCTCTTGCTTCCCAGCAAAATCCCTCTAAAAAGTCCCCAAATAACCCCAAAGCCATAAACAACCACTTTCATTACCGATGGCAAGAAGGAAGGGCTCTTTCATAGCATCATCTCTGATCAATGATGAATGGGTTGCATTACTCTGAAAAGAAATGTAGTCAAGTCAGGGCTCAGAAAAGGCTCCTAAACCTTCTCCCCAGTGCTGGCAGACCCCCAAATCCATCATCCTGTTAGTGGACGGCCCCGGGGCTGCCTCTCGTTGAGCTGCGTGCCCCTCTGCTGTGTTCTGGCGGCTCCCCCCAGTCCTGACTGCCGGCTCTTCCAGCTGATGGAAACCCAGGATGTCCCTGCAGAGAACACAGGGAACCCAGTGCCCCTAGCAATATGATCCAGCTTGGGAAGGTGTCTGGAGACACCCGGCCAAAAACCCCCAGAAGGAAGCAGGGAAGTGTCGCTGCCTGATTTATCGGGGTAAGGGATTGAAGATTCCTGTCCTCATTAAGCTGCTCTGGGATAATTTTTTCCTTGGAGCAGCGCTGTAATTCTGGAGCCCAGGCAGATGCTCACCTTCACCCATGGCCCCAAATCTGTTTCCAGGCCCGGGGTGGTGCCTGACTCCCACCATGGTACCCAAAGCTGCGGAGGAGCTGCCCCCCAAGAAAAGAGGGACCCTAATTCCTGAGCAGCCTTCAACCACAGCGAGTCACCTCCAGGAAGAGCTGGAGTCCAGCTCAGTGTCAGAGCCCAAGTCAACCGGGACACAGGATTTCTCCCGGACTCAGGCCCAAAAACATTTAGACACCTCGGGTGTCTGACCGTGGTTCTTCAGCTCCCCCAAATCCGTGAATTGTCCTCATTCCTGCATTCTGATAAATAAGTGTTTTCGTGACAACCCTCGTCCCTATACTGGGAAAACTCGTAATATTTAAAGGACTTGAATGTAAAAGAGGAGAGGAGAGGAGAGGAGAGGAGAGGAGAGGANATCCTATTTATTTGAATACTTTGTGATTTTGTTGCTTTTGTTGAAATTTTCAATGAAATCCTGAGGGAAGCAGATTGAAGATTGTACAGGAACTGTAGAAGGAGATTTGGCAGTGTGTGTATTTACCTGCAGGGGAAGGCAGCAGCCAAACAAATCCCAAAGGATTTGAAACTTTAAAACCAGGTTCATAGCTACACCCGAAAGAAAATTAAAGATTATTCTTGGGGGGTAGATCATTTCTGTCTGCAGCCGTGGCCTTGACCAGGGCCCTGTACAAGGAATGTTTTTCATTACCAATATTAAAATAATTTAGATATTTTGAGTTTTCAGTGCATCTTTATTTTAACTTCAGTTATACCAGCCATGGCCTGATACTTCTTTGACAAGTAGCTCTAATAATACACCGAAGAACAAAGATTTAATTAATTTATTTTGTGATAGTAGAAAGTGGGCGAACATCTCTCCCCGACCAACAACATTTTAGGGACTCTTTGGTGCTTTCAACAGGTATCAGGAGCTTAAGTGCAGATCCAACCTGCCCACTCTCTTTAATATTAACCAGATTACAGCTTTAAATGTATCTTCATTTTTAGGAAGAAATGGAAGGATTGATAGCTGTTATTTCAACTATTTTGGCACTCTTAACAATGATAAGGCGAGCAGGTGAAACACACGGAAACACAGGTCGTTTCCCCACCAAGCACTCCCCACTCCAGCATCCTGAGCTTGAGGTGCTCCATCGAAGCTCCCGAAAACCCCGTTCCCCGCTCCCCGAGGCGGGGTGACATTTCCAGTAACCTTTTCTACCCGCGACAGCGGGCACTGTCCTCGGGCTGAGCGTCCCCCGCCTGCTCCGAGGGAGCGGGGTAAGAGCCAGCCGAGGGGAGGACGGGGAGCCTCCTGCTCTCTCCCGCCCCGTCCGTCCCGGCACCAGCCCGGCTCCTGCCGAGACCCATCCAAGGCCGGAAAATCCCAGCTGGTTTCCCAGATATCCGCCCGAGGGACTGCCTGCGCTCCACTTCTCCCGGTCAGCATCCCTTAATGAACTCCCACATCTCTGACCATCCTACCGAGACTTTAAAGTGAGGCTTCTCCTTCCCGAGGGTATTTTTTAATACACTATTTAACGCCAATCAAGGGCTTTAAAAATGTATTCGCACCTCTGCTGCGTTTGGAAGCTCCGTCTGGACAAATAATCCCCAGCGGCCGAGATTCTAGGACCCAGGATGGCTGACAAACGCTGATGCGAAGGTGTATTGATATGTTTCTCGGAGTATTCTTGCTTTAAGGCTCTGAGGAGAGGGGACTATGTCCTACCCTGAGGTCAGAACCCCGGTGTCCATGCCGGCCGTCGAAATGCTAGGGATGTCTGGTCGTATTTTTGATAAATATTTTTTCACGCACAGTTTTATTTCTTGCTCTCCGGTAGGTTTGTCTCTGCAGTGTTAGCTCATCACGCTACCTGTAGCAAGGGTCAAAGCTGTCACCTAAATGAAAGTGGTAATCACTGCCTGCTATTAATGTCACGGGCAGTGTTTCTGTTATGTGGGAGGAGGGACGGGGAAAGAAGAAAATGGGTGGAAAGGGCCGAAAAGAAGAGGGCACGGCCAAGTGCACCATCAGGGTCTCCCGTAGCTCTAACAAGACGTGAGGGCTGAGCCAGGAGCTTGGGCACCGCAGGAATCTCGGCTTCCCCGGACGCGGCATGGCGTCCCACGGGGATGGGGTCACTCCTGGGGTCTCTGCCATCACTGCGGGTCGCGCTCCGGAGGCAAAGCCCGGCCCGGCCCGGCGGTAGAGCTCCCGGGAGCGGCGGGGAAACGGGGAACCTGTTGTGGTACCAGCCATGGATAAAATTCCCTGAGAGCTGGGAAAGGGATGGAGGGGCCCCCTTGAAGCTGATCTCTCTCGGCCATGGTGGCACAAAGCAAGAAGCCCCAAAAACCTTTCCCAAACAGGGACAATCCAGTCACACCGGACCGTGCCCCTTCCCAAAACTAGAACCCATCGTTCCCAGCTGGAGAGGGTGCAAATCTATTGCGGTTGGGCTGGTTTTCCGCCTTGGGTGACCCTTTAAATGGTTAACACAAGGTTCCTGGGTCCATTTCGGTGTCGCTTTTCTTTCTCTTCCTCTCCCCTCCCAGCAGTGCTGCCAGCATCTCCCCATCCGGGCCGGTTTCTGGGGAACAAAGGCTGGGGACCTGGGGGACAGCCCCTCGCCCCTGCGAGCCGCTCTTAATGAGGATTCATTTCTTTAGCCTACAGTCCTGGCTTTCATTACGGAGCCTGTCTCGCTCTGTTCATGGTCATTAGGCTGCAGCCCAGTAATTCCCTCGCCAGATCATGTGTATGATTTAAAAAAACAGAATAAAAATTTTTAAAAAGGGGAACCCTTCAGTAATATTAGTAATCATCATCACCATCATCATCTGGCCGTTCTAAATTAGCTAGCCATTAACACAGGCTTTCTATCCTTCCACGTCTCTCCCAGCAGAGGTTTTTCTCCATCAGCCCCGTCCCGGGACGCTGCCGGGGGCTCGGCGGGCAGGGCTGGGGGGCGGCGGGGCAGCTCCTGCCCGCGGGGACGCGCCCGGAGCCGCCGAGGTCGCCGCCTTCTCACCCGCTCGCTGGGGAAGCCCGATGCTCATACCGATGAGGGCTGGAGGCTTTTTAAATTCCTGCCCGAAAAGGTTATTTGGGATCTTTCGTTGAGTTGGTCAAATTATTGTTTTTCCCTAACGGAGAGGACGGTGGTGGGATAGAAGGCTGGAAGAGGACTGTCGGCAATATTTGTGGATTATATTCTCCTCTTCTCTAATTTTTTCTCCCCCTCTAAACAGATAGGCAAATCAAACCTGGGTGAAGGTGAAGCCGAAAAGTCACTTCTTTTCTTTTTTTTTTTTTAACTTTCTGTGGAGTGTCTCTGAACTCGTGGGTTCTGTGTGCGCTTTTATGTCTCCCTAGCTCTGTCGGGTTTTATGAAAATGAGCAGTATTGAAAGCTTTTCCATCCCGCTAGCTGTGAGCCTCACATAAATGATGTAAATGGCTCGAAGGGTTTTTTTCAAGTGAACTGTGTAGATCTGTGAAAATAATATCAGGGTTTTCCGTCAGAATGAGCTTAGCACTGTACTGAGGCGTACCATAATCTGACCCGACACCTCCGACCATCTGCGCTATCTATCTGCCTTCTGATTTACCAAATCTTCACAAGCAAAAGACAAATTGTACTTGATACTAAAGAAAAGACGGCGAGCCTCAGTCCAGCTCCATTTCTGCGGAGAAATGATTGGAGAAAATGTAAATCTGTTTAATTTCGGTCTACAGGCAACTAGCAAAGGAGCTTTCTTAAAGAAAGGAAGAAAGGAAAAAAAAAACAATAGGAAAAAAGAATGGGGGAAGAGACAATAACAAGATATCAAATTAAGAAGGGATTTTTTTGACAAGCATTCTAGAAAAAAATATATTGCAGAGAGCAGAGGGGATAACATATTGAGCTTAATTCAAAATATATGCTGCCTTTTCGAGCATAGTCCCTAATATTCCCGGGAAGAAATTACCACTGAGCAGCTATTCGTAGAATAAAGAGTGGCTTCTTGATCATCCTCCCGTTCTCTACGGAAAATAAATCGTATCCTCGCAGCTCAGAAAGTGACTTCATCCCACCCCGAGACGTCTGGAGTTGGCCCCGCTCATCCGAAGGGGCGGCCGGGGCTCACCTCGCCCCCAGCCCCGCTGTCGCTTTCTCGGGGCACCGAGGGGCGAAAAAAACCCACGGGGAATTATTACTACAAGGTGATCAATATTTCAAAACATTCCCGAAATCTGCTTTAAGTCGCTTTCCTGACCTACAAATGACTTCTCACTCCTCGCGACTATTCTCGGCGTCTATTCAGGACCATTCAGCCGAAAACAATAAGGGGTTTAAATGTTGAAGAAAGAAAAAAAAAGAAATAAAAAAGGATAACGCTTTGGTTGAACGGGGAAGGGCTCTGGGCTCTTTGCAGATAATTCCTCTTCTTAATAGAAATGGGAAGTCACCTACAGGGGGAAAGGGGAGAGTTTTCCCTAAATCTCGGCCGTTCCTGCGGTCCTCCCGCTGCATCCATTGTCAGTGACACTCCCACCATCACTGTCACTGTTATGCAGCCAATTTTTAAATCTGATTCCTCAGCTCTGCCTTATCCCCCTCTCCGGCCGCGGGTGCGCGGAGCTGTGTGCGAGCATCACCGGGCGGGACCCCGCAGCTTTACCGGGGAGGATGTGGGGGTCCCGGCCGTCCTATTGCTGGGACCACTCCCTCCAACCTGCCGCCAGCATCCTGAAGCGGGAGCCCCCGTCCCTCCCTCCCATCCCTCAGCCTGCCTTCCCCGGGGCGGCCGGGCAGCTCTGCCCTGCCCGGGTCGGCGGGGCAGGGCGGCGGGGTCGCGGTCCCCGGGGAGCGGCCGGGGAGCCGCGGGGAGCGGGGCGGGGAGCGGGGCGGGGAGCGGGGCGGTGCGGAGCCTTCCGCCGTGATTGGCAGCGGCTGACAGTGAGTGGCAGCCCCGCCATGGAAACCCGGGAGCCAATCTGCCGAGTCCGCAGCAAATCAGCCGCTCCCGCAGCAGCGCGGCGGCGGCGGGGAGCTGTGCTTGTGCCTTTTCTGGTTTCCTTTTTTCCTTCTTCTTTCTTTTTCTTCCTTTTTTTTTTTTTCTC
>VZDJ01007753.1:46941134-46987906 GCA_008694505.1 Cyanoderma ruficeps | reverse complement strand
TCCAGCGACAGTGAATGTGACATCTGACACCGCCGCCGTGGCAAACCGGCGGGGAGCGGGAGGCCCGGCCCACCGGTGCCTGCCCGCACGGCCGGAGCAGCGGCGGGGCCGGCGGTGCCCGGCGCGGGCGCCGAACGCGGGGTACGGGGCGCTCCCCGCCCGCTCGCCCGAGCCTCCCTCCCAGCCCCGCAGCAGACTGCATTAAAAAACGTCGTTAAAATCGTTGTCGCCTTTATTTTGAAGGATTTGCGGAATTGACGCCTAAAAAGAAATAATTAAAGAAGGCCCAGGAAATGTAAAAAAAGAAAAAAAAAATTAAAAAACCGAATGCCAAGTTGCAAAATGTCTGAGCCCCTGCCCTTATCCCGCGGGGTAGTTCCATGTTGAAAAGACGCTGTTCTTTTGGTTGGGTTTTGCTTTACTTTAAAGGGTTTTTTTATATATATATATAATGTTTATTTACTTATTTAAGGGATTGCTATGGTAGATTTTTTCTATTATTATTATTAATTATTATTATTATTTTTGGCTTGTTCTCTATGTGCACAGGTGACTTGTAGAGCATGTGCAGGACGAAACTGTATGAAGCAGCCTAAAACCATAATAAAATATTTGGTGAACGACCCTCGCATCTGCTTTGAAATGACGGTGTCGCTCTCAAGCCCGCCAGTTTACGCAGAGCAGATCTCCGAGGCCACGGGCATTTCAGCAGCAGCTCGGCAGGAACCGAACCAGCCGGTCCCCGGGACCGGGGGTGATGTTTTTGCCGGGCAAGGAGCTGGGAGGAGCCGGGATGAGGCGAGAGGAGCGGGAACGGGGCTGCCGGGGGATGCGGGTGCCGCAGGAAGGGAAGGAGGCGGCATCGCCGCAGCTTCTTCTCTCCCAAGGGCTGAAGCTTTGGGGGTTATCGGAGGAGAACTTTCTGAGAGGAACGAGGGAAGAAAAAGAAAAAAGAAAAAAGAAAAAGATAATATTATGGAGAGGAATGGTTGGGGCACAGCCCCGCCGGGGAAACTAAGCTTCCTCCCTCACCTGGCAAGGCAAGGAAAGGATGGGGAATTAACAGTTCTCCGTGCCAGTGAAAGGCCATAACGGGGGTAAAATTACCCCAAATCGCGACCCCTGCGATATGCCCGTGGCTGTCCCCACCATCCGCCTCCCTCGCTTTGTTTTGCGGCGGTTTTGCTGGAGGAGACCAAACGCCAGGTCCAAGAAGCGTGCTAAGCTTTTTTCCCCCAGCAGAAGGATTTTATATTATACAATTTGACATTGATCTTTAAATCGCCTGAGCTGTGCTTTTTTTGTCTTCTCGGTCTCATCGCGTTTACTTCCCTGTCCTCAGAGAGATGCCTCCCCGGTAAGCTGATTGCTTGGCTCGTTTTATTTAGCAGCCGAAGCCTGGCGCTGGGGGAAGCCGGGCAGCTCTGGCAGCGGGAGATGCCCCGGCTCCCGTCGGCTCCGGCTGCCCGCAAGGGCAGCGGCCGGAGGGGCACAGGGGCATTTCAGCTCCCTGATAGTTCAGTTCAGTCCTGCTGCCTTTTATTCCCGTCTCGGCTGTGATTTTCCCCTCTCTGTCTAAGTTTGAATTTAAAACCTGGATTCAAGGCGTTTACACTCCTCATGCCTAAATCTGCGTTCTGTCCCCGAATGCATTTGCCTCGGTTTTCTTTACAGACTATTCCAGCGATGAGACAGGTAGCAGGATTTTTTTAGCTGTTTTTTTAAAAAACCAATTTACAGGCAGCTCTTTTCCTGGTGGGGTGTAAATAATCCACATTTTAGGAGTGCGGGAGGGTCGGATCGCAGGGCGAGGAAGGAGAGCAGAGTAGGCGTCTCCACCTGCCTTTGGGGTACCCACCTCCCCACCTTTGGGGAAGGTCCGAAGCGCACTTTGCATCCAAAATCCTGAGGTTTATTGCCCCCTGAACCTCACCGGATTTAAGTCGTGGAGAGCCCGGCTGTGCTGTTTAAGCGCCAGACGAGGTTGGGGTTTCACCTTGGGTTTGGGGTTCGCTGATGGGCAGCGCTTCCCATCTGCGAGGTTGTTTTGGGAGCAAAAGCGGTGTTCGCCCTCCAAACGGAATCTGCTGAAATACGTCGTGTTCTTTCCTTATTTCTTTTCTTCCCCGGACAATCGGTGAATTGGATTCAATTTCTCCGTCGGGTTCTGCGGACGGAGTAGCAGCGCTTATTGTGGGGAATTAAAGATATAAAGAAAGCGGAGAGCACATGCGCTCAGCGCCTGGTAACGTGGGATTTCCTTCCAACTAAAAAAAAAACACCTGGAATTTGTTCAATAGGCAGCGGGGATGATAACGTCTCTTTGACAAAGGGTTTGAGTGTCGCGAAGGATGCAGTGGAGGGATGCTGGCGGCAAGAGCACAAACCAATCCCTTCGGATAGAGCGGCCGGGGCGGGAAAAGGAGCACGGAGCCTCCGTGGGAGGAGAAGCCTCGCTCCCCGGCCCTGCTGGCTGTGGGAGAACGCGAGAGCCGAGCGTCTCCCAGCTCCGCTTCTTCCCCGCCCGAGCCCTGCAGGGGCCGCGGCTGCGAGGCTGCACCGGCGCCTTTAGTTCGACCAATAAGACCCAAAATAAAAACCTCGGTCTCCCCATTCCGTCCCCCCGTTTGGTTTTGGTTTTTTTCCCTCTTTTTCCAGCTGCCCTTTCTCTTCCCTTATTGAAAGTGAATATACTTCCCCTGGCTTTTTCAGCAATTTTTTTCCCCTAAAGATCAGCTCAAGCCGTCGCCCTCCCGAGCCTCTGGTTGTTTTAAAAATAATAATAATTATAAACGGATCAGAGTGAAGGAGCTTGTATTTACATTAAACAAAACGCTCCGAAAAGGGTCACTAAAAAGTCTGCCTCGACCCCTCTCTCTCCGGTTTAACAAAGACCGAAAATATTGTATCAAAAGTGAAGTGAATAGGGAAGGCGGAGAAGAGAAACAGCTTTTCCTCTCTTCAGCTGGGAAGGGGGAGAGAAATGTTTGAATATTTCCGTTTCTTTTGAGAAGCGGGGCAGCCCCGGGCAGGGCTGAATGGGAAAGTCTTGTGAGCGGGCTGGGAGGCTGTCAAACTGCTCAGAGGTAATCACTGCTAATGAAGGGGTCTCCAGCCCTCCCTGGGACAAAGGATGCTTACGAGTGCTAGCCGGGACTGAATACCTAGTAAGTTTTCAAGGGGGAAAAAATGAGTGAGCTGTCCGTAAATTGATTTTGCAAAAGNAAAAAAAAAAAAAAAAAAAGGAAAGAAAAAGAAACACCAAAAAACAAAACAAACACACAAACAAACAAAAAAACAAACCAGAAAAAACCAACCAAACAAAAAAACCTTGCAACAATAAAAATAAAAATAAATTAAAAAAAGCAAATGCAGGTCTGGCTCTGGCGCAGCTGGGGACAGAAGGCCCACTTTTCCAGGGAGCATTGTCCCAGTCCCACGCTGCAGAGGAGGACTGCTGCTGCTTGCAGTGGAAATTAGGGTGGAGGGAGGGCTGGAGGATGCAAGAGCCTTGGAAAAGCCGCAGCAGCCTCTCCAGGCCCGGGGTGCTGCCCCAGCTGCTGCCTGGTCCATGCAGGTGCTCCCTGCACGTCCATCCTCACGCTCCAGTTTGCACAGCCCTTGCAGAGCCTTCATCCCATCCTCATCCCACATCCCAATCCCACAAATGGGACTGTTCCCTATTTGTTCTGCCGCTGCCTTTTGCGCCTTGTCTAACCAAGGTGGGTTTTTTTTGCAGAGCAGAATAAGGGGGTGTCTGGAAATCTTCTGAATATTGCACCACCTCCAGCGCTTCTCTTGGCTGGAAGGGCTCCTGTACGAAGGGTCAGGTTTAGCTGGGTGCTGGGAGCGGTAGGAGGGGGCTGGGTTCAGGGGGAAACACCCCTGTGTGACAAGAAGAGCATGTGTGTGTGTCATAGCTGTGGGAAGCAGGAGAGTGAGCCGCGTTTTGGACGTTTCACGCATCCAATTAAGGGCTTGGGAGGATCAGACTCTCGCAGATCCAGTTACCCCTGGCTGCCGCTGGGGTAATACCGTGAGAGAGAGCGTAACACTCCCCAGCCGCGTCTGCCCCCGCCTCCCAGCAATGCCAGGCACCGGCTTTTCCATGTTTCTCTTATTTCTGCAGGAGAAAAGACACGTGTGTTTGCTGGAGAGGAGGATGGAGGCGTCAGAGGCCAAAGGGAAAGGGCACCGTGGGGTGCAGGAGTTGCCAAACTTTGACCTGTCCTTTCCCTTGTTCCTTTCCCAAGGCTACCCTGCAGCCCCAGCACCTCGAAGGAGCCTGAACCCCGGCCTGACCTTGGTGTGCCCCCACGAGGGTGAGACCCAGCTGAGGATCCAGGGAAGAAACATTTCATCTTAGATCCTCCGAGGCTTACAGCACTTTGCACTCTATCAGCCTTTATTCTCGGCACCAGGGTGACAGAAAAAGCCCGTGGATGTATATTCCCTTCTGCCGGGACTGGCTGCAAAACCCCCAGTCAAAGGCCAGGAAAATACTTCCTTTCCTTCATTACTGCATTACTTCATTACTCCTTCATAGCTGCATCCAATCTAAACTCCCCCAAATTGCAGAAAACCCCCAGAAAGCTCATTTTAACCCTGCTGCCTTCTGATCTGTGACATAAGCCTCTCTGGCACACACTTTCCCCAGCCAGAAATACAGTTTGGAAGGAAATTTCCAGCTTCAAGCCATGTAAAAGCAAAGTGGGTTCACATATTTGTCATCTCTGTGCCTTCCCAGAGGTGGGAGCCCATAATCCTCCACACTTTGTTAATTTTCTCCTTACACTTCGCAGAGCTGGTGCCATTCCATCCCACTGGAGTCAGCCCAGAGCATCAGCCCTCACCACTGTTTCCACTATTTCTGTCCCAGAAAACCTAAAAATTATGCCAGTCACCCAGTGCCCTCCCTTTTCAACCTCTTCTCTCACTGTATGGAGTAAAACCCAGGGGACCTGTCTTCTATTTTGGGATTGTCAACAGTGCTGAGCTAAACCCACTCCTGTTGATGACCCTCACACCCAGCATGGGCAGGATGGGGTCCTCACCCTCCCCATTTACTGCTGAGGGAAACGCATCTCTTTTCCAGCAATACCCAAGGAGGGGCTTGGTGGGACCTCCAGGAATTCCTCCCCAGTGGGGAGCCAAATAAATGGTGTCAGACAAGACTTGCAGTTCACTATCCCCAAAATCTGGATTTGCAGCTCATTTTCAGGCAACCAGGGCAGCCTTATCAGGAGAGTGTCCATATGGAGACCAGACTTATGGGGTGGTCTCTCTTTTCCCTGTCTCACCTTCATCCAGCTCCCACTCCTGAGTGGAAAACACCTGGCAGGGTTTTATCTCTTTGTTGTCACAGTACATGCTTGCCTTGGAGCAGAAAGACATTCTGCCATGCCTGTGCTATTAAATGACTTGTCCTGGTACTGCTGCCTGCTGGTGGGGTCACTGCCCCGTGATTTTCAGCCCCCTCACCTTCCCAACAAGGTGGCTGTGTCCATGGGAAAGCCTCTGCATGCCCTGCCAGCTATTGAGCTCTTCCCTAGGGATTGTGTGACACGGCTCTGCCTGGTCTGAGGCAAACCCGAGCCAGGGACTCTTCTAACGTTTTAATAGGATAAGTGGTGAACCTCAGTGCCCTCATATGCTTTAATGTACAGATACAGCCAGACTAAATCACTTGAGACATCCCAAACAGCCTAAAGGATTTAGACACATCTCTTTATTTCCATTTAAAGCTGTTCCTCNTCTTTTTTTTTTTTTTTAAGTCTAATATAAAACAAAGATGTGAGAAGAGAGGTTATAATTATCCAAAGGCAGGAGCAGAATGGAGGCATCTATTTGTCCTGAGCACCCACATCTTATTTGCACTGGTCTCAGGAGTTCAACCCCTTTGAAAACTCCACAAAAGCTGGATAAAGGTTTCAGAGCGGAGCCTCTAAGAGACAAACAGCCACTGCTGAGGTCTGCATGCACACACAGGTATTGATCAGCAGAACAAGCTCCTCAGCCTTTATTCAATAACTCCATAGTAACCCCAATGGCACACTATCTGGGGCTTCTTTAGGACAAGCAGGAAGTTTTAACCCAGCACTACCTTCTCTTTTTCAAGACTTGTTGATTTCAGCAGAGAGCTGTACAGCAGGAGAGCAGGACTTGTGGTTTTTTTTATCTGGAAGCCTTTTGCTGGTCTGAGTCTTCTTTCAGTGCCATCAGTGGTTCCATTCAGTACAAAGCCATCCTATTCCTCCCTGTTTCACAGACTGAAATACACGTGCTTCTTCAAGAGTGATTCTTGAAATGCTTTCATAACACGTTGTTGTAATGCCAAGGTAACTGAGGAGGGAATGAGAGCTCCTCTTTGGAACTCTGCACGGGAGGGTAATTCCCCATTAAACGTACAGTGAACCAGCCACACACCGGGACACACAGCTCCAGTGCCTTCCAGGCACCTTGGAGAAACACAAGAACACGCAACCATTCCTCAGGGAGCAAATCACTGTGTCGGCAGGCTGGGGAAAAAAGCCTTCTCATAAACCGGACATCCATATTGGAAACTGCTCCTCAGGCCGGGTCGTTTCTTAAGTCAATTTGAAGAGTTTATGGGTTGTTATTACGGCTTGCAAGCGCTCTCCACCACACCTTCCACTAGTGCAGGTCAGTCCCTGGAGTCACCTTGGGGACAGATGTCCCCAAAACTGCCATGAGGGGGGTTGATCTCCAGGGGCTGCCGTGTGGTCAGTGGGAGAGAGCAGTGCTCAGGTAGGTGACTCAGGGCGCCTAATCCCACTGCGGTTCCGCTGGCACGGTAATCCAGCCCCGTCAGTCAGGCTGTGTTGCCTGGAGAGCCGGCCCCAGCCTCCTCCCCCTCTGTCCTCAGCAGCAAGGAGATCTAGGCAGTTTTAACCAAGATCATCTCTCTAATCAAGTTCACTGTCTGCCAAGGCTCGTCTCTGCCTATTGACCGCAGAGTGAGAGGAGACTCCTGAGGCCAGAGTTGATTTCTGTGAGTATTGTTCCCACTCAGTCGGTGATCCTTTTTATCCCCTGAGAGCCCCAGGTGCTGAAGGAGTGATGCAAACCAATTTGGTTGTTAAGCTCAAACTGCTGGAGTGTTTCCTGGCAGACTCATGTGGCGGGTCACTCGTGGGTCAGAGGGACTTGAGGGCTCCAGTGGTGGGATGTCTTCTGCAAGGAATGGTTCTTGAAGCAACACTAGAGCCACATTGCTACTTAGGAGCACAAAGCTCATGGCTTCTTGGTGGATCTTATTATTTCTCAGTTTTCTTAAAGCTTTCTTCCCCAGTAATACTTGAATTTATTACTAGTTAATGCTAATAAACATTCCTGTTGCAGTATTTTAGCTGCTTTCTGACATTTTCTTTTGGCTTTACTTCTGATGGAAAATCATCTTCTCTTTGCTAAAAAGATGAGCTAAAATCTGCTAAAATCTTTCCCACAGTGGCATCCTTGGTGTGCATCAGACTTGATGGATATGGCTGTTCACAAGCATCAGGTCTTGCCTTTCACCCTTCCTTCATCACACATCGGCTTTCAAGTGTCTCATCTCAAAATTAAGTGTTTTTAGGACCAAGGCTTTAAGCAGATGAAATATTAAAAATTTAGGGTTTTTTAGTGCAGTCTCAGAGTAAAGTGAATGAGCTGCTCTGCCTGCGGCTTGTTTTTTTAGAGACAAAGTATTTGTTCTATTACTTATTGATGTTGCTAATTGCCATCTGAGGGTTTGCAGGGGCAGGGCAGCAGGCTGCATTGCTGGATGTGGAGCCCTTCTGAGATAAATGAGCTCTGAGAAGCAAAGAATTTGCTGTAGCAGCCCTGGAATATGTGCTGCATTTTGCTGTATGTGCTGCATTTTTGCAATACGTGCTGCACTTTTGCAAAGGCACCCAGTGCTCTCCATCTCCTTGGCAGAGAGAGAACTGCTGGTGCTCAGCTCTTTTATTTAGGAAGCCACATAATGCAGTTGCCTCATTTTAAAAGCCTGATTTTGAAAATGCTGACACAAGAATTTAGTTTTGGGCCATGCTTGAGTGCTTGCATGTTCACTTTCCTGAACTAAGACCAGATTCTCCTCCCTCCCTCGTGCCCACACACATCACACACATCTACACACACAGAGGAGAGGGAGGAGGCTGTGATGGAGGGAGCTCTTAGTGTTCTGTCTAAACTAAATGTCCATTATGGAAATAAACATGTTTGAGGAGGAAAAAAACCCATTGCATCCACATTAGCCATTGAATAGGTTATTACTTTACATGTGCAGTATACAACTTTCCATACAGCTGACATCTCTTGTATTGGAGCATGAACATTAACCTTCTACAGTTCACCTTGGTTTGCAAGCTGCAAGAATCAATTCTCCTAAGATGGATGTTCACATCTAGTTAGCTTTCTGCATTATCTCAGCTGGAGAGGTCACTAAAAATAGTTGTATAGTGCTTTAAATTTTCAACAGGGAGACTTTATTATCGTTTAGATCCATCATAGCTGCTTTACCTACCACGGTTCTTCCAGCTGAAATAATGCAAAGAGCTGGTAGTGGCTAAGTGTTTTCAGACTTCACGCACTGATGAGCAGGACAGCTTGGACAATATCTGAATTGCTAGCAACAGGAAACTGAGCAAGCTGCATGGACGGTGTAACACCGGTTCAGTAAATCCCCACTGCTTCAACTATTTCATCAAAAATTCTTTTTTTTTTTTTGTTCCCCTGCTCTCCTGCACTGCAGAAGCAGGACTGATCTGCCCCCATGTGCTGCCCTGATCCTGCACAGTCACCTTCATGTTCAGCAGTCCCCAGCCTCCCCGCAGTCCTGCTGCTGTCAGTGGGATGTTTGTGGTGCCAGGAAGCATCGAGGGGCTGCAGGATCATACCCACATTGTGTGGCACAGGCTGACAGAAGAAAGGCTGTTCTTAGCAGCGCTGCAGCATGATTTTCATTTGATATCTTTATTGCTTTTAACAATTTCCTGTGCTTTGTTACGAATAAGTCACCTTGCCAAGGCCCTCACGGCCTTCCAGGCATTACAGCTGGCCGTTCACATGTCACCTCTGTGTGTCACCACACACGTGGGGTTGTAGGGATGCGTTTTGTCTCTTCAGGTTTGTTTGTGTCACAGGACTGACCCAGACCTTGGGAGGTTTCTGAGTTTCACCCTTCAAGCACACACATGTGAGAGCACAGCGGCTTGGCCCAGGGCCTTGGTCCAGCTGCTCACGCTGGCGTTGCTGATCTTGTTTGCACTTATAGAATATTTATTTAAGCTGTGAGGGCAAGGCTCGGAGAAGACATGAAATGCCTGGCAGCACAGGCAAAGTATCAGAAGGCACCAAGAGTGATGGAGCAGAGTGGATCCTTCGTTACATTGCAAAGTAGGCGTAATTAATGAATTGCTTTCATTTCTTTAATAGAATGATATTAATTGTTTGTTGCATAACTGAATATAAACTATATTTCCTTCAGTATTAATTGCTGAGGTCCATGTTCCATCTCACTGTCAATCCAAGCCAGGATCAAACACATTCTAAGAACCCAGAAGACAGATTCTTGTTGCCTTCCAAGGCCATTAGATCAAATCCTTCTACAACAGCATGAGAATACAACTCTCTGGGCTTTAATTACATTAAAAACTTTGTAACAAGCTCACAACAGAACCTAAGAGAAGACTCTTTCCACCCTTGCAATTCTGCATTGTATCTCCAAAAGAGGCTGTGCTGCTGGGCTTTAAGAAAATCCAGAGAGTAGCTCTCACTGCCTTGAGCCTTGGGGAGATGGACTACAGCTTCCCTTTTGGAGCTAGAAGGAAATTCTTGTGATGGGTATCAAAGTGGATAAAATCACAGAATCATAGAATGGCTTGGTTTGGAAGGGACTTCAAATCCATCCATTTCCAACCTGCTGCCATGGGCAGTGACATCTTCCACTATCCCAGGTTGCTCCAAGCCCTGTCCAACCTGGCCTGGAACACTGCCAGGGATGGGGCAGCCACAGCCCCAGTCAAATTAAAATCAACCATTATGGAGAAGTCTGAGATTATTTTCAGCTGCCAGCCTTTTCAGCTTTGTGAGGGATGGGAGAAGTGCACAGCTCTGGGTGTTGTTATTCCTGTCTCTCATTTCTGCCTCAGAGAAGTTTCAAAAACTGGTCTTTGAAAAATGAGCTGCCTGTATTATTTTATCTTGCAAATTTTTATTCACAAGGAGAGTCCTTCAGTGGGCACTGCTCTTAACAAGGCAGGACTGATCACATCCAGCTGGCATCTCCTACCAACCCAGGATGAAAGCTCCAGGTTCCAAGGCAGCTGATGGGGTCAGGGATACGCCTTTAAGTCAGAGATACAACAAATTAACACAGCTTTTAGTAAAAGTCAGCAAATGCAGAAGTCTGTGAGCTGAGGGCTATGCTGACATGGTGGGTCAGTCATGGCTCTGGGGTCCCACCCAGACATCCTGACATTGCCCATGGGACAACTGTGGCCCTGCCACAGCCCCAGCCCACACCCTCACACCCTCACACCCTCAGAGTGCCACCCACCCCAGGGCACTGGGACCCCTGCAGCACTGAGGCATTAGAGGTGCCAGACCCCAAAACCAACAGGATTTGGGGCAAGTCTGAAGCACTTGGAGGAAGTAGTTGGATGTTGTCATGGCGGATCCTCTGCCCTGCAGTGTCTGCTCATCACAAACCCTCCCTTGTCCATGTGCTCTTTGCTTCAGCATCTTTTCTACCCCTGTGGTCCCCTTCTTTCTGCTCCTCCTCTTTCCCAGCCCTCTCCCATCACCCTTGGACAGTCCCTCTCCCCAAATCTCTCTGGAGCTTATCTAATCCCCACTGAGGCTCATGGAAAGACCTGGCACCAGAGTGGATCCCTCTGCTGACACCTTTTCCACAGCCACCACTGTCCTTGTCACACCAAGCCCAGGGGTGAACATGGCCTGGCAGCAGGAGGAGGTGCCAGAAAAGAGCAGAACACCTTGGTCTTGGAAGGATCCCCACAGCAAGGGACTTCTTGAGACAGAAAAGGATTTCCCACCCACAAAGGTTCCTTTGAATTGTGAAAGCTTTTACCACCCAGAGTGTCTCATGTCTCAGCACACCTAAACGTGGTGCTAATTGTCACAGCATCACCTGTCTGGAAGCTCTGCCCTGAGCACCTTTTCTTGCGTCATATATAAGAAAAAAAACGAGCAAAAAAAGCATTTTGTTTCTCTCCTGTTGTAACAGTCACCCATCTCTTGGAAGCATGTAAACCCCCAGAGTTCTTGAATATTAATTCAAAGATTTTTCCCATTCAATTATTAACAATGAAAGCATTTATTGTTTTCCTTGTGGATGTCTTCTGGGTGGAAAATTTACAAACAGATGCAAAGGCCGCCACACACGAGAGGGATCCAATGCTGATTAAAATGTGTCATTCACAGAGTTTATGGGCATACTGGGACATATGTCCATGGATAATGCCTTTTTATCTTAGATGTTTGGGGCTGAAGATGAAAGGTTTAACCAGCTGAAGAAGAACCCCCCACTGAAAGAAATAGAGGATTTCAAAGGGAAGGAGTTATTTTCCTAACAGGTTTTCAGTCTCTACCCTCACTCTACTGAAAGACTCTAATTTCTGTGCCTTATCTCAGAAGAGCATTTCCACATCGAATTGCCAACAAAACGAGCATGGGACTGCAGGTGTCCCAGCCCATGCTGAGTGCAGAGCGTAGCAGAGCCCTGAGGGTGGCCTTGGTGGCACAGAGGAATGGACGTGATGGTGAGCAAGGTGTGGAGGAGCCTCTGCCTGGGGTCCAGCCCCTGACAGGCACTGTGGCACATTCAGATGGGTTTGCACTCCCCCTTTCCATCCACAGTCCTCTGGGGGCCCCTCTGGGTGTGCCCAGGGGAAGAGGTTGGCGCTGCCCCCCAAGCCTGTGCAGCTGATTTCAGAGCCAAAAGCCAAATGTTCCATTTCCCCACTGACATGAGCAGGTCCCCTGGTGCTACTGCTGTGGCAAAAATGGATAAATTCAGGCTGAGAAGAGTTGGTGGTGCTGGGGCACACCAAAAACAGCCCCCAAAGACCATCCCTTTGCCTTTTGGGAAGGGGCAGCAGCCTGGATTAGGGCTAAACGGATTTGTGCTTGCAGGACCCTGGGGCTCTAATTGGGTTCTTTTTTTTTTAATTCCTGTAATCCTGGATGATTTGGAGCAGATGCTTCAAGATTACTGCCAGGGCCCAAAGGTGACTGCAGGAAAAAAAACCAGTCAAGCCTGGCTGAGCAGCACAGTGGGCTGGGGGTGCTGCTGTCCTGGGGGGCTTCTCCCCTGCTTAGAGGGGCTACAGCACCAGCAGGGGTTGGCCTGAGCTGGGTTTTGGACCTGGCCCAGGATTTGGAGGTACTGGAAGCTGCTTTTGCTCTCCCAGCAGCCTGCAGGTGGGGGAGGATGGAGCCCATTTCCCAGGAGACGGCTGATGGGAGAGACACAACCATACGGAGTTGCCAGAGAGAGTTCATTTTTCCTGCCTGCTCCTGAGCATGTGTGAAAATCCCCTGGGTGTTGGCAGCTGCCCTCACACCTGAAAGCCCAATGTGAAGCTGTGAAGGTGCCCTACCAGCCAGCCATGGCTTCACCTGATCCCATGAGCTGGATCTTTCTGTGCAGCCCATCAAAGGACGAGCATCCAGCTGCTGTTGAATTTAACACAGCAAATACTGGTGGAGACAGACTATTTAAAAGGCAGTAAGACAAAGGGTAATGATTTTACACTAATGGGGAGTACATAGGAGGAAGAAATTGTTTTTGGTGAGGGTGGGGAGGCGCTGCCGCAGGTTGCCCACAATTGGTGAATGCCTGGAAACATTTAAGGCCAGGTTGGAGAGGTCTCTGAGCAACCTGGTCTAGTTGAAGGTATCCCTGATTGCTGCAGAGGGGTGGCTAGATGGCTTTGAAATGTCAATTCCAGCCCAAACTATTCTGTGAAAACCTGCTAAACGCAGGCTTGGTCTTGTCTTCTCCAGCTCTTCTCCAGGGCTCTCTGTGGCTTTCACTGGAGACACCAAGGGACTGCATTGACCAGAGAGACAGCAGGAGGCAGGAGACAGGACAGCAAGGAGTTTGGTCCAGGGGATAACACAAGGGGTTGTTCCACCACACAGGAGGGTGCAGCCAACTGGGGGTCGAGCTCTTCCCTTGGATAGCAAGTGACAGGAG
The DNA here is from genome assembly GCA_008694505.1 of Cyanoderma ruficeps. Taxonomy (NCBI): domain Eukaryota; kingdom Metazoa; phylum Chordata; class Aves; order Passeriformes; family Timaliidae; genus Cyanoderma; species Cyanoderma ruficeps. Next base: position 46,974,681 of record VZDJ01007753.1, on the reverse strand, counting down.
GAAATGACCTCGAGTTGCACCAGGGTAGTTTTAGATTTAATATTAGAAGAAATTTCTTCACTGAAAGGGTGCTCAGGCATTGGAACAGGCAGCCCAAGGCAGTGGTGGAGTCACTACCTCTGACATGTTCAAAAGGCATCATGGATGTGGCACTTTGAGACATAATTTATTGATGAACCTGCCAGTGCTGAGTTATCAGTTGGACTTGATGGTCTTAAGGGTCTTTCCCAACCTTACCAATTCTATGATTCTATGAAAATTAACTTTCCTCTACACTAGCTCAGGCAGTCCTGAGGATATTTAAAAAAACCCAGCCTAAAACCACCTTCTGCACAATGTAAAAAATCATTGAGGATGATGCCCAAGAGCACTTGGATTTTCTTGTTCCATTCATTATCTCTTTCTTTCTTTGTCTCTTCACAGCTCCAGGTGGGATGAGCTGGAACCTTTACTTGATCTTTGGGAAACAGCTGCCTAACCTATACAAATTGTTAAGAGATGAATCCAAAAGCAAACCTGTGTTTATGGGTTCCAGCAATAATTTTGCCAGTCTCTAATGCTGCAACTTCAAGCAGCCATTTAGGCTAAAATCTCTTCCTCCATCTTAATTATTTAACAAATACCATACAAAGACATGTAATATCTGCAATATTCATAGCCTTGGCAGCAGGGTGAAAACACTTGGATTTGCATGGGGTTATTCAAGGTTTTCCTTTGAAGACCAGTGGATTTCTGTTGCTCCTCTGCCACTGAACATTGCCATACAACATTAATGGCACATAACTGAATATTCATAAACAATTTGTGAGAAAATGATGGCTCAGAGGTGGTTGCAGTAAGCAAAAGCATATCTTAAAAAAGCTTAAACAAGGTGTGTGTGCAGGCTGACTTGCATGAGGCAGAGATTAACTATGATTATTGGGAAATTCAAGCCCCAAGCCAGGGAAGCACTTAAGCACAATCTTCTGCCCCATTGGCTTCCCAGAGAAGCCTCTCAAAAAAAAATGCTTGGGATATTTCAGGGTGCTGCCAGGCCCATGTGTGTGTGCAGGATGTGGGACTGTGATGCCAGGGCTCCCATGAAAGCTGCTGTGCAGGTGGATGGCAGCAGTGTCTTCCTCATGGGACAAGCATTGTCTTCCTCCATTGCTCAGAAAGGAATGAAAATGTTTTTCTGGTAATGTTAATATTAAATGTTTGGATAGAACAGCTTATAGCCAGGCCCTTTTCTTGCTGCTTGGCAGAGCTTAGAGAGGCTTTGGGTCATTTAAAGGAGCCATTGATTCCCCAGCCTACTCCCTGCAGCTACAACTCTGAGGCTGGAAAGGAGTGAGACCTCAGACCTGCTGAGAGTGGCAGGGAGAAAAGGGGCCCAGAACACCCCTGCCCCAGGAAAGCATGCAGGTGTGGATGAGGGTGGAAGGTGTGTGTGATGAAGGACGAGCAGAGCTGTGTCTGTGTCCCCATGCCCAGTGTCAGGCTCTGGAGCTGTCTCAGTGTCAAGGCAGGGCTCCCCAGGCTGGCACCAACCATCCCTGCACGGATCAGCCACACAAACCCTCCTTGTGCCCATCCTGAGCTGCTCAAGGCCTGGGACAGCTGAGGTGGCAGCAGGGACAGGCAGCAGCAGCAGGGGCTCCCTGTGCTCAGAGAGGGGAGCCCAGCAGGAAGGTCAGAGGAGCAGCAGGAACTGTTGGGAATTTTCAGTTTTATTTTTCTCTAGATAGTAATAATATCTTTTTTTTTCCTAGATAGTAACGGAATTATAGAATGGCAGTCATTTGGCTTGAAAGGGATATTAAAGACTATTTTGTTCCAACTTCCCTACCAGGGACATCTTTCGCTACACCGGGTCGCTCCAAGCCCCATCCAACCTGGCCTTGGACACTGCCAGGGATGGGGCAGCCACAGCTTCTCTGGGCACCCTGTGCCAGGGCCTCACCACCCTCACAGGGAAAAATTTCTTCCTAGTATCTAATATAAATATCTTTTAGTTCTAATTCTCTTTTAATTTAACTGCTCCCACTTTTCCTGTCGCTACCGGCTTGTGTAAAAAGTAATTTTCCCACTTTATGATAAGCCCACTTGAGGTATTAGAAGGCTCCAGTAAGGTCTGCCCTTCCTTTCTCTAGGCTGGACATCCCCAGCTCTCCCAGCCTGTCCCCACAGGAGGGCTGCTCCAGCCCTCTGAGCATCCTCGTGGGCTCTCTGGACTCATTCCAACAGGTCCCAGTATTCCTGAGGCAAAGTTCAGGGTGAGATCTGACCTGCAGTTCCCACTTCAAACCCCCTCTCCCTGATTAAAGCTTCTCCGATTAACTCATCCCCTTGCTTCCAAAAAACAAAAACAAAACTTAAATTTGGGTGGTGGTTCGGCTACACCCGTGCTTGCTGTCGTGTCCCACAGCCAAATTCCGACTTTTTGAGAGGAAAGTGAACTCTCGGCTGTCGGGGTTGGGGACAGTCGGGGCTCCTGCGCTGCCGCGGAACAACAGCTCCACCGTGTGAGGGCCGAGCACCGCCGACCGCCCAGCTCCCACAGCCGGCCTTTATTCACTGTTTAATCATCATTATTGGCCTTTAAAAAAAAAAGTTTTAAAATATTTTAAAAAGCCAACCAGCACGCCACCGGCACCACGACCCCCAGATCCACAGGGCAGCTTCTTCTGGGCTCTCACAGGAGAACAGACTGATTATGGCAGGAGTGGACAATGTATTGTTAAATATTGCCCAAATTTCTCTGTGCCTCCTCAGAGCCTCCTGAAATCCCGCTTGGGCCCCGCTGTTGGCTTTACCCCATGTGTGACAGATCACTGTGGGACGCAGGTCACCCATTTGTCATTTTTCTTTTTGTTTGGTTTTTAATCTCTCTGAGGGCTGCAAGGGTTTGCTAGTCCCACTGGATCCTGCCTCTCGCCAAAACAGCCTGAACACAACAAACCACAGAGCCGTGTTTGGTGCTTACTCAAACACTCAGGGATGCTCATCTCAGGGCCAAGCCCTGCCCGGGCTCACCCAGGGCTGCCCCAGAGTGGTGAAGAGCTGAGTGTCACCCTTAAAAAGCTCAGGAGGACCTCAGGCACACCCCAGGGGTGATATCTGTGGGATAAGGGCTGGCAAACCTCCTCTTCCTGCCTGGTAAATAAAACCACGGGGTTTTATTTATTTGTTATAGGGCTGTGGAAAAAGAAGGAGCTCTGGGTTCACTCACAGGTTGTGTTTGGTGTTCCCCCCTCCCTGGGGGTTCTCTCTGACTTTGCTGCCCTGTAAAAACCAAACCTGCCTCACCTGGATACAACAGTCCTGGGTCAAGCTAAGACATCATTCTTTCCTAGAGTTTTTGGAACCTGCTGCCGTTCCTCATTGCTCACTATTCCTTTTCCCTCTCCACCAATCCCCCTGCTGCAGAATTTTTTGCACGGAGGGGTTGATTTCCTTAGCGATCCCCCCAAGTGTTTGCTGTCCGTGCCTGCCCTTCCCTGAGGAGATGTGATGGACATCCAGGAAGGCAGCGCTGTGTGTCAGAGTCGCCTGTCCCCTAAAGGACAAATCCCACAGCCTCCCCTCTTCCCTCCCCACAGAGAGGGCTCCGGCTGCAGCGGATGCCGAGCTATCACAGGAAAACCCTAAATCCTGTGGGATCTGAGCTCTGCGAGAGGAAGCCCAGGTCTTTGGATGCCACCTTGTGGAAACCTCGCCATCCTGCCGGCACCAGCGCCAGTGTCGCCTCAGGGACGGCCCCGTGGGCAGCCGACTGGAGTGCAGGTGGCTGGGGAATGTTTTGGGGTGAGGCTGGGCGCAGCTGATCTCATTGAGGCTCGGGAATGCCCAGAAAAGCCACCGTGGAGGGACGAGGATCCTCCCGTGTGTGGTCTCCTGGCAGTCGGTGTCACTTGTGTTGTCACCACAGCAGTGGCAAGAGGCGACAGGAGGATCGTGAGTCTCGTGTCACATCAAATGACACAGTCAGGGGAAAACACATCAGCTGTTGGGCATGTGAGTGCCTGCTCTGGCCTGTGCTCCATCCTCCTGTGGCAAGAGGTGCAGCAAGAAAAGCAGCTGCTCTCAAAGGGATGGAGAGAGCTGGAGCAAGCCTTGGACAAGCTTTAGATGTGTGAACCCAAAACTGCAGGGCAAATCCATGTCAGCTCAGCAGCTAGCCAGCCAGAAAGGTGAAAATTCCTGCCCACACTGCCTGGAACAGGAAATCCTCCACGGTCCCAGTGCTGGCCAAGCCTGCACCGGACAAGTCCTCTCCCATGGAAAAGGGTAACCAGGTAATGCTCACGTCTCCAGGTATGCCCTTGGCATTTTAATACTTGGACAGGATCAAGGTCCTCATTTAACAGACCTACAGGTGTTTTGTGTTCATAAGAAACAACCCAAAAAGGAGGATCTGTGCCTGCCTCATCCAGTGCAGCTGTAAGAACTCTTACATGCATCCCTCCCAGGAGAGCATCCTTGCCAGCAGGCTACAGGCTGCAGGCTTATGGATTTATTGGAAGATGCCACAGGGAACTCCTTCCTCATGTTGAATCTGGACGACAGCAAAGTCAAGAATTTTGCTTTACTGCTGGTTCACCAGGGTCCTGCTTCACTGCCTCCAGCACGAAAAGCTTTTGGCCAATCTGACAGATAAATTAGCACCTGAGTGGCACTTCTCTGAAAGACAGGCAGAGCCCTTCCCTGACACCACACAGCACCAGACATCCCACAGAATACAAAATTTGCACAATCTTGTGCCTTAAATCTTTCCGAATATCTTCCTTTAAGCCTGTATACCCTGATTTCAGCCCCTATCTGTATCTTCTGATACCCAATCCAAGCATCCTTATGTTTAATTTGGGAAGTGTGGGCAACTAACAGGAACATTGAAAATCTGAAAATAAATAGAAATATTATGTCTCTTGGCGTCTTATTCTGTATTTAAATTTGCCTTTGCTTTATGTTGTTTCTAAAGTGGCTTACGGTTTTAGGAATCACAATAACTTCTAAAACAGCAAAAGCTGCAAATTAAATGACCCTAAATCAGGTGCCCACATCAAATACAGTCAGTGGGATTCATATCCGAGTTGTATTTCGGGATACTGGCACTTTCAAGGTGCTCTTGTCAACTTGTATTACCACCTGGAGTACTTTGAAGGAGTAAAACTTACACAGGAGGTCAGCAGCAAAATAACACTTTTTTTCCAGATGCACCACCATTGCTTTGGGAGGGGGGTCCCAAATGGTCTCTGCCATTTGCACAGTTAAAAAAGGGATTTATTGAGAAAATGAGGAAATATTTGCTAAATTGTGTCCTGTACCACAAAACTTCTGTTTGGATATCAGCAAGTGTGAAATCCCAGGAAAGGAGTCATAACCAATGCCAAGGCAAAAGCTATGAAAATGTGACCCTCTGCAAAAGTCAGGTTAGGAATTCTTTCTTAGCAGCAGTTTTCAGCTTGATATAAATGTTATCACTCAAACATCCCTTGACTTGTACCATTGGGATTGCCTTTGAAAAGGAAAGGCATGATCTCATGTTTTCCTTTCCTTTAAAAACCTTTAGGATCGAACCACAAATGATATTTTCCCGTGAAATTCAGCCCCTCTGCCCAAGAGGCCACATAGATGGGCAGCAATACAACTTTCCTTCCCAGGTCTGAGGCAAATACATCTGCATCCATAAATTTAAACATCTGGCTCCACTGCAAAGTAGGTCAGAGCTCATCTGTCAGAGAAGGATTTGTCAGAGATACGGGGAATTGTGTTTTGTCCCTCCTGTGTCATTTATACAGCAGCAAAATCCCAGCAGCTGTTCCCTCCATAGGTGCTGGGAGGTGGTGGCTGTGCCCCGAGGGTGGCAATGTTCCCCTGCAGGGGAATTAAAGTGTGACTGATCCCTCCCCTGTGTGTCCTGCACAGGGGAATGTGGCAGGTTGGCGTGTGGTGCCACATCAGTCTGTCCCTGAGCCTTGGCAGGCCAATGGGAGCAAGAAAATGTGGGAGAAAAATCTGTGTTTGAGGCAGTGCTGTGGCTGCTGCTGGATGTTTGCAAATGTGCTCCAGGCAAAGGTGTCACCCCAAGGTTTAGGTGGCATCAGGTACGACCATGGCCAGCTCTGTGCTGACCACCTCCTGATTCCTCTCTCTTCATCCTGAGCACCACTCCAGCCTGGGGAAAAAGGCTTTCCAAAAACGTGTGTATCTACAGAAAGGGACAAGAACAGTTTATTGAAATAACATCTGCTGGAAAGTCTCTCTGTCTGACTGCTCTGGCCTGGCTGTCACCTCCACATCTCCTCGGTGTGGTGGCTGTCACCTGGTCAGCACTGTGGCACCAGCCTGGTCACGTCCTGCCCCACCAACACCTGCCCTTCCCCTGCTGTCTGCAGATCCCACCTTCCCAAGGCACAACCCAGGGTCTCCTGGCCAGAAAGGCTCAGAGGGAATGTTCCAGCTATGATATGGGATATTTCAGGCTGTGATATGGGATATTTCAGGCCGTGATATAGGATATTTCAGGCCGTGGTGTGGGATGTCCCAGCCTCACTGCACTGCCCAGGCAGCTCCAGCCCCTGCACATTCGTGCCCTGTGCTGGGATCTGTTCCCAGCAACCCTCCAGACAGGTCCCAGCCCAAGGAAACGCCTCAAGCACATGCTCCAGCCCGGAGGTAGCCCAGCGGGGCCACTGCTGCTTCCCAGGCTTGCCAAACCCCCCGGTAATTACAATCCTTTGCCCGCAGTCAGCAAAGACGCTGCGGTTCCCAGCGCCGGCAGCGGGAGCAGCCTCGGGGGGAGATGGGAGCGCTGGGACAGGGACAGGGGACTGCTCACGAACACCAGGGAAACAGCCCCGACACCTGCAGAGGTGACTCCACTGCCTGGCAGCCGCTTCCCGCTGGAAACAGCCAGCCAGGGAAGGGCTGATGGCCGTCCCCTCCTGGGAAAGTGTCATCCCTGCAAGGATCATCCCAGGTAAGGCTCATCCAGCTTTGCATCCCTGGGCTGGAGCTGGGGCTGAGCTGGGGCAGGGCAGCAGGGGGGATAGCAAGGTTTGGATCCAGGGCAGAGCAGGAGCCGCTGGTTCAGCCCCAGTTTACTGCAGAGCTACAGAGACTTGGCAGGGAACAGCTCCAGTCCCAGATTTCCAGAAAGGGTTATCCAGGTAAAACCAGAGGAAGAGGGTGTGAAGGATCCCAGGATCTCAACAAGGAGTTAATGATGGAAGGAAAAATGGGGGAATGTTTAAGAGAGCAGGGAAAGCCATGAGATGGAAGAGGCCGATAAGGACTAATTTTATTTCTCTTTACAATTAAAAGGGGTCACAAGCAAAGTGGGGAGCTGAGCCTGGCTGTTACACCATCCATCTCACCCATTCCACAAACAGGACAGGTCGCCAGGCCCATTTCCAGCACCATCACTCCTCTTTGAGACTCCATTTGAATATTTTTCCAAGGATTCTGGCACTGTCTCCATGCTCCTCACCAGAGCCTCACTGTGCCTGCAGGAAGAGACAGAACCCTCGCTGTTGCTTCCCCAGCCTCTGCCAACATGGTTGGCACAGGGCTCCTGGAATTGTTTCCTTGGGTTTATTTCCACTAAGTGGAATGCTCTGGAAGGAGAACCGCTGGCTCTGCCCTCAGCCCTGCCCTGGCTCTGTCTCTCCCCTGTGCAGGACAGAGCAGGCAGGACATCAAAAGTTCAGGGAACATCTACAGGCACGTGTGGGTCTTGCTTAAGGATGGGAAGCAGCCATGGAGGGGCCTGTTTGGATGGAAGTGTCCATGGAGCCATCCCATGAGGGAGGCTCTTTTAGGGGCTGAACCCCACAGTGATGGGTTGGAAACCAGAGGAGGAAAAGAATAGAACAAAAAAAAAAGACTTGCAGAGATGGTCCTCTGCAGGTGTGTGCAGCCCTCAGCTGCAATGAGTGATGGCAGTGGATGCTTCCCCACCTGGGGATTAAGGGAAAATTCAGGTCCCTGGTGTGGACATCTGCATGTGCACGTGTGCCCATATGCCATGGAGGTAAAAGGGATGGCAGAGAAACCAGGGAATCAGGCAAATGAGCTCTTTTTGTGCTGAGGGAGGGCAGGGAAGGATGTCTGTGAGCACGCTGCCAGAGATGTCCTGCACTGCCTGTGATTTCCTGAAGAAGGCTTTTTTCTGAATGCAGAAGACCCAGATTTTCCCAGGTTAGAACGTGAATGAAATGTTTCCCATGGTTTTTTTAACACTTGCTTTCACCCCAAGAAACAAGCAGCTAAAAAGAATCAGCTCTGCCTGTAGAATCAAAAATCCAGAAAAAAGCCCCACACACGCAGAAAGCTCAGATTTATTGCCAAGTTTTGATGCAGGAGGGACAGGACTCAGTGCCTGTGTAGTGAAACATTTACATTTCTTCTGCTGAATCGAATCCAGACTGGATGTGACCCTCAGGAGCCCCAGCCCTTGGGGACAGACACACTGGGGGCACCCTGCCCCCCATCCCTGTGCATGGCCCAGGGGCAGCTGCTCAGAGTGCACGGAGATGGGACCTGGAGTTGATGTCCCCAGCACCCAGACTCCACCTCTCACGAGGCCCTGCAATCCTTGGCCTCGAGCTGATCAAAATTTGCCGTGTTTTGGTTCCCTTCAGCCAACTGAGTGCTTTTCATTTTGATTTCCCCCCTTCTCCCACCCCAGCCCGAACCTAAAAGATCCTGACAGCTTGGGCCATTGTGTCAGCTGACTTTTCCTTCCAAAAATAATACTATTTTTGATGCAAACTCCTCAGCCTGCTCTGTTTTAACTCTCTCCAGAGCCCTGTAACTCCTGTGTGTGCAGGGATGCCTGTGTGTCCTCTGGCACGCTTTTTGCACATGAAAAGAAAGAGCTTTTCCCTACCTGAACGCTCCTTCCCGTTATTGAACCTCTTTGAAGTGGAGCAATAAAAAGTCTCCATGCCCATGTGCAGAGTTCCAGACCAGCCCTTTAATGTCTCAGATGCAAATTTCACTGTGACTGTACCAAAATGGTGGAAGGCTGCTCCAGATTATTGCACTGGTCTCACGACTGAGTGGTTCTTCAAATAAATACCTACAGATCAAAGAATGTCCTCATCCCGTCCATGAGCTCTGAGCATCTCCTTGGTTGAATCTTCCTTGCCCCATGGCCGTGTGGCTCTGAGCACCTCACTGTTAGAAAGGCTGTTGGGGAGAGTAGCACAGAGGACCACCAAAAGCATAAAATACACAAAAATCTGTGCCCTTGCACTGGAATAAGTAATTTAACAAGAGAATCCAGGACATTTTTGGCAGCAAATGCAGCCTGTGCTGTGTCTATCTGCAATTCAGCAATAAAATACCCAGAGCCATCACAACTCTTTGATGTGGGATATTGCCTGCATCACTTTTCCTCCCAGTGAGACAGAAAATAAAGCAAAAGCCAGAGGTGTTCTTAGCCTGTGGGCCCATGAAGCAACAGCCCATTCCACCTACTCCATGGAGATGTGTTTTAGCTGGAGTCCCAAAACACTTGAAAATCACTTCTGGGTGAGCAGAGAGAAAATGCAGAGAAAAATCCATGCATGGCAGAGTGGTGAGCATGGAAGAAACAGAGCCAGATTTGGGTGCATTTATCCTCAAAAGGAAAACTTCTTGGGTTTTAGTAGGAAGAGGCACTGACTGGCCCAGCCTGGTTTTCAAGACACCTCAAGGCACGACCACACTGGCCATGAGGAGCTGTGGACACGTGGGTGAGGCAGCTCCCAGGGCTGCTGGAGACCCTCTGTGTGACCTTGGCTACGTCACTGATGTCCCCTGGAGTTCCTCAGAGATGGGATAACTCCTTTTTTTCTCAGTTCCTTCACCCTGCTGCCAGCCCTTCTGTTGCAGGAGCTGCCACATTCCCACACCAGCCACGTTCCTACTCAGAGCAAACGCAGTGCCCAAGGTTTCTCCCCTCCTGGACCAGGCTGGGGTCTCCAGGTGATGGTCTGGTCCCAGCCCTTGCCCAGTCCAAACACAGACCTCTGCCCAGCTACAACCAGGAGGCAGCTCAGGAAAGCAGAAAAACAAGCAGTGAGAATAAACATCCGGATGAGGGCTGAGGAGGGAAAGCAAAACACTGAGGGAAGCCAGGAATAATAAGAACCAAAAACAAATAGAAAAGAGCTAACAGGAGCGAGGGATCTAAAAATAAAATGAAAGGAGTGCAGCAGGGTGGAGGGGCTGGGATATTTTGGGGTCTGGCAAAGCATGTAGGGTTGGTGGGGCTCAGTTTTGCTGTGGTGGGGCTCAGCCCTGGGGCAGAGCCGGGTTCTCCTCTCACTGCCTCCTCTCCCTGGTGTGGGGGAGGATGGAGGGTTGAGGCTGGGACTCCCAGGAGCTGTTTGGGTGGCAGTGATGACAGCAGGCTGTTCTTCAAGCCTGCCACATCTCCCCTGGGAGCAAAAGTGTTTGCTGCAGATGCTATCCTGGGATCGTATGTCCCACCCAGAACCCTCCTCAGCTCCCAGCAGAAGTTGCCCATCCCTCCAACCTGCCTGTGTGGTGGCTCATGGTCTCTGTGAGGAAGGGGCCACATCTGCTCAAGGACTGGAGGGAGAAGATGTGTCTCTTGGACACCCCAAATCAATGATGTCCTCCCAGGAAGTGAACCCTGGTTATCCCAGGGGCTGCCCCAATATGGCTCTGCAAATTCTGTCAACCCAGAGCCATTCAACATGCTGCTCCAGCAATTCAAATGTTGCTCCAACATTTATATCCAGAGGTGAAACCACTGAAAATCAAACCACTAAAAACCTATCTGTTGGTTTCCCATTCCCTGAATCCCCCAGGCCCAGGTCATACAAAATCAGTCGGGGAAAAAATACATTTTTTTCTTTATTTTCCCCAAGGAATTAGCTCGGAGAGGGAAGGTTGTGGAGGACAGACTCTACACGTGGCTGTCCCAGGTGGACAGGGAGCATGGGGTGCACAAACCCTCAGCAGCAGTTTGGAGATGGGCAGGGGGCCATCAGAGGTGGGTCTAAATGTCCCCTTGGGAAGCCACAGCCAGGAAGGGACTGACCTCCACTTTCTCCAAGCTGACCAGGAGCCTCCTCTGCATAAGAAACTTCTTTCACGCTTCAGACATTTCTTTTTCTTTGTTTTGCCCCCGTTATTCCTGTTATTAGGGCTGGGAACTTGCCCCCATCTTCTTTCTTTGCCACCAATGCCCTCCTCACCCTGGCACCTCCTCAAGGTGGCATTTCTATGATGGAACCCTGGAGCTGCAGAGAGTGCTGGAATAAAAGAAAACACTTTGGCCACCTCTTGGCCCCTGACTCAAAGCAGTTCCCCTCTCCCAAAAGCAGGATAAGCTGGGTTGAGGTGCTGCTGCCACCAGACCCACCACGTCAGACCTCCCCTTTCCTGTTCTTGGAAGCCCAAGGGCTGCAAGTCCACAGCCACCTAATCAAAACCAATGGTGGATTTTAAAGATGAGGGGAAAAATACAACTATAAAATTAAAAGAAATCAGTCTGGATGGAAAGCCAAGGAGGCCACGTGCCAGGAAAGTGAGCTGCCTGCCAGTTTGGCACGGAGTGAATGCTTGGCCTGTTGAGATGAAATGCTGGAGCTGGGCACGCTGAAGAGGCACTTAGCATCTTCAGGGGAGAAGGAGAGGAAGGGAATGAGGCAGGGATGAGGACCAGACAGAGCCTGAAGGACAGATGAGTCCCAAACACACGCTTGAGCATGAGGATGGGTGTGGGGGAGAATTAAGGCATGTCCCACTGAGGGCTTGGCTGGTGTTTGTCAGCACAGCCTCATAAACGACCATGGTGCAGCTGCTGTGGACAGACTCCTGCTGAAACCAGAGCTGGAGCTGCACAGAGCAAGGGACAGTCCCCAGCAGCAGTGTTGAGGGCACTGGGCTGTGGAGCAGCAGGAAAAGGCTCCCAGCAATCCAGGGAGCGCAGCAACTGGACAAGGAAGAGAGGGATGCAGCCAAGAGCAGCATGTCATGCACCAACCCTGAGAGTCAGATGTTCAGAGGGCAGTGGAGGCCCCAGACCTCTTCCCCTGTGCAGGAAGGGGACACCCAAATCATCACCGAGTGCTGAAATGGGGGCGCAGCTTGTACCCAGCAGGGCAGCAACACCCGGGCTCCTCCCAGGCCGCCCCTCACCAGCAGCACCGGGATGGGAGCCCATGCACGGCTTCTCCTGCTCCCCTGCATGTGCTGGCAGAGGACACGGGCTGCTTTCCCGGCTCCCGCCTCTCCCTGGCTGCTTTCCCGGCTCCCCAGGACACAGCAGAGAGCAAAGCCCTCTCCGTGGGCCGGCTTCTTAAGACCCAGAGCGAGGAGCCTGTGAAAGGAGCAGCCGCAGCCAAGTTTCCTCCTGTTTTTGCTTTTCCCGTTTCAATTCGTCCGGGTCCAAGCGGTGGGTTTCGAGCGCAGCCTCTCCCCGTGGCGGCTCTGCCCCGCTGCTCCCAGCGGAGCCGTAAGAAAATGTCCGGTCCAAGGCAGTCGGCACCTCCCTGGCTCTGAAAGCTGCACCCGGGGGATTCCTGGCTGCATCCCGGGCTGGGATTGCAGGCACCGGTGGAAATGTGCTGCTGCTTTGCGTCTTTGCTGAGAAAAAAAAAAAAATTGGATCGTTTGAGTGTGAGTCTGGTCTTTCAAAGACGAGGTTTTTCCTCCTAAAAGTCTCATGGTTTTGTCCAGGCACTTCTGGACACCAAGGCTGGACCTGGTGAGCTTTTCCAGTAGGTTTCTCCTAAAATCCCCAGCACATCCTCCAGTGGTCCCTGCACATCCCAATCCCTGGCCATACCCTGCTGCAGCTGTTTCCTGCCCAGGGATCAGGCCCTTGCAGCCCTCCCTCCCCAAACTGGGTTTCCTGCGAGGAATTAATGCATTTCATGCACTAACCCACACAGGTAGAAGATTAAAAAGGCAAACAGGGGCTCGGTGCTCTGTCCCAGATCTGATGGGTCCTCTGGGCACTGCCTGCCCAGCTGCACAGCATCCCAGCTCAGGAGCTGACAGGACAAGTGAAGGGTAAACAGAGCTTTTCCATGGAAACATTTGTTCAACAAAGAATTGCAAATTTTCATGGTGAGTATCTGGTTTCCTCCAAACTTAATTGTTGTTGTTTCTGAAAGCTGCCCAGCCAGTCTGGATCTGGCTTTTGTGAGCATTTTTTCCCCCCTAATTCTTAATTTTCAGCAACTAGGATGTCCCTGCTCTTTTTTTTATTATTATTTTTTCTTTTCTTTTTATTTTTCCTTAGGTTTCTATCCATTTTTTTTTCAACATAAATGGAGGCAATGGCAGCTCTTTTCTGAAAGGCACAAACTCTATCGCTGTTACTGGTGATGATTATAGAATCACAGAAGGATTTTGTTTGGGAGGGACTTTAAAGGTCATCCATTTCCAACCCCCTGCCATGGCCAGGGACACCTTCCACTACCCCACAGTGCTCCAAGCCCCGTCCAACCTGGCCTTGAAATTTCCAGGAGTGGGACATCCACAGCTTTTGTGTGGCAACTTGTGACAGGGCCTCATCACCCTCACAGCAAAGACTTTCTTCCTAATATCCAACATAAATCTCCCCTTTTTTGATGATGGGTGACCCAGGAAGGGACACTTGGATTTTTAGGCCAAGAGCTTGAATTGCAGAGCTGGGACTGAGCAGCTGCACATGGACACGAGGGAAACTCCAGGTTTTTCACAGAACCAGCAAGGAATGGCGATAATTCATGGGAAAGTTCCTGAAGGACACAATTAAACACAGAAGGAAGGAAAAGATCATGTCTGATTATCCAGAAGGACAGGAGAGATGATTCCTGCAGGGTGCCGGGACAGCGGGATGTCCCTGTGTCCTCGGAGCCCCGCGGGCTGGTCTCGCTCCATCCCTGTGACCCAGCGCTGCCTTCTCCCTCCCCGCTGGAGTTTTCTCGCTTAACTTCGTGTTTCCCGGCAGTGGGGAGCAGAGGCACGGCGTGTCCCCGGCGTGTCCCCGGCGTGTCCCCGGCGTGTCCCCGCGGGGATGTGCCCGGGGAGCCGGCGGTGACAGCAGGTGGCACTGCAGCCCCAGGAACGAGCTGCTCCCGCTCCGGCGCTGCCGCTCCCGCTCCCATTCCCACATCACACATACTCCACACTTCCACACTCCCGTTCCCGCACTCCTTTATTCCCACTCCCAGCTCCCACTCCCCGCTCCCAAATCAGCACCGGGGCACAGAAGCCTCCCTGGCACTCCACAGCTCATCTCCCGGCTGGGATCCCACCGACCCTCGTGGTTTCACCCACCACCAGGAGAATTTGGGGTGTTATTCCCAACCCATGGAGGGCAGGGTGTCCAGGGAAATCCTGTGCACGGTAAGGTTTTGGCGCAGGGATAAGACCTGGAGCAGAGACGCCTCATCCTCACTCTGGCAGCACTGGCTGTTTTGGGGTGTAGGAGGCTGAACATGCCTGTGGCTTGTGCACAGGGAAAGCAGGAGGAGGGAAGCAGTCCATGAAATCAAGGCAGCCTGGATAAAGTGCAGTCACAAGCCACTGCAAACCTGGGGGATTTTAGGCAAAGAACCCGATTTGCTGTAAAACTGTGACTGTGAGCACAGCGTTTAATGAAAACCCAACATCCTTCCATGAACTGTACTGGATTATGCCAGTAAACTTATACCCACCTCTCCAGTTGTGCCTGCTAAGAATAAAACCAGGGATGCACCATAGCCTCTGTTCCCATCCTATAACTCCTCTGTGAGTTCAGGCTTTATTTTTAGCCCGGCTTCCTCGGGGCTCTGTCTGATCTAATTTCTCCAGGGAGAAGATTTTTTTTTCTGCTAGATGCCACCCTCCTGCTGGAAACCCCCATTCTCCCCAGCACTGCTGAAGGGCTTGACCTTTTTCAAGCAAATTGGAAAGATAAATGGGTCAAATATGGGGGGGAAAAAAATTGGCAGCCAAATAGAGCCAAAGGAGCACCTTGGGGTGAAATGGACAAGCGAGACACAGACACTGGAGCAGCCAGTCAGCGGCTCTAGGAAAGGCAGGATTACTGGGGGAGGAAGGAAAATGAGTATTTTCCTTCTTTCTTGCTTTGATTTGGCTGCTGTGTCGTTGCCAAGCTCTTGGTGACAGACTCTCAGGCAGATTTCTGCGAGGGCTCAGTGCTGGTTCCTGGTGTTTGGTCCTGTGATGTTGTTTCTGGCCAGCAGTGGGTTGAGCTCATGTCTTGTAATTATTGGGTGGGCTTGAGGAGACCACTGCGGCTTCCGATCTCTCGGGGAAAGAGAGAAAATAAGCAGGATTAAGGAATTTCAGAAAATTACAGGCGTTTTCACTTCACATAAGCTTTGCCAGGAACACCAAGCCCTGGGGAAGGACAGCCACTGCAGGACACGCTACCCATGGGCAGGACTAAAGGACTTTGTTTCTCTTCAGCCTCCCAAAAAACTGTGAGTGTGTGTGGAGGGGTTTTTTGTGTGTGTGTGCATTTTCCTGGGCTGGCAGTGGCCCTGGGAACACGGCACCTCTGCAAGATTAAAGGGATATATTCCATCTGCAAGCAGTTCTACACAGATTTCTCTTTTATAGCAGGACTGCTGTCACTGGAGGGACCTGAGGGATGAGGAGAGATGTCAGAGCAGGGGGAGCACTGGCTCTCTGCTCATTTTCAGTCAAGTCTGTCTGGTGAGGTGATAATGCCACACGTGCAGCCCAGCCCACCCTGGCTGTTGAGCTAATCCTCTCCTAGCTCACATGGTTTCTCCTGCAGCAGGGAGAGACAGAGAATCAACCACAAATTCCCCCGGAAAATGCCAATTGTGAAGCTGCAGCAATTGAGCGGGACTCATAGGAGCACACACAGCGCTTGGAGCTGCTTTTTACCAGCATCTTTGCCCTTGGTGTAGGAACTTGGCCAGGGATTGGGAGCCCAACTCCCCAGCCGGTCTCATCCTCCCCACACACATACAGTGGACATTTCTGCCGTATATATTCACTCAGCAGCATTTAAAACTTGTGAACTGTCAATGTGGTGGTGCTGAATGCATAAAATGAACACAAATGCTCTCTCAGGTGGTCGTGTATTGTCCTGCTTCTGCTTCAGGGTACAGGATCTGAGCCCCACTCCCATCTGAGTGAAAGGAGGTTCCATTTCCAGCATCACCAAGCTATCCCTTGCTGCCATTTATCCCAAATAACTTTTTTTTCCTTGAGAAAAGCACTGACATTCGGAGCAGGTGGGATCTATTCAGGTGGGAACTGAGGCACATGCCCCAAGCCACGGCTTTTAGAACTACAATAGAGACAAAACTCCTCCACTATCTACTTTATAATTGCAAACAAGGATCTAATCCTGCACGTCTTGCTCCCGGGAATGGCTTATCAGGTGAGTTGCTCTACACAGTGGCTCTATCAGGTGCATTTATCTCTCTGTGTACATGTATAGTTATAGAGATGTTTATGTATTCTGTCTCCCACTCAGTGTAGACATTATTCATGTGCTGCTCCACCCAAAAAAAACCCTTAAAAGTGGCAATGGTTGCTTCCACTGTCGCTTATGTGACTCTTATTTGAGGGTTTATTGCACCAGAGCTGCCAATTGAAGGTCTCTGGACCCTAAAAAAACCCAAGCTGTTCTCACCAAAATCCAGCGAGAGGTTTGGACAAGAGCCCATTGCTTTTTCTATGATTGCTTCAGGCAACAATTGTCATGCCATGGGGACATCTCACCCCCGGGGTGGTGGCCTTTGCTGGCGTTCCTGCCACGCTGCACACACATCCAGCACCCACCTCCAAACCCCTCCAAGAACCTCTGTCTCCCCCCTCTCCTTATTCCAGCCAAATAACCGCGCAATTATTTTTCCACATGAAAGTGCCCCGGTGTTCAGGTGGACAATCTGACTCCGGCTGAGCCGCCTGGAATCCCTGTGGTTTTGATTTTCAGCAGGGAACAATCTTATCAGCCCAGATTGTACACAGAGATAGGGAGCCCTCGGGTAGGGTTGCATAAGCACAGATTGCCTCAGCCGGGATGGGGAAGGCTCTGCTCGCTGTATTTATTTGTTTTCCCCACCGCGGGTTTCAGGTTCTCCTGGTGACCATCATTTCAGCTCTCCTTCGCTGCTCATTGTTTGAGCCTTCCTCACGGATCACTGGGCAGGAGGTTCAATTTAAATCTGGCCTCAGCCCCCCGGTCCCTTGTATGTTGCCTCGAGAGATTTCTCACAAATAGGGTTTTTATTTTCTCCATCTCACTGTGGTCGTTCTCTGAGCGAGGATGGGATGGGCCCCTGTTTGGGATGGATGTGATTTGGACGTGATTCCCCCCTCCCTCGGGCACACCCGTTTTGGCCTCTTCCCGTCCTGCCAGCTCCTCTTTCAAATCTGGCAGCTGCGTGGGCACCTGGTCTCTGATTGCAGGGGAGGATTTACGGTTTCCGTGGAGGCCACCAGCAAACAGCTGCGGCTACGTAACCCTGGCAGGGGCGAGGGATGAGGACACAGAGACATCCTGAGCAAAGCCAAGCCCCCAGAACGTCACCCGGAGGAGCACAGGGGGGTGCAGACCTGGTCCCGGGGCATCCAAGGACGGCACATCCTGCAGTGCCATCCCATGCCACACCATGCTCTGCTGCCAGGACAGTCCCCTCGTGTGCTGCCCGAGGGAGGGGCAGGGGCTGAATGCACCCAGGAGACATCCCTGCTGGGTTTCTGGGAGGTTGCTGGGGCATGGCACAAAAAAATCACCGTGCAAGTCAGGGTTTGTCCTTTAGATAATGTTTCAGGTTTGAAGTTAACCCTGCAGCTGCTGCAGAGCCATTGTGGTGTGCACCTTGGACTCCCCTTTGCTGGGGGAACGCGTTATGTCTCAGTCCTGTTCACAGCTTTGGCTCCTTTTGCCTCTTTCCCTTCTGGTTTAGAGGATTTTAACAAATCCCCTGGTACTGGTGCCTTCAGACCGTGCAACATCGTCTCTTTTCCTTATCTAGAGTAGATTAGCAAATCTGACACATCCATAAACTAGAAGGGACCACTGTGATGAGGGGGTTGGACCTTCGGTGTGCCGTGAGCCTGGGTCAAGCCTGCTAAACACCTCCCTGAAAGTCATCACCGTGTAGGGGTTTGATTTTCCTCCATCCTAAAGCTTCCCTGCTGGGCTTGAATTCAGCCCTGAGTGGGAGCAGACTAGAGTGGGGGGCTGGGGGTGACTGGCTGCTGACCACCCTCACCATGATCGTCACAGGCTTTGGCCACACCACTGTCCCCCACCACCCCAGTGCCAAGTTCCCTTGGGGTGATTCAAGTCACACAGGCCAGCAGCAGAGCCCCAAAGTCCCTTTGCTGGAGGTCTCCTCCAGCCCAGCCCTGCCTCTCGGGGAGTTCAGGGGCAGAGCAGAGGTGGAGGGCTCTGAGCAAACCTCCTGCAGCTCTCCATCCTCAAGCCCTGCTTTGCCTTTGGCCTCCTGAGGGCTTTTTGAACCCAGCCCGAGTCACCCTTGGGACCTGGGGGGCTCAGAGCAGATCCTGCACACAAGGAATGTGGCTGGTACAGCCCCAGGTGGCATCAGCCCCTTGGCCAGCTTGCTGCTCAGAGTGTCTGTCCACTTTAGCAGGCTCCGTGTCTCCTGGGAACAGCACAGCTTCAGCATCCCCACATCCTTCCCTGTGCTGTTCCCCCAAGAAATAATCCCACCTCCTCATCCAGCACCTCCTTGGCTTTTGGAGGTGTCGCGTCAAGGGGCACTTCTGAAAATAGAAATTCATAGAATCCCAGAAATACAGAATGGTTTGGGTTGGAAGGGACTTTAAAGACCATCCCATGGGCAGAGACACCTTCCACTAGACCAGGTTGCTCAGAGCCCCATCCAGCCTGGCCCTGAACACTTCCAGGGCTGGGGGATTCCCCCAGGCTCAAGCTTCAGCCTCTCCCCCTCCCACAGGGCAGCAGTGATGTGTGTCCCAGCCTGAGCTGTCCCAGCACTGTAAACCCAGGTCATTCCCCCACTGAACACACCACAGGGGCGGCTGGAATAGGGCACAGCATCCCCAGCCCAGACCCACTGAGAAGGGGTGTAAACCCCCGGGGGTCCTGTTTGCTGACAGGGCTGGAAGCCACCACAACAGGGGACAGAAGTGTCCCCTGCAATGAGCGTTCCTGAGCCTGCACAGCATTCCCAGCTCCTGCTCACCTTGGTGCTGGTCCTGCAGCAAAGCCCTGCTGGGTGGGCAGAGGGCAGCTGCTGCCTGTGGAGACCCAAGTCTGGGATTCCTGGGTAAGTCCTGCAGTTCCTTTGTGCCCATGCCTCTGCCCAGCCTCCAGGGCTCCCAGGAAGGGAACAGGAGTTTATGGACTGGAGTTCTTTCCCTCTTGAACTCTTCCTCTTCATTTCTTGGCCAGCTCCAGGACATTGGGCATAGGAAGATCTTAATTCCCTAAATACCTCCCTGATTTGCTCTAGGATGATGCTGCCCTTCTGTTGAACGAAGCATGCACTGTATCTGCCAACATCCCTGGCACTGCCACAGAATCCCTCCCGTGCCCTCATGGACAGAGCTGCAGGTCCCCGTGACACTCATCACCCCACACAGGGCAGTGGGAGCAGGGGTGGGGGAGCACAGGCTCCTTTCAGGGCTCAGGAGAAGCACCCTGGCAGTTTGCAGATGTGATTTCATTTTTCAATTGTTTCTAATTTGCTTGGTGGTTTTTGTTTGGTGGAGTTTTGTTGGGGTTTTTGTTTTTTTCCAGTTCTAGAGAAGAGACCATTTCTTCAGCCTCATTTGGCATTGTTTTTTAGTCAATTGGCTTTGTCCTGTATTATTAGGAATATTGTGTTACATAATAAGCTGCAGTGACTTATTTTGGGGACTATAAAGGGAGGCAGCGTGGGAGTGCAGAGCCCCATCACCTGCCCTTGCTCTGACCTTCAGCAGGCCTGTCATCTCCCCAGGTCTCAGTTTCCTCCCCTGCAAAACAGGGCTGATCCACGCTCCACCTATTATCTTAAAAGCTTTTCCATCCTGAAGTCAGAGAAAGAAGAGTTTTCCCCCTTTCTCCCATCCTGACACACAGGCAGGAGGATTTCCCACACCTTTTCCACCACAGCTGAAATTCATCTGAGCCTGAGCAGATACCAAAGCATCTCTATCCCTGCAGAACTAAGCTGGGGATGAGAAGCTAAGACGGGAATGAGGAGTTGTCTGCCCACAGAGATATTTTCCAAAAGCACTGGACAAATGAAAACAGGAAACCGTAATTGAACTAAATCTGCCTCTTTAACCTCATTATTAGGATTGGGATTATATGCTTCGGAGAAAGTTCAACCTCTGTTTAAAACTTGAGGAGATGTGGATGAACGCTATAAACCACAGGGAGAGAGGGAATGTTCCTGCACTTGGTGAAAAGTCCAGCTGGAAGGAAAGACAGGGTGGCACAGGATGGGGGTTCAGCCTGGTGCCCTCCTTCCAGGCAGCATGAGGCTGCAGTTGGGGTGAGCACTAAAAATCTCCGGGGAGCCTGGTAATTTGCTCTCTCTGCCTGAAGATTAAAGCAAATTTCCCTTCATTTCCATATTTAAAACTGTGTCCACATCCAGCTGGGAAAGGCGACAGTGTCTCAGGTTACTTCGTACTCTGCACCCAAGCTCCTGCAGATCCGGCCTCTGCCACCTCTGCTCTCCCACACACCACCTGGTGCCCTCAGAAAACCTGACAGCTTCAGCCCCAACAGGAACAGCTAAATCCATCCTTGGACACGGATTGCCGCAGCCAGGATGTGCGAGCTGTGTGCTCTGCTGCTGTTCAGGGCACGGGGCAGGTTGCAGCACCTGCCCTGAAGGCTGTTTGTACAGACTCCGATCTGCAGCAGTGTCACCCACAGCAAGCTCTGCCTTGGGTGCAAAATTACTGACAGCCAAGCACACCGGGTGGGCAGACACAGAGATTTTCCACCTGTGCAGCATTCATGAGCTGCAGCCCAGCGAAAAGCAGGAGCAAGGCAGAAGCTCAGAGGTGAAGAGTTATCTCGGGGCATGTGCTGTTTCTTTTAGAGAGGCTGCAGATGCAGAAGCACTTCAGGAGTAGTTAAACAATTGTTAAATAGTACTTTATCTTCAGGCTGGATAACGGCACACAGGCTGCCTAGTGACAGGCAGCCCCATAAAACCACCTACCCAGGAGAGAGGGAGTTGGGATGCCTTGGCCTAATCCTGACAATCACCACACACCTGGACTCATTCCAGCTGCTGACATTCCCAAACCTGCGTGCTTAAAATAAAACTCTGATTTTCTGGCTGTTCAGGCTTGGTTTGCAAAGACCCAGAGCACAAACGTGCCACATTTTGGCTCTGGGCTCCTGGAATTGCAGCTGGAGATGTGCAAGCTTTAGAGAGCCAGGCCTGGAAATGTTGGACTTAAATCCATGGGCTGAGCGAGCATCCGCTCCTCAGCAGCAGCTTCTGTGGAGGGTTTACCAGCATGCGGCCCAGGATTTTGGGGCACAGAGTGGCACCCTGCCTGCCCCTCGGGGGGCTGCTGGGGAAGGGGAGTGAGCAGGAGCTGCAGCAGGACAGGGGCAGAGCAGAGTGGTTTGTGGGCAGGACAGCGCTGCCTCAGCGTGACCCAGGAAATTAAACGAGGAGAGAGCAGGGGGCTGGCTTTCTCCTGGGGTGTTTGCTTTTTATATATTGAATTTCCTGCTTGGGGAATCTAAGTGCACCCCACAGCCCTCCCCAGGCTATCCCAAAGGTGGAGATGGGCTGGGGAGCAGCGGGCTGCCCGTCTGACTCCGATGGAGGAAGAAGCACTTACGGTAGAGGTGACCTTTCTAAATCCCTGCTTTGGACAGACATTTCCAATAAGTGCTGAAGAAAAGCCTGCCAGTTCCAGCTTTCTCAGCCTGCTCTCCATTTTCCTTCCATCCTCTCCAGGCTGAATTTAATCCGAGAAGGTTCCTTTGAGCTTTTGTGTGTTGCTGGGGGAGATGTGGGCGCACAAGGGATCGCGTTACAACTTTCATTTCCTGAAATGTTTGAGGGAACATCCAGGGTTTTATCCACACATCAGGCAAAGTTGAGGGCNGGGGGGGGGGGATTAACCCCTTCCTGCCTGTGGAAATACAAAGCAGAGCTAGGTGAGAAAGAGCCTCAGGCTGCCTCCCCAGGCTGGCTGTGCTGTGAAAAGCTTGCTGCGAGGTCAAGCCTAATCGAGGAGAGCTCAGCAACCTGTGCCCGGCTCAGCGCCAGGGCCTCCCTGCTCGTACCTTCGTACCTGACGGCTGGCCAGGGAGTTATTTCCAGGGGGGTGCCCTCAGCACCCTCCATCCCTCCTTTTTGCCTGTTGCCAACCTCGTGCCTCTTCCTTTTGGGGAAATGGAGAGCCGGGGGTGGGTAGAGCTCTGAGGCCGGGAGGCCTGAGACTGCCCCCGGTCTGCAGGTGCGTGCTGGAAAGGGGGATTTGGGCAAGGGGAGCATCCCATGGCATCTTCCCCAGCCCTCCGACAATCAACCCTGTCTCTGCCTACCCGCAGGAAGCGCCTCTGAGCTGTTTGCTTTGAAAACAACTCCTGGTTTGCGAGTCCTTGCTTGGCTTTCCCGCCTCGCAGGGCTGGAGCCCCGGGCAATATTTACCCTTCCTCTTCGTCGAGCCCGTGGTTTGGGAAAAAAAAAAGAAACGGAGCTGGAGCTTACCCATCCTCGGGGCGTAGAGCCCGCAGCTGCTGACCCTGAAAACATCCTTCATTTCCCCGGGGCTTCCCCTTTTCTGCCCGAGGGGACGGGAGCGGCTGCGCTGCTTTGTGACGGATCACGGTGGAGCTGGATGAGACCCCGGGAAGGGTGATGGAGGTCCCCGGAAAGGGAGGAGAGGGCGAGCCTGGACCGGGGGGGCACGGACCGTCCCGCCCTGTCCCCTAAGGTCGCGGCGGGTCACGCAGTAGGACCGGCCCCCGGTCCCCTTCCCCAGCCGAGGTCGTGGTCGCTGCACACCGAGAGAGGAGGGTCGGGCCCGGGCTCCCCCCTCGAGGTCGGGTCCCTGCCCCGGCTCCTTCCGCGGCCGCAGAGGAGCACAAGCAGCTGCGCGCCCCCCGCGCGGTTTGCGCGTCCGTGCGCGGGATTTGCTCCCTCCGCCCTTGCTCCCACGGAGCCACGCGGTGTCCCGGCCGGGCGGGATGTCCCCCACGGCCCCGGCCATGCCCCCACCGAGGGCCGTGGGCGCAGGAAGCCCGGTGGGGTCTCGGCCGGCTGCCCCGAGGGGGCGGCCGGGCCCGTCCGGAGGGAGGAGGGAAACCATCCCGGTATCCCGGGCCTGGCTCCCCTCAGCCGGAGCCCAGCAGGGCGAGGGGTGGACACGGATCCGCTGCCCCGCCCGACCGCGGGTGGGGGTTCCGTGAGGGGCTGAGGAGCGGGGCCGGCGGGCCCGCTGGGGATCGAGCGGGAGGGACACGCAGCGCTCCGGCCGGGCGAGACCCTCCTGCAGAGGGTGACATTTCTCCATGGCCCAAGACCCCGAGCGCAAACACGGCAGCGACTTAAAATAAACACGCACTTAATGATGCAAAACGCTAACAGGGAGCACCGGCACCAGCGAGGCCCCGACGGGGTGGGCGGCGGGGCCGGGTTCTCCCTCCCGGCCGGGTGCCCGGCTCCCTCGGGGCCACCGCAGGCGAAACGGGTCCTCTGTCCCCGGCCTTGCTCCCTCACAAAGCCACCGGCTTCCCCGCAGCCCCGGACCTCCGCTGCAGCCCGTGGGGCGGGGGCGAGGGCGGGCAGAGTGACACGGGCTGGCCCCTGCAAAGAAAAGCGCGGCCTGCGTGTTCTGCCATCAGCGTTGTTTAATTTAGACTGTTTAGGTACAATAGAAAATAAACCCGAAAGCACATGCGATTTTTTGGTAACAAATACTCGAGACAGGCAGCGTCATCCGCGGGCTCTCTGCAAGCCGGAGGAGAGAGGCAGCGAGCGGGCACGGACGGGAGAAGGTAATGGGGAACTGGAGGGGCAGTTTGGGAGGAAATGGCCGCCGACCTTTATTAATAATATTATTATCCTAATTTTTAGCCACATCGATGCATTTCACCACCGAAGAGGAGAAGGGTGGGGGACGCGGGTCCACGGGAGCCCACTCAGTATCTGCCTCGCACGGCCGCGGTCAGACACAGGCACTTGGTAAAACTCTAATACTGCAGCTTTGGAATTTTTTTTCACTCTTTTTTCTATCTTTCTTTTTTTTTTAATTTTTTTCTTTTGTTTTTTCTTCTTTTTTTTTTTTAATTTAACCTACATCGAAATCTTNAAAAAAAAAAAATCGTGATGATAGTGGGAGACGCCGAGGGGGAACTGCAGCAAGAGCCGATGTGGGGTTGTGTGAAAAGAGCCGAGAGTCCCGTTAAGAATCAGCGGGTGAGCTGTAAAACCGGGTGCTGTCCTCTATGTACAACCCAGAGCCTCTGTCCCCGAGCAGAACCTCCTCTCCCGATCCTCCGGCGGCCCGCCCAGGGCCTTTAGGATCCCAGATCCACCAGGCTGGACGTGAGGGGTCCCAGCAGCGAGTCCTGGAGCTGGTGGCCTTGGAGGCTGTGAGGGGTCTGGGATGCGGCTAAGCCGCTCAGGGAATAGCCGGAGCTCCTGGCGTGGCTGAGGTTCCCCTGCAAGAGCAGGACCGAGTTCTGATCCGGGCTTTGGGGAGGAGAAAACTCTTCCTCGGAGCTGGACATGAGAGGTTTGCTCCCATCCAGAGGCGAGAGTTGGTTCGGTTTGTTGGTGGCCGCGTTGTTGTTTTCCGTGTTCTCTCTGCGGAAAGGCAAAAATAAATTACATATATATATCTATAATCCCACAACGGGGATGTTAGGGCGGGCACGAGGCGTCGGGGATCGTCATTGTGCTAATGCCCACCGTAAATCGCGTTTAGTTCCAGCGTGGAACAGATGCTTCTTAAGGGGGGAAAAAATAATCCTAATAATTTCATAACGGATCGTGCCTATTTCTTTTACCCCTCCTACAAATAAGTACACTGAGCAGCCCGATAATTTAGGTGAGGAGGGGAAATTGGCGGGAGGGATTTTTCTTTTCTTTTTGAGGGGCGGTTTTTCTTTCTTTTTAATTAAAAATGAAAGTGCGGCCCGAGGACGAGCCGGGTGCGGGGTTTTCTCCAGGAGGTTCGGTGGCTGAAGGAGATGCCCTCCGTGTCTCTCTGCCTCTCCGGGCCGAGCGGCCGCCTCGCACCGAGGCCACCGCGTCGCCTGCCGGGGTGGCCTCGGTACGGGGCGGCGGCCGGGCCCGGCCAGAGCGTTCTTATCCCGGTCTCCCTCTGCTTCCCCCCACCTCTCCATCCCGGAGCTGCATCTCTCTCCTCCGAGCTTCAGAGCCACCCTGCCCGACCCCCGGCAACACATGGCCCGGCATCCCGGACCGCTTCATGGAGCCTCCGGGTCCGCATCGCTCCCGGTTTACTCGGGAAGTCAGGCAGCAAACAAAGGCGGCGGAGCGGCCTGGAAGAGGACGATGGGGGCTCGTTGTTCCCCCAGGGCAGGTGAAGTCGAGTGGATGTCGGGTGAAAAACCCATTTGGGTTTCCACGGAAGGGGAAAATGCAACGCGGTTTAAGGAGGGAAAAAAAAAAAAAAAGGATTTGAAGGGAACCGTGTGTTTTGGTCGCTCCTATCCCATCCGGCTCCGGGTACTCCGGAGCAGCTCCCGCGGTTCCCAAACGCCCCCGGCACGGTGGAGCAGGGAGAAAAGCGGGGAACGGAGGGGTGACACGTACCTTTCCTTCGCCTCCGCCGCTCGGTCCCGTTGCCTCCTGTTCTTGAACCAGTTGCTGACCTGGGTGGTGGTGAGACCGGTGGCTTCCGCCAGCTCCCGCTTCTCCCGGGGGGACGGGTAGGGGTTGTGGGCGTACCATTCCCGCAGCACGCCCCGGGATTTCTCCTTGAAGCAGTAGCTGGTTTCCTCGCCGTCCCAGATGGTGCGGGGCAAAGGGAATTTTCGGCGGACGCGGTATTTGCCGACGGCGCCCAAGGGTCTGCCCCGCAGCTTCTCGGCTTCCACGTAGTGCGCCTTCAGCCAGAGCTGCTGCAGCTTGGGGTGGTTGTGGGGGGAGAACTGGTGGCTCTCCAGGATCTTGTAGAGCTCGCGGAAGTTGCCGCGGTGGAAGGCCACCACCGCCTTGGCCTTGAGGACGCTCTCGTTCTTGTGCAGGTGGTCGCAGGCCGGCAGCGACCAGAGGAACCGGCCCAGCCTCTCCAGGTTCCCCCCTTGCTGCAGCACCTCGCAGACGCAGGCGACCTGCTCCTGCGTGAAGCCAAACGACGGCAGCATCGACATGGCCGAGCGCGGCGGCGGCCGCAGGAGGACGAGGAGAAGGAGGAGGAGGACGACGAGGAAGCGACGGGCACCCTGCCGGAGCGCGGCGGCGGAGGGGCGCCGCGTAGGCGCCCGCCGGGCCCGGGTCCGGTGCCGATCCCGATCCCGGTGCCGACCCCAGAGCGGGGAGGCGCTGCGGCGGCCGAGGGCGGTGTGTGTCGGGCGAGCGGGGATGCTCGTCGCCGAGTCGGGGGGAACTTTGTCCCCGCTCCGCCGCCGCCGCGCTTAAAGCGCCCGAGCCCCCGCGCCGCGCTGATTGGGCACCCCCGGCCCGGCCCGGCCCAGCCCGGACAGCCCAGCCCAGCCCAGCCCAGCCCGGCCCGGCGGGCAGAGCCTCGGCACGGGCGGGCGGGGCCTGGCGGCGGGGACACGGCCCCGGCCGCGGCTGCGCGTCCCGCCGCCGCCTCTGCGCGGGTGCGGCCCCGGCGGCCGCGGGGGGAGCCCCGCCGCCCGCGCCCCCGGGCGCATCTCCGGGGAAGCCGCTGCCGCCGGGCTCTTGTCTTGATTTCTTTCTTTCTTCCTCCCGTCTTTTTTCCGCCCCAAAACTCCTGCCCCCACGCCAGCCCGCTGGCCGTCCCCCGCCGAGGCAGCCCGTGTTTAATTACCTTCGAGCTGGGGATGAATAAATAATGCTTTGGTGAAGAGCTGGATAACGCGCGGGGCCCGTGCGCCCCTTCCTGCCCCTCGCTCTGCCCCGGTGGCCGCGGGAGGGGCCCGGCGGGTCGGGGCAGCCCCGGGCAGCAGCGCTGCACCCACCGGCGGAGCTTTAATTAGCCTAATCCTCCTTCGCACAGCCCCGCTCGAAAGCAATTATTTAAAAAAATTAGAAAACAATTAGGCTCCCTAAGCAAAGATAATCTATTGTCAGCAGGGAGGTGAGGACAATGCGGTGAGATAAGGGCAGGGCGCGGGGGGCCGGGGGTGTCTTTATGGCTGTATTTATCTTTGATTAGATAAGTCGAAGCCCGTATTTTAAGCACACTCCAGAACGCTTTGGATTCAGGAATGAGTTCGTTCCGCGGGTGCTAAGAGCCATCGCGGGGCTCTTTAAAACCTGTTTGTCCTCACTAAGACGCTCGGATTTATTTGACCTACCAAGTCGGATTTATTTGAGTTCAGTGCTCCAAGGGAAGCGGAGCCCGGTCCCGGCCGCGGGGCTCGGAGCTCGCTCCCGCTGCCCGCTCCCTGTTCCCTGCCCGCAGCCTCTGCCCGCGCCACGACGTGGGAAAGGCCGATGTTTTCCTAAATCCGGATTGTTGTTTTTCCCACGTACTTCGCGTCTCGGGGCTGTTTAAATTAAGCCCCTGCCACCCAGTCTGTACAGCGACTGTACTATGTCCGCTGGAGTCAGGGCGCTTCCATATCCCATGACCATGTGTCTGGTAATTTTCCCTTGCCATTTTATTTTAGTACTTATGATGTTGCAGATGAAGTCTTAAAGAGCTGCAATGTCCTCCCAGAAGGAATGTCTGCTTGGAACAGATCCTTATTGACAAGGCAGCTGTGCGGGGACCGGAACGAAGCCTTAAACCCGGCTCTAAAATCAACTAATACCCTAAAGTCTGGAGCAAGTGCGCAGAATTACAAGGCATGGGCTCGCCCGCGGCCGCGTCCTGGAGGAGCAGCGCCCTGCACAGCCTCGGGGGTGGGTTCCTCCATCCCTCATTTCTATTGTTACTCATTTTTAAATTTTATTTTCTTCTTTCTAACGAGGGGCTCAGCTCGGGAATAGCGCGGACCTGAGGGTTTGTAACTTCTGGATGAGGAGACAAACGCAACGCGGGAATGGGGAAGCCCCTGGGCATTGAAACCAGAGCGAGCTTCTCTTGCCCTCACAGTTCTCTTTTTTTGTTGTTGTTGTTGTTCTCCTTTTCTTTTTTTTTCCTCCTGTAAAAGGCCGACCAAGACAAACACCGCTCTTGCCGGGCATAGGCAAATTATTCCGATGCGGCCGGCGGAACAGCGGACGGACACGGGCGAGGGCCGAGCGGAGGCTTCCTCGTGGTTCTGGAGCGGAACTTTATTCTCCCGTCCCATCAAAATTCACATAAGGAGAGGACGGAGCCGCCGGGATCTACCTGGGAGTTGCTGCAGGCAAGGACCGCCGAGCATCAGTCTTCATTAAGGCTCGTTGGTTTTCCTAAAAATTTGGAACCTTTCATTTTGAACCACGGAAAGCAGCAAATGTATTCCCAGAACATCCCATCCCGTTTAGCCCTTGGGAAAAAAAAAATCACAAAAGCAACAACAATAAAAAAAGAGAGTTTCGAGCCGCTCAAAAAATTAAAAATATAAACAGGGCAGACGCAAATAAGGAAAAAGCCACCGAACAACACAACTGCGAGGAGCTGCCGCCGGCCCCTCTCGGTCCTTCCTTTGGCGGCGGAGGAGGAGCAGGAGCATCCCGGCAGCATCACCCCGGCAGCATCATCCCGCTCCCTGCCCGGCCCGGCCGGAGCTGCCCCCGCCGCCCGGGCCTGGCCCCTCCGCGCCCGCGGAGAGGTGGCGGCCGAACGAGGGGGCCTCGGCTGCTCGCCCCCACTGCCCGGGCACCCACCGGCTCTGTTCGTGCGGGAAATTCATTTATTCCCTTATTTATTCGATGTATTTATACAACGCAGGGCGGGGGTGAAGATGGAGCCCACGCAACGCGCTGCGGGTTTCTCCTCGATTTATTCAGAAAATCAAAACAAAGCAGAAAAATAGTAAACCAAATGCATCCCCCATCTTAGAAATAAAGCTCTTTCCCAAGCAAAAGTAAAATTTAATATCTTTTTTCTTTAAGTGTGAGGGTCTGGAGGAAACAAATAGCGCAACAAAAAATAAAACCAGCAGCGGGTTTTTGGGAGCCGCTTCTCGCCGGGATGAGAACCGGGGCTGGAGGCTGGGAGCCGGCGGGGCAGAAACACAACGCTGCCGCTCGCCGAACATTTCGAAGGCGAAACCCAAAACCGGCCCATTAAGTCAATGAGGTTTGTGTTGTAGAGGCTCCTTTCCCATCCACTTGCTGTTCTGAAAAATAGATCGCATTTCGTTATCTCCAGTGAGGATCTGCAACGTGATACCGGATCCGCGCCGCCTTCCCCGCCGAATGCGAGGCGCGGGGAGACAGCCAGCTTCCCGGCTTATTCCCCAACAATAAAGGATTTGTGTTTNCATCCTTTATTATTCTATTTTCTAATGAGGAAGAACAAACCCCTCTCCATATGCACCGCTTTTCTCTTTTTGCAGGAGCCTCTGGCCCGGCTCGCCTGCAAACCGGTGCGACCTTTAATTACTTGTTAGTAAATTGCCCTCCCGACACCTGTAAAAACAAAGCCGCTGTCCGCGAGGCGGGGGCCGCGTCCCTGCCCGGGCCCCGCGCCCCGGGGGTGCCCGGCCAGGGGGTCCCCCCGCACCCAGCGGGGTCAGGCCGGGCCGGGGCTGCCGGAGGAGGGCCGGGCCGGGATGCTGGGGCAGGATAAGGATGAGGATAAGGCCTTCCCGATGTGGCCGATCCCCAGGGCACAAAGGGCTCTTTCTTCGCGCACTTACCGGGACATTTTTCAAAGGATTAGAGGTGATCACGCGTTGGTTTTTTTTTTTTTTTTTNNCCGAGGGCCGATACGTCTTTCTGTCCCTGTCCCCGCACCTCCACCCTTATTTCCTCCTGCTTTTGCCATGGGACCCCCAGATCCCGTCCCCCCCCTTTCCTTTGCGCTAATGTACCTCCTGGATCCTGATTCTTTTAAGCTACGAAGAATTTCCTTTTGGGACGTGAAACCCTCCAGCTCCTCCTGTTCAGAGGAAAGTGCTAGTGATGGTAATACGGGGTGACACTAAATAAACAGTTAAAGCAGGGCTGGAAAGATGGAGTTAATTATCCAGTGAGCTACATTTAAACCGAGACCAGGAGGGGCTGATTTGTTTTGGCGCAGGGAACTGAGAAGGAGACGAGCCACCGAGGTCTCCGTGCTCCTCTTTGGTGGCTCTTTAAACTGTCCTTGCTGTCGCCAGCCCAGGGACCGGCATCTCTTGTCCCGGGTGGGGGAGCCCTCGGCTGGGACCCCCTAACGGCGGCCCGCCCGGTCCCGTGGCCGCAGCGCTGGGAGTCTGTGCGAGCCGTGCATGGGAGCAGGCGATTTCAGTGGGTCCAGAGGTGATTTTTTTTTTTCCATGTTTGTTTGGGGTTTTTTTTTTCCGCCAGAAGTTAGATAAATTCTCCTCCGTGCGGCTCACCGGTGCCTGTGCTCTCAGGTAAGTCTGCATCCGAGCAGCAGCCCCGCGATGTGCTTTTGTTTTTAAAATTTTCCCTCCTGCTTCTTCCCTCTTTTCCTCCTTTTTTTCCTCTCTCTCGCTCTCCTTTNCTCGCTCTCTCTCCTTTTTTTTTTTTTCCCCTTTGAGAAGTCTGATATCAATAATCCCCGTATGCCCCTCTTTCCGGGTCATTACGGTACTGCTGGTCTCTAATCAATCCTAATGCGATGGCAATTGGAGTCTCTGATGAATGCATCTCAGGTTTCTTGTAATGGCTCTACCACATTTTCCTGGACCTCCTTCTTTAACCTGAGATGCCAGGGGGACGTCTCCGTTCTCAGCTGCTGATTACTTCAAGATGTTTGGGCTGGTGTGGGGAGAGAGGGAGCGAGCGAGGCAGCCTGCCCCTGAATAATCTGGAACTGAATTGGATGAGCCATTTCCTAAATCAAAGGACAACGGCGGGGTTTAACTCCTTTTCTGCACGGAAGCCTGCCGGGTCTCCTCCAGCCGGCACGGGCTGTGCTGCCTCTTCTCCCGCGTGTTCGTGTCCCTGACACGGCCCACGGGGTGCGCAGCTCCCCCCACCATTTCCAGTCCCCCCATTAGAAAGGGGGAGACCCTCACCCCTCCATCAGCTGCTCCCACCGCCCCAAAGTCTCTCAGGGCGGCCGGGGGAGGTCTGCGGCCCCACCACGGGGGTGGGATCCCCACGCCCAGGGGGGGAAAGGGGTGCTGGGATCCCCACGCCCAGGGGGGAAAGGGGTGCTGGGATCCCTCCGCGGGCGAGCAGGGACGCGCGCTATTAGCGCTGCTTTCCCCCGACATTGTTTTCCTGCCTTTTCCCAGCGTGATAACATTTGCCGTAACATGAGGCAACGTTAGAGGCAACTTGCGCCTCTTTCTCAATTTTAATTTTTTTTTTAAAAAAATAAGATACTGCGGCGGGAATTTGGCTGCGGCCAAACCAGGCGCGGGGCTGCCGCGGGTTCGAGCGCTGCTTCCCCGCAGCCGGCAGGATGTTCCCTCGGGATGCGGCTCCTCCGTGGGAGAAAAACACGCCCCAGCTGCCCCTCTGCAGCCGCCGCTCGGCCGGCAGCGGGATATATCCCAGAGAGACCCCACACGCGTGGGCAGCTGCGTCTGCGCCCCTGTGAGAGGAGGGTGTGCTGAGAGGGAGGGGCAGAATTGAATCTCTCAGCGCCGGATGAGATGTAAAAATGAATCCCCGGCAGAAGAGCGGCGAGAGGTAAATCCAGCCCCTTCCCCGCGGGGTCCGGCCCTGCGTGGGGAGGCAGCAGCGGGGCCGCGGGTGGGGTGTTTGTAGCGAGGGCGTGGGTGGGTCCCCGCTGCACCTCGGCGGCGCCACATCTGCCAGGAGTGAGTCACTCGCAGAACCGAAACAAACCAGGGGCGCCTTCTCCGCGCCGTGCGCTCGGGGAGGCGGCTCCAGCCCGGCCGATCCCCACCCCGGGGTGCCGGGGCTGAACTGGGGGTGCGGGGCACCGCAGCCCCCGCCCGCGCTGTGACACCCACCCGTGTGTCACCCCACACGCACACGCCGCGTGTGCGCTGCCACCGACGCGCACACCCCCCACACCTGTGCCCGTCCGTGTGCCCGCACCCCAAAATCCACCCGTGGGCACCCCCCACCCGTGTGTGCGACACTCCCCTTCCCCGAATGCCCGCTCCTCAGGGGGCACAGCCACCCTGCCCGCAATGCCGTGGGCACACACCAGTCACCTGTGGGCGGACCCCCGTGTGTGCTCGCACCGAGCCTTCTGAACGTCCCGCAGCCCTTTGTGCACGGACCCACCCGGGTTCCGCACCCCGCCCACGCGTGCACCCCCCACCCGCATCTGTGACACCCACCCGCACTCCCACGGCCCGTCCCCACTCGTGTCTGGGGCAGGGAGTTCAGGGCTGGCATGCGGGTGGGGCTGTCTGTCCCTGCCTTAGGTGGTGGCAAGGACGGGGGCGCTGGACACCGGGAAAACTGCAAAAAAAAACCCAAACCCCCTTATTTAAAAAAGGAACAACAACAACAAAAAGTAAAAAGGGTGATTGCTGGTGATTTTTTTTTCCTGCAATACATTACTGTAATGATTTTCGTGCAAAATGCTTCGAAAAAAAATAGAAATTAAATTTTGGGTCCTGCCCGGATCGAGGCAGGCACTTTGAGGGTTGTCCTCCCTCAGTGCCATCCCCCAGCACAAATCCTTCTCCCCACCTGGCCGAGGCATGATCTGCAGTGGGAGGAAGCTGTTTCCCGGGGGCTGCGAGGGTGGCAGCTGGATTGGGGACAGGATTTACATCCCAAGCTCAGTTTGCCCGGGTGCTTTGCATTCGGGTACTGAACAAATATTTCCTTCGCTGGGGGACTGTGCCGGTTTCGGCTGGGCCGAGAGAAAAGGCACCATCACCCTTTTGGATGGGTGTGTGTCCCTGTGGTGGCTCAGTGGGCACCCACGTGTCCCATATGGAGTTGTGGGGCAATGGGGTCCAGCGCCGGAGGCCCCATCCCGCACCCACCGTCCCGGTGGGTTTCCAAGCTGGCTGCGAGGAGGGGACCTTTCACCTCTCATTAGTGATGCCATCAGTGGCTTGGCAGAGCAGAGCTGAGGTCAGGTTACATATGGCACACAGTCTGTTCAGCGCCGGCACCGCCAGCTTTGAAATTTTAGAGAGGGGAAAGGTCACCTTGCGTAAGCCGAGGTCTGGGGGTCCTCCGGTCTGTCTGCGCCCTGGGTGGGTCTCCATATGCCTCTGTCGTCGCCAGCCTCGCTCTGTCTGGCCCTGAGAGATGCTCAGCCCGTCTTCTCTTCCATCTCCTGAATTTGCAGGGAATACTTTCACACTGCCTTTCCTTTTCCCTCACAGAAAGCCTCTCCCAGCTCTGTTTTTTTTTTCTCCTTTCTTTTCCCAGCACCAACCTGTCTCTCTAACAACTGATTATTTTTTTTTTCCCCAAACAACATATAA
>VZDJ01007753.1:46916009-46941126 GCA_008694505.1 Cyanoderma ruficeps | reverse complement strand
GAGAGAGAAAGAAAAAAAAGAAAAGCAAACCCAATATATTTTGTATTTGGAAAAATATGACAAATTGCAATAAATTAATTCCTGGCGTAATTCACTACTTTGAATTTCAGCAGGATGCTGTTGGAGCTTCATCTGGAATGATCCTGGAGGTGGTGACTACAGGGAAGAAGTTACCAGTTTCCCACGTATCACAACTGACAGGTAAGTTCATGCCCCTTCTCAGCCCTGCTGCAGAATCTTATTTTGCACTTTATTTTTTTTTTAAATAAGTGGGGCCTGATCCTTAAGCTCTTCAAGTACCTTGGCTGGGAGTCTCTGGCATGCAGCTGTTGCAGAGAGATCTTCAAAAGGACATTTGCTTCTTCACAGGTCATAACTAAAAAGGCTCTAAATGAAATAGATGTTTATCTTGAGAATCCGGGAGAAGCTGGAGCTGAACCAACACGCAGCGGATTCGGGATACACCTTTCTGTCTGCTCCAGTGAGTCATCCAAACAGCCAAATTAAAGGGAACTATATCTGATTTCCTACAAATAGGGCTACCTGCATGGATTTTAATTTTCAAGCAGAAATATTCTGCCTTTCAAACAGGGAATTTGGGAGCAGAGGTATGAGAAGGTTTATTTTCAGAAATGGAGATGCTGCAATCTGTTCACGGTTTGTGTCATAAACAGTGTTTTCCTAGCATGGGGCTAAACTGTGCCCTTGGTTATTGAATGCAAATCTGCTGATTTAAATGGAGTTCATTGCAAGTGGGAACAGGACTTAGCCATCATTTTCCTCTGCTGTCTAATCGCTGTAGTCTGAAGAAAAGCAACATATGTATAATGGTAGCTGAGATGCAGGAGGGGTGGAAGCTTTCTACCAATGAGAACCACATTAAATAATTAATTCCCAATTGCCTTTCTACATTAGTGCTTTCGGCTATAAAAGCTGGTCAGCTTTGTAAGGCCCCAGGCAATGAGACATTTGGTGCATTGTCAGTCCAAAAGTGGAGGTAATAGATATCCAGCCTGGCTGGAAAAGTGCTACTCTCCCTCCTGCCATTCACATATTCCAGCTGCACAGCCTCATTCCTCATCCCTTCCTTTGTCTTACTGAACTTTGACAGGACAGCATCTCTTCCAAGGTGGCTGCTGAAGCAGCCAAAAGTGTATTTATTTTATCAAAATAGAGAGGAACTTAACGTCTGAGTCTAAAAATGGAGTGTATGTAGCTGGTGTCTCTTACCAGCAGACAAATCTGACAGGTTAATAAGGAAAAGGCTGATTTTCCCCCCTCCTTTCCCATTTGCCCCCCTTGCCCCATCTGCTGGTCCCCCAAGCCCAGCCTGTCACCTCAGGTCACGACGGGATCTTTTGGGCTACTGAGTCATTCACAAGAAAGGTCTTGCCAGGAGAAATGACTTCACAAAGCCTTTTGATGTGCAAGTCCTCAGAGGCTGCTGTGCTCACTTCTGAGATAAAGATACCTGTGCGTGTGTGTATGAAGCTGAAGAAGAAAAGGAAGTGCTGGAATAAATTGCCTGGGGAGGTGGGAGATTCTCTGTTTAAAAACAGGTCTAGACAAACATCTGTCAGAAAACACCGGCGTCTATTTGATCTTGTCTTGGAGCTGGGGGAAAGACTGAACGGTGCTGTCAAGTCCCTTTCAGCCCTGAGAGAAAACAGTTATACACATGTATTTATATCTGCTCAGGTGTGTGTACAAATGTATGTATTTCCACACTTTCAGGCACAAGGTCTTGGCCTCCGTGGTAATTGTAGGAACACAATTCACCTACAAGGTGAATTCACTTGTGCCCGTGAATCTTGTAGGTTAATTACACCCAGCTTTGCTCTCTCATGGCTCCATCAAATTCGAGTTTCAGTTCTATTTTAATGTCCTTTGTGCCCTGGGTAGATCAGACCACAGTGTCCAATCTACTGACTGTGTTGGTCTCCCCTCCCCTTTTCCTCATGTTCAAGTGAAGTTCCTTTAATTCTGGGAGATTTCCAGCAGTTCCACTTAACTCCCAAAGCACATCCATGAATGCACATGGGGTTGCCCCTCTTGAGGCAAGGTTGTGGTAGTAGAAACTTATCTTCATTATCAGTTGTAATAGATGGGTGCTTGGAGAAACTGTTAGGCTGAGCATGAGGACGGCATGAAAAATTTGGGGGATTTTATGATTGTTTCCAGTTTCCAAAGCATTCCTCATCTTTCGAGACAACGTGGTCATGGCTGCTGCTGGCACCCCTATAATTTCTTCCCAAGCATGCAGGCCTCAGTGGGATCACTGAGCTGCAGGATGCAGCTCTGAGGATGTGTTGGCAGCTCATTTGTGTTTGTGCATGGAGGACTGGGAGACACCGAGGGCCAGGATCCTTCACACAGCTTCCAATATTAATTATAAATACTTCCATTAAAATTCATTCAAAAGGGAGTTTCATCACTGTCATGCTTCCCTAAAGATGAGGTCCTGTGCAACTTAGCATTGGAGATAGAGGGGAGTGATAGAAAACTTACATTTCAGGGAGGTGAAAAAGGGTTTTGCAGGGCTGATGTGGAGGAAACTGTACAAGAATTCTTCTGTTGCTGCCCCCAGAGCACAATTACACCAGGCAATGCCAGTATTCCCTTGACATCCTGGTGTGTGGAAGCAGGAGGTGCTGCAGCGAGTTGCAGAAATCAAACACTACAAGTTTTTTAGCAGAAACTGAACTCTGAATTTCTGAAGCCAAAAGCTGGGACGAGCCAGGCTGCAAAGGCTGATCTAGGATTTCAGCCTTCACGAGGTTCCAGAGGTGACTTCTCTTGCTTATCCACCTTATCCTTCCAAAAGATCTTTGTCCCCTCCCCGTAGCAGAACCCTTTGTAACCACATTTGTGATCTGATGTCCTGGCTGAAGTCACTTGCTCCTGCGGAGTGCATTGGTGCAGCAGGTTGAACTCTGCAATGAGCATTGAAGGGACGAGTCACTACTTCTGCCAAGACCACAGAGAGGCAGAAACTTTTGTCCTGGGGACAGGCAGGGACAGAGAGCCCTGCCAGTGCCTGAGAACGAGCAATCAGAGCTCATGAATGTGTCCTCGGGAAGGGTTGGAAAAGCAGCTGTGAATCAAGTTCACGTTTTAAGTTCACATCTCTTCCTGGCAGAGCTGAGCTCTCCTGCATGTTCCTTCAAGGACTATGAGCAGCAGGGAGGAGAAGGTGAATTAAGAACTCCTGGGGTGCAGAAACCAGAGGGGCTCTTGCAGGGTGTGCCCAGTCCCAGCCGATGATGGGTTTTGACATCAGGGCAGGGAACTCTTTGCAGGCCAACCTCTGGCAGAGCTCGGTCAGGCTGTGCAGTACAGGCAGGGTGAGAGAGGGACGGTGACTGTCCCCTAGAGCCACATCCAAGAGGAAAGAGCTGTTTCAGGGGAGAAAATGAGCACAGGCTGGCTGTGAACACACACTGTGAGCTCCATGTTGGGACAAAGTCTCCAGCACACGATGGTCTGCAGCAAAGGTGATAGAAATCACACTCATTTATACAAAGGAGCCCTGTGGAAGTACAAAGACTGTGATAGGCTGTTCCCCTTCTCTTATCTCACCCTTTAGTATTTTAAACACCACTTTTCCTACGGTCAGCCTGCAGAGGGTGGGGCAGGCAGGACACCAAAGGCAAAATTCCTGTCCAGTGAGTGCCTGTTTGTCCTTCCCAAGTGGCACATTTGCATGCGTCAGAGGCATCAGCCGTGTCAGACGGTCGGTTGGGGGTGAGGCAGAGCAGGAAGGGGAAAATCTTCCCCCCCATTTTGTTTCGTACATTCCTTTTGCTGGTGAACCATTACCACCGTGGCTGGGGAGGTTTTTCTGATGCCTTTTGGGTTTGTTCTGTCTGGCCACATATTTGGCTGGTTGTTTCTCTCACTCTAAAAATTCCTCTATTTTTTTTTTTGGTCAATTTTTTTTAACTCTGCGGCATTTTAATATCTCGTAACTGGCACCTTTACCAAGAGATTAAAGGTCTGTAAACAAACAGCTGTTTTACAGGCAAGCTTTAACACAGGTAACAAGTAAGAACCCCTTGTAAAAGAGAATTTGGGGAAAATTTCTTGAGAGTGGGTAACGCTTTTAAAATATTTCTTCCACAAAACTAAGGTATTACAAACAGTTCCTGAGCTAACACACAAGTAAACCACCAGCAATTATTCAGGTAATTAAAACTTTAAAACCATTTTAGGGGAAACTAGGAGAGAGTGAAGGACTATTGACCTTGAAAAGTTTCTACAGCAATGAGAGAAAATCCATATGTTTTTGGATGGGTGGTAGAGGCAGTCCAGCTGTAGGGAAGGAAAGAGAAGAGCCACAAGTCTTTGATGCTAGTAATTGTTTCATATTCTGGTAGAAAAGAACAGTATTTATTGAATGACTATTGGAACAGTGTCCAGGGTTGTGCTGGAATTGTCTTGGCACTGTAGGTCTGGCCTTTTTATTGAGGTTAGTGAAAGCACTTCAGAGCTTGGCCCTGGGAACTGGGGAGAGCTGGATGGTGGGGATCATGCAGCCAACAGACTCATACAAGGAGCAGGGATCCCTTGGCAGGGAAACCAGGAGTGGGTTTGTCCTGTTGTGAACTTGTGTAAAAGCAGTTTTGACTCAAATCCTTTCCTTTTGACAAGCTAGAGATCTTTTCTCCTTCATCACCTGAGAGTTTCCATTTTTGTTTTCCATTCAAACCCCTCATCTGGTAAGTTCTGGGGAGCTTCTTTCCAGGCGGGGTGTCTTCCTATCCTGCATCCACCCTCTCCTGCCTGGCACATGGAGTTGGAATGCATTAGCAGGTGCTGGAAGAGTGCAAGGGCGAAAGTCAGGAGTGATGGCAGCTCAGAGCCCTTCCCAAGGGCTGGTTTTGGCAAATTCCAGCCTGGCCCAAGGGCAAGGACTCCTCAGTTCAAGGGAACAGCATGACCATGGCTCTGCAGGGAGCTGGCTCAGCACGGTGCTGAGGGATGGGCTGAGGCTGTGGGAGGTGCTCAGTTACAAGGACTTCAGGACAGTGGTGAAATGAAGCACAAGGGACAGCAGCGCGGAGGTGGATTAGCTAATTAATGCACAGCTTGATTAGGAAGTTGGAGCCAGGTGTGTAAGCCCTGCTCTCGTCCTCTCCTGGTTCTGACCCCTCTCACTGTGACACAGGGAGCCACTGGAGTCCACGTTAGGAAAAGTAAATATGATGTTTCAAACAGAGAATAGTTTATTCTGCAGCAGAACAGAGGGTGAGTTCTCTTTGAGAGCCCACAGTGAGCTCAGGGGGTTGGAGCCCACCCAGCTGCTCCTTCTGGCAGGTGCCAGGTGTGCCACCCTAAACCCAGTGGTGATGAGGGGATGTCTGTAGGGCTGCTGTGAACACATCCAGTGGCTCCAGAGGTGATCCATCACCTCCTCCCTGCAAACAGGTCCTTTGCTGGTGTTTGGGCCAGTTCTGGGCCTGGTGCCCAGGGCAGGATGGAGTCACTGGGGTGCCAATGGAGCTGTGAGGGGCAAGATGCAGCTGGAGCAGGCACGGAAGGCAGAGATGCTGGGGGAGAGGAGGGTACAAGCTCTGCCCTTCCCCACTGGAGCTGTGTGATCCTTTGTATAATCCCTTTAGCTCCGATGGCACCATGGTGATTTACAGCACTAATGCTTTGATCCAGAACATGATGGACCATGGGACACGAATTAAAACATGAGAGATGACAGCAAAGCACAAGTTTCCATTTGTGGCCAGCTATTTTGTGAAGACGTGACTGCAGCCAGGTGTGAAGATCTTGCAGGAGATGAGGGGAAACCGAGGCAGTCCAGGCAGATTTGTTAGAATGTGAATGGGAGCACAGCAGCGTAAGTGCTATTAATAGGATTTACACAGATTAGTAAACTAATCTGTGCATTTCAGATTGGATTTCACATTATGGAAAAGAAAATTAAGCCACATACCACACAGACTTTCCAGGCAGTGATCTGTGAGCGTGATCTATTTGCTGGTAGAAGTGGCTGCTCAGAAAAGTTGTGACAGCTCTGTTGGGTGGGTCAGTGACACCCACTGGGAGCCCAGGAGGGGGCCAGTGTTACAGGATGCAGAGCTGTGCTGGCGGATTTGGGAGACAGACGATGAAAGGAGCAGTTTGTTTAAGGAACGGCTCTTAAAATGCATTGCCAGGAGGTAAAGCAGTATCCAGCCTTGGCTGCATGAAGAGTTGTCCTCCTGACTCAACTAAAATGAGAAGCTGTGGCTGCCTCATCTGTGGCAGTGCTCCAGGCCAGATTGGATGGGGCTTGGAGCAACATGGTCTGGTGGAAATTGTCCCCACCTATGGGATGAGATGAGTTTTAAGGTCCCTTCCAACCCAGCCCATTCTATGTTTCTCTGAAAAATAATTCTTTCCCTTCTCTGTAGGTGGACTAAAGAGGAACAGAATTGGTCAAATGTTACTGAAGTGGGGAGGTAAAGGGCTCCCCAAAGGGAAGGGCAGAGTTCTATGGCTGTGCCCTTCTCCTGGCACCATTGTGCAGGAGGTGGGCAGAGACAGGGAGGTGGGAGGCATTGGCAGAGCTTAGGGAGAGATCGAGCACCCAGGACAATTCTGAGCAGTCATCTGTGTAAGCTGAAACTTTTATAGCATCCAACAATCCATTATATACATAATATATAATACATATAAAATATATATTATAATATCTATTATATATAATATCAAACAATACATTTATATTATATAATATAAATATATGTTACATATGAAAACATAATATATAATATGTGTAAAAATACATATATAATACATAATAATACATATATGAGACATAATAATACATATATGATACATATATAAACAAAATATATATTTTATAAAAATAAATCAATATGTTTGATCAGTAGGGTCTGGCCTCAGTATTTTGACTGTGCCATTCCAGATGGATGAACCTCTTGCCCGGCTGTGCCTCTTGCCATGGAGGAGGGAATTGCTGTTACTGCTGTTGTACTGATGGGGAGATGGAAATCCAGATGTTTGGGGACTGGACTTTTGGTTCCTAGTGGTTAACATCAGCTAATCTTGGGACAGTTACAGTTCAAGCTGCCTCTGAGTAGGGCTTGAAAAATAAAGTATAGCTCATCTTTCTTTCTGTGCTTCTTGTTATGATGCAAAAATACAAGTATTTGGAACATTTTAACACCCATTATAGTCAAGACTGAAAGAAGACCACCATTAGCCTTTCACATTTCTGTTTTAGGCCAAAGCTTTAAGAAGCAGAGTGAGCTGAGCAGCCCAGTGATTTTTCTTCTGGCAATGCCTTGTTAGTTTACAACAAATAAAAATCCCCAAATTGATTTGGTTTGCCTGGGAGAACACTTTGGATTTTTCCTGAGCCAGGGCTGAGGGTGGCAGCTAATACAAGGCACATCAGGAAGGTTCCTCTCTCTTTTCTGCCTCTTTCCCACAGCCCTTGAAGGTTCCTCTGGTCCTTGCTGCGGGTGATAACTGAGCTGAAAACCATCTGTAACAACTGGGAGCCATTTGCTTTGTGATAACTATGGACACACCAAGATGCAGTTTGTATGCAGACATATATTGAGGTGTGGTGTGAAGTTGGGGTCTCCAGTAACCTGCCATGGTTTGTGTTGCCAGCCTTGAGAGCTGCCAGGAGCAGGATGCTCTGGAAATCCTGCCTGTGTTATACAGGGGTGTGGAATGAATTTGCCTGAATTCCTTAAAAACAGGACTGCTGATTTTTGGGGGGGTTGTTTTTAGGTCAGTGAAACGTGTCTCTAACTTGAGCTATATTGAGTTTGTGTTTTGTTTTTTTTTTAAATCAGCTATTAGCTTTACTGATTATACTGCAATAGTCTAGAAAATTAATTCAGAAGCCTGATTTTAAGTTTATGGAAATTTGTGCCCAGAGACAGCTTTGACAAACATTCTCTTGAATTTGTAGAAATTTATTAATTTTATTTCTAAAATGGCACCTATTTTATACCCTGGTTTATTTTCCTGAAGTGTCTTGTTGCAGGGAGTGCTCTCAGACCTAAAGGCTTGGAGAGCATGAGGCAACACCAAATTTGAGATAAAATGCAGATAGATAGATAGATGTGATACACTCAAATTTATATATAGTCTGGCTTGGAGACCTTCAGTATCTCCCAATTTATTTCTGCATTTTAAAACCAGGAACTTAAGAATGAAGTTGAACAGGAAGTTGTGGCCGTAACCCCTTTGCCTACTTCCCCTCTCTCACCATCTACTAAATATTGCAAAGCCCATAAATTGTGAAAGTTGACAAATCAGAGCATTGCTTAAGTATAAGACTGAGGCTTGGGGCCAGGAGATTTCAATCCTGAGTTACCTGGAATATATCATCACTAACAGACTCGCTGGGATTCAATTTCCACCAGCTATAAAATGGGATTCTCAAATTATGTCGTGCCAGCCTCGTTGCCTTTGATGACATGATCCTGAGCTTGGAAAGGGAAGAGCCATCAGATGTGACACAGTTTGGCATCTGCCAGCCTTTGGTGCTGTTCCATGCCCTGGTGAACTGGGGAAATGCGATCTGGGCAAAGCCTCTGTAGGGTGGATGGGAAATTGTTCTGAAATGGTGATTGTCTTGTGGTTCCAGATCAAAATACCACGATCTCTTGATCAAGTTGTTTCTGCTCAGCACGGCTTAGGCTGTGTTTGCAGGGATATCTTGGATGTTGGGAGAGGGTGTGCTTATTAAATACAGCTAAACCAATGATTCTGCACAAGTTTCACAGGGTGGAGACCCGGATCCTGAAACATGGGATCTTGTGGTGCCTGTGCTGGAAGTAGAGCTTGCAGGACAGGAGGCATTTCTTCCACTGGACTTGGCTCTGGGAAAATCTAAGCAGGAGTGTTGTCTAGTTTTGGGCTAGCACTCCTACTGCTTTCCAGTGTTATGAGTATGTTCAAAACAGCTGCTAATTTCACATTCATTTATTATGGCTCCTA
Organism: Cyanoderma ruficeps; assembly: GCA_008694505.1. Lineage (NCBI taxonomy): Eukaryota > Metazoa > Chordata > Aves > Passeriformes > Timaliidae > Cyanoderma > Cyanoderma ruficeps. The sequence continues at coordinate 46,932,147 of VZDJ01007753.1, read as the reverse complement.
AAAAGACCCTAATAATTGAGAATAGTTAAGAGTTGAAGAGAAATAGGCTCTACCCTGTACTTTAATCTGAGGGTCAGGTCTTCCAGGCCACCAACAAATGACTATTCCTTGTTTGTCGTGAGCATCATTCACCTGAAACAAGACTTGCTCTTGTAACCCAAACTGATCCAAAATGCAAGTGAAAAAGACTCAGATCTTGGTGAAGAAATCTGGAAGGAACAGGGGCATTCTCACCATATACAGGTGAGCAATGCTTGCTGCCATTACTGGGAAACAAACACAAACCATGAGAAACTGGTCCAGAGGTTTCATTTGCTGGGCCTGACTTTTCCAAAGGAATGGGATGAAGCTCTCCTGGCTTGAGGCTCAGGTTAACTCTGCCTTCGGTTTGCACAAGAAAAAAACCCCACAATAGCTACAAGAAACTGATGCCAAAAGGGGTTTACTGAGACCTGCTGAGTGTAGCAGGAGGTGCCAAATGTCCTCCTGGCACCTCTGTACTGGGCCAGTGAACTGTCCTGGAGCCATGGAGGGCTGGCTGGTGCTGTGTGACCTCTGTCCTGGGACCAGGCACCCTGCAGCATTGCTGGTCAGTGCAAGGCAGCTGTGCCTGGAATGTGCAGCATGCCCTGTGCTCCTGGGAGCACTTCCAGGCCCTCCCTGATAAAGCCAGGCCTCGAAATAGGCTGCTATCAGCAGCCTGCTGCCAGGTACCTCTGTTTTTGGAAGTCCTGGGTCCCACCTCATATCAAGAGGTCTTCAGGGCTGAGGGGAAGATGGCAAATGAGACCAGCTCTCAAACACCTCTCTTGGAATTTATCTGGTGGGTCCTGGGGAGGTCACAAGCAAAAAATGGCCTGGAGGCTGGGGCTGCTGTGATCTTGCACCCAGTCCTTGTCCTCGTGGGTAGATGTGTAAAAGTGAGTCTGGCCTGGAGTTCATTGCTTTCTTGGCAAAGCTGGGGGACACCAATCCCTGAGGGAGATGTAAGAAGTAAAAACACCTCAACGTTTTGAAGCTCTGGGGAGAACACCACTGCATTAGCAGGAAAGAGGAGAAGTGCTATAGCAGCCCTCAGAAGCTGATGTGACTCCCCACAAAGGGGGCTGATGTGCCTAAATCCCTCTGCATGCAGGCGGCATAACTTCCCTGGAGTTTGCAGCTCTCTCTCTTACTGAGTCTGCCTCTCCTGCAAGAACAGCACTGACAGGGTAGTCAGCCCCTGCTGCCTCTGTTCCTCTTCTGCCACAGGCTCTGAGCAACGTTTAGCAGCAGCAGCTCAGAAATCTCAACCTGTCTGTGGAGTTTTGGGACTGGGCTCTAATATATGTCACCTGCAAGAGGGAGGAGAGGCTGTACCTCTTGCACAACTCCATAGTAGACCTCAAAATAAAGATTTTTTTTTTTTAGTCTTAATCTGGTCAGTGCTCACTTCCACCTGCATGCATACAACACAACAGACAATGTTTTTCAGTACAGAGAACTTGTATATTTGTATGTGCATTGTAAATGTGCTTGGGATGGTATCGAGTGTTGCCTTCTGATCCCCTGGCCTGCCTTGGTTTGATTAAGCAGCAGTAAATAGCAAAATCCCCAGCATCTCTCAGGGACATGAGTAACATCTAAATTGTCATTTGTTCTCAATGTGTCCTTTTGAGAAACCAGTGACTAAGGACATGCAGGAGCATGCACAGCTCAGGCTCTGGACTAACCCTTTTTCATCCCCCTGAGCATTTCTCCCCCTCAGCTCCTTGGACTGGGTGGGAGACGAGTCAAACCTTTCTCAGATTGCCTTGATGTGGAAGTGGGTGGCTTTGGAGTCCTCCAGGGCCTGCATGTGCATCATCCTGAGCTGATGATCCAAGCAGGAACAGTTTTTTGGGGTCTGAGTGCTTGGAGGCTCAGGGATGCTGTTCCAGGGCCAGTCTAGTTATCAACAGGGCATGAGCAGGTGGCTGTAAACACAAAAAATAAATGCAAGAAGTGAGCTCAGCTTTGGTGACAGCAGCAAGTCCTCCTGCTGCTGTCACGGGATGTTGCATCCGAGAGGGATTGGGCTCCCGAGGAGGTGCCGTGAGCCAGTGGGCGAAGCAACAGGGGGAGTCAGAGACCTGGCTTTGCAACCTGCCTGTGCCACCCACCGCCTGCATCGCCCCGGGCACATCACATCACCTCGCCTCCCTCCTCTCCCTCCCCTCCTCTCTCCTCCCAGCCTGCTTTTATTTCTGTAAGCGCCTCAGGGGAGGGGCTGCGTTTTCAGCTGCAGGCAGTGTAAGGGATACCACGAACACGGAATTCGCTGCCTGTCAGCGTGCAGACCGGCAGAGAAAATGATGCGGTGCAACGTGCCGGGAGCCCTTTTCATAACGTAAGGTCTATCACAAAGCACTTTGGCTGCCACAACAAAGCTTATTGATCAGCCTCAAGTAGTCCAAATTGTGTCTCGCTGCCTGAGAAGTAGCAGGATGAAGAATTAAAGCACTTACACAGGAGAATATTGTACATGAGTTATTGAGTAACCATCAGCACTGCTCCAGGGCTGCTTCGTTCCTCTGGACTGCGTGCAACTTCTGAACGTTTTATCTCTTTCCTTCAGCTTTTGCAGGCGAGTGCCAGCTTCTGTAGCATATAAACTAGGTGCTATTTTTATTGAATCTGGCTTTAATGCTGTAGGTTTTTCACATGTGTGTCGGTTTTTATTGTTGGTCTCATTCCTGAACTTTCTGGCACCTCTAAGTGTGAAATTGGTTATGTGCACATTGCTTGGCAGATGAATTCCTATTTCTGGGAATCATTTTCCTTCTAAAAATGTATTTTTATATTAAAAATGTGATCTATATCCATCTACCGGCCTAAGATTCCAGCCCAGAGATTTCTGCAGCCAGAGATCACCACAACAGGGGATGAAGCCTGGAAGGAGACCTGTGCTTTCCAAGCTGTGAGTATTCATATTAAAACCTTGTTTTACTGACCCAACCTCTGTCTCTTGGAGCAGCAAAATCCCCTTCCGATCTGGCACCAGGGAAAAAAAAATCAAGACAAATATAGAGGATAATAAGTGATGTCTTCCAGCATTGTCTCCCTGCTAGATCAAAAGAAATCCCCCATCTCCCCGAGCCTTCCATCAGCTCCATCCCAGCTACTGCCTTGGCAGCCCCCCTTCCTCCCTCCAGCATCCCCAGGCCCTGTGTGAAAGGCAGGGGCTCCCAGGGAGCCAGGAGGGTCCTGTCCCCCCTTTCTCCATCTGTGCACAGGCTGCCAGGGAAGAAGGAACCGTGGCTGTGTGTGGTTTTCTCGCCCAGGGTGACCTGGAATACATCTGCGAAGCCCTCCAAAGTAGCAGGAATGCGCTCCGTTAGGACATGATTCATCCTGCATACCGCATGGGTGGCTGCTCGGGGAGAATTTGGACATTTGCATACGCTGCTGAGACCTTCCGCTTCCCGCTTGCTCTCAAACCCCTGCACTTCATCCAGAGCGAGGAGGCTGCGCAGCCAGAATTCCCTTCCCGGGGGATTGGCTGGAGCCAGCCCAGCAGCGGTGGTCCTGGAGCTCCTTCCCCTGTCTGCATGGTGAGGCAAAAAGGAGAGAAGCTGCTCCCAGCCAGGTTGGAGGACGGCTTTTAGGTTTTACAAACCCATCCCTTAATGTCTCCCCTGCAGGGATCAGATGAGTAATCGGGAACTTGCCCCAGTACACTTTAGTTCTTGGTGACCTTTATCTTCCAGAGAACATCCTCTGCCAAGCCTGAACACAGCCAACTTTACCTGAATGCAAGCAAGATTTTTGCTGCAAGCAAAGCTGGGACAGAGCTGCAGCCCGGGGATCAGGCTGGAATTCGGTGTCTGCAGGGCAGGAAAACACCACCCCAGACCGAGTGCTCAGGCAGGACCAAGGCACGGCAAGGGGAAGCACCACGAACAGTTTCTGGGAAGGAAACAGGAATAATCGGGCAACGAGGCAATTGGCTCTGCCTTAGGGCTGCTCCCGCGTAACTCTGGATTTACTTTGGCAGCTGCAGAGCGGGATCAGCCTCAAGCAGAGGATGGAGATGCTCCCCGGGCTGGGAGGTGACTTTGTCCCCCCTGTGCTTTGCCACTGAGCTGCGAGAAGTCAGCAGGATGGGGCTGCAATGAATGGGAAAGGTGGAGGAATGGTGAAAAGCACCAAGGTAATGTCTTAGTGAGTAAGAAAATCATGGATTTCATGGTTTTAACTGTATCTATTAAAAAAAAATTTAAAAATCTCTGACCTCACCTTGCTTCCTACGGCCTAAACACAGTTTTAGGGGATAGAAGGGTGTTTTCCTGCTGGCGTGTGCAGGCTGTTAATTATCTCTAAAATCTATGTATAACTTCAGTGAGGGAAACTATTTCACCTGCACAGATTAGCCCGTTTGGATTTACTGTCGTTCATTTTGGCATCAACATCGTAACCAGGCAATCCTGGTGCTTGGAACACAGATCTGAAGTAATATAGTAATGTGTTTAAATCCTTTAATATCAGGGCAACATAACATTTCAAGCTGTTCTCAAAAGGCTGCCAAAACCAAGTCTGACACTATGTGAAACATTTTAAAGAAAAATTTCAACAAACAGGAATTTAGCAAATAGGAGTACACCTACCCCCAAAAAGCCCCTGGCATAGAAAGCATGCCAGTGTCATGGCAACCACGAGTAAATACTGACTGGTCCTAACTAGCAGGTGGAAATAGATTTTAATTGTATCTAACTAATTATGGTATAAATTCGGTTTGAGACACAAATAGGTTCAATATGAGGTATGAGATTTATGTTTTTTAATTTAGTATTTTAGAATTCCGACAAAACTCCCTCAAGTCAACAGAAAGTCTCATTCTTGCTTAAATAGGGTTTAGATCAAATCCCTGGCAAGCACAGGCGTTCCTAGTTGCCATCACCTTTCATGATGAGTCATCAGAAGCCAAGTTTCTACTTCAGATTGCTTTTCTAACTCAAAATTCAAAGCCCTCACACGACATCCAAACGGAAATATTTACACAAGATGTGTATAAATATAAAGTTTATTCAGTATAGTGTTTAGAAAAATAAGTTCACATCATCTCAGAATACAAATAAAACACTTAATTGTCCAGGCACAAACCCCTATTACAGTACAACAAACATACATACTTTAGATCTCTTTGGTTGGGTAATTAAGCACAGATATGTTTGATGATACACTCTGGGGCAGCATCACCTAACAGTGCAGTAAAGTCTTCTTGATTATTCCCTCCTCTAACGCGTTACATTCCGCTTCAATTTAATATTTGTTGTAAGGCACAATAAAACCCATACTGGAGAAAAAACTGGTTAGTTCTGGACAAACAGTACATGCAGCAAAAGAACAAACATCCTCTGAATGTGAATCCTGAAAGCCAGAAGATTCACCCCCTCCTTGAGTTCAGAAATTTAAGAAGCGAGTTTTAAATTATATGAAACATACAACTAAGGTATAAAATATCCTTCAAGATAATAACTGCTAGGAGATACAGGAAGACTTCAGGCATCCTTGTTTTTAAAAATACCATTACTTTTGTTTTCAGAATTATAAATTTACTATTCTTTTTGATGATTTGACATTCTTCTCTACCACAAGGACTGGGCAGTTCATGTCCCCGGAGCCCTGCACACATATTTCACATGATACTGGAGGGATGCACCCACTTGTTCATCTGCCCTTGCTAAGGAAAGTGCACAGACACTGGATGCACATGAAAAGCTCCTGTGCACACAGGGCCAAATTCCACCCTGATTTATTTAACTGAAAATCATTACTGAGGTGATTTTGCATGATTTGAAGTCAGAACCCGTCCATTACTGTCATCAGTCTCAGACTGAGAGTAGTAACAACAGTTCCAGCCTCACTTCTGGGTGAAATCACTCTCTGAATGAGTCTTCCTGAATCCACAGGTAGGGGAAAGCAGTAAATGGGAAGAGGTATATGCTTTGATAGACTGTGACTGTTTGGTTCTACCCAAGTGTCAGCCTTGTGCTCTGGTTTGTGCTGCCACTGTGTACTGGGCCAAATCCATCCCTGACCTAACAGCAGTGAAATGAATGGACCATATTCCCAGCTGGCATGAAAGGACATTAAACTCCATGGAAACATGCTAGTTCAGCCCAGCTGAGGACCTGGCCAATAGATGTCTGTGATTTACATTGCTGAAATGTCCTTGCAGGTAAGACCACAGGGATAATGCTGCAAATAGTCCACACAGAGCATTCAATTCAACGTGTTCCTGGTTTTCTGCAAAACTCTGGGTGAAGCAGAGGCAGCTTCTTTAATCAAAAGTAGTAAAGAGAGGGGTTTTTAACATCCTGCTTTGTAAGAATTTGCTTGAACTTCAGGCATATTTTTCAAAGCTGAGTCTGGGACTAGTAAAGCAGTAGAATTTGGCAATGTTTTCTGTAAGATTTCCAGTGGACTTAGAAGTTACAAACATATGTGAAGTTGAAATGATCCTTTATTCTCATGCATAACAAGAGAAGGGAAGAGAGGGAATGTGTATGCCAGGTAGACATACCTTCCATTTAAACAACAGGATGTGATAATAAGGGCTGTCTGTGGGGCTTGGACACTCACTGCCTTCCCCTGTGTGGGAGACCAGCATCCAAATCCCCTAAACACCACGTAGAAATCCTTGGTTTGGGAATCAGTGGAGCAATGCCTTATTTACAGCAGCCAAAGATCTGGCCCTGGACACTTTTTGGGGCTTTGAGTACTGTCTACTGAGAGCAGTGAGCCTGCCTGCCTGAGGGCCACAAAATAAAAACTTACCCTTGTAAGGAATAAAACTACTTATTTAAATTTCTATTTTAAACACACTGTACCGTGCAATGAGTCTTTATATTGTGCATACGTACCCGCAGAAAACATGAGGTTATAACTACGTTATCTGGAGGGAATGACACTTATTTTCAATGGGAGAAAGAAAGAAAGAAAGAAAGAGTAAAAGATAGTAAGAAGTTACTTGATATCTGGAAGACTAGAATAGATTAATCTTACTTTGTCCCAAAACACTGCTTTTATGTACATCCTCCACTCCCACTGAAGAGTGGGAAGTCTCCAGACACTCCAAGAAACGTGCCACTGTAACAACATGCACAGTTTTTCACATCAACTGTGCAGAAAAGCCATGGAATTCAGAGCCTCAGTAACACAACGAATGCAAAGAAGGAAAAATTAAAAATAAAGTAACAGGTACTGTTGTAACACCGCAGTCTCTTCAGTTATGAGACATGATCACACCAACAACTGCTCTGAAATATTCCCTAGCTTGCCTCCAAATATAGTCTGAGCTTCACAGACCAAATGTTAATCCACCATCAACTCCTTCAGAGCCAAGTACACGTTCTCCATTAAAATGACAGCGATACAGGGTATTCCTAATTTTCCAAATGGCTGAATGATTTCATGCAAAGCATATACAGCTACAGCTACTGTCATCACCATCTTAGTTACATGGGTGAAGAAGAGGTGGGAAACAGATTGCTCATGCTGGGGCCCAGCAAACAGATAAACAAGCAGAGTGGTTAGGAGAACTCGGGACTATCCGATTCCCTGCTCACGTGGAGCTCCCGGGAACGGCAGGGAAAGTTGTGCCAGGGGAACATACAGCTCCATGTCCTGCTTGTGATAATCTCTGCTTTAAAGAGCTTGCCTCAAACACCCCGTTTGCCTGGGAGCACGTGGGGACAGCCAACTGCTGCTGACGGGCTGCTGCTGCCTGCAGAGCGCCAGCGACTCCGTACACCTGCAAGTGCTCCCCTTGCACACTCGTTCTTCCCTTTCCCTGCATTTTTCCCTGCAGCTCTGGAGACTCTGGCTCGCAGCAGGGACTCCAGTGCTCACCCACAGAGCTCAGCCTCAAGGTTCCACAGAAGACCTTACAAAATAAGCAATATAGTGCAAAACTACAACGAGAATGCCGATGCCGTGCTCACGGCGCACGGAAAACCCTTCATTCCCCAAAAGCTTCCATGGAACCAGTTAAAACCAACACAAACACACTGGGATATGCCACCTCAATTGTCTTTCCTTTCCACATTTTTTTGTCTTTTACAAGTGATCTTGTTTCATCCTGAGCCTGATTCAGAGCCCACAGAAGCTTCTGAAAACGTTTCCCATTGCCTTCCAAAGGCTTCACACCAGACCCCTGACGAGGATGAATGAGGATGAACACATGCTTTAGTTACTGTATATATTCACATTAGGATAAAATATAACAAAACCAAACCCACCAGGATTGACGGCATGTCATTTTTGTACATCTGAATTCTTATTTTAAAGCTTAAAGGATGTGCTTTTCCATGCTACAAAAACTCCTCTGGAGGAAAGGTTAAGACCATCTCTTCCACCTGCTTCTGCTGTCCCCAGGGAGAAAGGTGTGGACACCCATCCCCAGCCAGGCAGGGCTGCTGGAGGTCCCACCATCACCCCCCAGGCTGCTTCTCCTGGGAGGATATAAATAAATACACACTCAACTACACTCCTGGATGGGGGCCTTGCTCGACCAGCAGCTGAAGCCTTCCCACACGGGCTGTTTGGCCAATGGGCCCGTGCAAACATGGGGTTCCCTTCCTTGGCTTGCACATCCAACCTTCCCTGCTCATCTGCCTGAGGCCGGAGCCGAGAGCTTCCCCTCAGCACAACCCTGTGGTCCTTGTGCTGACCTCTCCTGTCCTGCTGACGTGGTGCAGAGGGATCCACCCTCGACTCTCTGCACTGCCAGGAAATGTCACAATGTCCAAAATCACCCACCATGTCCAAAAGACTCTTAAACCTCTTCTTACTCGTGCAAGCAGGGGCACCCAAGTCAGCTGGGTCTACTTGCAGAAGTAAGGCATCAGGATTCGGCCCTGAGGACGGATATCTGCAAATCAGTGTTTTTATTCCTCCTGCCACTGTGCTTTAGTAACAAAGATAAGGCCACTAGGAAGAAAGGCACGTGGAATTCTGTAAAAAATACACAAAAGAGTTCAACTAATTCGCAAATTACTAACAAAACGAACAAAAAAAACCCCTGAACACAAAGACAGAGGGGGTAGAAACAGTGACCTCCTGGGTTTGTGAGACTGGGAATTAATTTTCTAGTTTCAGTGTGATTAACATTTTACTTTTACAGTCTATTGCCTGAAAAAAAAAACTACAAAAAAGTAAAACCTTGTCAGAAATAACTATGCTTACTTCTTGCTCAAACAATAAAATAAATTAAAAAGCCAGAAAATGTTTTCCTTTTCAATGCATTGTGTCTAAAGTGAAAGGGAACATAAACCATAAATAAAATCCATTGTACTAATTAAAAAAAAAGTCTCCTTTATAAGAACTGAAACAATATTTACATTCATACTGGATAGAAAGCTTCTGAATTGCATAATTAAGAGTTTCAGACGATGCCTTTTCTGGTGCACTGACAAAATGCTAGCTGGAGCATTTAGAAACCTGTACATGATTGATGTGAGATTTTTGGTTTGAATGCAAGTCTGCTGGAAGAAAAGCAAACATACCAGTAACAATATTATGTTTTTGTTTTGTTTCTTAACCTCAAACAACATAAAAGTAGCTGGAGAGGTATCGTCTGAAGTTCCTCAGAAATCTCTGAATGCCCATGGACTGGAAGTAAACAGAAAAAAAAAAGTCTGCATTGTTTCTACTATTTTGGAGTGAGATTTTTGTTTTCTGTCTGAAGCTAGGAGTGTATACTTACTGTTAAAGAGTATGTTGTACTCTGGAGAGTCAGGTTAAATTTTCAGGGTAATATCTGGTAGCCAAACCTGTACCCATTCCTCAGTACTTGCCCTGGCCATTTCCTTTCTCCTTTAATGTGCTTAAAAGAGAATACTGCACGCAAACCAAGTGTGGCAACCTAATTCCACTGTCGGAGATTCCTCTGTACATTGATTCAGACCACTTAAAAGTTCTTCCGGTTTCTTTAAATGAAAAAAACCCCACCAAACAAAAAAACCCACAAACACCTCACTCGGTGCTTGTTAGGGCCTCAACAGGAGACTTATCTATTAAAACAGAAAGCAAGAAAAGAAAGAAGCTACAAGTCTTGCATAACTTCATCCATCTGAACTGTCTGCAGTTTGGCAAGTTCTTTTTTGTCCGTTTCCAGTTCTTCACATACCGTGTCTACCATGTTACTCATAACATACTTAGATTTGGAATCCAGCATCATTAAATTGCCAGTTGACTTACTCTCAGAATTAGGTATGAAATTCTCTTTGACATCGGGTACGGCTTGCAGAACCAACCTCTGCTCTCTGCCAAAATCCTGGTGCACCTGTGCAGGGGGGTGGCTGACACGGTCTCCACTCGTCGAAACGATTTCTCCCAGCACGGGCTGCGCTGTGGAAATGGACAACAGATCCTGACTGGTGATGAGGGGACAGTTCTGAAGGGTTGCATAGTTAGTGTTGCTGATAGATATCACCGTAGAGGTACTGGTCACGGGTGAAGACATGGACTGGCTCTCCGAGACACCAGAGCTCAGTTCTGCAGCATTTAAAAGAGTTGGTGGCGTGAGGGAAAAATTATGTGAGGGCGTTACATTCACTAACGAGGAGGCCAGGGACTGGAGCCCTGCACTGGATATATTTTCAGAAGACATGTTGACGTTCAGTTGCGTGTTCTGACTGACTGGCATCAACTGAGAAAACACCAGGCTTCTTTCCAGTCCTTCTTGCTTGACAGATCCTACTGCCTGGCCCGAATTCGGAACTGTATAAACCACTGCACTCGGAGCAAGGGGGCTGAAGAAAACCTTTCCTTGCTGCACTGTTGAAGATTCAGTTGTAAAAGTTCCTCCATCAGATGTGCTGGGGTTTACTGAAACATTACCTAAGGAAAGGGAAGCGAAAGAAAAGAAAACAGAGATTACAGCTGGCAGAGAGTTATGCAGTCTTGGTCTTTTTTTACCTTTGCAGTATACACATACAACTAATATTCCATGCAACACTGAAAAGCCATTTCTGTAGCAGGTGAGAGAAAACTCGGTGTAAAGAAATCAACGCTGTTAATAAATGTTACTTCTAGAAAGTTAAAAAAAAAAAGTTTCTGGTAGATTAGGTATCTTTCAGACTCTCATTAAGGGGCAAACAGTCCCCAGCCATGTGACTAAAATGAATGCGCTTTGGCCTTCACTAGTTGCCACCACTCAATTTCTATCTAAGAATAGAAGCATGAAAAGCTATTAAAGATAGTTCAGTGACAGACTACAGCTTGTGTGTGGGAACTGGAGACACGTCACATGAAATCCACTACTGCTGGGCAGAACCTGCCCGAGACAACCTGCACAGAAAACACGAAAAACCGGTAATTTCTATCGGTCTGACTAGGCAATCCTCAAGCACTCAGCTCTATTCCCTTTCACCTTGCTTTATCACGTTTTTCTAAAATCCTAATCCTATCACATCCACCACGCTGTGAAAAGTCACCCAGCACTGCCTGCCCTTGCTGAAAGCCACGGTGCTGCTCGTGTGATGTTGTGAGCCAAAGCAAGAGAAGGTGGCCAGAGACGACCTGAAGTTGTTTTTACTGGATGTGCCATGTCAGTTGTCATTAGGGTAATTCCTAAAATAAGAAATACTGGCTCTTGGGGCTGAGTCCCACTTGGAACACTTTCTCAAAAACAGTTTAATTGTAAGAGACTACAGTTGGACACAGCTGAATATTTTAGAACAGCATTGAAGAGGAATTTCTCACATAGGGACTGTTTTAGTCCCCTATTAATTTCAGTTAATCAATGATGATTTGTTGAAAGATGTTATACACACTGGTAAACTAAGATAGTAAATCCAGGTAACCTGTCGGTATTATTTACTGGCTTACTTGAAATAGCCTGCAGCATGCTTCACTTGGAATAGGCAGCCATCTATTCATCCAAGAAAACCAGAACTTTTCTCTGCACCAGAGATATGGTGGATCACTCTGCAGTGGGCAGGCAGTATTTTTAACAACGGGGAAAAGGGTCAGAGAAGAGCTCATTATGAATCTTAGGACTTTCAAATACAATAGTCCTACAAGACTTAAAAGGACAGAACTTTCTTTCTCACCTTTGCTGGCTGTTCGTTTATGCCTTGGAGCATGTGGATTAAGTGGCTTTAGTAATTACAGGTGGCATCCAGACTAAATGTCTTCTCTCTCTAATCTTGGTTAAACTACGTGCCAGAAACTTTCAGTGCCTGTGAGTGCCACATTTTAGGACCTTGTAATTGTGCATCCATTTGCAATGTGGTTGCACAGCTCCAGTGTTCCTCCCTGTGTTTCAGCAAGAATAATTCACACCCTAAACACATTAAATTCAAAGAAGCACACGAGCACAATTTGACTTTCATAACCAAAGCGACCAATGAGTACCAAAGATGTTCAACTGGGCTTTTTAAGTGACCTGCTTTGAAAAAGGGATCCAGAACTAGCTTTGTGCTCCCTGAGATTCTTCCTGGCCAGCTGCAAGATTCAGACTTATGGTATGTTAAGACCAACTCTAAAGCAAACTTGGGGAGGAGCCTGCACACTTGGCACATGAACCTGTGATGACATATTTCCCTTGGACTGAGGGCAGTTTTATCCAAAGAGCCTCACATTCTATATCTACGAGCTAGTGCTTATTTCTAATGTTCCCCTCAAGTTTAATCTTTCTTAATTATGGAACAGAAAATGTACATGCAACCGCTTGGTCTTGTTGTGTCTACAGTAATTCAAAATGTATTTTTGTGCAATGCCTTCGTTAAGAAAACAAAAAACCAAAACAACCACCACAAGAACAACAACGGTAACAATTTCCAGCTGCCATAATTTTCATTTTTATGAACCTTCTCATTAAAAGAATTCAGTGGCAAATAGGGAATATTTTGAATTACTGAAACGTGTAAAATTTACAGATATTTGTGAAGACTCATATCACAGACTTCTGTGAACAGCATGAGATGAAAGGGGTGTAAATTACCAGACCTCCTTCCAAGCTCTTAACAGAGGAGCTCAGCCTCATCTAACAGTCTGCCCACCAGCATAACCCACTATAAAGGGAGGCAAACGGTATTATTTTATGTTCTGTGTGTGGCCATGGCTGAGATACAATGTTGGCACCTTGGAAGAAAAGGACCACAGCTTCAAAAATGCAAAGTGTGCCTGATTCCAACTTCTCATACCTCTTACTGCAAGAGGCAAAGTTTTTACCTTGTGAAGCTGCCACAGAAACTGGAGGCAGCTGCAGAGAAGAAAAACCAATGCTTCCGTTCAGCAGCTGGCCATTTGTTCCTGAATTGGGGATCTGGACAATGCCATACTGGTTTATTTGGACAGGAGCAGTAAAAGTAACTACGGAGCCTCCATCCTGGGAAGTAGCAGTTTCTACGCCTTCCCTTTTCACCTCTGAGCTCGGTATCAGTCCTGGGAAAGTGACTGGGATGTTGCTAGGGCTGAAGGCTGCTGTGGCGTTGGGGACCGAAGCCTGAAGGAGTTTGAAGTCTTTAACATCTTCTGACGACGATGACGACAGTATGTCAGTGATGGACACCCCGTTGCTCACAACACTCGAGACGGTTTTGGGCGAATTTAAGGTAACAGTCTGTGAAGTGCCCACGCTGAGTCCATTGAGTATGACACTGTTGGGTCCCTGAAGAAACGAGCTACCATTGAGGAAGACAGGAGAGGTACTGGCAGGCATGAGGTTCCCATTCAACAAGACACCAGACGAGCTCAAGGCTATTTTAGTGTTTCCAAGCTGCTGCATGTAGACAGGCTCCATGTGGGGGAGGCTGAGGCTGGTAACACCGTCGGACGAGCTGGAGAGTGGATGGGGAGATAAATCCTCACGTCCCTTACTGGATTCATCTTCTGTGCTTGGGTTGCCATCTGACTCGCTATGGGAAAAGATGGAGAGATGACATTGCATTACCACAGCGAGCCAGGATCCTTGCACCAAGGGGGACTCCTTGCTTCAATACAAGTATGTGAGAGTTTCCATGAACAATTTTTTTGTGTTTTGCCTTTACAAGGCACTTTAAACGAATATTCAAGCCAAGGGAGGAGGTTTCTTATAATAGAAGACATCAAACCAAACACTCGCCAAAGGAGAAACTTTACAGACTGGGTTATGGAGTTGTAAATAAATTCCTCCACCCCGGCGACCAAAGGGGACTGCCTGGGCCCCCCTCCGCCGGCCCGGGGTGTCCACACGTGTGAGACCGGCCGCGGCCATTTGGCAAAGCGCTGGGAGGTGAGGCAAGGCCGGGAAGCGCCGCCGGACGCTCCGGGCTCAGCGTGCCGCCCCCGGTCCGGGGGAAGGGGGAGACCCCGGCCCGCGCAGCCCCCGGTGCCGGCGGAGGCACCTCCGGCCGTGCCCGGCGGCCGGGGGGAGGGACGGAGGGATGGGGGGGCGGCCTTTGTGCCTCCGCCCGGGGCTGCGCCGGGTTTTTTCGCTGACTGGTCCGCCCTCGGCTGCATTTTTCGGTCGCTCTCCCCTCCCTCCCCCTCGCCCTTTGATGTGTCCCGCGGAGAGGGGCCGCGGCGGCACAATCGCGCCCTTGGTTGAGAAATGCCTTGGGGCCCCCTCCGCCGGCCGCTTTCCCTCCTTCTCTCCCCGCTCCCTTCCTCCCCCCCTCCTCCCCGCGCTTTCTCTCCCCTTCCCGTCCCTTCCCGAAGGAAGGCGGGGGGCGGGAGCGGGGAGGTCACCTCCACCTGCCCGCGCCCCCGCTGCGGGGCGGGGGGAGCCGAGCCCGAGCCGCGGGCGGAGCGGGGCCGGGGCCGCTCTCCCGCCCCGCGGCGCGGCCGGGAGCCCCGGGAACCGGCCCCGCTCCTCCGCTGAAATCCGAGCCCGGCCCGCTCCCGAGTCAGGTTTCAAAACAGAGGGAGCGCCGGGACCCCGCGCGTCCTCCGGCCGTCAATGATTAACTCTGTCAGGCGCGACAATTGAATAAAAACAAGGAGCGGGGGGAACAAACACCCCCGTCCCGTCCCCTCCCGGGAGTCCGCCCCGCGGCTCCCCCGTGCCGGGAGCTCCCCCGGGAGCGCGGGGCGGCGGGTCCGGGAAGTTTCCCCGCGCCGCCTCGCACGCCCGGGCCGGGTGGGTGTGTTGGGAACGAGGGAGCGGGGAGGAGGAAGGAGGGGAGGACGAGGCGCACCGAAGGTAAGCGCCATGTTTGCAAGGGAAGAAAGAGCCGGGAGAGGGAAAGGCAGGCGGGAGAGGGGGCGGGGAGGAAAAGTTTTCCCTCACCTTTTGGACTGGGTCTCGGAAGGGTTGCGGTCCCGCTGCCTGCGGTTCTTGAACCAGTTGCTGACCTGCGTGAGGGACAGCCCGGTGATCTTGGCCAGGTTGCGCTTCTCGGCGGGTGAGGGGTATCGGTTCTGTTTGTAGAGCTCCTTGAGCGCGTTGCGGGACTTCTCCTTGAAGCAATAGACCGTCTCCTCGCCATCCCAGATGGTCCTGGGCAGGGGGTATTTCCTCCGCAGCCTGTACTTGTCCACCGCTCCCAAGGGTCTTCCCCGGGCTCGCTCCGCCTCGGTGTATCGAGCCTTGTACCAGAGCTCCTGCAGCAGCGGGTGGTTGGAGGAGTCGAAGTTGTGGCTTTCCAGGATGCTGTAGAGCTCGGCGTAGATGCCCTGGTGAAAAGCCACCAGCGCCCGGGCTTTCATCAGGCTCTCGTTGCCACGTAGCAGATCGCTCGGGGGCAAAGACCACAGGAACCTGGCCAGGCGGTCCAGGTTCCCACCTTGCTGCAGCGCCTCGCACACGCAGGCGACGTGGTCCGGCGAGAAAGCCAGGGGGGTCTGCGAGGAGGAGGAGGAGGAAGAAGACGAAGAGGAGGGAGAGGAGGCAGCGTGGTGATTCCTGGCCAGGAGTTCCGTATGGAGCAGTACCTGTTCCGCGGCTCCCTCCTCGCCGCCGGCGGCGGAGCCTGCATGCTCCATGGGGAACGGGGCAGCGGCGGGAGGGGGCGGCGGCGCGGGCCCGTCGGGGGCTTCGGAGAGCATTTCCATCACATTTTCCTCCTTGATCTCTACCGCGATCACGATGTCGTCCGTGGCGGGGGAGGCAGAAGACATGTTTCGGCTTGTTTTCCTTTTTTTTTTTTCTTTTTTTTCTCGTGAGGTTTTTTTTTCCTTCCTCCCTCCC
>VZDJ01007753.1:46714573-46916003 GCA_008694505.1 Cyanoderma ruficeps | reverse complement strand
GTTCCCTTCTCCTCCTCTCCCCCCTTCCTATCTCTCTCCTCCTCCTGCTCTAGCCGATCAGGTTTCCCCCGGCCCCGCAGTGACCATCCGGGATCGCTGCTGTATCCCGGCCGCGCTCCGCCGCTCCCCCCGCCGCGACTCCAGCACCCGCCGCAAGACTATGTGGCCCCGCCCACCTCTGCCCCGGCCGCACCCGCCCATTGGCTGCGCCGCGCCGGGAGGGCGGGGCTACGCGGTCTCCATGGCAACCGTCAATCAAGCGGCCGCGCTCCTCTCCGCTCCCCCCCGTCCATCTCCACCTGGAGCCCCCGGGAAGCAGCGGCTTCGTCACCTGCGGCTTTCCCTGGAAGGGGAAGGGTTAAAACGCTCCCGGTGCTGTCGTTGCTGGGGGTGGGGAAGTTTTGCTGTGTCCACTTCTGGGCCCCTCACTTCAAGAAAGTCATTGAAGTGCTGGAGCGAGTCCAGATAAGGGTAGCGGAGCTGGGAAAGGGTCTGGAGCACAAGTCCTATGGGGAGCGGTTGAGGGAGCTGGGAGTATTTTGCCTGGAGAAAAGGAGATGCATAAATAAAGGTGACTTTATCACCGTCTGCAACTCACTGAAAGGAGGCTGTATCCAGGTGGGGGTCGGGCTCTGCTCCCGGGCTACGAGCGACAGGATGAGAGGATAGAGCCTTAAGCTGTGCCAGTGGAGGTTTAGGTTGGACATTAGGAGGAATTTCTCTGCGAAAAGGGTGATTAAACATTGCAGTGGGCTGTCCACACAGGCGGTAGAGCTACCATCCCTGGAGGCGTTTAAGAGAAGACTGGACGTGGCACTTAGTGCCATGGTCTGGCTGACACGGTGGTCTTTCCCGAAGTAATTGATTCTGTGCTTCCTGTTGGTTAGTCATGGGCAAGTGTCCCCCGTCTGGCCCTGTCACAACCAGAGCTCTGGGGCCCGGACAGCTCCCCAGCCCTGTCGCCGGGCAGGCGCTGCCACCCGGGCTCGTTCCCGCTCGGGCGGGCGGTGTCGGGGCCGGGACGCTTGCGGAACGCGCGGGGCGGCGCTGGGCGGCGGCGGGGCCGTTTGGCGGAGGCACCGGAAGGCGGAAGGCGCGGCGGGAGGAGGGAGGGGAGCGGGAGGCGGCCATGGACGACCTGGGCTGCCCGCGCTGCAAGACCACCAAGTACCGCAACCCCTCCCTGAAGCTGATGGTGAACGTCTGCGGGCACACGCTGTGAGTGGCGCCGGGCCCGGGGGGAGCGGGCGCGGGCCGGAGCTCCGGCTGCTGTGCGGGACACCGAGCGGCGGGGCCTGGGGGAAGGGGTCGCTCCCCCGGCCGGTCCGGGGCTGGGGGCGACACCGGCTCCGCCAGACCCGAGCGGCGTTTGCGGGGCGGCTCCGGGCCGCTCTTTCCTCCCCCGCAGGGTCCGTGTCAGCCCGGGCTGGGGCCGGTGTGGGTTTGAGGCGCTGCCCTCGGTGCCTTCTCTGCTGTGAAATTCCCGGGGAGGAACCCACGGGACACGCTCCTGGGCTGCGAAGCGGGGAACGCGGGGAAAAATGCATTTCCCGTGGAGTTAAAAGCTTCTTGTTTAAAACTGTGCTCGAGTAGTAAAGAGAAAAGGCGTTTTGTTGTATTCTTTTAATGTGCTGATTCTGCTGAATGGAGAGCGCTTTGCTGAAGGTTTCGTGTGGGTTCAAATGTTGGAACATCCTCTTGCGAACCTGTGCTGATGGAGGAATTAACTAATTCGTAGCTTTTTCTTTTTTTTATTTTTTTTTATTCTTTTCCCCCAAGAACAGTCATTACTGTTTTTTTTTTTCCTTTTCTCCCAAAACTCGACCCTTAGACAGTACCCAGCACTGGCTCTTGCTGATTTAAGTCACAAATAGCCTGAACTCGTTCATTTTCAGGTCTGGAGACCATCCTTAGTTAGTGTGGAAGCTTCAAAGGCTGTGCTCTAGATTCTTTCTGGATGTACACCACAGAAGTCCAGTACTGCAGGAGCAGCCCTTTCTGTATTTTTTATTTTTGTCTCCTCATCTTCCCTGCTGTGTGTATATTTTTAAACTACTTGTGAATTACATAGAGAAGATGCAGCCTAAGGGCTTTTGCCTGCCTTGGTACATTGTTGTAAGCGAGCGGGATGAAGGAGGTCAATTACAAGAAAGAATCTATCTTACTGTTTTAGGAAAAAAGCGTTACTGTTCATTCTGTTCCCTGCTCCTGCTCTCTGTTGTCCTGCAGGCACTTCTCTTGCCGTGATGGTGTGGTGGTGTGGGAGAGGTGGCCTCGGGAGTGTCCCTTCGGTGACAGCAGTGCCGTCTGGGCAGGGGCAGCAGCGTTAGCTGGAGTTCAGGATGTCAACAGCTCCGTTTAGGCGAAGCTGTGCGGGTGTAAAGTGATGCCTCGATCTTGCATTCGCCAGAGATCAAAGGAGTTGATCGAAGTGGTCCTGATGTGCTCTCAGGCTCCTCCAGAGCCGCTTCCAGCAGAGGACAGCATGTCTCAGTTTGCTCTCTTGCTTTGGGTCTCAGTTGTTTTGGGCTTTTTTTTGTAGCTGAGTTTTGCTTGAAACAATTAATGGTGTTTTCTGCTTTGCTGGGTGCAGTTGCTGACACCGTGTTTGGGGTTGATGTTCTTCTCTTGCTTGTTTCTGCACAAGGGCTGCCTCTGCTTCTCCCAGCTCTTGTTGACTGCATCTCTGTTGCAGAGTAGGATGTCTGGGTTTGTTTTTGTTGTAATTGAGGGCTCTCCATCTCGATGTGGTTCAAGTGTGCCACTTTTCCTCTGTGTTTTCCCTCCAAGAGCTCCCTCAGGATTGTATATCTATTATTGTTTCCATACAGTGTTACAAAGCCTTCATGCTGGCACTTGTTTCTTAGTAATAGTTAATAAATTTCCGTGGTAACTCATCCAGGAGCTGGAAGCTCAGATGACCCACCTGTGAATGAAAGGAGGTAATTGTTCTCGTTCTCACAGATTCACTGTATTTCAGTCACAAGGAAGGAATGTTTAATTAGCTCTCAAAGCAAAACGTAAGTTCCCGACAAAAACTTATCCTTAGTCAATCGATTTTGGTATTTTGCAGTTCTTACCATTGAAAATACTAGTCCTGCTTTCCAATTTAAATTTATTTGCTATAATTGAAACATTTTAGAACTCTACAGTGAATTTTATGCACTTGTGAACTCTTTATTACTTCTCTTTTGTAGGAATGTGTGGAATATTTTGAGGGCTTTCTGTTTTGTGTTTTTCCCTCTGAAGAAATCCTATTGCTTCAGTCTCCTCTCTTCAGTGATTTGTAATTTTTTTTTTTCTTACACTTGGGGGCTATTCTCATTGGGTTTTTTTAGGCCTTTTCCACTTGGTTTGCATTTTATTGGAGCTGGACATGGTGTTCCGTCTGAATTGTTAGTACAACAGCCAGAGTCAAATTATTTTGTGCTGTTTTCATATTTGCATTTCATCCAGGCAGGATAATTCCTCTCGATGTATGGGGTTTTTTTTGTTTTGCTTTGTTTTGTTTTCTGCAGTGATACGTTTGATTTATGTTGAGCATAAGCCCCAGGTTCTTTAGCACTTTACCACTCAGCATGTCTGTGGGCAGAAGAGAACTCAAGCTTGCTTTCCCTGTTATGTTGTGCAGATGATTATTATTACCTTTTTGCTCTGTTAACCAGCTTGTTACTTCAGGTGACTTTTGCACTTGTTTCAAGTGACTTTGGATTCTGAGATCCTCCATCCAAATTTTTTGAAGCTGAGATCATTCTCTGTTAACATCTTGATGCTTTCTAATGTGTGGTTTGTGGACAAAATGTCTGGGAGATATTGGGAATTGTTGCTTGTGGCCATAAGAAACCCAAGTGAGGCAGAGCAAAATACGAAGCTGCCTGCAGTAAGTTCATTGCTAAATAACCCTCTTCCCCTGGTTACTTTCTGTAACAGTGGAGAATGTGAAAAGATTAGAACCACGTGAATGGGCTCGCTACCAATTTTCCCTCTGACTGAAATAATGATAGCTTATCTCTGGGTGTGGGTTTCTTATCATCTCTGACTACTTCAGTATGTTCCGCTTTTGTTTAGATGATGTGGCTGTCAGTTTAAGAGTGTCAAAAGTCCAGTTATGCCAAAACTATATTTCCTCTAGTTGCTGTTTCACTACCTATATTTTTACTCTGTCATTGGAGGGAATTATATTCCTTTGATACAATTTGTTCCTAAGAAATTGTGCGTCGAATCTCATCTGTTCTGTTATCTGAAATATGCAGGAGTTAGGTTTTTTCTCAGATTATTTTGGCATCTTCCCAGGATCTGATGGTAAGCCTGACTCTGGTCTGTGTTCTCCTGTGTACTTGTCTCCTGCTCTTTAGAGGCAGGTACTTTAACCCTTCTTTAGATTGTTGGAACTTAATGCAGAAAGCAGAGATGATCCAAAACTGCTTTTGTCAGTTTTCAAAGGGTAAATATTACATCTACCAGATTTGAAAACCTTGAAGTGCTCCTAATGCTGTAACCCCGGGATACAGTCCCCAGGTTTATGGACTTCACGTCCATGGGTTTATGGAAGCTCATTAAGCTGTCTGCAGAAGCACATTGCCTTTATGGTGCTGTTTGTTTGAAGGCTGCCGATAAATCTGCATGGAAAATTCAGAGCCGTGGCTTTGCTGGCTCGGGAGGCTTGGAGCAGTTGCTGTAATGTGTTTCCCAGTTCTAGCCTGGCCTCCTGCTCCTTCTGCTGTGCTATGAGTTACATTAGTCAGCTAATCCATCTTACTGAGTGGAGATTGATGCAGAAAATGCCCCAAGTGCTTTGGCATCATCTGTTAGAGATTTTCCCTCTCATTGAATAGTGGGTTAATGTGCTCCTGCTTCGGCTGCTCTTTCTTGCATTGCAGGCATTCTGAAGGAATATTTTCATTTTACCTTCAGTGCTGCCTCCTGGTAGTTTCTTTCCTAAAGCCCTGACCTTTTCTGTTCCGTGCTGTTCACTTAATGAAGTGACCCCCAGTGATGTGATTGGTCCTTGTGCAAAATACCTTGAATTTTAAAATACTGATGAGCCTTTACTTAGCTGATTTGTCAGGAAGCTTCAGATCTTTCATTCATCTCTGGGTTTCAGAAAGCTTGTGGTTTTACCATGAGTTCATTTGATTCATTTGGTGACTCTCTTTTCCCATCTGAAGAACTGTGAGAGTTGTCTTCTTATGCCTTCTGTCAGCCAGGTTGTTTCCACTTTCATGTTCTTAGGACTTTCATGTCCTCTGATTAGAATGAAATTAGAAGAGCCATTCCTTTTATCATGGTTTATTTTCTCCCCCCTTTTTTTTCTTCTCACCTTTTATATAAAAAGCACACCTCAGACTGTCTGAGAACTTGTTGGGCAGCAGATGTCCCGTTTTTTCTTTCTTTTTTGACAGATGGCTGCAGTGAAGGTTCTCCTTGCTCTGAAATCCTGTGCTTTGGAGGTTTAGCTGTTCATTCTCCTCTTCCTCGTGTCATTAATTTAATTCTCACGTGAGGCAGATGCTGTGTGTGAAAGTCCCTGTGCTGACCTCCCCTCTCTTTCCTTACTGTGACCTGAACCCTGCCATCAGGCTGCTGCTGGATTTTGGCAGCAGCATGCAGGCAGCCCTTCACCTCCCTCACCCTTTGCATCTCTTCCCGTGTCGGTGACTTGACCCTGTGTTAGAAAGCTCAGAGTGGCTTTCTCCTAATGCTGCACTTCTGGCATGGGCAGCTCTCCCATGGGCAGGAATGTGCTCGTGGCAGAGTGGGATCAGAGTGCTGATAAGCACAGCAGTGCTGCAGTGCAGATAAGGGATGCACAGGTGGCTACAAGAGGATGAAATCTGGTCTTTTATAAACAACTTCCATCTTGGGATTCCACTGCAGTTTATTCCAAGGGAATCTTGCCAAGCCTTACAGAATGGGTTTTTTGGGGCTTATTTCTTAGTAGTTTGTTTTCCTTGATCATTGCTTCTTGACCAATATTGCCAAAAGTATAACACCATGTGTTTTTGGCATCAGAATAATGTTAAATAAGCCTTTTCCACTATAAATCTTCCCTGTCACTGGGAGGGAGGATGATAAATTAGCAGTTAAAAGTTGTTCTAGGATGGGACTTAGTAAGGAAATGCTTAGTTCAAGAATAATGAATGTCTTTTAAAGTTTATTTTCTTAAGTATAACAGAGGTTCAAGGCATCAGATACTTGGCTTTAAAAAAACCTTTTGTGCAGGGAAAAGTGTGTCTAATTATGGAGCAATGCTTGATGAAAGTCCTGTAATGCCTTAGTTTCTAAGGTGCACTGATGGCTTTGCTTTCTTTTAAAAGTTCACTCAAGAATTACGTTCAAAATCCATTGTGTATGCGTGACAATTTTTGGTTTTTCAGACAATTCCTCGAGTCTTTTCTAAGCGTGCAGATGCTGGCTGCGTGCTTGCCAATGGAGTTGTAATCCACCTGGCTTCACTTGAGACCATGAATTATCTTTTACTCTGCCTGCTTGGATTTCATGGCCTGTGTTGAGTTTTAGGAGGCAGGTTAAGCATATCCCACTGATTTACTTACATAAAGAGGAAAGGAATTGCATCCACCCAAACCTGCATTAAAAGAATGTTAAGGTTGTTACTGCAAACAGGAATGGGTAAAGAGATTTATTCTTGGCTGTAAGCTTGGACCATATGGTCTCCAACAAGGACACACAAAAATGTTAGGTAAAAAAGGTAGTTAATTGGGACTGCTGGTTCACCTTTGCTACCCCACTGCCTTTTATAGGGAGCAGGAAAGAAACTTGTATGGAAAGCTCTTCCTTAGGAGTCAGCCCTGGTGCTCCAGCTACCTGGGAGCCATCCTGGCTCTGGTAGAGAGGAAATGTGGGTGTCTGCAGACCAGCAGAAGCAAAGAAACTCCTTTTCTCCCCCAGTGTCGTGCCAGCTGTTGTGCTGTCTCGGCAGAGTGTCTTTTCCAAGCTTGACATCTCTGGGAGACAAGGGCTCAGGGGCCAGAGCAACCTCCATAGAAAACTGGGAAGCTCAATTTCAGCTGCTGCCAGTTTGGTGGTTTTGGGTTTGTTCATGTCCTGCCACAATGTTAGATGGTAGTTCATGAACTTGCTATATCATCAGCTTTTCTGGTCTCTTTCCTGTCTTCAGGAGACTTATGGAAAGGTGTCTGGGCTCCTTGCTAAAATGTAGGGTTCTTTTTCTCCTGTTCCCAGAGGGAGATGTATTTATTTCTCATTTAATTTGTTAATAAGGCCTCAAAACGAAGACAGTGTAAAAAAGCTTACTGACTCTAGGCCCAGCTTTGTGTTGCTCAGGAGAGACATCAATTCACCGAGTTGTGTTGTGGGGATTCTCTAATCTGCCCTGCACCCTGTTAGGGTGTTCCCAGGGATTCATTTGGGGGGGAAGTGCATCCTTGGAGAGCTCTAATTGCCGTGTTAACGGCTGCAAAGATGAAGAAACAGAGGTTTCATTATTTGCCTATTTATTTTCATGTCAGAAGCTTTTGGAGTTTTGTGGCTGTCAGATTCCCTGGGAGGTAGAAGTAGGAGCGTCTCTGGTGAATTCAGGGGAATGGGGTCTCATGCCAGTGCGTGGGGCTGGACTTGTTGGAAAACAGTTTGGAATCTTCTTGTTTAAACCCTTTCCAAGTGAAAGGATGGCTTGGCTTCCTGCTGCATTCTTCTCTGCAGTGTGGTTCAAGAAAATGCCTTTCTTTTAGGATGGGGTGAAGCCCTGGAGACTGTGGAAAATAACATAAAACTGTATTTCAGCCAAGTGAGTTTGAGTGAAGAGCTCTAAACTAGAGGTAGGCAGTGAAGATCTGTCAGACCTGTAACTTTTAATTTAGGCATGTGGGAATTATGGAGGCTTAAATACGCATTTGAATTTTATTTGGCAAGCTTTTTTTCTAAAGAAAATACCTTGAATGCAAGATATACAAGGACAATGATTCAGGGCAGTCATTTGTAAACATCAAGGTTGGCCATGATATATATGATTTTTAGGCCAAAAAAAGTGGTGTGTGGGCCTTGGAGTGCAAACAAATATGAATGTGCTGGTTCAGCCATGGGAGTGTGGATTCAACGTTAGTGAGCAGGCAGCAGGCACAAGGAAAAGCGCTACCAGGCTTTGGTACTTACCAGACCCTTGTAGGACCTGATCCAGTTTGCCAACCTGGCAGAAAATGAGCTTTTTTTTTTTGTCAGTTAATGCTGTTTGTACAGAAACCAGCAAGTTGAAGTGGCTTGTGAATGGTTAGTCAGACATCAGAGGTGGTGCAAGGTCATCTGTAGGAATCTGTGTCTACAAATGAGGTAGGAACAGGGTGGAAGGAAGGACCTTCCTATGACACAATGTTAATTTAGCTTTTTAAACCATTTTGTGAAGCTTCGTGGTTTAGAAGTTGGTTTATCTAGGAGAGCAAGTGTTCTGTTTTGTCTCTGAGGCTTGGTTTTTTGCTGTTACTACCATAGTGCACCTCAATTTATATTCCTGGATGGTAAATCCTTGCTTGTATGTAAAGCATGAATCATCTTGGTGGATTAAAGCGGATTGGGACTACATGCAGTTGAAAATCTCAACCAGAACAGGAATTTGGTGTGGTCCTGAAAATGCCTACTTTGCTTTGGGGAGATAAGCAATGAAAGCTATGTAAATGTATTTGATTGCCAGTAATTTCCACCTCTGAGAGAATTCTCTTAGTTCCTTCTGTGTGGCTTGGGAGACACATCAGGGAGGTTTTTACTCACTTTGTCAGATCTACTATGAGACTTTAACTGATGCTTGATTGAAGTAATTGCTCAATCAAAGCCTGTCTGCTTCTTCAGAGGAAGAAGCATTTTTTTTTAATGTTAAGTGGGATGTATTCCCTCTGAAAGAAAGCTTTTTCCTGACTTCTTAGGGAATAAAAAATCTAGGTCATCTTTCTTCCTTGTCTTTTTGGAGTTATTCCTGGTTTTATTAATTGGGATTAGATGCTCTTTGGATCTAGTTCTATCCCATTAGTCTTCCAAAGTCTCTACAAGTTAGTCATGGGAGGTGATTAAATGGTTGCTGAAATACCCAAGAGGTTATTTCCTTCTGCCATCCAGTTTTGACAGTGAATATTTGCTTTTACACTTGGCTTTGCGTCATGGTCTTGATACTTCTGATGAAGTGGTGTTAATGCCTCAGTTTAGTTCCTTTGTTTTAAAACTGGCATATTTAGAAAATGTTCTCATTTCTCTGTTGAGCTATCAATTGCCATGTCTGCTTGGTAATACCTCTTGTCTGCTTAGCAAAGCTCACAGTGCTCTTCATTCCCTGTAAGTACTTTTTGGAAATTTAAGTTATGGTTCTGCTCCTTGTGACCTTGGCAAAAGGAAACCTGTTGTTTATATCCTGTCTCTCCAGTCAGTAAATGGAAAAGTAAATTCTTTTTTCTTGGTTCTGAAAATTCAGTCTGTTTAAATCTGCAGCCTGGATTGGAGACTTTACAAGAGCATGCAGTGACAGGACAGGGGGAATGGCTTCACACTGAAAGAGAACAGGTTTAGAATAGTTATTAGAAAAAAATTCATTACTGTGGTGGTGTTGGTGAGGCTCTGGCACAGGGTGCCCAGAGAAGCTGTGGCTGCCCCATCCCTGGAAGTGTTCAAGAACTGACTGGATGGAGCTCTGAGCCATCTGTTCTAGTGGAAAGTGTCTCTGCCCATGGCAGGGGTTTGGAACGAGATGATCTTTAAGGTCCCAACCCAAACCATTCTGTGATTCTGTGGTCCTGGCAATGGGTTTGGGTGCCCAGCTTGAGGAGTCTTCCAACATGCTTGGCCCCTCCTGGGTTGGGTAAACGCTCACCCTGTTGGGGTGACTGTGGTAATGGTCTGACACAGGTGTGGTAAATCCCTGTGCTGAAAACAAGTGCTTCTCAAAAAGAGGCCAAACACAAGAGCTGCTTAAACAATTTTATATTAGGCAGGTTTTTCTTTTCTCTGTCTTTTAATTGCATCTACTTCATTTTAATTGAAGCCAATAATTCTGTGGGTTTGTGAGGAGAAAGGACGATGGGCTGCTGTGTGGTTCCATTAGCTGTCAGATGTTAATAAGCCATATGCACAGGTTTAATATTTATGAAATTAAGCAAATAGCTTCCTGAGTCATCCTAGAAAGCACGTGTGTCTTGGTGACTGTAAATTCACTGCAGGGCAGATCCAGAAGTGCCCTGTTGAAGTACTCCAAAGTTGCATTTGTGTGCATGCTCTTTATCTGGGGCTTTGCTTGGTTGTTCCTCCCCCCTGGACAGCTGAAGGTGAAGTTTGAAGAAAAGCCAGGTGAACATTTTGGAACTTGAATTGAGTACTCCACTGTTCATATCTGGTGAGGAAATAAGGAAAACAATTCCTTGTAAGTAACAGACTGTGGGGCAGGCACTGTGCACTGAGGACACTTCAGTTTCACGTTGCTGGTTCCCTCTTTTGGTTTGATGGTATGCCGGGAACAGGGGATGTTTCCTAACAGACCACTCTGGCTGCAGTAAAAGTCACAAACAGTAGTCCTAACAGTGATCTGAATTTTGTAAAGACGTTTACCTGGTTTCTCTTTTTTAAAAAACATTTACTAAGAATTAATTTTGATGAGACCAGATCTGAGGAGAGGTCTTAGCAGGAACTGCTGCTATATGTGACAAAATTAAACTTTGTCATAGCTAGAAGCATTTTTTGATGCTCTGAAAACGATATTAAATTGTTCTTGTTTTGAATAGAACGTGTGGGGGGAGAGAATATATAAGGAAATCCTTAATCCTTGAAGGGTTTTTTTTTGTGTGGAATGTGGGTAAGTTCAGACCAGTGAGAACAAGATGGCTCTGTCACAAAGGAACAATGAGGAAGTCATGTCTGATAAATATTTTGGCTTCAAATTGAGAAATGTGAGGTAAGGATTTTTGCTGTGCCCACACAGTCCTGCCTCAGTGGCTGGCACTAAGGTTAGATAATGTCTAAGCAGTTGCAGAATCCTGGGCTTAACGTGAGCACGGCAACTTCTTTACCATTTTAGAGAAGATAAGTGGCTCTGCTGAGAGTTAGGAAATAGTGGGATGGGACAGAGGGAGAAAAACTGTATTTTGTTGGTTTCCTCTTAAGAAGGAGTCTTGAGGTGAAAGTTCCCAAGAATACTGTGCTCTCTTCAGTTTTTTTAATTAGTTCCAAGAAGTGTGGCCAGACTGCCAGTCTCTGCCAGGATGGTAAAGGAGGGCTGATGTTCCTAGACAGCAACAGGCAAGGGAGTGGTTTGGCCGGCGTTGACACCTCCAGACTGCTGAGCCAGAATGGGAAGTGTTGGGTCTAACTGGGCAGGGAAGTCTGGCACTGGGATTAGATGTACTGCAAGAGCTGCCCTCAGAGCCAGGGTGAAGGAGGAAGGTCTCTGGTCCCAGACAAGTACAGGCAGACAAATGTTTAACTTCTTTGTCTTACTTGAGGGTGTCATGTATTTATCTGTAAAAACACCCGATATCTTTGTGGGGATTAGGAGCTGAACAATCTGTAGGTGCAACTAGTGGCTAGGTGATTTTTACTGTGAGTATATGAATAGCCTTGTGTAAACAGAAGGGTCTAGATTGTTCTGAGAGTAGTGTCTGTAGGCTTTAAAAGACTGAAAAAATAATCCTCACACACCCTGGACGGCGTCAGGAAAGACTGTCAATGGCAATTGTGTAGTTTGATAAGCTTGTGACTGATGCGCTGTGAACTAGAAATGGGAGGCTGCCTTTAAATCCCCAAGATCCCTTGTTTTAGGAAAAAACCAAAAAGTTATCTTTAGTTTTGGAGTATGATTGTGTTCTGTAAAGGGAGAGAGGGAGGTTAACAGGATTGAGGGCAATGCCAGGGTGATGGGATGTTGCTGAACATCGTCAGCTGAGGAGGCTTGGAGGAATTCAGGAGCTGGAGAGATTCTTCTCTGTTGAGCTTAGCCTAGAAGTGCTGCATTTCTTTGAACTGTTTAGTTTCTACTCTTGTAACAAATTTTTGGAAATCAAGCCCTTGATTTCTATTCTGTCTGCCTGGTTTTGGGGAAAGGTAACGCAGGAGGTGTGTGCAGAATTAGCTGCCTTCACATGGGCAGGATCTCAGCCATGTGTGAGTGAAACAGCCCCTTGGAAATTTGTTTCTTGGGATGAAGGTAGGGAGCCCAAATCGCATGGGGTCTGTGGGGGAACCTTTGCTGCCAGCTGACAGATTTTGGAAGGGAAGGGGAAGGTGTGACTGGGAAACACCTTGTGGCTCTGGGGAAACTGAAATGCTGTAGTGGTCGAGAGGGGAGGCTGATCCCAGTCTGACTATGGCAGTAAACAAGCTGCAAAGAGCACAAGGGACACTTGCTTGGAGAAGGGGACATGACTACATGAGAAACTGAGAGAAGGAATGATGACTGGGCTAGGGATGGATTTAGGACATCTTGGAAAGCTTAGGAAAAACTGGAGCTCCAGAAGCGTGTAGCAAGATGTGAATTTCTTGGAGGATAAAGGCACGGGAAGGCTGTGGCAGTGTCAGAGGTGAGGATAGTGACTGTGTGTGCTTGAACATTGTGGTGAAGGGCTGTAGGTGCCTAAATGGCAATTAGCCAGGCCTGGATACAAAAGTTTTGGCCAGAAGAAGGAAGGGTGCAGAAGGGCACTCAGATCCTGTGTTCCCTCACTGGGCTGGAGCAGCACCCCGGTGTTGAAGTTGTTTTACAGAGCCCTGGGGTGGAGTTGGCCAAGAGCCCTGGGGTGGAGTTGGCCAAGTTCCTGGCGTGCAGCATTTTGTGGGGGCTCTGCTGTGCCCATGGGATGCCCCTGTGGAGGTGCAGGCTCTGTGCAACTGCTCCAGCCCTCCCTGGGAGCCAGGCTTGGAGCAGAGGAAATCCTATAGAGCGCTAATGCTAATCACTCTCAAATCAGGAATGTGAAATTTGGGCATGCTTCAAGCATTAATTATAGTGGCTTAATTTCCTTATCTGGTAATGTGGGGATAATGCTACCTCATGGTGGTTTTGAGAAGGTCAGTTATTTAATGCTGACTGTGCATGCCAAAGAAAACTGGAGAGGGGGAGAGAAACAGTAAACGTGTCGAAGCAGGATTTGAGCAGGGCAGAATAAACAAGGTCTGAGGATAAACTGGCGTTGCCTGTGTGTGTTAGCTGAGTGTTGCCTATCCAAAAGGCTGAAAGAGGTGGGATCCTAACAAACTGGAGAGAGCAACCCCTCATGCTGGTGCCTGGCAGGCCATGCACATTAACTGTAAGGAAAATATGTAATGCCCAGGCCATACATGGTGCAGGTTGTTAGAGGAATAACATGACATTGAGGCCTCTACCCCCCTGCCTGGCTTCGTTGACATAAGGTAATGGATTTTGGGGGGAGGAGCTGAGTAGCAGCCTGATTGCATAAGCCTTTTTTCCAAAGGAAACTGGCTAGCACAACGTGGAGATATAATAAATTTATATTGTGGTGCACAACCACAAGAGGGATCAGACCGCTTGAATTTTCACGATTGTGTTTTTGATTTTGCCTTCTTTCATGTAGCCTCTGTTACATATGGAGATTTTAATTGTCTGACTTGCCAATGATAATATGAGAAATTTGGTTGAGTAGTGGGCTTGGCTATGGTTTGCTTTCTGTCACGGATCTGTTTCTTGGCTTCAGTCTCTGCAGTAAAAACAAAGCTGCATTACTGCATGACTTTGATAAATAGATTTACATTTCTGCTTGCACAAGAAGTTATCTCTTACTGTTTGCTGGGTAAAGCTTCATTTCCAATACTTTGTTTTTTTAAAATGAATATTCTAAAAAGTGACCGTGCCATTGAGTTCAGATAAAATACAGAGCCTGTATTTTATATGAGCTTGATCATTCAAACCTGATTTCTCTCTCCAAGTTTCTTTCTTCTGGCGTATCAATTGAAAAATTGGCAAATGTATACAAGACAAATGCTGACCTGAAAGTGACCATTCCTTGAATATAATGGACCAGAGTCACTTTCTCTTACACCTAATTAATCCAATGTTTTGTTTTAAAACCCGTTTGTTTTCTAGGGAGAGCAGAAAGATGCAAAGTTGCTTGAAGGAGAATTGTCCCAACTCCTTTCTGTTGTGTCCTTCCTCCACAAATATAGAAGCAGCTCTATCATTGAAAATTTAATGAAGCTTTCATCAATATAATGCTGTGCCTCTGGATTCTCTGAACTGTATTCATTTTTAATGAGCTTCTAATTCTAATTTCAGGTAACAGGAACAACTGAACATAACCATAAATCTGGTTTGTTTGTGAACAGCGTGTCCCACGTAATTTATAATTCCTTAAGTTGTCACTGATGGCTTTTGGCTGCTTTTGGTAGTTTGGTAAAAATGTTTTGTTTCAGATCTTTATTTTTTTTTAATAAAAACCAGTTTCAGCAAACAGAAGCAATGACCTTAAAACAAGAAGGTTGTTGTCCCAGTGTCATCTTGGAGTATTTGCATTTAAAAAAAAAAAGTTATATTTATTTATTTTTTATTACTTAGCAAGCCTGGGGTTAGTTCCTTAGTTAAAAATACAATAGTGGGAAAATATTTTGGGTATGTGGGAGAGCTGGTAATACTGCACAAAATATAGTATTGTGGATAATGAATTACAGAAGATGGAAATGGTCTAGGAATAGTTGTGAAAATATCCTGCTGCACTCTGGACAGTCTCAAACTGGAGAGACCTATGAAGCATCCAATAACATTGCACTGCTGAAAGAAGCAACCAGGCTTTCTTGGCTTTTTCTTACTGGGAGTGAAGCATAATACTGAAAAAATGATATTGTTTACCAAATTGTATTCCATAACAACACCTGTGAGTACATAATTACATTTTCAATTAAAACAAGAAAGCATTAACACTGAAACATTGTTTTGGTCATGTGAAAATATATTATTTTTCTATCTGCATTATTTAATTTATGGTCCTTTTATTGTTTCTCATCATCATAATTGACATTTATCCATAAATATTTAATTTGTGTTTTGGATGTTAATTGCAGAAAAAGGCCACATATAATGTAATGCCACTGAGAAACATAAAATTTAATAACCAGAAACATTCTCTGCTACCTATAGTATTGCCTTTGTAATAATACAAAGAGCGATGTAGAAAGCATTGAAAGGATGAATACCATTCTTGGCAATGTGCAACTTTTTGTTTCATCTATTAACTTCCTTGAAAAGAAATTTAGTTTAGGACCAGGAGGAAGCTGCACTTGCATGGCACATCTTTGTATCCTGGCTTCTTTTGACAGTTCTTATTTTCTTGCATTGATTTGCTTGGAGCATTACACTAGCAGGATGTTTTTCTGTATATAGATGTATTTGTAATCCAACTTTTAAAGCAATTTTTAGCTGCTTCACAAATGAAAACAGCATGCTGAGTATATTATATGGATATCCTGAATTGTTTCAGGTCTGTGGAGCAGCCCTACAATTTTATTCCAGCTTTAGTAGACTTAGAACTCGTTGACCTTGGTGGTCTCTCCCCGGTGCAGACCTAAAGAAGGTGTTGGGCTGGAGTCTCCTGGGATATGCAGCTCTGGAGCAGTGTCCTTGGCACTGTCCCACAGGCTTGGGGACAGTCCCTGCGAGCACAGGCAGCCAGAATGGGGCAGGGATGATGCATTCCTGCCCTCAGCTCTGCCCTGCTGCCACGGGAGCCTTTGCCCAGGGGAGGGAAGCTGTGGGAAATGCAGGCTGCGGTGCTCTGGGCTGTAATCTCTGCTCTGGATTGTTCCCTAGTGCCTGGCCCTGCAAGAACGCTGCTTTTTTACCTTCTGGATGCTTTCCTACATGATTTTCAAGGCTTTCAGAGACTCCTTCTTTACAAGATTAGATCTGGTGTGGGCAATTAAATCTGACATGTCCTGAAATAGGAAAGTGAATGTTTGCTGTGCTGATCTGTTCTAGAGACTTCACCCTGGGCAGTGTCAGCTCTGGATCAGTGATAGACACTTCCACTGTGGACTGATATCCATATTTACTGAATTTATGATGGCTAATCACAAAAAAAATCAATTTTCTGCTTAGAATTCCCATTTCCTCACTGTTTGGAGTGCAGAGCAGTTCAACAGAAGAGTGGATGAAGGAACTGTGTTAACAAGGCTGTTGTTTCAAAAGACTGGCTCAGTTTATCAGGTGCTTGAGTGCCAGAGTAGCCTCGCTCATGCAGGTACCCCATAGAAATAGTGAAAATCTGCATGTGATGATTACTTTAGGATCAAACCCCTACTATTTATTTTCATTTCTACAAAAGGTACATCAGTTTTTCTGACAGTTGTTTTTCTGTTAAATAGTTTACTTAACACAGACAAACAGTTTATTTAAGATAAGTTGATAGGACCAGACTTGGAGTTTGTCCTAATACAGTCACTTCTCATATTTGGCTTGGAGTATTTACAGTAGAAGCTGAAGGTGAATGAGATGAGGGAGAGGTGTGGGTTTGTGTCATTTCCCCCTTTAAATATGATCAATTCAAAGGTCTTAAATGGCTGTCTCTCATCTTCTTCTGATAGCAGACCTTTTACTTGCCAGTCTTTGGTTTGACTAGGTCAGCTTTTGACTAGGGATTGTAATAAATACACCAGTCCAACGTCATTTCATGATGAGAGAGCATTTTTTGTGCAAGTTTGAAGCAATTACATTAATAAAACTCTGTTTACTTTTCTTTTCTAATATCTGCAGATTTTTTTTTTTTCAGATTCTTCAAGGAAAATTCAAATATTGTTACCTGAAGTCCATTGAGGAATGTATAGATAGTGCATAAAAGCTGCATTCCAAGCTTTGTTTTAGAGTTTAGCACCCAGAAGTTAGAAAGTTGCAAAATAAGGACTCAGGCTTAGTGTGGTTCCTCTATATATATGGTAGGGTGCTATTGCTGACATAGAATGGTATTTTTCCTCTTGCAGGTTGTGTTTTATGCTATAACCACAATATTTTAATCCATTACGTTTTGGACATATCAAGCATATGCAATGAATAAGAGGATCATTGATTTCTTCCTTTTCTTTAGCATTCCTGATATAAAACTTTTTATGCCTGTGTAATTTTCCTGTGATATTAAAGCAGTGCTGCCTCATCTTCCTGATGAGAAAAATCATAATGGTTTTACGGGGTCTCTACATTTTTATATGTGCTGAAAGAGGAATGTAGAACTTTTCCATCAACACTTCATCTTCAGATACATAGCCTGCTTCCCCAGCAAACAAAACCAGCCTTTTGAAAGCCTCCTGATGTAAAGTGTTAAACTCAGGATGTGCCAATCCCATGAGTAGCTGCTGGGCGTTCCAGAAAAAGGTATTTGCATTAGTTAAGAAAGTTATACTTTAGCTTTTCTCTGCAATTTAATTTTGGAAGTTTTACAAGTTTTATTTTATCATAGAGTGTTAAGGATTTGGAATAGACCTTAAGGTCATGTAGTACCAAACCTCCCTGCTGTGTGCAGGGTCTTAATTTTTGTGTAATGACATTTACCTTTGCCAGGTGTCTGTGGTCGTCCCCTTTTCATTGCTTGGGCCCAAAACGTTATGGCTCTCCCCACACTCTGCTTCCTGCACAAATGAGCTTTGTTACTGGCCAGGTTGGTGTCAAATATTTTTATGCTTTGGGCATGATCAGACATCACTGGTGATGCCTTTTATGTGTAAAGACAACAGGAAGAGAAGTGGCGTGGTTAAGAAAACAAATAAAAATTACCGGCTGCAGGTGTGTGTTGACTTCCACTTGAGCCTCCCTGGTTACTCCAGCTAATTAAAATCCAGGTGTTCCCTGTGTCACATGCCTGTCCCATCCTTGTGTTCCAACCCTTTTTTTGGCATTGAATGGTGAATCAATTCAGGAAGGTGATCCCTTTTAGGGTTTTAGACCAGCTGAATTAGCTCCTTGTGCTGCTCCTGGGCATGTGTGCTGTTGTAGAGGTTGCAGGGCAGATCTAAAATAGGATAAGCTACTGTAGGACTAGACTTGACCTTGCACTTGTAGTAACCGTATTTGAGACCAGTAAAAATAATTATATAAATCTGTATGAGGTACCTGCATGTGTCTTTGTTGATAACTTCAGTGCTGTGCCAGAAGAGAGCTGTCCTGGTAACATTCCTATGGCCTAAAGTGCCCGTGTAGGTGTGTGTCAGCCATGCAGAAAAAGCTTTGATCTCAAATAATCCCACGCAATTTCCCCAGTACCTACTGTGGGAGTTAAGATGTTTGTTTTAGTTGACAACCTGAGCTTGCAGAGGCTCCATTTGTCTTTTGCTCAAACACGGTGTAGCTTGGATTTGGATTTCACTTAAACAAATGGGAAGGAACTGCCTCTTCATGTTATGTAAAGTTTGCTCCTGAAAATAAAAGGATCACTTGTGGATTACTGAAAGTGTTGCAATTTGAAAAGGGCCTTGTTGGGAAGGAGACAACTTTCTTCTTGAAGTGGGGGAAGAGTTTTCAGTTCTCTTCTTGTTTAGATCTTTTCATGGTCCTTTCAAAACTTGTTCAGGGTTTTGGTTCACAGTGGACTTGTAATGTTGTTACCAGTGTGAATGAAAAGCTGGTATGAGAGATTACTCAGAAGGGTGCACAGTATGGTCCTCCTTGAGAGTGGTGGGTTTTGTTTGGCCTATTTTTCTTCTCTACATAAATGAAAGTGAAGGTAATACAAAGCAAAATCTATTTGGAAGGTAATAGGAATGGCAGCGAAGCAAGTTTGATATTTGATGTGTTGCAGCTGTTGTCACCAAACTGCTTTTTCTCTTGTCTTCTCTCTCTGTCTCTTTTTTTTTTTTAAACATTGTTTACATTGGTAGTAGCCATAAGACCTTTCATGAGTCCCAACTCCATGGTTCTCTGCAAGGAAAGGAAAAACGCTTTTAGCTGTAGTCCAAAAAGTATACAGATTTGGGCAGGGAAGGTGAAGATATAGTGGGAACAAGAAACAATTTCCTCCTGAGTTAGTTGATGCAGTGTCTCATGCTAAAGTACTTGCCCAGTTTCATGCATGAGTTTTCAGTGGAGGTCCAGGATGGGATGGGAAATAACACTGGAGTCAGAACTCCACAGAGCATAGATTTAAGTATTTGTGGCTCCTTATCTGTCTGGTGGTTTTTTCCTCCCTCCCCTTGGAACAGAGGAGGTGAGCTGGTGTCAGGGGATGTTTGTGTGGTATGAGAGATCACATGTATGCAGGTCATCTTTGTCCCCATCTCTCTTGTCCCCTGGCTTGGGAAGCCATCCTGCAATTCCTGTCTGCGCTGGTGTGTGCAGAGAGGGAGAAGGGCAGGAAAATTCACGCTCCCATCAGTGTCATGAAAGTACTTTGTGTCCCCAGGAGTGTTAAACTTGGGGTCTTTTCAAAGCGGAATAGATGCTGTACAGGTGAGTCAGCCTTTTGTGCTAAGGGCCAGGTGCTTGACTTATTTTCAAGCTGGCATGCTGGGGCACACTGGCATTCATCACTTTTGTAAACACTCCTCAGAGTCGAGGAAGGCTTTTGTCTTGTAACCGGTTTTCCTTAATGCCCTGGGAGTGACTGGCTTGACGCATTTTCCCCAGGTGGCATCAGCAGCCTGTGAAACACGGAGGAAGCGTTTCTGCTCTGTGACCTTTGCAGCAAAGTGATCTTCAGGAAGGAGAACCAGGAATGAGTGTCTGTACAAATATGTACACTTCTGACTCCAGAACAGGGAGTGAAAGGCTCCATGTCTTGGACCAGCCCTTGGGCAATGCAGTTCTTGTCCTGGCTTTGCTGCTGCCTGTGAATTTGATGGTTGATAAGTCATTCCTGCAGAGCAGGAAGAGAAACCTTTTGGTTTTA
Source organism: Cyanoderma ruficeps (assembly GCA_008694505.1). Lineage (NCBI taxonomy): Eukaryota > Metazoa > Chordata > Aves > Passeriformes > Timaliidae > Cyanoderma > Cyanoderma ruficeps. The sequence continues at coordinate 46,896,183 of VZDJ01007753.1, read as the reverse complement.
ACAGTGGAAAGATTGTTGCTGGTATTGGGAGGGGAACAGAGCAGGTTGTGGTCTGTTGTGCCGAGTTTTATGTCAAGTTTAGGCTCTCACTTTTCTGGATGAGTGTTCAGGTTTCCTTCTAGTAATCTAAGTCTAAGTAGCCTAATATTAATCTAAAACCTAATAATTAGTCTTTATAGCATTTGTTTTTTAACAAAGACTGGAGAGTATTTGTCTGTAGCAAAGAACAAATGAAAAGTAGTTCCTGGTGAGTTTTCTACACTATGTGGCATAAGGATGGCCTCAGTGCTGGGGCTGCTTGCAGAGGTGAATGTTGGGCTGTTTTGGGCCGTGCAGTGTTGCTAGGGAAAGCAAAAACTCCAGTTATACGGGATTTATCCAGTGCATGTAGTAAGTGTTTTCTCAAGTGTCTATATCTGGGTTTTTTTTCTTTTCTCCTTTCTCTGTAGTGGGTTTTTTGTTTGCTTTCAGTAGGCCATTGTCTTGAGGGGCCTGGTCTTGCAAACAGTAATGAACAGGCTTTTTGTTTACTGGTGATACCTGTGAGACTGTTCAAATAAGTTTATGGAGCTGAATCCTGGACCTCCTCGAAGCCCACCAAATACTGAGGGTTTGTTTCCCCTTCTTTGAGACCTCACTTCCCAGAGTGCCTTAAAGCCAGTTCACCTCTCCCGGCAGTCACTGACTGAAGGATTAGGCCATTTCTTTTTCATAGTAAAAAGGACCTGAACGTATTCACATTTTGACATGTTATGTCTGAGAATGTACAAGCTGCGAGCTGTTGTTCAGCCACACATTTTTGGCTTATTGATGATGAAGTCTTGAGTGTTAACATGCCTGATAAATGGGCATTTTGGGCATGTGAAAAGTGACTTCATTGTATATTGTTAAACCCAAAGAGCCTCTTTTGGCCTGGCCATTTAATAGACCGTTTAGCTTCACTTGAATCTGGTTTTGATGAAAGCTGCTGAGCAGAAATCACATGGATTTGTCTTTCACTGCTCACTGCTGTGTAGGTGGGGGTACGAGGCAGGTGCTGGTGACAGTTTGAACTGTCAGACTTTGTGCCCAGAGTGACAATCCTGCCTTGCTAGCAGAACCTAAACATACATTATCTTATTAGTGCATTCTCATCTTTGTGCAATTAAACCGTATTATGTTTAAGCTGCCTCCACTGTGCACATTCCCACAGTTTTAACAGTTTATCATTTAAAGCCTATGAGAATTTGACTGAGATTTAATCCCACCTGTAGGGGCTGGGCAGCAGTGGAGTGTGATTGTATCTGTGTGGTTTAAGTGCAGCTGCCCTGAGAAGTGAGAGTGCTGCAATCAGTATTGTCAAGGTCTTCAGCAACCAGATAAGAGGGAATGACCAGCAGGAAATACTCCTTTGTGGGGGAGAGTCTTTGTTCCATGGGAACACTTTCAGATAAAAGGTGAAAATTGATCATCTTGGCACTCCCTTGCCTTAAAATTACTTAAGGGCTGGTCAGCACGGAAGTTTCCTTGCAGTGTTTAATAATACTGATTTCTGCAGAAACCCCAATATTTCACATCTCGGTTCTCTCGCTTGAAAGTTTTGCACGTGAGTCCTTGTCAGTTCTGGAAGCTGCAATATATATTGTCATTAAGGTGATATTTTAGGGTGGAGTATTTTTTTTTTTTTGAGTAAGCATCTATGTCTTGAAACCCTCTGAGTCATGTATTCTATTTTTTAATACAAAATGGTTTTGAAGGCTCAGCATGTTGTAGTGGTCGAGATATGGCACTAAGCATAAAGAGACATTGAAATACCTCCTGAAAGGAGGATGAAGAATATTATGTCCCTAGGATCACTGAATTAATTTGCACATTTATTTGTTTATTTCTAATGACCAGGGCAATGCTTGTTTGCAAGCTAATGAAGGTATGTTGATGGGTCCAGTTTTAGGGCTGACATCCCCCTGCCCCAGTTAACTGAGGGTTGGTGGAAGGGCAGCAGGTTCTGCTTCACCTGTTCAGGCAGGGCAGTTCTTTCTCTGTTGGGTTCAGTCACCTTGGGAATGTGGCCTGACCTTTCTGATTTCCATGACCAACTGTAGCATGTTTTTTCACTGGGGAATTTTGTTAAACTGGTTAACTTTGTGCATCGGATTCAGGTCGTGCTGCAGTGGGTGTCACCAAACTTGTTTTACAGGGTTTTCCAAGGAAAACACCCACTATGGTTTTTTTCTGCCCTGGCTGGGCTGGTGGCTGTAAATGGCTTTTTCAGTTGAGCTGTAGTTGCTTTTCAGATACCTGAGTTGCACAATGGCACCCTGACTCATGAACCACAGCCTGTGCCCCTAACTGGATTCTTTTGAGGCTTTAATTGTTGTGTGCAATAGCCAGGGTGCAATCTTCAGAATCTACAAGCAATCGATCTTTTCCTTATCTTTGGATCCCTTTTGTTTTATTTTTATTAATAAACTTATGTGCTTTGTTAGAGTAGGGAAGGTGATCACTTTTCTGTAACTTTTCTTGGAGAAAATACTGGTAAACTGTGGAACACCTTACACATCTCTCCAAAATGTTGCACGTTTTTTTAGGGGGTGGAAACAGCATGAATTGCCCTTTAAAAGCTGAAAGTTAAGGAAGTAGCTGAAGTTCATGGGAATCAGAGAGCTTGAGAGAAATTAACAAAAATGTGTTACAAATAGCAGGAATATAAAATAGCATCATAAAATGATGAGAGTAGATTTTCAGTGTGATATCTCCTTAGAGATTAATTTTTGGGTAGAGAGAATTAAATATTTTGCATGAGTGCAGCTTGCTTTGGTCAAGGAAGTTAGAGGTGGTCAGTGTTACTTGGGCACCCCAAAATGTCAGGAATTGGAAGGGTCATTGTTTTCTGAAAAACTCATCCTTTGCTTTATTTTATGCCTTCACTGGATCTCCCAATCATTCCTCAGCATGGATTTTGCTAGTGGCTATTGCTTTCTGGAAGGATCTCTAGAATCAAAAAATCACATTTAAAATAGGTGTGTTGTTCTTTAATGAGTGGGTGATTGTGAAAAAAATCCTTTCATTATTGTGTACAGGCTTACAATTTGATTGAGACTAGGAGCATATAAAAAGCATAAAATCCTGTATTTCAGACTTCCTAGAGTTGTGTGCTCAGGGGTGTTCTCTCCTGATTTGTTTTAATTTAACTGCTTTAGTGGCTGTAGATAATATCAAGCATTTATTATGTGTGATTTATATGGATAGGGAAAATACTATCCACACTTTCTCGGGCCAGGAACAATGTTCTTTACACACAGCCTTTAATACAGTTGTGAGCCTAAATAAATGCTGCTTTTGAATATGTGCACAGATCCCATACAATTATGGAGCAGTGTGGTTTATTATGAGAGAACCTGCAGCATTGTGGACTGCTCCTCAGCTGATGTTTGGATAAAACAGATCGGCTCAGATATTGTTTGGAACTGATCATCTGAATCTTGGGCCAAATTTCCTTTGCCTTACTTGTTTTCAATGGCTCTTGAGTTAATCAGGGGGAGTCGTGGGCTCTGGTGGCACAAAGCCTGTGGATGTGGCCATGGTGTGGATGTACCATGGATAACGCTGGGGTTTGGTTGTCTGTGTGATATTTACAGCTGAAGGAGTGAATAGAAATGCAGAACTCTTTTCTTTCCCATTAACATTACACAGAGATAGGAATGAACAAAAATACTCTGCAAAATGAGTGAGTTAGAGCAGTCCCACAGAGGGTGGCAGGTGAGGTTTATTTTAAAGCAGGCATTCAAAAATACTCTTCTAGGCTATTTCCACACATAAAAACAAGCCACGCACAAAATCCCAACAATCTGTACTCTGGATTTGCTGTACATGGGAGGAACTTCGCATAATGAAGAGCAAATTTGTGGATATTTATCTGACAATCATTTGACAACAATTTGATCGTGATCATCCCACCACTGTGGGGAGGCAGCTGTGTGTCCTCCCTCTTGTCCCAGCCTCTGCATCTGCTGCTCGGTAACTTCACTGGGGTGTTGTGCTTCGTGTGGTTTGCAGCAGAGTGGGGACTGAGAGAAATCCTAACAAGAGCAGAATGTGTTTTGTTAAAGCTTTTTTGCCTCTGTCTTTTTGATCCTCCGTGAATACAAGTTATCTCGCTTCTTGTTCCCTCCGTGCAACTGCTTCTCCTCCTTGATTTCCTTACTAACAAACGCTGAAGGAATAAAAATGCATCACAAATTTTCTTGATAATCTTTGAAATGTGCTGCAACTTTGAGAGAGCAGCTCATGTTACGTTTTGCAATGGTGAGTAATGTGTTTGCTCACTTTGTCCCTTGTGTTTGATAACCTGTGAAGCTCCCTCCAACTTCCCTGGAGTAGGGCTGGGTTTTTATTCCCCACAGTCTGTAGGAAATGACTGAGATGCCAGCCCAGCTAATGAAGGTCTGACATGTTCTCCCTATTTTTAATGCCTAAAAAATACTCACATTGAATATGACCTTGCCATTTAGCTTCAGAAAGTTAACATGACATTCACCGAGTGGTTTAATGCACCAGAGTAGCAGTTGCCATTTATTTTTGATCTTGAGGAAAAAGCATTTTTTTGGAATGATTAAATTTAAAATGCAAAAAAAATGTTCTCTACCATGCTTTAAGTAGGTCGAGATTTCTGCCACCCTTAGAAAGGAAATTGAAACCTGACCTGCTCAATGGCCAGGGTGAGATGGGGGAAGGAGGTTTTGGTGTGTTTTTCCTTTTTCTTTTTCTTTTTTTTTTTCCTAATAAGTCAAAATATACTTGTTTTTTTGAGATTTGTTTCACTAGCCACGTGTTGCATATTGTAGGGTATTTCAAGACATCCCTGAAATATTTCTCATGCTGTGTCCCACCAAGAATGTAATCTTAAGGTCTCCACTGTTTATGAAGCACAGTCTATATTTTATCTCATGCTGAGAAAAGATGTGATAATGGTTGTTTGGGGATTATGTGAAAATGAAGTGAGGAATGACCCTTAAAAATTGGTAGGAAGTGGGAGATTCCCAAATGAGACCAGGGAGGCGGGGAAACTGAATTGCTGCTGTGAGGTTTTTCTAATGAATATCCTCTTTGCACTTATAATGAGGGAAAATGAAGATTGGGGAGAGAAAGAAGCATTTAAAGAAGGTGCAATAAAAATCTGTTGGGCTACAGAAATGAGAGCTAAGCCTGTAATTTGGAGAACTCGTGTTTGTCAGTGGTGCAGTTTCAGGGAGCGCAGACACGGAGCCCAAGAAGGTGCCTGTGATGCTCAAAATCATCCGTGGATCAAAAGTGCTGGGAAGTGATCTGATGGAAATGAGCTTCAGGCACAAGGTAGCACAGCCACCCCTAAATGACACAGACCCATTGCAACAGGAAATGCTTTACTTGGTTTTAGGTTCATTCTTTACATCTTCTTTAACTTTCTTTCGGTTAGAAGAGAAAGTAGGTTTGCCAAAACATTTCTTTTTAAATCATACTTGCCTCGGCTTGTTTCTTGAAGGATGAAGTCTGAATTTGGTGAAAGATGGCGATAAGGTTTTACTGAGTTGCATCTTTTGTTTTTCTGCAACTTAATGTTCAGAATAATTTCGGCTCTGCTCTGTGAGGTATTACAGGAGTTCATAGAGATCATTCTTCCTTCTCTGATGTCCAGTTATTCAAATTGCAATAGTAAAGCCGACAGACATTTAGCAAGTCATTCTAAATGGTGCTTTAGGGCAGGGAATAAATAATGTCCTAATCAATTGAAATTTCAGTGGGGAATTGTGATATGTTGTAAAATTACCTACCTTAGTCCAGAAAACCCGTGTGATCTCAACAGCAGAAGTATTACTGACTCCTTAGTGTTCAAAGGCTACTGGTGCTGTTGGTCTGTCTCACTGGAAAGGCAGCAGCCTTGAAAAGCACTTAGTTCCCTGAGGCTGTATTGGACTGGAGAGGAGGGAAGGATGATTTGTTGAGTCATGACCACCACCTTTTGCTGCAGAAAGGGGTTTTTTACGTGCTAGTAGAATATATCTTCATAATAAATTGCATGTTCTACCTGAAGTAGGACAAGCTGAGGCTTCTTACTCCAATTTCTTCTGTGTGTTGTATTGGCTATTAAGGACAAGCAGGATGATCTTTCCTTTTCTCTTTGCACAATGTAAAAAAACTGATCCAAGTGAATCAAGTTCGGGTCTCTGACATGTATATATTATGGGTTATGCCAGATAAGATAAATTATTTGCTTTTTGATAGAAGAATATTAATCTATATTTAATTTGGGAAGACTGCTTTAGACTGATGGCTAAGAGTGATTACTGTTATAAGCAGAAGGAGCAGATGATTGAATACTGAAAAAAAAATGTAGAGGAGGACAAGCATAGCCCAGTTGTTCTAAGGTGCACATAGCTTTAGATTTTCTCTCTCTTTTTTTATTTTTCTTCCTAAGCTATTGTTGTTTCAGGGTTTCAGTCGTTAGAGCACATAACCAGGACCATAGATAAGACTGGACACATCTTTACCAAGTCTGGTTACCTGTTGAAAAAATCAGGTCATCAAATCCTCCTCTTGTGAACTTACAAAACTTTTTAGAACTAAATAATGTTAATTTTTTAAACTACTGTTTTGTCCTGTTACTCCTGTTGATCCTGATTCCAGACCCCCAGTGTTGTCACTGATGAGAAGTACAATTTCCAGTAGGAAGGTTTACTCTGGTTGGACTTGTTATAGTTCAGTAGCTTTTTCTGCTGTTTTTCCTGAAAAGCCACTCTTCCTAATCTCGTGGTTATCTAGTTGCCTTTTTGTGCATTTATAGGATGAGCTCATCTGTTTTGAGTGTGATTGACCAGAACCACTCTGGTCACTTCAGGTTAAGCCTCACATCCTGCTGGTGACGCTCTCAAACACCAGCAGCTCTTCTGCTGCTGCCTTGGGTTCCATGTGCCTTTTCCTGACTGCACCCCCTGGCACAGGGACCACGAGGTGCTATTTAATTGGTACAGGGCTGTCACTTTCTCTTCTTAATGCTCTTTAAGTGATGAGCTTAAAGAGCAGTGACTCTGTGACTAGTTTCAAATGCATGAATTCCGATGTGTTGCCTTCTGTTTCTGTTGTGGAAGGACTTGGCTGTAAAGTAATCTTGTGTTCTTGGTGTAAAATATTCTGAAATAATTTGCCATGGTCTTTTGGCTGTCTTAATTTTAGCAATTCTGAAAAATTGTATTTACCCTCTGTCTGCTACCCCATGTGTTACTGCACTGCTTGTGTTTTAACTGTTTGTTGACTCAGCTTTTTAAAGGTGTGTTGATCAAGCAACTTGTAGGATATCCTGAAATAATGATAGACACTTTTGGGGTCTTTTTTCTCTCCTTATACTCTTGGATCAAGATAAACTAGCTGAGTATGCTCCAAAAGCTGTGGAGGAGGGAAGGAGAAATTCTAATAACCAGCATTGGGTGCTGTTGATTCAGAGGCTGGGAAGAGAAGAACAGCTTTTTATGCCCTCCCACCCAGTGGAAGTCCCTGGGATCTTAGTTCAGGAATCTTGTTCAAACTGTAACCTGCCTGTGTGGTGCACCCGATGGGAGAATTTATCTGGCTGGAAATAACCCAAAATAATAACAGTGTGGCTGCACAAATGTTATCCTGGCCTGTGGGAGAGGACAGCAGGGGAAGGACAGTGCACAGCAGTGCAGGTTACAGCGGCTTCTCTGGCTTTGGTGCTCACTTAAAGGGATACTCTTCTGGTGTTCCCAAGCTGAATATATAAACTCAGGGTTGTTGGGACTTCTGCTGCTTATCAGAGTGGCAGATGATGTCTTAACCTTTGAGTTTGGCCATTCATTTGTAATTAAATGAAAAGAAACAGTTGATTTTATTGTATCATAAACCAAGATTTATGCAGGAGCTCCCACTTGGTCGTGGCAACTTGTTCTTTTAGTTGTTTCAAACCGAGCAAGTTTAGTGGTAGGGAGGACATCACTTTGTTACACTTTGGTTTTTGAGCACTAACAGAGGTTTCAGAGCTATCCAGGACATGGGTGATGCAGTTATTGCTCCACCAGGCTGTTTTTTCAGTTGTTTCTAATCGTGTGTACATACACCCACACTGTCTCTGTATTTGAATAGTTTGAGGAAACTGGACTGTGTATTTTTCATGCTTCGAGTCAAACACAAGTCTGTGCTCCTGGCAGGAATTTGGCTTGGTTCCTCCCAAGAGCTGGGAGAGATGAGCCAGCATTCATAGATCACTCAACAGTATCTTTCCAAAAGATGGGTCAAGATTTTGGTTTCTGAGAGACTTTTAAAGCCTTGCATGTTTCCCATTGGGACCCCAAACCACTGTTGTATCTTGGAAAACCTCGGTCATACGCCTGACTCTCCCACAGATGTGTCTTATCAATTTTATCTTCTTACTCTGAGATTAGACATGAAATATGGGAGTGTCTCGTGACAAACCCTCAGTAATGTGGTCAGGATATCCCATCACGCCACAAATGCCTTTTAATGTTTTTCCCCTTTTACCGTAAAGCCGCGTTTCCTCGTCTTGTTCCCACATGCTGCGGTCGCACTGTAAAATGCATTGAAAATACAGGGCAGAAGGTAAAGTCTTGTTTCAGGTTAGGGAAAAGGTTTGTTGTGACTATTTTGGGACCCTCAAGTGTTTAGTTTTTGTTGTCCATGTTTTAGGGTTTTTTTTCCCTCCATGTGATTTCTGGCTTCTGTAGGTGTTTGGGGTGATGGAATAAGTGAAGGCTCAGAGTAGTTGAGTTAGCAAAACCTGTCAGCTCTGGGGGCAGCTCAGCCCACACCATGGCACAGGAATTTCTCATGAAGTGAGAAATGGATATAGAGAGGGAAGGGGGCAACATATGTCATGTGGAGTCTGGTGTGAGATCTCACACTTGTTAATGATAAGTGTGTTTGTTGTTTGTCTTGTGAGACAATGGGCGATGTTGAGCTGGATTGTATCTAAAAAATGCAGTTTCGGCGATTTGGACAGACATGGAAAATTTCGTAATTGTGACTTAAGTTCAGGTGTGCTGTGGGCAGCTGTTGATCCAAATAACTGCTTAATTTGATATTTGCTGAGAACTCTGAAAACTTGCAAAGTCCTCATTGAAGGAGAATGAAGCATAATAAGAAAGTTTATTGACACAGTTGAATTATTATTTTAGTGCATGTGTTTGCCCAATAGACCATAATGGATTTGGAGTAGTTGTTCTGGTACACTGAGTAAATTCTGGGTCGGTTTTGGTGTGCCTAGTCATTGTGAAAGCACTTATTTCTCAATGCCACACAGCTGCTCTTGAAGTGTCAAGAATTGGCCTGTCAAGTACTGGCCTGTTGTTTGACCAAACTGGCAGAATGGTGCTATAAGACATGCTTTTATGATTGTGTCCTTAATTGACTAGGCAGCACCATGTCAAAAAGAACCACTTTTATTGAAATAGAAATATTTAAATAAAATAGAAATATTTTTTCTATACTATCAAGAGTTAATAACATAAAAGCTTCTCTAATTTTTTTTTTTCCCTAGAGAAAAAAGAAAGGCTCATCTGTACTGGATAAAAGTGATGTAAGTTTTAGCTTGCTGCAAATTCTCTTGTTAGTCAGGTCCAAGCCCCTTGAAATGGTTTTCTAGTAGAGATGTTGAAACACAATGGGTGGTGGAAATGTTTGTTTATTATTAATTGACTCCGTATGTATTTTTTTTTTTTCTTTTGAAATGCCAGTCAGTCAAGGCTGTTGTTCAGCCACTACCTGGTCTGCTTTATTTCGGGTGCTGCTGAGGTGAACTGGTTTGTACAGCAGAGTACGTACATGGGAGTTTGAAAATAGGGTTAACTGTGCCTGAATGTCTCCTAAAGTTTTGAGATGTCAGGGCTCATTTAACCTCCTCTTCTCTGCAATACGGAGCCGAACTTGTCTGACAAAACAAAAATGAAACAGAAGTGGTGTGTGTGCATCCTTTTCCCAAAGGATATTAATAGTCTAGAAGGAGGATTGTGTTCTCAGCAGCTTGGCAGAGGACTCTGAGAATTGACATAACACAGATAGAGGCAGAGCACCGGAGTGTCTTTCTGCTTTTGCTTTGTTGTTTAAAGGAAGGGGTTCAGATCAGCTCTCTGGAGTCCTGATACTTCTGAAAAAACCCCGAAATGCTAGCAAAGCAATCTCTGAGATTTTGTGTCACAGTGTGTGTGACTGGGCTGAAGACAAGGGAGCTGCAGACAACTGCAGATACCTCATCAGCAGCGTTTAACCCCCTCAAATTTTCATCTGAATTGAGCACTTCTCATCTGAATCTGATAGAATTGTGGTTCCTGCCTGAAAGCTCTGTCCTCTTGCCATGACCAGCTGTAGTCTCTGCGTGGCACATGGGCTGCCTGTGAGACCTGTTTATTTACTAGTTGAAGACAAGACCCATTGTGTGGGATTTTTGGCCAAATAAGGTTTTGAGAACATTCTGAAGTTGTCTTCTCACAAGGTAAGGACAGCAAAATCCCCACTGGTAGAACCTAACAGAATTTGGACAGGAATGAGAGAGAGAGAGAGAGAGTAATTGGTATTATCCTCTCCCAGCTCCCTCTTGTATTTGGCAGTCAGGGAAGGGATGGCCCAAAAAACATAAGCAGTAGCTGCTGCAAGTACTTGAATAAAGATTTATGGATTCCTGAAGCTGAGGTGGGAAAAGGAAAAGGCTGATTTTTATCCCTAACTGCCTACTGATCTCTTAAGCTTCTTTATTCTGAGCCTTTCAGAAGTGCTTGATGTCACTGGAGTCACGCTTCTCTTTCCTCTGCTTTTGGTCCCTATCCTGTAACATGGGAAAAAATGGCTTTAGCTGGGTTCTTTTGACTCTTTTGGATCACAGAGGTCATGGTTGCTGCAGTCTCCAGGAAGAACCTGCCTTCCAGGCTGTGTTTATGAGTCCATCAGCCCAGAAAATAAAGCTGCAGTGGCCAACTGCAAATGGTTGATGAGCTCTTGGCTATGTAGCAGAAACCACTGTGACTTGTTAAATGTACTGAAGGTTGTGAAATAAACAGGTTTGACAGCTGCTCCCCCCAAACTGGGCTGTTCTTGTCTCAGTTCAAGAATCACTGCTTGAGAATATCAAATTGTCTAATCCAAGCTAAGCAAGAAGCCCAGGAATGTTTCTAGAAGCATCTTTGATTTAAAAAACAAGATGTCATTCTGTAAGCTTTCTCATGTGTGTGTTTTCTTTTTTTTTAATATTCCCTCCCCATAAATCAAGTCATTCTACTTCTGTAAGTAAATTTCCCTCTGACATTGAAGTTGAGGAACAAGTGAAAACACATAATTTTTGCTGATTCTTTCCACTCCTCTTGTTTGTGGTTCAGGTCGTGGCTATTTATTGAAGACTGTATTATTATTTTTTAATCAAAACTGATTCTTCCCTAGTAGAGAGGATAATTTGTTTTGTTACTTTAAATAACAGAAACATCTTGGTTACAAAAGCTGAAGGAAGAGGGGCTTAGAAATTCTAAGTATTTGATACTGTTTAATGAGTGTTCCTACTAAAAATAGGCTTTGTAAAGAAAGGTAGTAACTCATTCTGTAATATTCCTAGTCAACAGCAAAAGACAAAGATTTTTTTTTTGTACTGAAATGATTAATGGCTGCATATCTAAAGTCCTGCAGATTTTTATAATGCTCAGCAGAATCTAAAATTTTGAGAGAATATCTTGTGTTCCTGCTTGTGAAAATAGCTGTTCCTGTAATGTTTTGTTTGCTCCCTTGCCAGCCAAGCTAAAAAACTGAGCAGCACCATCAAGTGATGTTAATGTTGTGAGCCATTTTCATCCTGCAGTGTCCCAGAGGGTTGATTCCTTATCTGCCATCATCCCTGCATGAAGTGAATGTGTGCATGTGTGAGGAATGCAGGATTGGGCACAAATCTTGTACCCTTCGAAGACACTCTGTCCAAAACAAACACTTAGTTCCCAGTAAGTGTAATTTAGTTGATAAATATCTTAACAGCTTTCTGGGGAGGAACCTCTGCTTGTTTTCTGCAATGTACCAAAAACATTTTCTGTGCCATCCTGAAGTCCTTGAACGTGAGGGCCTGTAGTGCTGTTTGTGCATTGATGGTGCCAAACCATGTAGATGCTTTATTGTTTGCTTTCTTAAAAAATGTGGTGTTCTAGACTGCTCAGAGACTGGGTCTTTTGTTTAACATTTCATGGGGATGAACAAGAAGAACAACGGATAAAACCACTGTCCACGAAATGAAAATGAGCATTCTGATGTTTGTTGGTGTCAAAGACCAGGAGACCTTATTGTTCCTGGTTGGCATTACTGATTGTCCTTGCTGTATGTCATGTGTAAGTCCTTGGGCATTTTCTATTGATATCTTCATCCTCATTACAAGTTCTCAAGATACAAACTCAAACCCAAAAGGAAATGAAATGTTTTAGTGAGTGTGTGGAGTAGAATACAGATTGCAGAGGCTGTGCAACCTCAGTGTGAACAGGAGAAGCAGCAACATGACACCCTGTTTAGATCTCATGTTTGTCTTCAGACAAACTCAGTATTGAGCAAATGTATGGATGTGATTTTTTTAAAATATGAACATTTGTCATCATTAGTTTATATTTGTAGCATGTCTGCATATATAATACCCATGCAGATGAAAAATTGCCTATTTAAGGCTCCTAATTTAAGAAGACACAGGGCCATCTGTTTAGGTCCTGATTTAAAGGTGAGTTAAGCAGGTGCTTTGGTGCTTTGCTCATTGGGGAAAGCCACAGGTAATGTGTTGGCCAATGAAAGATGTACAGAATGATGTCCTGTTTCCACAGTCAGCTGTCCTTACAGTAAGGCCAGTGGGGAAGAGTTGGACTTGGAAAGAAATGGAAGGAGCTCCTGAAATGATGTGGTCTGTGTGCCATGAGGAGCTCTCTAATACCAGTTAATACCAGTGGGGTTGGAGTGTTCCTCTGTGCTATTGAATGAGTTGGGCACCTTTGGTGAAGTCACAAAAATTGCTTTAATATCTTTAATAACTGGATAACTAAATAATCCATATGAAAAAAAAAAGTATTTTTAAATGTTAGTGTGCCAGGTAATCTTTTTTTTTTCAAGTCACATTTTGAAATCTTTACTTCAAGATGTGAAAGAATTCATTAAATCCACCTGTATAACAGCCTGCCTTCCTGGTGATGACACGTGCTCTGATGTTAGTGGTCTGCAGCAAAACCAAAAGGAACTCCTTGGAGCAGGGTTGGGGAAATGGCTTTTTTTGGATGGAAATGTATGGCCTGACATTGCCATCAGTGGCTGAGTGGCTGCTGTTTGTGGGGGCAAGGATGACAGATCTGTTTGCAAGGAAACTTGGGATCTGTCTATATTAAATCTGTCCGGAGATGGGAGAGGAGGCAGGATATGGACAGAGTCCAGCTCTGCCCTTGACTTGTCCCATGCAGCCCCCTTTGAATTCAGAAGGAATTATCTCCAAATAAATATAAGGGTGGATGTGCCTGAGTGAGTGAGAATGCAATCACCTGATGTGGGATTCCCATAGTGAGGTGTTGACTCATCTTTTTATGTATGGAAAGCTGTTTTGCAGCCTTAGAAACAGTGGTTTCAGCTGGGGAAGGCATTGAAGCACTTGTATGAAGTGCTTTTCCAGGAAGGGATTTTTTCCCCGTAGTCAAGTCCTGTGCAAACTTGAAATGTCTTTGATTTAGGGAAGGGGGAGTGAAGTAGTTTCAGGTGCTACTGTCTGTGAATAATATCCTGCACATGGAGCCCCTGTTCTGTTGGTCCTTAGGCAACACTGTGATAAAAAAACAATACAAACACCTGCACTTGGATCCACCTGCTGAGTTCTGTCGCTTTCCACTCCCTATTCTATAGCTTAGGGAGAAGGAGGCAGGGACTATTCTGGGCTTTGGCTGCTGTGTTAGAGACACAAACAGCACGAGCTGCCAGAATGAAGGAGGCAGTGAAGCTGTCCTTGTGTTGGGCTCCTGCATGCACAGACAGGTTGGGGGAAGAAGGAGAAAACCCTTTCCCTGCCTTGCCTGCTCTCTTGCATTTCTTATTACTCCTTCTGTAGTCGGGAACATAATTTGCTTTCATTATTATATTAATTTCTCATTATTTTATTGAGTCCGTGTTCCAGCAGCTTCTAAATTCCAGGCTTAGTGTGCTAATGGAGTTTGATCTTTCTCTACCCAGATAATTCGTATTTATAAAAACTTTGTTTTCTAACTAAAGGGATTCTGGGGCAGAAAAATGCCCAAGGTTTGCTTTTTAACGTTGGCAGCTGCTGTGCAAGGTGCAGGCTGAAGCTGTGGCTCTCCATGTGTTAACAACAACAACAAAAAAAAGCCTTTTTTTTTTTTTAAATTGTGAGATACAATTGTGTTTGTTTTGCACTTTCTAATCTTGAAAACACAAGCTGGGTAAAACTGGTTGGCTCTCCTCATCTCTGCCTCTGTAAGGACTGGAACCAGTTTAGTTGGGGATAGGTCGGCAGTGTGAAAGTTTTGTTTAAGATCTTTCTCAGCCACGTCAGTGTTGTTTCTCTTAACTTGTTTAGCTTTTGTGCTGGGTTTGTGAAGGTAAAACATGGCTCAGCCCTTAATGTACGACTGTTTTGGCTTCAATATAGCAAAACTATAAATAGGCTCCCCTTCGCCTCCCCAGCAGTAGGAAATGACTGCAGCAGGTGTTGTCCTCTGCTAGAAATTATTACTACCCAAGTACTTTTTTTCTTAAAATCAGCTTTTTTCTTTTGTGTTCTTCCTTTATTAAATGCCAACTGGCTCGTCAGCAAGTATCTTGTTAAAATCTGAAGTCTTCATTAGGTCAAAAGAAATAAAACCAGAAAGGTATTTTTGGTTTATTTCTGTGCAGCCTCCGTGTAAAGTTTATTTTATATGCAATTTAAAAAGTATTACCAGAAGGCACAGGAGAGCTGTTGCTGACTGAAATGGTTTTGATTCTTTTAGCTTTGCTGGGCTGGATTTTAGCTCAGGTTTGTTGTAGCAGTTCCTCTGTGATAGCACTGGCACATGCTTGAAAGTCCGCAGGCAAGATTTGTGTCCACGCTCGGACTGAATTCTCCTTGCACTGCAGCATCAAGGAAATAAACAGTTTTTTTTGTGCAGTGAGATGGTGCTTAGAGTAAATAAGGATATTGCAGTCTGGTCCATGTGCAATGGGTTTGCTGGTGTCAATAAACAAGCTTCCCCTTGATAGGGACCCCATCATTTTGTTTGGGTTAATGTTTGGTCCCAGCAAAGAGCCGGAGCAGTTTGGGCCGGAGAATCCATGTGTTTGTGCTGTTCTGTTCAGCCAGGGTGGAGAGCCCTGGCCTCCTGCCACTGGTGGGTGCTGCAGAAAGAGTGAAATCCGGGGGAGATGTGCTGTGCAAACAGCAAAAAAGGGGGGCAGTCCCGTGTTTCAGCTCCTGTGTAACATCTGTGTGCCTTTGCACCCCTCCCCTTCTCCCACAGATGCGAGAGTTGTGTGGAGCTGCTGTTTGTGAGAGGGGCTGGGAACTGCCACGAGTGTGACACCCCCCTGAGGAAGAGTAACTTCAGGGTGCAGCTCTTTGAGGATCCTGCTGTCGACAAGGAAGTGGAAATCCGGAAGAAAGTGCTGAAAATGTGAGTGTCACCATTTGAAAGAACAGAAAGTGGATGTATTTCATGGATCAAATTTTTTTGAAAATTGACTTAGTCAGTAGTACAAAGGAGATTTTTCTTTTTTTTTAAGTGGCAAACCATAAAACTTGACTTTATTTATCGTGGAGGGATTTCAGAGCATCTGATTTCATCCAACACTTGAGAGCTGAATTCTCAATTTAGCTTTGAGGTATTCCTGCTTGGCATTAGAAAATGTTGGGTGTTTCTATGTGGCCTTCTTTGGCAAAGACTTGGCTCCAAAAGGGAGATGATTAGCTATTGAGGGGGTGAACGTGGCAGTAGAGCAAGAAACAGGACCTTGATTGTTTTGTTCCCTGGGGACCTGTTCTGAGAGTTGAAGGCCAGTTCCCTTCAAAATCAAAATGGGCAAAAGAGAGTTCACATTGTTTTTTGCTTCACGCAGCAATTGTTAGTGGAAATGGTTCCTTACAAGCCTGGTGTAACCAGTCTGTCGTGCAGATTTGAAAGCTCTTGAAATTGAGATAAATGAGGTCTAAAATTGCATCTTGCTCCCCGTGGCCAATAAGCAGCATTTTGTAAGGAAAATAAGTGAGCCACTTGGTGTTCTGATAGAAGAAAATCTGATACATGTAACAACCCAGAGAGAGCTGTGTATGCCTAAGTGAACTTACAGGTAAATTATAAGCTTGTCAGCCTTTATCTAAAACTTGGTACAATAGTAAATGAATCATATGATGTTGCTGAGATGTGGGGAAACTGTGTCACTCAATGCCAAGATGCTGATGTGGAAAGCAGTAATAATTTTGATGTTGGATTTTAAAGTCTACTGAAGTTAACAGATGTCCAAGTGGAATAAGTCAGCAGAGTTCACTAAACATGGAATAAAGTTTAGTTAGAAGAGAAAATGTTGGAAAATGCTTGGCCCACTTGGGTTTGCCAGATTAGTTTTTAGGAAGTGGAAAAAATGCCCTCAAATTGGAATATGACCTCAATTCTTGGGATTTTTATATTCCTGGGTGTCACAGTCCATGGATCAGGCAGAATCTCAGTTTTGTATTTTCTTGAGAAGAAAGTCTGCGTGTCCTGACTTTTGAAAACTGTCCATGTTCTAAGTCAGTTGTCCCTTCATCTTTTTACTTTCTCCAGCTCTGCAGAGGTGAATATGAGTGCTGGAATGGTCTATTGATATGAGACTACTGTCAGCAGTTTGCTGCTGACATATGCTTTCTGTTGCTGGCACAGAGCCAAACTCTTTTCTAGAAAAAGCTTTTTTTTTTTTCCTGTGGGTGTTGGTGTTGCCTCTGCCTTTGTTAAGTAGTTGGCTGGGAGTTACTCTATCTTGGCCTCTGTGCTCCTGTTTACCTGTAACCCTGGAAAAGGAATTGGTAAACAATAGGCAAAGATAGCACCAATTTCTTCCAGGCTGCCTCCTTTCCTTTGGGACAGGCACTTCTGTCTCCCATTAAAGATCCTGGTCTGTTTGGGAATCACAAAGCACACAGGAGATAAAGCTAGATCAATGCTTAATCAGCTTGCAGCAAAAGCCTTGTTGAATGGAAATTGCATCCTTCTGTGTTTTATAAATACTTCTCTCTTCTCTCAAAGATACAATAAAAGAGAGGAAGACTTTCCCACTCTAGATGAATATAATGATTTCTTGGAAGAAATAGAAGAAATTGGTAAGTCTTAATGCTTGCACTTTCGATATGCTGTGCTTATGAGACCACAGGCTTTTATCTTCTGACTCAGCTGCCTATGAGAATGTCTAAGCTCAGTTTCTGTAATACGATTTATCATAATATCAGATCTTTATCTGATTACTTTATTTTCTGGATTTTAATCATATTTGCTGAACTGTAGGACGTTGTTAAGTAAAACATTTTGTCTGCCAGAGAAAAAAACACAATCCAAAGAGGAAGCAAGCTGGAAAAGAAAGGCTTGCAGGGGACTGTCAATGCTGCACTGGCAAGGATTAAACAAAGAGAGGAGAAATTGGAATTTTCATTATATGCCTCCATTAGCTTTATCTACCATGACAGAAGCCATATGGTGTCTTTCATCATTTTTGCTTCTGCAAGTACAGTAGTTGGATCTGCTTTGAAGCTGATGACCTTACATACCACTGTGGTAGCATTTTATGTTGCTGTGCAGAAGGAGAAGGTTTAGGAACAGACGTTGATTTCTTTCTCTTTGGATTAGCTGAAGCAGAACTTTGCCCTTTGGGGAAGGGACAATGTTATCAACAGAGTTTATTTTCTTCTTAGTTAGGGTGACTTGTGATTTATGGTGGAGTGATGGGTTTTGCTTAGAAAAACAAGGATGTGTTCAAAGGAGTGACTCCTAAATGGTTTGTTCTTGGTTTTTATGAGCTTCTGAGGCTTTTCTTTTTTTTTGACCTGGAGGAAGAAGAGGTGACAGAGCATGCAGGAGGGGCAGTGAATGTGATTTGAAGGAAACCATGGCGATGACACTTTTCCTTCATTTTTCTCAAAGGAGCTCTTGCTTCTTTTTGCACTGTGGTGTTTTGTAGAAATGTATCCAATACACTTACTGCTGTGAGCAATGGATCATGTTTTTACTGGCATCAGAAGGCTGAGGCTGGGAAGCCAAATCGTGTGGCTGGGAAACACCAGTCACACTCACATGGGTCCAAC
The DNA here is from genome assembly GCA_008694505.1 of Cyanoderma ruficeps. Lineage (NCBI taxonomy): Eukaryota > Metazoa > Chordata > Aves > Passeriformes > Timaliidae > Cyanoderma > Cyanoderma ruficeps. The sequence continues at coordinate 46,877,900 of VZDJ01007753.1, read as the reverse complement.
TATCTGGAGGAGATGATGTGGGTGTAGCTTGGTTTGTGTATTTTTTGGAATGGTATGGGGGAAGGAGGGAATGAATAGAAAGAACGGCCAGAGGATCCTGGAAGAATCTGTGTGCTCATGGGAAGCAAATCTGCTTTTTTTCATGTAGCATTAAATACAATTTCCCACTTAACTGCTGTTGTAGGGCTTTTCAGTATCTGTAACAAGGGAGTTGAAGTTTTGCCTGAAATTGTCTGAACCTCATGAATTTGTGTAGGATGTTTTGATTTTACAGCTCTTGGGATTACATGGTTACATTCCAAATCCTGTCTTGGGAACTTGGTTTAGAAGCAGCAGAAACCTGGCTGGTCTTGATAACCTTACGAAAAAAAGTGAATTGGCCAGTAATTGTTTGGCACTGCAAGTGCAAGAAGCTTGATAGTTTTTAGGATTGGAGTTAGTTACCTGAGAGGGACATCTAAAATACTAAAAGAAATTTGAAGTCCAACTGCATCCTAGTTCATTCATGTAGCAGCCAGGGTGATGAGGGGCAAAGAAGGGGTGCAGTCAGAAGACTCTTATTAATTTTCATAGTCAGTGAGTTCATTTCTGATATGCAACTCCAGACAGATCCCAGAGGACAGGTTAGATTCAACAACATCACTTTAGGCAAGAATTCAAGCCTTGTTTGCTCTCCCTGGTGACAAAGCCCATTGCACATTTGTCCCCAAACCCATCCCTGCTGTGGTCCTGGGCAGAATTCCCCACCTGGCAGTTGTCTGGTGTGACATTTTCAGTGCATTTTGTGAATGGTGTGACTGGACAGTGTGTTAAAAGTCATTGACTGTGTGTGATAATTCCACACTTTACTGCTGAGAGGAGTTATTTCTTTTTTGTGTGTCTCTGAATTCCCTGCTTGCTTGCTCATGTGGAAGACTGGGCTGCAAGATGGAAAAGAAAGGATGTGCAGGGCAGCTTTGCCTTGGGGAGCCAACATTCAGCAGACGGGCAGTAGCTGATGGTGGTTGGGAAGGTAGGGAGCCAGGGAACTGGATTTCCCCTCTCTCCCCATGCCCCAAACTTTCAGTTTTTCTGTGAGAGCGTCAAAGTGCAGCTTTACCTTTTTTTTTTTCCTCCTCTTTACTGGAAGGTTTTGTTTCTGGAGTTGTTGTGGGGGCTTAAAAGAAGTAGTTTACAGTGAAAATGTAAACATCATGTATAGGTGTATTTCACGTGACCCTGATTCTGATAGGTTTTCCAAATATTCCAGGTAGGTCAGCTGCAAAACTAGCAATGGAATGAGACACAGCAATTGCTGACCTCACTTGAAACACATTTTCCCCCTTCATATCAGCTGGTTTATACCTACAGACTTTCTCTGTTGAAATAGACGAGTTGGGCGGTGCAGCAGCAGCATGTGTGTGGGAGAAGGTCAGACAAACATTAGGGTAGTCACCTTTTAAGGTTTCCATTATAAAAAACAGGTTTTTGAAGTGGTTTTGAGTGTAGCCACTGAATAATGCTTTGGGCTAAAATGTGTTAAACAAGGCTTTAAATAAAAACCACATTTCAAAGCGAGTTTTCCCCAGAAGAAAAAATTGGCTGGACAATTCGAGAACATTGTAAACACAGTTTGTTGTCATTAGCACAAGGAATAAAAATCAAGTGAAAGGGTTAAAACCTGCCTTTGGGAAAGGTGTGGACACCATGTATGTGAGTGAGTCAGGTCTGTGCCCATATGATGAGAGGGACCTGGTTAAACCTTTGAGTGTTACTGCAGGTTACACTCTCTGGACACAATGCAAATTTCGCTTGCTCTTTCTACAAAGTTTTCTTCTTCCCCCAGGTATTTCTTTTTCCCCAGAGTATCTCTGTAGCCATTTTTCCAAGCCCTGTGTGAAAGCTCTGCGGAGCAGGAGAGCTCCCAGCATGAGCCTGGCACCTTCTCCTGGTACCTGAGTGAGGCCCCTAGGCATTACCGCAGCACAATTGTTCGCGGTAATTGCTGCTTTTTAAAAACATCCACTGCGTTCGGCTTCGAGGGAGGCTGCTGTTATTTGTGTATTCCTGTATCTCCCTGATCCTCCAGGACTTTATGCAATGCAGCTGCCTCCTGACTTGTCTTGCCCAGAACACTTATCTGACAAGTGATCCTTGGATAGAAAGGCTTTTGCTATCTGTGATCGCTTGTGGGTTGTGCTGTTTATTGTTTTGTGGTTTGGTTTTTTCCCCTCTCTGCGTGTGTGTTCTTTAGGAAGGTGTTGCTGGTCCTCACACAGGCAATAACCCAACTGGAAGTTGGGCAGTTTCATCAAAGATCTGTTTCAGTCATCTCACCTGAACAAAGATTTCACACTATTCCAGCCAAAATGGTCTTTCTTAGACTGATGGGGCTGAGTGATTTCAGTGATCACTCATTACTATGCAATTTTTCTGGAAAAATTATTGACTCAATAGAAGACCACTGAGGATAAACAGAAGCAATCATTAATGCCCAACTGGACTTTCCTGGCTTAACTATGGGTTTTCTTTTATTTCTGATAATCATTTTGTTATAATCGCAGAAATGTTGGTTGGAAGGGACCTGTAAAATTCTCGTCCATCTTTTTTGCCCCTGACCCCTCTCCTACCCCTTGTAAAAGTGCAGGGATCAGGCATCAAGAGCACCAAGGGAAGGTGCCACATTAGCCTGGGGCATCCCAGGCAGACTGAGGATGAAGTGTCTCCCTCTGTAGCACTCTGCTGTTCCCAGTCTGGGGTTTTCTGGAGATGATAATTAAGGAGTTGTTTGTAGTGGGATGGGAGGAATATTGTTTACAACGAACTAATGGTCATAATTTTTAGTCTTAGTCTAAAACAGGGAGATTTTGAGGAATTTAGTCCTGCAGTGCAGTGATGTTCATTCATACTGCTATGTCTCTGGACAAATTCTTGTGCCATTTAATTAAATTTTTTTGTCTCATTTTCTTTTTTACAGCTAGGAAAATATTTTTCCATTTGTTGTAGAACTGTATAATGAACGTTGTTGTTTTGAAAAGAAGAGAAAGTCCCCCTGTAGAGGCTGAATTTTAGAAGTTGGGAGTTTCACCTAAATAGAATGAAATGTTTCACAAAAACACAATAGTCTTCCTGTTATACTTAACAGATGTCTCAAGGCAAGTCATTTTATAAACCAACCAATGTGAGATGGATAAGTAGATAAATAATTGTTGCATACAAAACAGCTTCTGTTTCTTTTCCCTGAAGGGCTTCAGGCCTCTTATATCGGCTTATGCTATATTTCAACATGGACAAAAATAAGTCTGTCTTCTCTTTGAAACCTTTTCAAACCAGCCATCTGCTTTGCCACTCATATTCCGATCTACACCAATATTTTTTTCAGGGTAGGTGTAGCATGTGAGTTGGGATTTTTAACTCTTTCTAGTTCTTCTAGTTCTATAAACTTTTTTTTTTAAGTTAAGAAGTATATTTAAAATACATTTCTGTCAAAAGTCAAAGCAGACTAAATAAAAAAAGAGTGCTGCATAGTCCTAGATATGTTAAAGTTAGTAGGTTGAGTATTAGCAACTGTGTTCTTTGGTTTTATAGTTGTTGGGTTTTAAATGCCAAGTAACTTGTGGAGGGGACAAGAGAGAGGGAAATAATATCTTCATTATTTTTGTGCCCTTGTGCCCCTTGCAAAACAGACTTGTCAGCTGTAATTGTGAGGGTACAACGGCAAGAATTTGTATTCTATAAATATTGATGAAAAGATGTTTGAAGCTCATGAAAAATTTATTAGAAAATATGTTGAAAGATGTTTTGGCTGGCTGGCTGGCCACTGGCAACCATGCAGTGTCAAAGAGCAGCTTGTTTTGCTGGTAGGTGTTTATTGTAGAGGGAAGATGCTGTTTTCATGCACTAAAGGACTGTTGACATTGAAGTTGATGTAGACAGATCCACTACTGCACTTTGCACTATTTTCCTTTTTTTTTTAACACTGTTTCCAGTCTTAAAACAAAATGTTTTAAGTGTTTCCACTCTTGAAATGTGGACAAGTCAGTGTTGAGGAGGAGATGCTTAGGATCAGGGCAATGCTCCTCATCTATGGCAATATATCAGTGCTCTCTGGGACAAATTTGCTCTGGCCTTTGAGGGTGTTGGAAGTTTGAATCTCTGATTGCTCTGTGATATCTTGAGTGCCAAAGCAGAGTAAGATGGACAGAGCAGGGTCAGCATGGTGTGAGCAGATCCGACTGCTGAGGGGGTTGTAGCTGTGGTCTGGTTCCAGCCACAGCAGGAAAACAAGGGGAGATAAACACTTTCACCATGAGCAGAGCAGAGGGCTTCTAGAGTGACCGTGCTGGTGGCTGCTGAAAATTTCCCAAACATTGATGCAGAAATAGATTCTTTGATAGAAATTTTGCTTCCTATGAAGTACCAAAATACACCCATTTTTGTAAGCAGTTCTCAATGAAGGTAGGCATCTGCAGGTATTTGCAACATGCCTGCTTTTCCCCAGTATGAGTTTTAAATCTTAAGCTTCTTGTTTTACAGACCAAATTGTGACTAGTTGAACCTATTAAAGATAACTGAGACAGAGGCAAAAAAAAACCCCAAACCCTGAAGGTTTCAAGCAGCAATAATTGCAAAACAGAGATCATCAGCTTATTGCTGGATTTATTTTTAGAGAAATATACACGAAGTTGAGGAGCCTGGAGGCAATTTGGCATCTCCTCATGCACCTGAAGGTGGCATCTGGGCATCCTGCTAGCACAGCATGGCTCATATGCTATTTCTTTCTTGTGTCGTCATTGTAGAGTTTAGAGAGCTGCTGTGTGGATTTAAGTTGTAGGAAGTGCTGACATTCCCATGCAGCTGCTGTCATTGCAGAGCCCTGGGCTGGTTGTGTGCCAGTATTTTCACATGACACTTCTTCTCTGGCCTAATACTCAAATCTTAAAACTTCTTGTCAGTGGACAACTGTGGGCTGGAAATTTGGCAGTCAGATTGCCATTAAAATATTGAAGATTTAGACTAAAATAATGTTTTACTAAGGAGAGGTTGCTACAACTAAGAAAGTGTGTGTTTGTCACTATATGAAATAGGAAAATGTTATGCTTTTTGGAGAGGAAAAAAACCAAACCCAAAACATTTAGGATAGGTAGCTTGCTTCCAAAAAACAAGGGGCTGAAATTTGAATGGCTTGTTTGAGTTATGGCAGTGCCCAGAGGCTCCAGCTGGGATGAGATCAAGACCACAGGGAGAAGTGCTGCCTGGAGCTATAGTGTGGAGATACAGCAGGTGGTGTGTAGGAGAAAGGAACCTTTATTCCCCTTCTGGTTCTTTCCAGTGGGAGACCTCCAGTACAGAGGCCCAGAGGTCTGCCCAGGAACAGCAGCAAAATTCCAAAATTCAGCTCAAGTGCTGATTCTGAAATTCTTAAAGCACAGACTCAGCCCTCTTAGATCTTCTCTCTGAACTGAGGGTGCTGGCATGGGGCTGGAAGAGTTCAGCTGATTCAGGAGCCAGACTGAATTGAAATGTCATTTCTCTTGATACTGTTCATTATTTGGGAAAGGGGAAAAATAAATACAGCTTTTTTATTTTTTAAGGTTTGGAAGTTCTTAAGCTGTATCTTGCTGAGCCCTTTTTTGTTACTGTTTGAGGAAATTTTGTATTTTTAATAATAAAAATATTATCCAATATTATAAATATAATTAAAGATATAAATATTAAAATAGATACATTATATAAATATAATTAAATACTGTTATCTCCCGTGGGGAGAGGAGCATAACAGCAGGAATGCCTCTCTTGGCAGTAGTGAGCTGGGCTTGGAGAACTGTGCTGCATCCCATAGCTCTACCATTTTGGACCTTCCTGTTTCTTCTTATCTCTGTTTGCTCCTGGCATTGATTTCTTGGTGCTTCCTTCACTGCTGTCACCTGGTTTGGCAGTCTGGGCTACTTTTGGTTTGGTTTTCCTGGAACCCTCCTAACTGCTCGTTTCTGCCATGTTACCTGTGGGGAGGTTGACAGAAGGGATGTGATGTTCTCCAGACTGAGATGTTTGTTACCCTGATGAGTAACAGCAGATTTCATGCTGCTTCTTTCTGTTCCTCTCTAGCAGCCTCACTGGTACAAATGACTTGGCAGTGCTGCCTGTGCCCAGGATTAGCTTGGCCCTGGTTGCCTAAAAGCCTGGGGAGAAGGAGTTTAACCAAACCCTCCCAAGTCCCATGGTGGTGTTCCCACAGGAACCTCCTTCCCCTCTGCAGGGTCTGGCGCAGCTCAGTCGCTGCGTGGTTGTTTCTAGTGGAGGATTCATCAGTGGCAGCACCAATTTCTCTGCTGCTCGTGTAGCCAGTGCCAGAGCTCTGGGAGGCTTTGATTGCTGTGTGCTGGCCCTGGTCAGTAGCTTTAGGGCCATGGGCATGAGCCCAGCATGCACTGCATGGGGATCACCAAGTAACTCCCCAGTGACAACAGCGTTCAGCTGGAATTCACTTGACCCACAAGTGAACCTAAAGGTGAAGGGCTCAGACATTGTATCGAATTACAAATCATCCAAACCATCTACAATCTTTCAAGCTGTTGATTATAGAAACTGTTCAATTTCTTGAGATATCGTCTGTGCCATGTGTAGATAATTGTGAATGTTGTGCTGAACTGTGGAGCTTGCTGGCCGACCCTGCTTGCTCATAATTACATGAGATATAGTCTGTCACCATTGAGAGACATCAAAAGAATGTCAGCTGACCTATTAATCTGCAAGCATCTGCAGATTCCTCATAATAAATGTAATTGTACCTTGGTGCCTTTTAAGTTATCAAGCAATGTGAATTTCTTTGGTGTACCTGAGAATTCAGTCACTGCAGTCTTTGTGCTTTAGATGTTCCCTGTGAAATGGAATGACTTAATTTCTCACCTTGTCTTCGTATGCCTGAGTTTGGTCTAATTTAATTTTACAGGAATCATCATGTTCTTAGCTATAACTGCTACTTGGGAAGGTCAATGTTTTATGAATAGTATGGTGATTATTTATATGTATCATTACCAGTGTCACAAAATGGGATGCAAGATTCAAATTTTAGTCTCCTACAGATGTGTAAACCTCCAAAAACTCTGCTGGCTTTCGTTGAAGTGGAGTGACTTAGCAGATTGTCTCTGTCTTTATAGGGCATGTTTAAATAAGTTCTGTTATTGCAATGTTTATATTTGGCTGGAAGGGATAGAGAGCATAAGAATAGTGTTTCTTTGTCATAGTCATGCATGCTGACCTAATACTTTTGCTTTCTGTCTTTATAATATTTATGCAGTGTTTAACTTGACCAACAATGTGGACTTGGAGAACACCAAAAAGAAAATGGAGCTGTATCAAAAGGATAACAAAGAAGTCATTCAGAAGAATAAGTTAAAACTGGTTAGTTAACTTCTCTCCCCTACAGTTTTTATTCATTTGTTAAAGAATTAAAGGATTTGTGGACTACTTTCTTAAAACAAATCAAAGCTTAAAACAAGAACAAACAAAAAAACCCCTAGCTTAAATTCGTTCTTAAAACAAATCAAATGAAAGCACTATGCAGAGTTCTTTGTATTTAAATATTGAGGTTGATAGTTGAAATGTAGTTGTGCTTTATTTTGGGAAAGACTTGAGAAGAGGGGCAGGCAGTAGAGTCTGTGTCTAATACATCACCACGGCATGTGTGCTGCCAGTGTCGTTGGACAATATCCAGGAGAGATGAAGTTCATTCCTACACCAGGACAATCGTTCCTTTCTCATCTGAAGGAAAAAAAGAATCCAGACTCAGACATTATGGAGCTCCCAGGAGAGAGTTGTAAAATTGAGGCAAAGCACAGGCTCGGTTTATGAAAGATGTTGAAACAAACATTAAAACTTTTGTTCAAGAGCTGATAACAGAAACATCAGGGATATTGTATATATGATCTGTATGCAAAACACAAGGTTCTTTGAAGATTCATTCATTAAATTGTGGCTCACATATCGTTTTGTTCTTTAAAAATAAACTTGCATGCATTTATTCCTGTAAGAAAAGTTTAATCCGTTAAATATTTTTTCAGCATAAAAATACACATTGTTATCAGTTCTTGAAGGAAAATGTCTGCCCAGAGTGTGACATAACAAGGGTTTGTGTTTGCAATCCAGTTGCACTAAGGACTTGCTTTCATATCAGTAGGGGTGAAATCCTCACTCCCCTGAAGTCTGTGGCAAAACTCCGAGTGATTTCTTTAGCTCTAGGATTTCACAGGAGGAGATTGGAATCTGAAAAATGTTTGTTTGAACCTCTTCCTTTTAAAGGCAAGGAAATTTCCCTAGGGGTCCATCTCTGATCTGTTATCCTGTCTCTGACACTGTGCAATATCCTCTGCTTCAGAGCTTGAAGAGACCTGCCAAAGCTTTGGCTGCATGTCTTATTTTACAATGGAGCTGCAACCCCTGGGGTCACAGTGAGAACAGCTCTGCCTGCAGCCCACCTTCCCTTCAAGGAAGTGTCTCTGACAGCCTGTGCAGGGGCTGTGTGATGCTGTCAGGCAGCTCTCGAATACCCTGTACCCACTCAAGCCCCCAGGACTTCTGTTTGCTGTGCTCCACAGTCCTGCTGTGCTGCAGGCTGGCTGCTGGAAGCTGGGCGAGTCTGTGTGAAGCCAGACTCCCTGAAGAGCTGGAAACATTTATTTATTTTTTTCTCTTTTTTTTAACATTTGAAAGATTCATAATTTCTTTTTCAACAATTGAAACATAATAATAGACTTTACACAGTGGTTATTACCAAAGCTGCATGATCTTGCCTGTAAATTTACCCCTCTCCTAAAAGCTGAAGGGTTGCTTTTCTTCTCCAGCTCTTCTTACCAAGTTCTGGAGTATCTTTATTCCATGCATGGTAAAAGATGTGCTTCTTTCATGCTTTAACTTCTTATGGCCAGTCGTTGCCTCTACATTCTTGACCTAAATTTTTCTATCCAATGTAATAGGTTGCTTCTGAGGGATATAGATATTTTCTCTCCCTTTTGCTGTTTTTGTTACCCTTTGCCTGCTCCAGTTTGAATTTGTGTTTGGCAAAGCAGAAGGGGCCAGAATTGAATGATCTTAATGCCTCTCATGAAGGAACTCTGTTTTTCCATCTCTGCTAGAAATACATTGATCCTAAGACTGTTCTCTTGTTGTTTAGAAAAGAAAAGTCAAGATCTACAGGTATTCCTGTAATTATAAGTTGCTTTTTATATATGGATATTTATATACACTTTTTATTTATAAATGAGCACTCTGGGTGGACTTCAGCTTTTCCAGTGTTTCTCTCTTAAATATTTGCAACTGTCTAGTCATATGGTAACTTGTTGCTTCCTACTTTATCACTGGATGTTTAATTTCACTTGCTGCTTTGTGCAGTCTTGAAATAGTTGTTTCTGAATTCTGTGATGTGAATGTACATGTTTTCTTGATTATCCTTTCCTGAATGTGGCAAAACATGATTTTACTTTCTATTTACTTCTCTTGTAGGCTTGAGTTTAATCCAGGCTTCACTGTCATCTTTTCCTTCACATATTAGGACTGTGTTTAGATTATCTTTAGTCTGGACACAACCCTTGCTGCCTGTTGAACTCATCTCTTCTCTTTTACTGTTCTGCTTGATCTATCTTTCAAGAATTTGATCTGACACGTGATAATTCTTCCATTTTCCTGCAGTCTGCTCTGGTTTAGGTTTGTTTATCAGTTTCCGTATTTCAGACTATAATTTTTCTGGGCTGTTTCTTCAGACTAGGTCTGTCAGCACTTCCCTACAAGTTTTCTTCTGTTTTAGTGTAAATTCCAGGCAATCTTTAGAGATAAATGTGGAAGAGCCTTGGAATGTCTCAGAAAGTACCCTGAGCTCTTCAGTTCTGTTGACCGAACTAACTAAATCCCTTAATTCTCGGACATAACCAGAGTTAGAAGTTGGAGGATTTTCTTGTTTGTTTTCTTTCCTTTCATTAAATGCAGAGAGAACCCAATTCCAGGTGGTTGCTTGTTGGTGACCATCTTTTTACCAGTGTCACTGTACCAGTTACAAAATGGGAGCAGGTTCTGTTGGCTCAGTGGCAGATGATGAGATCTGTCTGCTCTTGCATCCAGGAGTAACTGGGCCTCACTGGGCTTGATCTGTCTGGTAAAGGGATTTTTTTGCATATTCTGGCTTTTATTAAGTAGCTGTGCTTTATGATATAACTTTATAATTAGAACAAACTTTACTATGGTCTTGGCCTCAATGATCGTGGAATCACAGAATGAGCTGAGTTGGAAGGGACCCACAAGGATTATTGATCCTGGCCCTGCACAGCACCACCCCCAAGAGTCGTCCTGTCTGAGAGCATTGTTCAGACACTTCTTGAACTCCGTCAGGTTTGGTGCTGTGACCACTGCCCTGGGGAGTCTGTTCAATCCTAAACACCCTCTGGGTGAAGAACATTTTCCTGAGATCCAACCTAAACCTCCCCTGACACAGCTCCAGCCATTCCCTTGGGTCCTGCCACTGGGCACCACAGAGAAGAGATCAGTGTCTTCCCTTATGATGTTTTGCTGAAGCTCCTTTCATCAATAAATCATCCATTTAAGTTTATGAAATTTTAATTATCTTGCCCTTTTTACTGCATCTCCCTTTGCTTTAGTATATTTGTTGGAGAAGATTTGAAAAATGTTTCCTGTATGTTTTTCCTTGTACCTTCTTTCAACCAAACTGACATTCTTTTGATCCACCTTCTTTATAAAATTGTTTAATCTTCTTATTTTCCTCTGCCTCTGAGCCCTCCTCTGTTTTTTTATGCTTTCACTGTGATTTTCAAATACAGATTACCTAATAGTTTGCAGGTTAAAAAAAAGACTTTTCAAGAAATAGATCTGTAACAAAGACTTATCGTATTGTACTAGTAATCTTTCTTTTCATCTCATGTCACATGACTGCAATCCAGGTTATAGGAAAAATTCCGTATTTTTCGAAAATGTGACATTTTCACAGTTAATGGTTAAATGCTTGAAGTTACAGGCTTCTCTGTTAATATTCACATATTTGTAATTTCTCATTTTTCTTCTACACCACTGGTAAGCACAGTGTGCCTTGCAAAGAAGATGCCGCTGATGAGTGGGATGATCAGGAAGAGTATTGTGGGATTTGTTCACCCTACTTACATCACTGAGTTATAGGATGTGTGGGAGCTGAGAGGGGCTCACTTTAGAGTGAAAGTGTAGGGAAAACCCATTCCCTGACATATAAGGAGTCAGATCCAGACTCCAGTGAGCAGCAAGTTAAAAATCTTAACTTTACACTGCATAGTGAGGAGGTAGAATAATCATCCATAATCACCTTAAAATTCTGCTTTAAAAGGTAGAATTTGGCTGCTTTCCCCTTGCATGGCCTGCCCGGGGTCCCTTGGGGGGCAGTGGAGCTGTGGGGTTGCTGGGAGCTGAGCTCTGATTTCCCTTTCAGACTCGGGAGCAGGAAGAGCTGGAGGAGGCTCTGGAGGTGGAGCGGCAGGAGAGCGAACAAAGGCGGCTCTTCATACAGAAGGAAGAGCAGCTACAACAGATGATAAAAAGGAAGAATAAACAGGCACTCCTGGATGATCTGGTGAGTAACAAAACCAGAGGCTTTGAATGCTCAGTAGCATTGACATTCATCTCTATCACTACTAACTGCATGGAATTAACAGACCTGTCTCTGTTTCCCTGTTTCGTGTGTTTTGTCTTTTCATTCTCTCACTTGTTATTTATTTCAATGTTGCAAACCACTCTGGTTTTGGTAGGCTAGGGGCTGGATGAAGAGAGTGCTTTTTGGGATTTGTAGACTTAATTGGATTCTACCACTGTTGGCTTGTTAAGCAGTTCTGAGTAGTGGCTGAGAGTCTGTGTGTGGAAGCAAAAAGGTCATCAGGAGGTGCTTTGAGACTCAGCCACTGTGCAGTGGAGATGGTGGAGAGAGGGCACAGTAACCTCATGAGTTGTCCAAGCATTGGTCAGCCCTTTCTCAGTCAGAACACCTAAATGATTGGTGGTCCCTTTGTATGCAAAAACTCCTACAACAAAAAGTTTTCTTGCCTTGAGTGTGTCATGTTCTCTTACTGCAACTTCTCCTGTACAAGTTGCTCCTTTTGAAGTGAATGAAACTTGTACAGACAAACACAGGAAAACTCAAACTGCTTTTGGAAATTGTGGTAATCTTAATTATTTACTGATTCTGCATGTGAAATGTAATAATGTGTGAGCATGGAGAAACTCACTAAATGCGTTACTTACACAAGCTTCACATCTCAGTGTTTTCAATACAGGTGTGTGTACAGACATTCCTGCACACACATTCACAGGTTTAACACCCATGAGGACAGTCTGTGTACACACAGTCTGTGTGTAACCTTGAGGGAAATCAGAAAAAAGAAGGATGTATGCATACATACATGTGTTCAGCTGTGTCAGTGTGGTTTGAAGCTGCTTGGCATTTCTAAATCATATTTTCTGTCTTATATCAGTGCATCTCACACAAATACAGTGTTAATTCCTGCTTTGTAGTCTCAGTTCTTATTCAGATGCTTTTCTACTTTTCATGAAAAAGTTGAGTTCCTCTTTGAGCCAGTTCAGAAGGCACTGACATGAAGAGAGGATCTAAGTGAAATTTAGGAGTTTCAGGGCCTCCTGAAGAGATGTCTTTCTTCAAGCCAGGATTCCTGGCAACCTGTTATTGGTTTTCCTTTTGTAGACAAAAGCAGACATGAGCAGAAAGGTTCTTTGAAAAAAGCATAAAGCCTGTATCTTTACATCCAGCAATCTGTTTTCACTTCAAAGATAAATGTGTTTACAGTCCACACAATTAGGAATAGTGGATAAATTAATTAAAACTCCACTATGAATTTGAATTTAGTTTCTCCGAATATGCATTTTGAGTTTCTGACGTTTTAAAACCTTGTTCTAAAACACACTCCTAACTGACAAGAGAGCAGTGGTGATGTGTGGTTGGTTGTTTAATTTTCTTCTTTTTTTTTGAAACACAGCAGTTGGTTTTACTAGAAACCTTCACCAGGTGGCTTGCAGAAAGAATAGCTGTAAATAACCCTTAAAACATGACTAAAATAAGTAGTGTTAACTGTGATTGCATATATATTGCTATTAAAATGTATCTTAATATTCTAAAAACAACATAAAGGTGATTTTTAAAGGCTGAGGGAGGAAGCTGGACAGTTTCAAGTTGTGTCTCTGTTTCTGAAGGGTCAGTGTCAACTTAAATTTGGGCCAAAACTCGTTTTGTAATATTACTAAGGTTTATAAAACCAGCACTGAAGTGTTTGTGTAATGACCTACAAAGTCTCTGGAAAACCAGCGGTTGTTAAACAAATAAACATTTCCTATGGTTTCTGAAATCCCTCTAATGCTGGGCTACAAATCTGAAAATGAAACTGATCATGAGTAAAACTGAGTAGAGAAGTGCAGCAAAAGTCAAGCATAAGCAGCAGCAGTGTAAAGACTTTTAAAAAAAAAATCTTGTATCTGTAGTTGCTGATTCTGTGCTAAACCGAAAGGGATTAATTTCTGGCTATAGAGAACACCACTGACTGCAGGATTGTGAGAGCAGAGGAAGGTGGAATCTGACATTGAGTTTGGATCTTCTTTGGACAGATGACCTGGTGTGGTCAACCTACAGCCCAGACCTACTGGATCTTGGTAAATTTTTTTTTTTTCCAAGTTTGCCCTGCAAGAAAAAATTTAAGACATGTTTTTTGTGTTGTACAAGTAGAGGTGTTGGGTATTTTCCTTGTCAAGAAATGAATTTTACCTTTGGTGCTGAAAACTTACGAAGCTGCAAATCTCACAGAATCCTAGAAATGCTTGGGTTGGAAGGGTCCTTGGAGACCATCCAATTCCAACTCCCTGCCCTGGGGAGGGAAAACTTCCACTAGAGCAGATTGCTCAGAACCCCATCCAACCTGGCCTTGAACATTCACAGTGTTGGGGCATCCACGGCTTCTCTGGGCAGCCTGGGCCACCGCTCTCAGTAAAGAATTTCTTCTAATGTCTAATCTAAACCTGCCCTCTGTCTGTTTGAAGCCATTCCCCCTTGTCCTGTCACTCCAGGCTGTTGTAAAGAGTCTCTCCATCTCTTCTGTCAGCTCCCTTCAGGTGCTGGAAAGCCACAACTCGGTTACCCCAAAGCTTTCTCTTTTCTAGGCTGAGCAATCCCAATGCCCTCATCCTTTCCTCACGGGAGAGGTGCTCCTTCCCTCTCATCACCTTGGTGGTCCAAGTCATTTTATGTGTTACTTCCGGTGGTTTCATATGAAGTGAAGGTCTCAGTTGGGTACAAAATGTTTGAGAATACTGTACCATCTTCAAAGAGGTGATAATTTAGGTAGTCCAGAGGCACAGAAAAATGTTTGGAATTGTAAATGTTGTGCAGTGGGCCCTGGTTTGTGGCCAGCCTGGGGTGTGCAGGGGCTCATGCAGAAAGGACTAGACCTGGGGCCAAGGCTCCATGAACCCATCCTAGGCTGGGAACAGGGTGGGAAAGGCCAGTGTGAAGTGCAGCAAAGCACTGGGGGGGACTCAGGTTCTGCAGGCCACTGGAAAAACAGTTTGGTCCTTTTTGCCTCCCAGTACTAATTAGGCAGTTTCTGTCTTACCTTTGTTGTAGGTCACCTCTTTTACAATAAAACCTCTCACTTTAAAAGCACAACACCGTGTTGTAGTTTAGACTTGCAGTCTCAAATGCACATTATGTGTCACTGGAAGAGCTTATATGAGTGTTTTATTTTGGGTTGTTTGTTTGGGGATTTTTTTTTTAACCTTAGATACTCTTGGATAATTCAGGCTGAGTAAAATATTAAAGCACTTTCTTTATGTGCTGTACAAACTCTCTCACATGTATACAGAGAATTCTGAGATGATCTCTTAGATGTCTTGTGTGCTATGGGACTTGCACTCTCCTTTTCAACAGCCCATAATTTCCAGGCATGAGCACAATGGGATTGCAGCACATGGCAGAGGAGCAGGTTTTCCCTGGACTGTGGCATAGCTTGGAGTCAGGGAAAGGCGTCAAAGACGTCACATCCACACTTTTACCAGAACCTCAAGGGTTTTGAGACAAATCTTCCAGAAATTGTTGCGTATCACCAGCTTTGTTCACAGTGTAGACAGTTTGTTTTCCCATACAGAAAATTGCTGGTATGGATAAACACAGGGTTGGAACTTCCACGTGTGTTAATAGTTAACAGAAGGGCTCTGTGCATATTCAAAAGGACAAACAATCAGGATGTGGTGCCCTGCTGGCACAGTGGGTTTCCCACAGTTGTGTAATCTGGTTTACTGGTCATTGTGTGAACTCTTGAGAAGTTGGTTAAAAATTGGCTTCCTTGAATCATTTTATTAGAAATGCAGTGAGTGTTTAAGGAATATGAGCTAGAGAATGCTTTCCACTCTTCCCTTCTCCCCCAACATGTTAAATCTGGTGATTGAAGGAATTCAACATCCTTAACTTCTGCTGACAGCTGGCAGCACATGCTGCTGCATGTTGGTTAGAGATGTACAACACTGGAAAGAAGCAGACTCTAAACTAGTGCATCTGTGGTCCAAAGTTTCTCCCAGTTGTACAGAAATTAGATGTCTCTACAATTTAGGTTTTTAGCATCTTCCCTTCTCCCAGCTGATCACAGAAATGCAAGTAGGAACCTGTGCCTTAGATGTTGTATTTGTGATTCTGGCCCAGATCTTGTCATGTGAGATTTTTGTGCTTTTATCTTGCATTCTAGTGGTGAGACAAAAGGAGTGTAATAAAATACAGAGAGGAAAAAAGGACTGTGAAAAGTCAGTGTACAACGTGACTGTTCTTCATGGTCACTTCAGAGGATTTCTCTAGGTACCATGAAAACAGCAAGGCATTAAAAACATCCAGCTTCTTACCTCAAACTAAATAATTAAAAATGGCCATCCTATTAATAAAATCTGTTTGGTTTTGTGAGTTACAAATATGGTTCATAGTTCAGTATTTGCTTGGCTCTTTGAAACAGAAGTAAATGTGATGTGTGAGGGCCTAAGGAATAAAATATTGTGCTAGAGTAGTCCAGGAAGAATCTGAACTTCTTCCCTACTCTCAACTTCATGGTAATTCTAGCCAGGAATTCTCAAGGATTTCTGTGTGCATGTGGATAGTCACATTAAGTTTCTTAGAAAATTAGCCAATAATTTCCTGACTCTCTCAAAAATGCACTCACATGTATGTATGTTAATAATCATTCTGTCCTGACAGTTTAAGTAATTCATTTGCTTAACTATTCATTTTACTACTTTATATATATATATATGTATATTTTTCAAAATTGGCTGGCTTCCCTAAAAATAAGTTGCTGAAGGAGAAAATAAATATGCTGTTGGTTGCACTTACAATGGTGCCATTGTGCAGAGCAGAGCAAGGATCATTTCCAAACGGCCTCAGGTGAAATCTAATGGGAAACAATTTCAAACTGGTCTGAGTTCATTGGTAGAAAGAATGTGTCTTAGATAAACATCTGATCCAAGTTATATACTACTCAGTATTATTCCTTCTCTGATTAAGTTCTAATTTTTTTTTTATTTTAATAAATATTGTTGCATTGGCCAGTTGGAATAAGGAGCCTGTTATATTGTCTTTAATGTGGATTCTATAAAACTGGTTGTTTGCAGGTTACTCTGATTTATGGGGTTGCTGCAGCTTTTTCTTATTACTGAAAATGGTCGTTTTCTGTAAACTGTTTCTGAAGGAGAGGATCCTGGGCATTCTGCTGTTCTCCTAGCGATGGCCTTGCACTCAGTTTGCACTTTGGAAGAATATGCAGTGTTAATTAATATTTGTTTTGGTCGAGGACTCAAATTTATTCCTCGTATGTTTACAGGAGAGCTCTGATCTTCCTGCCTCCCTGCTCTTAGCTCAGCATAAGGACAGATCTACTCAGCTAGAAATGCAGCTGGAAAAACCCAAACCTGTCAAACCAGTCACGTTTTCCACTGGCATCAAAATGGTAAGATTTGCTTGGTTTTGGTATTTTTTTTTAAATGCCTTTCAGAAGATTCAGGATTTCCTCATATGAAATTCAGAGATTGTTTAAACCTGATTTGCATGTTACATGAAATAGTCTGTTTTCTTCCAATTAAATAAGTTATTAAAAATTAATTGAAGAACTTCATCATCCTTCTAGTTGGAATATTGTGATGACCCACCCAGAAGGGTCATCACAAATATATGGAATGTTTTCATTGCACAGTTGTCAAAAAACAAACTTTGCCTCTCTCCCTGTGAAGTTGTGGTGTCCTTGAATTATTTTTCTCATTTATGTGTCAATTCTGGAAGTTAAAATTTTGGCAGTTCAAGAATCATCTGCACTTTGTTCAGGTTTATTTTGAGCCCTGGAGTAATCCGTGAGTATGAGACTGACAATCTAGAAAATGATGCCAAGGTTAAGGACTCTACTTTCATTGTTATTTGGCTCAAGGAATCAAGAAATATTTTTTGTAAATGTGTCACTGTGAGGGTGGCAGCTGAAGATCTCTGAGCATTCCTGTTCTGTGTCATGACATGGTACAAGAACACACCAGCCTGTGTACATAAATGTAAAGCTGGGGCTGGGAGCACGAGTAACTGGTCTTTTCTGCACGTTGCTGGTTTTCTGCTTTGTATTGTTTCAAACCTCTGCCCTTTTTTTAGACTTGTGTTTTAGAATTGTTAATGGTGAACTGAATGTCTTGAAAATAACCAACACTATCTATTCTCCTCAACAAACCAAGAAGTAGCAAAGCAAAAATCTGTGCATCAAGCTGGTTTCCTATTAGTAATTGATTTATTTTTGCCATGAATATTTGTGCTGTGTTCATTATCTGTCCAAGTGTTCACAGTGTGGAAGCATTTGCAGCTTATTTTTTCAAAAGCAGTGTCAGTTTTTGCAAAGCTGTGCGGATTGTTTTCTTGTTTTCCTGTGGTGTAAATTGATCTTCTTCCTATTTCTTTTAAAATCTAACAGTCTGGGGGAGATTGATATGCTTTGTGAGAGATTTTCTGTCTGTGTAGAAAAGCTAGTGGACAGAAAATGCCTGTTGTTCTATATAAAAAATACTCTGTCTGAATACCTGTCCTTTTTCTTGCTGTTAAAATACATTGTCAGAATTTCTTAAAGCTGTGGCCTTTCTGTGGGAAAAGGAAGATCAGCTTATGGATGTGATGAGGGCAGTGGAAGTATTTTCTAATTAATTTAAAAATGAATATTAAATGCAGTACGTGGTAGTGGACATTTGAGATCTGCTGCTCTAAGTAAACTTCATCCAGGAATGGTGAAAGACTTGGATGAACAGATTCCCAGCAGCAGTACATTTAAATCCTAATGTTTGGAATAATAGGGGATATGCCAGGTAACTAACTGCTAATTCATCAGTGTTTAGAAAATATGAATAGATAAATAATTGAATTTGTTCAATCCCAGGAAACAAAAAATACATTGCCCTGACTGATTTTAGTGCTAAATTGAAAAAGAAAAGTTTGACTCTACTTATTTCTATTAATGTTTTTTAACAGTAAAGTTAAGGATAGAAGTATTTGAAGTTGGTGACTATTATTTATGGAAAATGGGCTGCATCAGAAATTTTACACCAACAAAATTGCAGGTTTTGTTTAGAAAAATGAATGTTTCCTTATTTTCTTTACAGGTGCTCGATTTATTACATGACATAATTTAAAAAAATACATAGAAATTATATTACACAACAATAACAATATTGATACTCTGCACAATAAATGGATGAGCTGTCTAACATTGTAATTTTTGAAGAAGTTGGTTCCACAGCCTGGGAATGGTGCTGTGGGTGTTCTGCTGGGAGGCAGCTCGGTGCTTGGAAGCAGATGTTGAATTTCTGTGGATGATGTGCAAATTGGCAGTTTACAGGGTCGCTTTGACAAATTGGCCTCATTTGAATGAAATGTGTTTTAATATGGCTAAATGCAGAATGAGCAATAGAAGAGTAAATAACAGGCTCTGGGAAGAGCATTTGAGAGTTCAGCTAAGCAAGTAAACCAGTCTGACCCTCAGCCACAGCGTGTATGGGGGGCCTTGGGTATGTGAATAGTCCAGCAATAAATAGGAAAGGACTTCTCCTTCTGAATGCAATATTGGGAAGAGCTGTGGCCTGCAGGGTTCTGCTGGCTGCGTTTTGTGTGCAGAAATCACAAAGAATGCAAAGAGGAGCCACACAAGTCCATTCAAAGGCAGAAAGATCTGCTCTGTGTGCTGCAGTCTGCCTCTGGTTTGGGAGATAGTTAAGGTATGACTCAATTTACAGTAAGTACCTCCTTAGCACAGCACATGCCAAATCTGAGCAGTGCAGCATTAAATGTAGCAAGAGCCAGTAACCTTAGTTAAACAAATACCATCTAAATAGGAACTGGAGGAATGAATAAGACCTAAAGTTCACACAATGTTCTGTTGGTTAATTGGCCTTTCTCGCTGTTAAATTTGGCTCTGGAATGCAACAAAATGCCCAGTTCTTGATGTTTTCCGATTCAGATTGGGGTGCATCTCGGAAAGTTACTGTAGTAATCAAATGCAAATTTGCTGGCCTTGGAGCAGGGTTAGTTTTGTGAGCAGCAGTTCTGCTCATTGCACATGATCCATGAAGGTGTGCTCTAGTGACAGTGTAAGGTGAATTCCCACCCTGCACTCACCTTAGGACATGCTTATTTGCCAGGCTGAGTGTTTTTCTAAGAACCTGAGATCCTCAGTCCACTTGTTTTGCGTAGGTGTCCTCGTGAAGTGGGTGGAGCTTTTGTTGTACTCTTTTGTAGCTGCCTTGGTTTTGTTCCCCTCTAAATCATGGGGTTCACACCCCTCCTATTGGTGGGGGCAGCCGTAGGGCAGTACTGAAAATTTATTAAGAAATACAATTCTAATTAATGCTCTGGCACATCAGTTCTGCAAATTCAGTACATTTCTGTGAAAAGTCTGGCTTGTGCTCACTGTCAGAGGTTTAGCAGTGCACATTTAATGAATCACTGTGTATGTCCTTCCCCCGAGCTTTTATTTTTTCCTAATAGTTTGGCCACTGACCTTTTCTGATGGGTGTTTTCCTCTAATTTCGTTTCAAAAGAAGGGAAGCCAGATAGAGCTGGCTAAGATACTGGCTGATCCAAACCTGGTGTTTACACCAAGGCTATGAAAATATGCCACTTGTGGCAATCCACTGAGGTTGTTTTCAGCTTGAACATGAATGTTTTTCCTTGGTCAGAGATGTTCTTCTGCCTGACTGCTAATCAGACATGTTTCTTGGTGTCTGAGTTGGGAGCATGTCCCTTCTAGTCTCCTGGGCAATGCTCAAGGAAGTTGGCTCATTTAAGGTGTCATATTAGTGCTGTGAGTTCCTCTGCTTGCAGGGGGAGGAGGGAAGGTCTTTCCCTTGTAAGCTAAGCAAGAGCATCCCCTATAGCATGAGACAGACAATTAGCTCATGGGGACAGGGTCTCCTTCACTTTTCCTTTTGTGAAATACCTTTTTTTTTTCTTATTTCAAGTGGAAGCAGTTTTTCCTCTGTAGCCTGCTCTTTAACTTTTTGAGTAAATTCTATCCTCTGTGCACCAAGCTTATGTTCCAAATCAGTCAGTTTGGTTTACCTCTGTGAGTGGGGGGAGGGAGACAGTGCTGCCAGGCTTTTTTCCTTACCACGTTCATCATATTAAGAGACGTACTTTCAGCACATCTGAATATTTAAAACAGTCTTATTATATCTAATCTCGAATCAGAGTAAAGCTACAAAAGAAACTCTAGCAATTTTAATTGCTGCAGTAGCGCTAAAAATGAGATTTCCTGTCAATTGTGGTACTTCAGACTTTAGTAACTGTGAAAAAGAGCAAAGTTTGTCAGAAATGAATGATGTTTCCAGCATTTGTAGGGCTTGTCAGGAGGTGCAAAACAAATCTAAGGTCTGGCAAGGGAACCATTGTTCTCTCTATTGGTGAATGTAATGACTATTTTTGGTTGTCAGGTAGCTTTAATGTGGAGCTCGTTTTAAGGTGTAAAAGAGATGCTCGTATGTATTGCAGACAAACTGCAGTTTGCAAATGCCACAGGAATTGTGTTACATGAATTTAGTTTCCTTCTTATGTCTTTGGTGTTTGCAGAACTGTAGAAGGCTTTTCTGTGTCTGTGCTTCACCTCACCATTGTGGTTAAAAATGCATAGAAATGTGGATGTATTTGACTCCTCTTTACTTTGTTGAACTGGGAACACAGAACCTTTGAGCCTGTGGCCCAGCTGGTTTCCATGTTTGTAGAAAATCTGAGAGCCTTAGGCTGGCTCAGCTCGTGCATCTATCTCCAGCACATTTTGGGCTGCCTGCCTGTCCCTTTTCTGTTCCTTCCAGTTCTGTAATGTTTCTTTTCTCCTTTCCTCCAGCCTCCCAGGGCACTTAGCCTGTAGTGATGGTATTCTTGGAGTAATCTCATGCAGTTAAAAAACTCAATTGCCTCTAATTGGATTGCCCAAAAATGCTGGAAAACAACATAGGTGTCCCCCTGGCATGCTCCTGCTTGGGAGAGTTTCCCTTCTTGCCTTTTATACCCAAATAACCTCAGATTTACTGTAATGCATCATTGGTTTTCCCATTCTTATCATCGTTGCTATTTTACTACTTAATAGTGGTGGGAATATTTATTAATAGAACTATTAGTGTGGAGTGCTGTACGTGCTTTATCATTACCAAGATGGGTCCCTACCCCAGCAAATTTGCAGTTTAAATAGACGTGTCAGGGAGGGAGGGGAACCAGATGCCCGGCGGGGATGTTCTCACCCAGGATTAGACAGCAGAGCAGGGGAGGAAGGAGGAATAGGATCCAGCCCTACGGAATTCCTAACCTTGTGGCTCTTCCTGAGCCAGGCTCCATCTCCTGTCAACAGCACCCCTGAATGGCAGCGAATTAAGAGTGAAATATCTTCTCCAGCTACTGCTTCCCTGTCTAAATCACAGGAGCGGTGTTAAATATAACTTTGTGGCTCTGAATATTGCCCAGATTTATTCCAGTTGTTGCAGTTTCAGGTTATTAGTGGCTGGATGCTGGCGAGAGCAGTCTGCAGCCTGGAGCAGCCAGAGCTTGCAGGAGGGAGCAGTCATAGAACCAATATTTCAGAGGCATGGATTTGTGTCAGACACAGGATGTCTAGGACACCTCAGGAATGTGTGTTACCACTAAGCTGCACATAACAAGTGTCAGGGAAGAGATTTTGTGCAGTGTTACACTTGCAGTGTTATTCTGATGGGAAATGATGTTCTTATTTTACCTTTTGTGGGGCTATTTCTTTTAAAACATTGACCTCATCAGCTCAGGTCGAATTAACTGTTCTTTATTATTGCCTTTTCCTGCAATATTGTTTCCTGTGCAAACAACTGCTCAGCGGCTGCTCCTGTTTTTCAGTCTGTTTCTTTTATAGCTCGCGGAGCAATTATCCAAAATCCTGTTCCAAACTCCAAAAAGTCTGTCAAAATAGCTTTTTAATCATTTGTGCTCCTTCAAAGTTGCTTAGACATATGCCAGGTACTCTGAGGGAAGTGAGGTGCGTGTCACACTGTGGTTTAGGCTACAACTGTTCTGCAGCTCCTGAGGGGGCCTTACTTTGCCAATTGTCACTGCTCTGGTTTGGTTGGTTGGTTTGTTGGTTTTGGTGCAGTGTGTTTTAGTGTGTGTGGGGGGGTTGTGCCGGGGCTTTTTTGGGTGCTTTTAGTGTTTGCCTGAAGTTAAAAAAAAAAGCACTCAAGGCTTCCTTCACTGTTAGCTCAGCTGGTCTGTCTTCAGACTGAAATGCTTCAGATGGAATTGATTTCTTTGAGATGAATGCCAGTTTGAGTTTAATTGGTATTTTGTTTTTAATCTTCATTTGGCTCGTACCATGCACATTTCTCTTTTACAGCTGGGCGGAATGTTTCCCTCTTTGCAACTCTTGGTATTTAGAATCACAGCAAAATCACAACATTTACTTTCAAGAGTAACTGGTGTGTTTGGGCATATAGATCCTTTTGGAATAGATGTATTTGTTTGGAGACTTTGCATGTAAAGGTGAAATTTCCAGTGGCACTGAGCATTCTGTGTCTCTGTGCCTGTGTGTGGTGGCTGTGTCTCAGCTCAGACACTCTGGGCTCATTGGCAGTGCCGTGAAGCAGAATCTCTTTCCAGAAGGAACCCAAATGCCCCAGTCAGGGGAGTCACAGCACTTTCCAGGGGTACCCAGGGAAGCAGCATTCCTGCCGAGCAGCTTCCCTGGAGCAGAGATTCACTGGGGGTGCACAGAGCCCCGGGGCAAGTGCGATTCTGCAGTTGCTAAGCACCATTTCCTGATTCCTAGTCAGACTGTGCGTGGCATATTGCTTTAGCATTGAATTTTTGCCATCAGTAACAGTGTCTTGTTTTTAACAATGAGCATTGATTTGCTAAGAAGGATACTATTTCTGAAAAGGAGAAAGGAAAAAGAAATCGTGGCTGCTGGATCTCTACTGTTGCTGACAATATGTGGACATAGAGTTCAAATATATAAACTGAGGGACACCAAATATGCTGGATGATGTAACTCAGGTTAGGACTAGCATGCTGGATTTAAAAAGTGATCTACAGTCCCGTGACCCACCTACTGCTCCCTTAAATCTCCTAAGTTTATAAATACAATATGACTGCAACTTCCGAGTAACTTGATGGAGAATGATTAGCAGTAGTAAATACATTTGTCATGCTAAATCTCCAGCCCTCTGTTTAAATAAAGATGTTTTGTTAAGAGTCAAGCACATACATGCTGCACTGTGCTTTGAGTTTCTGAACTCTGGTTTTGAAGTGTGTGCCAGATAAACTTTATTTAAGTGATCTATCATCAGAATGCTTCCTGTGCACTCCAGCCCATGGACTGAAGTTTGAAACATTAATTGGGTTCTGGCCTTACTAAGTAATTACTGTTGTATCAAAGTGCATAAACATTCAGCACATGATGTTGACTTAATGAATTTTGTTCCTGATGTTGGTAAGAAATGTTTCTGGAGGAAAAAAGGCAAAGTAAATGACAGTATTTGTTATTTCCCCTCCCTTCATTTACACAGCAATGGCCTTGGAAAAGGAGACTGTATTTTGAAAGTGCAGTGCTATGTCTCCCCATAGCTCTCTGCAGGATTTTAGTTTGGAATGCCTTAGGAAATATGCTGTAGCTGAAATGAATCTGTTTGGTGGACAGACATAATCAGAACTGCTTGACTTGATTCGCTTTTATGGTTGGGCTCTCTGATACTGCTCCATTAAAATAATATTTGTTCATTTGCTTTAAGGCTCCTTTACATGGCTAAAGCAGCACATGTTTATGTACACATATTAGTATAAATACAAATTAGACCCATAAGTTTGCACAGCTGTAATGACTGGAATTCAGTAAATGAAATAGTGCCAGTGGTGTTAATTGTACAGGAGTGAATGGCATGACCAGTGTGCTTGCTAGTTAAAGTGTCTGTGGCCAGCAGTGGAGCAGATCTATGCTTTAGCTCTCACTTTTTGGAATGGAGCTATTCGTAGGGTTAGGCAGTTTTTTAACTATCTCTCTCTCCTGTTTGTTTGTTTGTTTGTTTGTTTGGGTTGGTTTGGGTTTTCATTTTGTTTTGTTTGTGATTTTTAGTGTCCTGTTTGATTTTTGGAGTTGCTCAAGAGCTTACTTGCATGCTTGACTCTTCCCCACCAGTTTTCAGAGGACATTTCTGTGACCTGCAGCGTGTTCTGGCCCCATGAAGGCTCATAGGGAGAAGGCTGCTGGAAGAGTTCAGCCAGGTTGTCATTTGCTTCCTTGCCTATATGGGAGCAGGCACTGGGGAAGAACAGCAGGAATAAGCTTCAGGCTCTAATGTAGGATGCCCAAATTCCATCCCAAGCAGCAGCCAGACCTGCCACTAGCTAAGATAGCACAAAGACACGTTGTAGAGTAATCTCAGGAAAATGCCATTTAAATCAGCCTGAGATCCTCCTGTTTCTGAGTCTTACAGCTCTCAATGTACCTTTGCTTGAGTAGGTGTTACAGTGAGCAATAAGGAGAGATCTGACTGAAAGAAAGAAGGTGGCTGAGAGGAGAGTCCAAAAAAACAGCTGGCAGGGAAATAAAGAATAATAAAAAGTTTCTCAATCATTGTTTGTTTTGGAAAGATCGTGCTTTAAGCACATGGAAATACTTTACACATTTGAGAAGTGCTGACTTCCTACATGCCTTGTGAAGGAACAGCAAATCATTCATATAATGTAAACACATTTATAGATTGTTCCAATATAACTTTTTTCGGTGCTGCTGCTCTCTTTAACAAGATACAATTCAGCGCAGACATGCTCTTTTGATGCTGTACTTTGGCCAAGAGTTGCAAACATCATAAACATTAAATATTAGAGTTTGTGCTAAATGAACGTTGCAAAGTTATTGAACCACACTTTTAATGCAAAAAGTGGTTAAACAGTGCTGTTTGATGCACTGTTTAAAAGTAAACACATGAGAAGGTAGTGCTGGAGTGAAATAGAAAGAAATAGCTTGTCCAAAATTTTAGGTATAAACATTATGTCTTGATAGGGATGATAAAAAATGGGAGTGGATGTGCCAAAAGTAGGCTGTTCTCTACCTCTTTGTAGGAGCTTCTTATGTCCTTGAAGATGACTATGTAAAGAGGAGTTCACAGAACTAAGTATTTTAGAATTTAGGTCTTAAAAACATAGTTCAGGCACTTTAATTGTCATTTAACAATAAAAACATTGATTTCTTCTGCAGATGGTTGGTAGACTGTCTCCAGTCTTACAGACTGGATGTGAAATGACATTCAGCTGAGGAGTTTTTAAAAAGGAATATTCTTTTAAAGAGAGCAGCAAGAACATTTAAAGAACTGTAGTAAGATCAATGAAGTATTTGAAGCCATTTAGGGAAGCTCCAGTACATTTGTATATGTGCACAGAAGTATGTGTGACCTTTCTGCCATGATCCTTTTCTTTCTTAGCAGTTGTCTCATCTGTGAGAACATCACACGTTTTCTTCTAATCTTTTCTTCTGTTGCTGCTGATCAAAGCAGTTCAGTGTGTCATTCCTTCACCTTCTCTATTGTGTACCTGGAGGAGTGCTGGTGACCTGGAATGGCAGAGCAGGGATAATGGCTTTGCAGATTCCTCTGAGTCAGCACTCAGTTGGGCCATGTCTGTTTGTCTTGCTTTGAGAGACTTGCCTATTAAGGCACATGTGTGCAGACTTACCTCACAGCCTGCTTTCACCCCTGCTTATTACATTTCTCAGTGAATTAGAATCCGTTTGTCATTGTGGAGTGTGTTGATCTCGCAGCACAGTTAAAAGATCTCCCATATGCCCATATTTTCTTCATTCCCTGTTCTCAGGGCCACCTTCAGATAAACTTTGGGTAAGCACAGCCTACAACTGGCTTTTCTGGAATTTTTGGCAGACTTGGTTGTACAAGGAGAGCCAAGAGGAGGATGAGGAATGGCTGTAGTGGGAGGCAGTTGCTGGAAGAAATACAGCAGGGAAATCAGTAACAAGTGCTGGCAGCAGCAGCAGTGGTGCCATGCTGGAGCATGGAATCAGGGCTGCTGGGGAAGGGGAAACACGGGGTGACAGAGGAGACAGATGGAGGAGGATGAGGAGACTTGGATGTTGAGGTGCTTTGGGGAGAACATGGGGGGACATGGGACAGTTGGCAGAAAGGTGGGTGTGAGTGGGATGGGAGTTTCTAGCAGAAAGGCTGAGTGGTTTCTGCACAAGGTCAAGAATTAGAGGGAAGCTCTGGGGCAAAAGGATTTGGGAACCTGGGGATTCTGGTACTCATCAGTCGTGATCAGTTCCTGTGTAAGAATCCCATTCTCTGAGGTCAGCCAGGCTGGTGTGTGTGCACTCGTGTGGCTTCCAATGTGACACACACTCACATGTGCTAACCAGGTCCTGGCTGTAGGTAGGGGTCAACAGGCAGGACGTGTTTCCTGCAGCATCTTCAGTTT
The DNA here is from genome assembly GCA_008694505.1 of Cyanoderma ruficeps. NCBI lineage: Eukaryota > Metazoa > Chordata > Aves > Passeriformes > Timaliidae > Cyanoderma > Cyanoderma ruficeps. The sequence continues at coordinate 46,850,908 of VZDJ01007753.1, read as the reverse complement.
TGTCCAGGGTCCACCAGCCTTACTGATAAATTAATTAGCAATATATTGATTTCTTATGAAGAAAAAATCATCAGTGCTTTGGTTGGGGCTGTGCTGAGTGTTTTCTGCACCTTAGCTCCTGCATAAGTGCACACAGCAAATGAATGAATGTTTGCTACAGGGTTTCAGAGAAGTCAAAGGGGACATTTGTAAATCAAAAATCCATTAAAAAATTAAGATGCATTTCAAAGGAGCTCTTGGGGGCTCTAGTTTTCAATAGTCATCACTAACATCCAAGGTGCATCTGTCCATCTAGGGTACTTGAAAAAAGAGATAGTTGGATCAAAGACACAATGTTTTGTAAGGAGACTTCAAAAGTAGTTTTCCTTAAAAATGTTTGTTCAGGTGCAGAGGGTGAGAGAGAGGAATATTGTTGGAGGCAATCAGTGTTGGACATCAAAAGGTGGATGTCCCTATATATATGTAGTGATTGTCAGTCAGGGTGTCTCTGGAAAGGAATATTAATAGCATTGACTAGTGAAGAAACAAATTGCCTTCATGAAGAAATGCCTTGGTCTTTGAAAGTTTGTTTTATCCTCATGCCTCTTAATATTTTGGGTTTGTTGGGGTTTTTATTTTAAGGGCAAGAAACATAGATAATGGAGTATATTGAAGTAGAGAATTGACTGGTTTAGTTTATTGTTTTGCTTTGCCTGAACACAGTTGCTACACAGGTGACTTCTGTATTTGGGGGAAATGCAAGACTTGGGTGTAGCTTGTGACCTGTTACAGTTCAGCAGAATGTGTGGCAAAGCAGTAAAATCCTCTGCCTCTTGCAAAGTCACTAATAACATGGTAATAGGCTGTGTTTTATGCAGGCTTCTTTTTTAAAATACGAAGTACTAGAGAATATTGTGACTACAGAGAAAGCTGCTTTGACTCACTTAGACAAATGTGTGCCGTGGTATGGGCAGGAAATGGAAGGACAGAGAGCACATGTGGAACCATCTATCTAAATTAGCTGGATGGGGGCCAGGAGACTGGAACTTGCAACATTTGCCATGATTAGTAGAAAATGAAATGGTGGTTTTGTGTAAGAATAATGATTCTTGTATTATTCTGGGCAAGTGAGGTAGATCCTGCAGCACACAGATGGAACATTTAAAGGTGGTGCTTGTGGAATTGGAGGACTTTGAAAAGGTAAGTAGTTTGGAGGGAGGAACAAGTTAAAAGTAAGGGCTGTGCACAGGAGAAAAGCAGCATATATATATATTTAGGTCTGAGGCCCATTCTCCTGTTTCATCTCTTGAAAGAGAGGCATAAATAAATAGAGCATCACTCCCTTCTCCAAGGCATAGAGAGAGGGATCACAGAAACGTGATCCTCTGCCAGTCAGTCAGAGGCAGTGCTCCAGGAACCAGGGGCTGCTGGGCTGGGCTGTGGGGACGTGCTGACAGATCTAAAGGGGTGGACGTGGCCACCTGATCCTCCCCATCCCAAGGCCTGTGTTTGGTACCTGTGCTGCATGGCTGGCATAAAGCAGAAAAGCCACATACATCCCAGTCTGTAATGGTTCCCTGTGATAGCCCTTTGGGTTCAGACAAGCAAAGCTGGAATAATCGATTAGCAAACATTTGAAGAATTTTCTGCCTTTCTGAAGGGTTGGCGCTATCTTGGCCTTGCCTGCATACCAAGCATTCCCCTTCGTGCTTGTTTACAAGAAAACATGATTAGGATTTTCTTTTGTTATGGGGGAGAAAAAAGAGGGCTTGCCTCGAGAGCTAATGGGAGAACAGAGGGGATTGCAGTGGGAGTTTCATCCTTTCTTTGACTTCACCCATTTGGTTTCACTTACGCACCTTAATCTGCCACTTGGTGGGATGATGCCACATTGAATTCCTGTTTAGATAGAATCTGAAGCCTAGACAGGGTTAGGCCAAGAATTTATCACATATGAGGCCCTTCTAAAATCCATTTGGAATATGGAGTAAAAACTATCCCAATCTTTAAGATGCAATTTATATTAAAGCTTAATGTGGCAGTTTAGTTTCATTGATAGTGTTGTCTACAGCATTTGCTTTGTGCCAATTTTTAACCTGTTTTGTGTCTGGTTAATTAAATGGATTTGAAATACAAAATTAATCAGATGTGTCACTTTTAAAGTAATATAAATATTCTTGAAGAGTGTTGTACCCATTTAGCTGTTTGTTGCTTTTAAATGGTAACCAATTTGAGGTTTAAGTGCCGGGTATAACTTTGGCGTTGTGTCTCTATCATCTAATTGAAAAATCTTTGGATTTTTTTTTTTAAATCCTGAATAAAGTATTGGGAGGATAAGGGTTATTTCGGTTGTTATGAAGACCAAAGCATAAATGTAGCTGCACTTAAGTTTTTATTTGGTTTATTTATGAAGAGGCAAAGTACATAGCAACTGCAGCTTTTCAAAATGTGAAATTTCTACTGTAGGCAGAAAGCTCCTTTAGAACTGCACATACTTTATCTTCGTTGTTAAATGCAGCACTTTACAACCATGCTGGTTCACCTTGTATTGTTTTCAGTCTATCTTTTCTCACTGGTAGCCTCAGACTTAGAAATGAAGGAGAGGACTGTGGTGGAGGTGGTAGAGATGGACCTATGGGGGGAAGTGAATTTAGAAAGTAAAAAACCACTGCTGCATGTTCTATTTGGAGAAACTTCTGCCTGCAGCTCTGGAGCTGTGAAACTGCAGTCTGGACCTGGGAAAGGTGGGAGAAGATTGTGTTTTCATGTATCTTTTGCACAGGGGATTTTTTGCTGTTGTCTTTGGTTTTGCTGGCGGAAAAGGAAGCTGGAAAGCCAAGGGAAGGCCAGCTGACACTTTTAGGAAGGGGAGAGAGAACCCCTACCTCCCAAGGCCTGTGGGTGACAGGGAGAGACCCACACAGCAGGTCTTTGTTTCTGCAGTGGGAGGGATGTGTGTGTGCACTGTCAATTGTCCATGACAGCTGACAGTGGGGGGAGGGAGCTTTAGAGGGGAACTCCGAGATTTGGATCAGGGAATGTGAGCTTCAGTCAAAATGCTTCAGTTGCGGTTAATACCGAGTGACTTGCAGCTAGTTGGAACATGATTTTTGGATTGGAATATCAAGGCAACTTAGGTTGAGTGGTTTTTTGTTATGGTTTCCCTACCTTCCCTAGCAGGGCATGTTTTGCTGAAGGATCAATTGGAAAACCTGGAGGAATGTGGATGATGACAGGGTTAGTATTCTGACCACTCTGGCAGACTCACTGAGTTTATAAAGTCTACTCCTTTCACTATTGTTTTATGCTTTTATATTTTCTGATTAATGGAATCTTGAATCTCTTTTTAATTACTTGCATAAGGTCACACAAAGTATTAAGCTAAGGCCATGGAGAATAACTTTGTAAATTCTTACTGCTCTGAAATCTAATTAAAAACCTGCAAACTTCATCATTCATCATTTTACCATAGGAGTGTATTTCTTAAGGAGACAGTCTAATATCCTGCAGCAACTTCATGGCATTAAAAAAATAATTAATGGACCCTTTTAGGGCAATGTGTGTTGCTACAATGTGGAATAATACTTCAGTGTTGTAAGTGAATGGTGTGCTAGGAAACACTAATCCCTTGTGTATAGTAAGAGGAAGTATGAATATTACTTATTAATAATAATGTAAAACACCTTCACACACATGCTTTTTCCTGGGCATGTTTACCTTTTTGTAAACAACAGCAAATTTTAATTACAGAAAATTGGTGAGAAGCAAGAGGGATTTGTGTAATTAAGACGATCTGTTTATTTAAAAGTCTTCAGAAGTTGTAAGAGATGGAACTTAGCTGTATGTGAGGGATGAATGTTGTGCAATAATGCCCCTTCATTCCCCTTTCATAATAAATCTCTGCAGAGTATTCATCTGAAGGGCTGGATGCCAAAAAGAACAGGTTCGACTTGTCTGTGAGGATTTACACCACAGTGAAATGCACAACTGCTTTTGTAGAGGTCATTGTGAAGGTCACGGAGCCAGTCCGCACCGCTGAATGGGAGCAGCCTGGAACAATGGTGGGACTGCCTGAAATCACTGCTTCAAACCTCATCTCAAATGGAGCAATAAGCTGGAGTCCTTAAAACACATGGCTTCAAAACATGTAGGCTGTTTTGCAAGAAATAAACAGTCTCTTTGGTCGTGGTTTGCATCTCCTACCCTCTGCTGAATGTGGCTCCGAGCTCAGAAAGCAAGAGTGTGCCCATTTCCTGACAATTAACATTGAAATAACTGTGTGTGTCTAATATAAACATCCTCAAACCATTAATAATTGCCTCTGATCAGGTTAAAAAAAAACAAAAACAAACCCACAACGATACTGAATTTAAATACCTGAAATTTGGGGCACCCCTTTTTTTACAAATAAGGTCTGAGTTTGACCATACGGTCGCTATGTCTTTAAATAAAAGATGATGATCATTTCAAATGGCAACCGGCCATCAGTGGGGTTTAGTGCAGAGATTAATTAGTAAACTTTGGAATGCGCTACAGCAAATGCAGCTGATTGGCAATAGCATGTGGAGCAGCAACTGGTGGAAAGCTGGTGCTGCCGAGCAGCAGAGGTATTTCCAAAAAGACTTAAGGGTGCTGTGATGTGCTGTGCTTTAAATGGCGCTGTGCTGATTGCATCAAACCACCGGTTCTGTGTTCATGCAGTTTGGTAAATGCACGGATTAGAGAAATCTGGTGTGCATTTGGAAAGAAAGCAAGCTTTCTTGTGTTGTTTTGATAAGATGAGGTGCACCCCGTGAATAAAGTGATGCCCCTGGACATTAGTTTACCGGGATTGTGGTTTCACCGCAGTGCATTTTACAATTTTTTTAAATTAAGAAGGGAAATGTTAAATGCTAAGATAAGAATTACTCTAAAAAGACACCAACACGATTATGGACAATTCAACGGTTACTGCAGTAAAATATTTCTTAGAATTCTAGTCCACTTTTTAAAATTCTACAGATTTCTAAGTATGTGTGTCTGCATGATTTATAATTGCTTACTCTCTTCCTTTTAAAGTTTTCAATGCATGATTAGAGAAATTTGGAAACTTCCTCTGTAGGTTAACTTTCTAAACAGGTTTGATCTATTTGGTATGAGTAATGGACCCCATTATGTATAGTCCCTAGTGGGGTTGTTTTCTCAACTTGTTTTGCCCATGGGGCTCAGATAATAAACTTAAGGTGATTTATATAATAAATTACTAATCCTGAGATATTATTTGGAAGCCAGATATACTTTTAAAAATCTATCTTAGTAATGTTATATTAGTCTTCTGATGCCCACCTTCATTTAGAAAGTGATGGTCAAACATCCATTTAAACACCAATACCGGTAGGTTTTTGCTTTGGAAATGCCTCAGGCATGTGGATTAGCCTGGTGAAATTCATCTGGCTGCATGTGCCTCAAGTATTGAGCTAAAGTCTGCCCTTGTGAGCTAATGGTATCGCTGAAATAGTCATATAAATTTTTGATACAAACCTAGCGGAGGTGCTTGATCTCATAAGATATGGATCACCCTGGCTTTGACCCAGAAAACCCTTAAGCGTGTGCTTTGAAATGAATCAAGCCTGTTTTCCTCTTGGCTTAACCCTCAGCTCTGTGACCTGGTCCTCGTTGCAGTTCGGTCCCTGGGGCCATCCGTGTTTCATGGTGGCTCTGCGGCCCCAGCAATGGCACACGTTGGTGTTTGGTACCTGGGTACAACCTGCTCCACTTCCCAGCTGCTGGAACAGCCCGTGCGAAGACAAGGAGTGGAGACTGGGGTTGTGAGGGTGCTGGTTGTTCCTCTGGAGGCCTGTTTGTGCAAGCCTCTGCTTCCTAGAGCGTGGTGTTTATTGCCATAGGTAATTGCAGCGGATGGGCTCAGTTTACGCCATCAGGTTTAGGCTTGCTTGGCTTTGTTGGACTGGACTTGTAGGCCACGATCCAGGCGAGGTAATCAGAATGTGACTGCTCCTTTGGCTTTGTGAGGCTCTTTGTGTGCTGGGAGCTGGGTAGTTTTCTAAGCTGAATCAGTGATGCTGAATCTGGGTCTAAGCCCCAGGTAAATGTATGATAAAATTTTCTGATGGCAAATAAATTTGTTAGCTTGACATGCCCCTAAATAATTCCCAAAATAATTCGTGTGCACATGATTGGGGCATTACAGAGTTGTGCAAACATTCTACGATTTGTTTAAAACTGTTTAGCTCATGCCCTGGATTATTTGCATCTGGGTGTATCTGTGTGTACACACACAGAGCAGAAACCTCCATGCACATAAAGAGCATCTCATTAAAAACTGCACTATTTGAGCACTGCAATCAGCTAATTACTGAGGTGTGTTTATTTTATTCAAACTGCTGTGTGCATGTACAGTATACGCATCCAAGTACATTGTAGAACATCATGAATAATTAAAAGCAAGCTGTAGCCCTTACAGAAGCAAATGTAGGTACATCCAGTGAAGCATTATCCTGGTTTGCTGCTGGTTCGCTGTGACTCAACTACTGTATGAATTATAGAGTGCTCTCTGTAGCACTTCAGGACTGCCTCTTAGTCTTGGTCTAAATCTGAGATAGAAAAGGTTAAACAAAGTCTGAATTTCTTTGACTTATAGCAAAACAATCCCTGCAGCTCCCTGTTTGTGCTAATACCCTGGAACAGACCAGTGCAGCAGCTGGAGTAGCTGGGCTGGGGGTTAGGTGATTTCATAAGGTGAGCTCCTTTAGGCTCTGTCAGGCTTTTGTTCCTTGTAGGTCTCTTGGTCAGTGTTCCCTGTCCTGGCAATAAATGTTTCAGCCAACACAGCAACAGCTGTGAACAGGAGATGTGAGAGAAAAAAGTTGATGAAGTGTCATGTTTTAACTGTGCCCTGAGATTAATGTGAAACTGAAGGAGAAAACATGGTTTTCTCAGTCAACTACCATTGATAAAAGTTTATGTCCGGAGCTAGGGCCAAGTTTCTTCGGCTGCTGGTGATTTAAAGGGTGATTTAAATTTGTTTGTTAAAGCTTTTTTTAAAGTTTGCAATCTTTTGCTGAAAATATAATTTTACAGAGAGTTATACATCTGAAACTTAATTTTCTTTTTCTTGTCAAATCTTGGACAATTGAAAACAAACCCCCGAAACCCCACCCTGGATTATTAAGCCAAATGTGCCGTGAAAGCTTCTTGAACAGCATGCCTTGGCACGCTGAAATTAATGTGGTTATAGTCCAGCCATGGTGGTGGTGGGGAAAATAACCTTCCAAACTGTCAGCACTTGGGAAAGGAAACACAAAAACCTATTATTATTTATATGTAGTGTAGAGTTTCTGATTTGCTCCCATTGACTTGAGTGATGCGGTATCAGTTACTGCGATGGCCGTAGCGCCGGGTTTGTGTTTCACGTAATGAAGTGGAGCAGCCATGCAGATGCACAGTAGCCCAGCGTGGCTGGATGGATGGATGGATGGCTTCCAGGTAGATGGACACGGGGGCTGGCCAGCTTAGGAGGCAGTTTGCTGTGGTCAGCCAAAAAATCAGCTCTTGCTGGTGAGTCTGGAAGTGTTTGTGTGCGCTGAGTCAGTCTCTTTATATACGGGGGTGATTGTAGCACTGATTAGACTGGAAAGGTTTGGCAAATCCTCCCGGTGTGGGAAGCTCGAGTGCAAAAACTTGTCTAATTTTCTTTATTTAAATCGGCATCGTCCTGCTAGAGGCCTTTTGGGGAGCACATCTGAGTGAACAGTGTTTTAAGTTAACTCAGTGTTCACAGTTAAGGGCAGTTTCAGAGGAAAAGGGGTTACTTTCCACAGGCTTCTGCCGTGTTACATGTGAAGGGACTCAATACTCCTACTACACACATCTTCTTTTGTGAAATCCCTGCTTGAAAGATTTAATATCTTAAAATTTGCTTTATGATCAGCAATTCTTTGAACTCGCAAACAAGAAAGTGTGGATAACTTCAAATATCCATTTGAAGTCTGATTCTGAGGAATGCTTATGTTGATTTTGACCTTAGAATGTGAAGTTTGATCTCTGTCTCAAAACTGCAGTTTTCTAGCGGAAATGTAAATACAGTCTGAACTTTTTTTAGATACCTTTAAAGTGTGCTCTGTCTCTTGAAAACAGGAACTTTATTCCAGAGATCCTGGATATTCTACCCATGGAAACCTATTTCTCTTCATAAGGCCCCAGATTCAGGAGCTGATCTCTAATCAGCAAAGCTCACTTGCATGAGCTTTTGTTCAGGAGACACTGATCTGTGGTGGTTTAGACTGGAATATAACATTTTTGGTAATTTGGTAATTGTGAAGCTTCACAGACTAGAGAAGGGTGAAGGGTGGAAGCTGATTGAGATGATTTAGAGTTTTATATAAGCACATAAAGCTGTAAGTTGTCTTCTTGTGTTTGAGTTTGAAAAGCACTTTTTAACTACTTTGACATCTCGCTTTTATTCTCAAACATCTGCTTTAGATTGTTTGCCATAAAAGTGTAAGAATTAATCTTGCCCTCATTTTTGTTATTGCTACCAGAAACCAAACTATTTTTATTACTTCTTATATAGGGATTTGGACCCTGAACTATTTTCAGAGTTTAGGAGAAAAGGAGTTTGTATTTTATTTCCTTTTCTTTCCCCCTCATGCACCCTTCCCCTCTCCAAGCTTACAGGTAAAGTTAATTAAATCATAGTTTTTAATTGCTCAAAGATGTCAGGGCTTGTAGAACTGTGTAGTAAGTGCTAACTGTCTACTGTGCTTTATTAGGTCCAATACTAAGAGTTTTAAGGGGATTCAAATGATCAGCTTATGTTGGTTTGTTTCTCAGAGCAGCAGCTGCCCTGAGCCAGGGTAAGCATTTGCATCATCTGTGGAGAGCCTGGTACGTATTTTACTGATTGGAAATTATATGTGCAATTCAAAGAAATGAAGACCTTCCTATATGATTAATCCTTTTTGATTAACAAATGTTCTTAATGCTTGTTCTTGGGGCTTCCTTTTCTCTGGGATTGCAGGCTGTTTGTGTTGTTTCCCAAGCAGCAGCCAGTGGCCATGGCATGGGATGTCAGTGCAATCCCTGGTGCCCTTTGAGCAATGCCTTTCCCAACTGAATATTATTAAATGTCAGGGCACTCTGCTGGTGTGGCTTCATGCAGTACTTGTGCCAGAGCATACAGGAATCCTCCTTTCTACAATGGAAGTGTTGTTTTTAAGGCAAAACTGTCTGTTGTAAGCCTACAGCAGGAAATACTCAGGCAGCCTCTCTAACTTGCTCGAAATGCGATGTTTGTGCTGCAGTTGCTTTCACAGCAGTCTCCTCTTTCAGAATCTGTGGCAACACTTGCTCTTTTTTTTATTTCAATGCAAGTGTTGTAGCAAAAAGGTTCGCAACAGAACCAGTGAACAAGACAAAACAGATGAGGCATCTTTTTATTTTATAAACATAAGTACAGCTTTTCATGGACTGAGTGAAGATGCCGTGTGATTTTACTCGTTTTTGCTGCCAGCCTCTATTTTCTCTGAAATTGTAGATTTTTCATGGCAGGAACCATTCCTTTTTCTTTGTGTTAAAGATGCCTTAGATATTTCTGGTTGTGTTTCACGGAGCTAGGAAGCTGTAGCCACTGAAACCAGGGCAATGCAGCAGTCCATGGTAGTTTGTTCATAGGAGGATTTTTGGCAACTCTCTCAGGATCAGGCAAGGTTTACAAACAGGCTTCTTGGTGCTGTGAAGTTCTGTGAATCCTGTCCAAAGGTAAAATTCAGGTGCCATGGGAAGTAAGTACACACAACTTGAAAAGCTGTCATATGTCTGTGATTCAGATTTAAGCATAATTTTGTTATACCTACTTAAAACATAGATGGAAACTTGCATGGAAAGAAACTGAGCCTCTATGGAAGGACAAAAGAGTAAATTTTGTGCACATTAAGAATGCCGTTTCTTCTGCCCCAGGGAGTTTTTTGTTTAGTTTGGGAGAATTAATGTGCATTTTCAAAGCAGTGCCATGAAGTGTGTGTTATGTTTGCAGTGGGTCCCCTCCTGTCCTGGAATAGTTGGTTCATGTTTATTTTTGTGCCCTGCATACAAATAGAGAAAGGCTAGAAATAAACTACTTTTACTTTAAGTAATAATTTCTAAATATATGGCTAAGAATTTTCAGTTTTCATTTAAAATGTTGTACTAAATACAGCCAAGAAGTATTGTGAAGATGTATCACATACTGCTAACACCTGATGCTTTCTTAGTTTTTTAATTTTAGACTTCAGTTTTTCTAAATTCCTTCTTTTCATCTTTTTGCCTGTTTCTAATAATTCACCCTTTCTGTTTTTCTATTCTATTCACGCTTTTCTTTTCATTTGCCGTTATTGTCCTTTTCTTAATATTTTATTCTTTTTTTTTTTGTCTCAGTTGCTCTAAAAACTTCCTGGCTTTCTCTTGCCAGACGATCATCAACCTTTAGTAGTCCCTCCTTAAAATCTAGCTATTCAAGGAATCTCACTTTATTTCTTCCCTTTATCAGGCAGACATAAGCCACACTGAATGTGATTTTCTGCATCTTTATCAACATTTATCTGGGTCTAGGCTGGATGCTCAGTAAAGCAGGGAGTATGCCTCTGACTTCCATACGCACACACAGAGTTTCTCATTTTCTACAGTCTGAGGTCTGCTTTCTGTTTGGCTTTGTTATTTTAAGCAGTGTTTCTTTTTAAATCATCCATCAGACTTTGCATTCCTCAAAAACAGTATTGTGGAGCTGTGGCTGTTTGGATGGGGGAAGCTGCTTTAGAGAATCCCAGGAAAGAGCAGACAGTGGATTACAGTGATGTATGATTCTTTACGAGCTGCTGTTCTTCCAACACAGCAGCTGGTTTTTACAGTTTCCACTGTTCTCCAGGAAATCCTAGATAATTTTCTTGCATAATAGAGGGATCTTATCAGTGTAATACACAGCTTTAGTTCAGCAAAGGAGGAGCACCAGGAGATTCACCTGTGCAGGGGCTCAGGCAGTTGTTTCTGGTTGATGAGTGATGCTTTGTGTTCTGACCTCCACTGCTGTGTCTGTCCCTCTCTCAGTGTTCATGATACACAAAGCGGCATTTGTCATTTATTTCTACTTCATGTCCCTTGAAAAATTAGGTCTTTAATGTGTGTATTTAAAGCAATGTTATATTAAAACGTTCAATCCTGTAATTAGACTGGCTATTGTTGATAGTTGATACTGTGCTTTGTTGATAGCCAAATCGAAATGACCAAGGCTCCAGAAGTCTGATGGTGGAGATGCAACAAAAGTTTGTTTAGTTCTGCTTAGTGCTGTATTACCAACATAGCACACTGAGGACTGGTGAAACAAACCAAACAGAACACGGGCTTTACGTCATCTGTAATGAAACTTTTCTCTGAAAATGGGAAGAGCCTGTGGCTGTACCCTGAGAAGGGCCGTGTAGAGCTCTGTAAAAGCTGCAGTAGGAAAAAAAAAATAATACATGAGCTGATAGTGAGGTTTGGAAATGCAACTGGCATTCCCAGGGTGTCGAATGCCCCCCAGCAGCCAGCTCATGGCAAACAGGCACCAAGTGCAGGGTAGAGGCCCTGGGCACAGAGCAGAAAGAGCAGAGGCAGTTGAGCCGTGTCTGGCACAGTGGCATGCACAGACCTCATTTCTTAGGAGCTGAGACAGACTTGGGAGCAAGATTGAGAAACCAGTGCTGAAAAGCAGGAGTGTGACCCGTGGGCTTATTAGTAACATGAAAATGATACTGTGTTTTAATTCTTCATTCCCTGAAATAACTCTGTCTTGTGTACTGGGCTATCCTTCCAACGGTGGTGGGGATTTTGAGGAAAGCTTGGCAGATCCTGCCAGAACTCTGGGGTCTCCGCTGAAAACAAGAGAGTGACTTGTTGCAGCAAACATCCAGACTATCCCCTGAATCCTGCCCGGGCTGCAGCAGGCAGTGCTGGAGAGGACAGCCCCAAGCAGGAAAGGGCACCGGGCTTTTTTGTGAAGAGAGTAGGCACTAAATCCTGCTCTGGCCCTGAACCAGCAGAATTGTATTTCGCCTTGTTAGATGGACACAAGGCTTTTTTCTGGGAGATTAGAGAAATGGGGCTTTTTGGCAGGAGCTTACAGATAAGTCTGGTCAGGTAATTACTTATGTCAGGAAGTTGTGAAGGAAAATTTTGGAGGCAAGTAGAACTAATGATGTGATTTAACCCATGTTACTCCGTGGTTGATTTCCCAGGTATCTGTGTAACAAATCACATATATCTGATTGTCTTTGTTAATAGCTTCTTCAGTGCTGTTGATCTCTTGGCTTATTTCTGTCATTCCTAAAGAAAGCACATCTTTTAAATCTGTTTTGGCATTTGAAAATCAAATTAAGTTTCTGTGGAGGGGAAAAAAAAAGGTCTAAATTTAGGGAGATTGTTATTAGGCGTCTGAAATCATCTACCACACAGAGAAGGGGGGTTGACAATCTTGTGTCTCTGATCTTGCCATTTGTGGTCAGATTTTGGTTTTGAGATCAGCAGAAAACCTTAATGTTGGTTCTGCTGCTTTCTGGCAGATAATTTGTTCTTTCAGTTTCGCTTCTGAGATATCTTCATCATCTTTTACTTCTCGTAATCAAGTAAATAATTTAGATTTACTGTTGCTTTTTTAAGAGCAGAGAGAACAGTTGATATTTAAGTCTGAAAAAGCTTCACTGGCACAGGAATTTTAGGTCAACGAATAGAATTATACATTTTAGTTTGACATACTTTGTGTTTATTTTAAAAGGCTGTGGAAGACAGAGAGGGTAAAGGTTAAAATAATATTAACTGAGCCCTCCAAATCTATCAGTTTAATTCTCCTTTTCCTGAGTATTACTGTAGTCAAAGTAGTTAATCAGAATCAGAAAGCCACATTAACATTGTTGACGTGGATTCATCAATAGTGAATTGAGAGGGTGGAAACTGGAGGGGGAAAATGAACCCACAACAACCCAGCTTCTGGCTCACACCACACTGCCAATGATACTCACGTTGGTATCTGTAAGAAATTGTCTCAACATGAAATCTTTCTAAAACGTGAATTCTGTTACAAGCTTAACAGTAAAATAGTTTCCTAAGACTGCTTATACTGAAAAATTAATGGAATTTATAGTTTTGTTTTAATGTTCACTTGATAGCATTTGGGTAATTGCTGGCTCAGATGATGGTGTGTTTAAAAGGGTCTTTGTTAACCTCTCTGTCCTGCCATGTACAATGGAAGCAGTGCTGGGGATGTGTTTTAGCAGCATCATGTCCTGGCATCCCACAGCCCTTGGTTCCTCCTTGTCTCCTTCCACCAGGCTCAGGAGAGTGACCTGACATTGAAAAGGGTTAAATAAAAATAACATTGCTGCAAACTGACTTAATGAGACCCAGCGCCAGCGTCGCTATTTCTGTTCTCTGACGCGTGCTGTGGAAGTGGGGTGATAGCAGAGCTCAGTAAGTTCCTAAGCAGAGAGAAATTAAAAAAGCATAAAGATTGGCTCCAGCAACTAGTCCAGCTGCTGCTAGTACAGAAACTTGCCTTGTCTGGACAAGTTTTACTGACCCCAGTCTCTGGCTTCTGTCTCTTGCCTGGAGATGTTTTTGTGGCATAGCTGTTTCTCCTCTTTCCCCTACTAGTGCATTTTTGGTGTCAGTCTCCTTTCTCCTCCTCCTCGGCTCTTGAAAGATTTCTGGGAAGGCTGTCAGTTGTTTCTTTTTTGCTGCTGAGGGAAAGAGGTGAAGGAAGGCAGTGTCATTTTGGAGACAGGAATAGGGAGAGAGGAAAGGACGTGAAGAAGTGTGAACGCTGCAACTTGGGCTGGTATTTTTGTACTCTGAGCTAAAATAACCTCTTTCTGCTAGCAGGCAAATACTGATGTACCTGGCATCTGCCAAGAGTCCCTCCCTAAAACTGTGTGAAAGGTGCACTGATAATTTTGATGTTCTAATAGCCATAATTGTTCCTGAAAGAGTGTTGTTTTCGTTTAAAGTAAGCTCCTTGTTACTGCAAGGGCAGTTCTTTGTGTGTAATCCATGGCTTTTCTTTTATTAATGCCATGTTGTATCACAATCTGAAACCAAAACTGGGCACTGCTTTTGTTTCTTTTTCAGCTGAGAGTTGTCTCAAACAGTCTATCAGCCAGTCGGTTTTGCTTCTAATACAAAGACATTATTCAACCCCCCTCCCAACTGAATCCTGTATGTCTCTCATCTGAACCCATACAGCACATGAATAGAATGTCAGTTGCTCACAAATCCATTGCTGTGCAGGCTTTTATATAAACAAAGTCCTAAGGATAAGCAAATGCCTTCCTTCTAATTAGCAGCATGTTTTGTGGTTCCATACATTCCAATATGTAATAGACAGCTCCGGTGCCTAAAATAATCCCAGGGAAAACACTCGTATGCTGTGAAGATTGGGGTGGGAGGGAGAGGAGGCAGGAAAAAGCGTTGTCTGTGTTCTTGGAAGACTTTCCTGTCTTCATTTGGATGCTGTCAGCGTTTTTTACACAAACATTACAGCATCCAAGGGGAATTAGAAATACTTACCCATGACCACATCAGGTTTTAGGTTTGTCAGGAGAAAGCAATGCAGAAGAAGGACCTTGGCCCCACTGCTTTCATTTTGGTTTCAGAATGCTGATAAATGCCTCCTAATGCTGAAAAGGGGTAAGGCTGACTGTCTAGGTGGAATACAGGAAATTTAAAAGTCTTACCTCATAGATTAGAAATGAGTTTTGGATCTGTAAAATTGCTGTGTAAGTCTGAAGTAACAGTTATTGTCTGTTGTGGTGTCTCTAAAGTTACACAGCAGCTTCCCTTTTATTACCAGTCTGTTATGAAGTGGTTAGGGACCACTTGGGACAGAGAGACAAACGTGGGATGCTTCTGGTCAAATGGCTTTTAACTGAGATAATAGTGGTCAAATTGAGCCTTTTAACTTCAACAAGGTTTTTTTGTGAGTCAGCTTATCCCAACATCAACTGAAATAGGAAAGGCAATGGTTTTGGTTTGCATCCCAGACTTTTGCACCAGTCTGGCCCATACCCAGTTTTGAGACCTCACTAACCTGTGCAGGGCTAAACAATTTGAAAGTCTGTAAGATCAGGAGCCTAAAGGGCAGGAGCAACAGCTGATCATGGGGCTTTTTACCTGTTGCTAAGTGCAATGTAATCCACATTGCCAAGGCCATCAGCTAAAGCTGTGATTTTGGGAAACAGAAACAAATGAGCTGTCTCATACAGCTGCATAATCTCCTTGAGGTGCACATCTGCTGGCTGCACACAAACCACTGCAGTTGTTTTGCCATGCAAAAGTACATCCTGGTTCCTAATACTTGTACCTTGGCCCATGAGGGAGGTGAGAAAGATGGAGGAGTCAATCTGATGGACCAGAAATGAGCTGCCAGTATTTAATGGTGTAGATGATTAACTATTACAACATCTTACCTAGGGGATGTGCCTGTACCTCTGTGATCTGAACCTCAAAGACTAGATTGGATGCCTTTCAAAAGAAGGTATTTTGGCTGAACTGCCAGACCTTGGGCTTCATAGAGGAACACAAAATGTCCTGGCCTGTGCAGGACATGATGTCAGACCAGTTCAAGGGGGGACAGTTTCTATAATGCAGCTGCTCTTCCAATGTTCTGCTGTTCTCCAGGCCACCACAGTGAGTTGGTGATGCAATTCTACACAGAAAGGTCCTTCCCAATGGCTCCTGTGCTCCTCATACCCCTGAGGTGGTGACCAGTCAACCTTCCCACCACTCATGGGCATCTCCCTTACAGTTCCTGCTTGGTCATCTGAGAGATAATGACCATCATGATCCCCTGTGACCTCAGGCACCTTGGGAACCCCACAAAGAGGGGAAGACAAATGAAACATTTTCATTTTGTCCTCCCAGGAGCTTCCAGAGGTGGACATCTATAGTAGCATCAATGGTGGTGAGGAAGGAGGGCAGTGAGGAGCCCAGTCCATGTGTCAGGAGCCTTCCTGTGTCTCTTGGCCAGTGCTGGCCAAAGTTGGTCTCATTAACAAAGTGTCAGGAAGGCACCAGTGGCAACTCTGCTGCCAGTGAGCAGCTGTTCTGGTGTCCTCAAGGGATGGGGCGCCTGCAATCTGAGATTCTCCCTTTTTCCACACAGAAGTAATTTCCCAAAGTATTTGCCATAGTTTTGATCTTTGCCCAAAACTGAAATTTCTTTTCTATGGCTGGAACAAAATTTGGATTTGGGAAAAGTGAGGCTTCACTCACTCAGATGAGGTCGTACACATGTAAAACATTGGTATGACTTTCCATTTGGTTTGGTTTAGAGAGAAAGATGTTGCTAAAAATTCCAATCTAAGTCTTACTAAGCATTAACCTCTTGCAGTGGGTGTAAGAGGCCCACATAAATGTAACTAAAAAGTACTATATTTTAATAAACTTGAATGGATTTTAAATTGACAACTTCTAGGAAAATGAAAACCCCTGCTTTTATGTCCTAAAATATCATGAAGTGGGATTAAAGCTGAATTTTTAACCTTCCTTTTCCTACTTTTTAAAAATGTGTAGTAGCCTTCTTTTAATGTTGCAGCAATAGTTTGTAGCACAGAAGTAAGCGTGTTGATCATGAGAGTTGGAGTGGTGCGTGGCTGGCTGGAGAACTTCCTTCACGTCTCATCTCCAGGACACTGTCCCCATACCAGTGTCAGCAGCAGCCTCTCCAGTCCCCCAGGCAGTGCAGAAAAAAGCCTAAAACTGTCTGTTTTGATCACACACACACAGGGCTGTTTCAATGGAAAGCTTGAGCCGGCGATATTTCCGTAGAGATCGGCTTAGATCCACGATAACACTTCTCAAGGACTTACGTCTTCAGTTTTCTTAGCTATTTTCTGCAACTCCCTAAACAAAAATATCTCCGCTCCAAATTCAGAAAGGTCACTGTCTTCAGCCACAAATTTAATTAACAGCTTTCCCCTTCTGCAGACTTTTTCATTCCCCTCTTTAGTTAATTTTAACCCAGTGTCCCACATTAGGAGCTTGTATTTTCCACTTGAGGGAGTAGATGCTCAGAGGAGTGGCCCCAGGGAAGCTCAGCTCAGTAAGTGATCACCAGCGGGAGCCAGGGTTATACACGGCATTACACCATGGAAAGCATCCCATCTCCTGTTTCAGACAAAATGTCTACAAAAACAATACTACTACTTAGCTAAATTCCTGCGTTCTGCAGATGGGAAGCTCAGTTTCTACAGGGAAAGCCAGGCTGTTTTGGGGCAGCTCACGGTGCTCTTGTCTTTTTGCTGCTGCTGCTAATTTTTGTGAGCACCATAGAATACAGTAGAAAATTGAAACTGTGTGAAAGATCAACAAATCAGTGTAGAATGTCACGCAGCAACATCTGTTAACTTTGGCTCTATCTCATATCCTCCTGACCCCCTCCTTCCCAGCCACAAGTCTCCTGTTTTGTGAGAGCTCCGAGTGATAGGGACTTGGAGGACAGGGGTGTGGAAATGTCTCGCTGTTTCTCAGTGGTCTGAAGGGCTTGCAAAAGCACCATCTGGAGTGAAAGCTTCATGTTTGTGTGTTTCTATATTTTTAGTTATGAAACAAATGGGAATTTGCTGAACGAATTAATTGTATTGCTCTGTGAAAGTCTTATCTTGAGAGCCATTATGTATGGGAGCTTACAAAGCCTGTGGACAGAAAGGAAAGTGGCTTCCCTTTCTAATTAGGGCTTTCAGGAAATCATTGATTACAGAATCAAGTAGGGTTGTTCAGAGACATTTGTTTGATAGTATTTCACATAAATGAAATCAGTGCCTAATAATAATTTTGCTAGTGACACTCGAAGCAGCTGTACTCTCTAATGGTAAACTTGCCCTGAATAAAGCTTCTTCACCTCTTCCTTCTTGTCCAAACAATTATAGCTAATGAAACATCACTTCAAATCTGTAGGTCCCAGTAAAAAAATATAAATCATGGAGAAGTGAGTGATAATAGTGAATAGTATGTTCTTAGATGGGAGGATGTTTGTCTGGGCCATGTTAATGCTTGTTCTTATATTGCATATTAAAAAAGCCAACCCAAAACCTTGACCCATATGTAGAAATATTTTACTACTTTTTTTTTTTTCTTTCAACAGGGTCAGCATATTTCATTAGCTCCCATTCAAAAGTTAGAGGAAACTTTGTATGAGTATCAGCCTCTGCAAGTGGAGACATATGGACCACAAGTTCCAGAGCCTGAAATGTTGGGAAGGCTGGGGTAAGTAAATCAGCACATTTTAATTCCCATTTCGTGGCATTATAGCTGGGATTGTTACTCTCTTCAGATTGCCAGGGTTGGGTTTTTTCTTTCTTTTTTTTTNATTTTTTTTTTTTTTAGAGATCTTAATGAAACATTAAACTTCCTGCCCAACCAACATTTTGTTTGGGTGGATAAGCTGCAATTTTTGGTCCTCTTGCCTTTATAGATCTATTGAGAGCTGGACTGGATTGCATTAGTGTTTTTAAGGTTGTCCTTGGCAGTCGTAGTGAAGTAGCTGTTCATTTTCAGTTGCACGGTATTAAAAAATAAATAAATAAAAATCTGGGGCTTAATTTACCCAGCTGTAAGCCAGTAAAAATATTAAAGTTGGGCTGTTTGCCATGGAAAAGGGTAGATTTACTTGTCGGCTGCTGTCTACAGTCAAACTGTGTTTGTGAGAAATGAAGCACAGAGCTTAACTTTGTCAAAAAATATAATGCAGGGTTGGTCCAGCATCGTGGTGTGCAGCCACGTTTGGAAGGGAGTTTGGGAGCCTTCTGTGCCTGGGTAAGGGAGGTTAGGAAGTCCAGCAGTGATGTCTCTGCTCTCTAGAGATGTGTTTGTAGCTGAAATGCCACCTGAACACTGTAGCTACTGGGGGAGTGTCGCACAACTCATCATGGGCTGACCCTCAAGGTCATCAGCACTTCCCAGTGCCTGGAAAACTGCATGGCAGAAAGAATGTGCAGGCTGGCAAGGCAAGAAAGAGTTTAAAAAATAACAGTTTGTGTTTGGCTGTTCAATCTGGGAAAACTGAAGCCACAAAGTACTGAACAATGCTGGGGCAATTTAGTGTGCAGTTTCGGAGACCACTGAAATCCAAACAGGAATCCCATCTAGTTCACTGGCATGGGAGAAGTTGTATCTCATCCAGGAAATGACAGAGGTTGATAGACTTAGGTAAATAAGCAACCTAATGGTGCTTCAGAAAACTGAAGGCTGTCTGGAATTGAGGCTGTCTCCATTTTTACTGTTTCTGTGTCCTCCTGATGCCTGTAATTTTTATTATCTGGTATCAAGCTTCTGCAACCAAGTATTAATTAGGAGTTTAAACTTGGGCAGAGCCTGGTTCAGCCTTCACCACCTGTTTGGATGGAGCACAGCTGTGAGGGACCTCCAGTGTGAGGGGAGCTTGGAGGGCCCCTCGGCCTCATCACAAATAAGAAAAAGATGGTTTCTGCAGGGAGGATTCCCTTTGCCTGCGCCCCATGAATGCTGGTGTCCAAATCCATCAGGAACACTGTCACCTATGTCCATTGCATTTGGTGGCACCGGCTCTGGGGCAGCCCAGTGCTCTGTGTAACAAAACCCTTTGAACCCTGCAGCGTCTGTGTGGGAGTGTATTCAGAGCAGGGTTTGCAAACAGAGCCACAGTCTTTTCTTGGAGACACTTTTAAATGTGTCATTTTCCTCCTGCAGGCAGGACCAGCCAGGCTTGTTGGGCTTGGCTCTGGAGGCGATGGAGGAGCTGAGGGGTGCGGGGTGGCCGCGGCAGCACCGGGAGGCTCACGGCTGGGTGGGTGTGTGGGTTGGTGGTGCCCACCAGAAGAGTTCTGAGTCCCGAGGCTGTTTGCCATTCCAAAACAAATACATCAATGCTGTGGGTTCCCAGCCAGTACAGCTCTAACCCTATTCCATGGGGTGTCTGAAATACCTTAAACCGTGCAGGGCTGTTGGTTTATATATTTGTGTTTCTGTGTTTATATGAACTCATGCGCATTTCCTGTTGATGATGAATGCTTAACTAATGTGTCTCTGTCCCTGCTTTGGGGCTTTTCAGGCAGCTGCATACAGCTGCCTGCGTGAGGCAGAAGAACTGGGCACAATGTGAACCTCTCCAGCTAAAGATTTTTAGTTTCCTGTTCATTTGCACTTACAAAAGGCCGGGCTGGATGGGGCTTTGAGCCACCTGGCCTAGTGGGTGGCATCCCTACCCATAGCAGGGGGGTTGGAAATACTTCATCTTTAAGGTTTCTTCCAACCCAAACCATTCCATGATTGTACTTAGTTGTTTTTGTTTTTTTTTTAATTTTAGTTTCTCCCTTTTTTAATTTTCTTGTTAATGACTTTGTAGCCGGGCATTTATTGCTGCTGAATAGTTCCCTCAAATGTTCAGGCTTTTATCTGAGTTTCTGGAGCCAAAACTATTGCAAAGACAATTGTCAACCTGGTGACTTTGAATTCACTTCAGGTAGTATAATTTATTGATTTTTTTTTTCTTAAAAATACTTTTTTTGTCTTCAAAACACTCAGTAGAATGAGTTTTTTTGTATATTCCTTAACCTCTTACTTTCTGCAAGACTTGCTTTAAGTCTCAGCATTTTTTTCTAAGTCAGTTGCTGTAATGAAGGACACAGCTGGCAAGGTTTTAGCAAAGAGCAAGAAAAAGGGTGAATACTTAAGGGGTCATGTAGAACATTTGTAAGGAATCTTTTATAAATTAAAAAAAAATGCCTTTCAAGATGACTTGTATTATTTGCTTATTAGGCTTTTCGAAAATCTTCATGACCAGACCATAAACTTGATTTTGCATTTTTCCACTGCTCTTCTGTGTGGAGTTTGCATATTTTGCAAGAAAGGAAATTTATGTTCAAATTGTTCTTACAAATTTGTTTTCAGTTTCCCCTGGGGATGTAAATTCTATTTTTTTTTCCTTAAGTACTGCAGAAAAGCATTAACATATTTACCCGTTGTTTTCTTGGGGTGTTGGAAATCTGAGAATAATGAAGATTTTGAATTTTTTTTCCCCTAACACAAGTGATTGGTATAATGTGTAGGGGTTTGTGTCCTTCAGCCCCCCATGAAGGTCACTTTGGTTGTTCAGAGTCGAGGACCAGCTTGTGCCTGTCTCAGCTGTCAGATGGAAACGTGACTTGGAAAAGGGGAGAGGATGTGTGAGAGCATCTCCCAAACATGTGGTGCTGCCCTTGGAGGAAAATGGGGTCTTGGATGACTGGAACATGCCCTTCCTGGGGGCAGCTTCTGCAGCTGCCTGTCCCTCCACGGTGACTTACAGCCCTGGGTGTGTGTGCCTGTGTCACCGCTCGGAATCACTGAAGTGTTCAGGGACCTGCCTTGGGAAATGGTTGGTTTCTGCATGGAGCTGAGGGCAACCTATTGATGTGTTTGGAGGGAGATCCCTGTCTTACCAAGGGCTCTGCTGCTGTCACCACAAACTATTAGTTTGGACTGAAGTGGGGAGCATCACCTTTTGGCTCAAATTGGTGCGAATCTGTTGAATTGCCTTTTGGGGAGCAGAGGTGTGTGGCTGCAAGAGAACACGAGGAGCACCTGGATGCTTGGGCACTTGGTGCCAGTACTTGGAGGTTTCTTAGATGGGCAAAAAAGGCCTGCCTCTGCCTCTCTCTGCCTCTCTTCATTTTATTTTTTTTTCTTCCTGGTGTTTTAGCTGAGCATGCTGAATTTGTGTGGTTGGAGGTCTGCATTTTTCTTACTGGAAAACAAAAGAAATGAAAAATGTAACAAACTGACATGCCAAGCAGTGAAAGAATAACCCAGGATGGGGATGCAAAGTAGTGTGTTGCTTTAAAAATATATGTTTGAAATGTAGTTTTGATTCTAAAGGAAAAACAAAACAAAAAGAGCCCCTGAGGATCCAAATGATGTTTTTTTGGAGGTCCTGAAGAATGTAAAGGCATTCCTGGCAGTAAGTCTGTCTAACAGGAGTGGCCACTGAGTTTTACAGCTGTGAAGAGCCATACACCAGCTACTTTAAAACTGACTATAAATTGAAAATCTGCTTATGTGATTAGCATTTTGGGTAAAGATACATGAATTTCATGATTCAAGGTTTAGAAACAGTCTCTTGTAATCTAAAGTGGATCATACTCAACACAGTGCCAGTCATAGCCTCACTCTTCTCATAAAATTGAGGTAATTTACAAGTCAGGTTAAAAATTTCTCTTTGCAGCAGACCTTGTAATTAAGTCAAGCCTGGGCTGCTTAAAATAAAATTCTGTTTGCCTGCTTAGCTTTGGAGAGATCAAACCTGAGAAAATACATATATATGTCTGTGTCTGTCTGTGTGTGTGTGTATTAAAAATCAGATTTGCTCCAAAAATCTTTTTTTAGGGAAAAATATGACTTCTCTTTGATCTATCAACTTGTTTTCATGTATAACCACATGGTTAGGAGCACCCTGGTTAGTGCTTTGTTTAAATAAGATGCAGAAAATGAAGTTCAATAGTGAACACTAATCTAATGAGGCTAGGTAATATACTTTGATAAATTAAAATTAAGTCCAAACAGAATGTCATTTTAAGAGCTGAGGGGGTAAGTACTGAAGCAGAGTGGGAGTGCTGTGAAAATCTGTACATAGAATAAACATGTTTTAGCCCACTGCTTTTTCTTAGGAACAACTGGATTGATTCATTCCTTTTTTCCTAGTGTAGGACAGCCCAGGCATTTTAAATTTCGCATTAAGATGAGGTTGGGTTTCATATCTGTTAGAGCTTTGTTAGTGTTTAATTTTTAACCTTCACTTCAAGTGGAAAATTTCTGCATATTTCTTGTTATACAGTGTTGTAGTGTAATTTGAAACACATGTAGAGTTCTGGCACTTAATCTAGAAATGACTGGTGCAACTTCTTTGCTGTCAGTCATTGGGATTTTTATTTTTTATTATTTTTTTGGTTATGTGAGGCAATAGTCAGGATGGTCTCCAAACTATTCTTACAGCATAGCTGAGCTGGTCTTTGGCTGGATTAGCTTCTGCTAGAACCCTGTCAGTGTCAGTGTAGGGTTCGAGGCAGTGAAATAACTGAGAATTGATTTTGAATGGGTGACAGGACCGCTGGGCTTTAAAAGTCATAGCAGGTGATTTTTCACATCTGCTCTGTCACTGGGGTATGCAGATATTTCTTGAATCTTGGAAAAGGAGAAAAGCCACAAATGAAGGGCTGATTTGATCTGCTTTGGCCCATTGGTTTTGAACACTGAATTCATTCTGCTCCTTTTAATGGAATCTAGTCTCTCAATAAGCTCAGTAGTCAGAGTCAAAAGATTGAGTAAGAGCAAGGGAAGCATGTCTTGCTTTGGAGGGCACATAGAGGGCTGTGCTCCTTGAAGGAATTCTCTTGGCTACCAAGGCATATGGTCTGAATTTCCCAGAGTCTCCTGTTGCAGGGCCTGATCCTCAGTAGAGATTTCTGTCTGCTGCAAAGAGTTCTGCATGGGATACCTAATGAATGAGAATTGGCAGGTAAGGAGTGATTATTGCTTTAAAGACTCAGCTACATTTTTCATACAGCCTTTTATTTTTTTGTTCATTTTATCATGAATAATTAAATAAAAACCTGTGGATGGTAAAACAAGCACTGTGTGGGCGCCATTTTTTGGAATTGTGAATATGCCCAAGTGTGCTGTCTCTTTCAGGGCAGGAGGGAACAAGGCAACAGAACTGCCTGTAAACCATCTTACCCGGTTTGATATAGAAACTGTCTGGTATTGCTTTAGCATTCCACAGGAATCCTACAGCCTTCATTTTAGGATTCTGGAAAGATGCAAATTTAATATAGGGGAGGTAGATTAGCACCAATTTTTCCAGCTGAATGGAAATCAAGGAGTGCAGCCTTTAGTAAAGTCTGAAATCTTACTGTTTAAGGAATCAGCTTTCTGGCAAAAAAGTCTGCGAACATTTCAAACGACACCCCGTAGAATATGGTGGTTTGCATGGAGCTCTTCTGTCAAGGTCATTAGCAATTGAATATATTAAAAGTGGACTGCTTATGAAACAGAGAGTTTTGCTTCCTGCCCGCCCACCTGTGGGTATAGTGTGGGTTCTGTAACTGTAAAAGGTCTCGGGAGGGTTATAAAAGCAGAGAATATGGAAAATATATAAAGAAACAAAGAAAGAAGCCTGCATATACCACACAATTCTTACATGTAAAGCTGGCTGTAGCTGTGTGTGTACCACTAAATTAACCTCCAAAGCTGGCCCTGACAGCACAATGTCCATGGTGATTGTTTTTGTTGGCGTTTGGCTTCAAAATTAACTCATCGATCTAACACGAGTCTCTGTGCTCGGAATACCGGTCTGGTAATGTTTTTTCACTTTTTCATGCAATCATGGAAAAAATATGTTTCTGCTCGAAGCAGTTGTCAAACAAGCTTCTTTCATCGACAATCAGACACAGGGCAGCTGAGTAAGGCTGTTTAGTCTAGAATAAATACTCGTGAGATTACAAGGTCGCTGTAGGAAATGTAATTATACCATTTATTCCAGAATAGTCTTTCTGTAGTGTGGGCTTGCCGAATACTAAATCATACATTCATTAAAACACTTACAATATGGAGAGGAAAAATAAGAAATCAGAGCCTTAGCAGAACGGAGATTTGTCTGCAAACTGTGCTACGGGATCAAGCAGTAAATATTTCAAATTGCTTCCAAAAATCAGGATGGCTTTTATTATTGAGAATTTGTAGGAGGCAAACCCTGAGTTGTCTCTGCAGGTGTGGAAGCAGTGCTGCTAAGTGGGCAGCTGAAAGGTGTCAGGCAAAGCTGTCTGCTGATGGATTATAATGTGTCAGGAGGCATCCAGCAATTGTGTGGGCCAAATGCCCTATTTTCTGTGCTCTTTATGTCTCAGCAAATCAAAGCCTCGTTACTACCAGCCACTTAAAAGGACCTGATTGTCTGTGACAGTTCTTATCTGTTATTGAAAGCCCTTCTTTGCTTTCATCCTTCCCTCCATCCCCTGCATTGATATTGCTATTGATGTCTGGTTCTCTTGTGACTTTGAATGTCCACAGGCTTTCCTCCTTAGCTACGGTATTTTGGTAGAAGTTTTAGGACTTTGCATCTCTGAAATTATGTGGTAAATTTGAGATCAGTGGTTTTTGTGCTCAGTATTTTCCTTTTCTTTACATTTTTCCTTCCTTGCCTCTCCTGGACTCCATCATGTTGCCCTTTTTGAGTCTTCCTCTGGCTCCTCAGCCAGATGGATAATTGCACTGGGAATTGTGTGGTCGCCACAAGAAAAACAATATGTTTTGCACATGCAGGAGAGATCTGTCCTGATTCTCTCTCTCTTCAACAACAGCAGGGCCTCAGTGTCCTCCAGTTTTTGTAGTTCTTCCTGGGACAGAGCTCCCAAATCCTTTTTTTAAGCCCTGTGTTAGAGTACAGAGGCAGGAACACAGTCATGGGGAGCTAAGTCTGCCTCATGGGGAGTGTTAGAGCTCATGGAAGCCCATTGCTGAGCTCCTCCTCTTCATCAACATCTGGGCATTGCTGCTGCTCTGTGCTTGGCTGTCAGGAGAGATGGCACAACAAGGTCTTGCTCCAGGGCAGTCTCAGAAAACCCTGGCATTTTCTCCTGAAGGGTCTATTTGGATGCAGTAATCTTAAACTATTTGGTCTCAGGTGTAGTTGAAGTAGGAGGCTGATGAGCTTCCTATTTGAATTTGCCTTCTGAAGCATTTATAAAAATTCATTGCAATAAAAATTCGGAAAAGAAATGTGGAAGGAGAGGCTTCCTAAGCCCTTCAACACTGTTGTTTTAAGAAGGGGGAGGTTATATAAAATGAAAATATTTAGCCAGAGACAACCAGCAAAATAGACCCATAAAGAGGAATATAAGCCAGTTTCACTGATAAATACAGTTGTAAAGCAGCATTCTGAATGAAAATTTTGTTCAGGTATCAAATGGCTGAAAAGGTAAGTTATGAGTTTCCTTAAATGGCAGAAGGAAGCATGGGGGGGATGTCTTGCTTGAAGCTTTCTGCAGCTTTTGAAGCAGTAGTTTGTGATTCTTTAACCCCCTTCAGATGGCTTTGTTGAAGGAATCTATAATGCTTAAAGCTCCTCTGAAGAGTCCTTAGTGGTGGGAATGAGGGATCTCTTGTGGAGGAGCGGGTCAGTTGCCAAAGTCAGTAATTCCATTGATGAATTTCATCCTATGTATGTAACTGCTCTCAATCCTGATAATGATGGATGACAAGATTTTTAAGGGCTGGGCTGGCACTCTCTGTTTTCTTATTTTGACACTGACCTTGTGGTCTCTCAGATTAGATCACACTGGAGGGAAAAGTGGAGCTAGAGAACTTTTCTTAACAGTTAATGGTATCCCATCACAGGTGTGTTCATTTCTTTATTTTTCCCCGTTTCCTATAAAAAAACCTGAAAACATCCAAGTCTTCCACAGCCATAAGAATTGGGGGTTCTGGCTCCTTCCATTCCAGCAGTTTGTGCATCTGTCCCTGATGGCTGTCACACTTGGTGGAACAGCAGAGATTTTAGGGGTAGCTGAGATCAGAGCTGCTTCATGGGGAGTCCTTGGAAATGGACGAGGGACCCTAGAAATACCTTCACTGAAGCTCTTTGGATCTTTGAAATTGGAAGATATCCAGGGACAGGTTAAAGGTTTTTAGAGGCTCATGTATGTTGGGTCAAGGAGGCAAAATACATAATATGGGTTTCCTATCCTGCATTATAGCTATTTCTGAATTTTTTTGTTAGTAGTGCTGCTTACAGGGGGTAGAGGAAAGTACCCACAATTAAAATGGTTGGCTGGAGATTATGTACACGCATTTAGGAACCAATTTCATGGCTTTGGTTTTAAAGCCTTGCTAGTAGTTATTTGAAAAGTGTTCTAGGTAAACAAGACATGTAGTGCCAGGCTTCCAGAAAGAATTGGGTTGTTCACTTCTCCTTCTTCCAAATTGAAGCATTTGAGTTGGGCTGTGTTTCTAATTACAAAGCAGAGGTTTGAACATAATGGGACTTCACAGCTGAACTATTGCTTAGGCTTGGAGGTAACGCCACCATATTTTTGTTTCTTTAACTGGTATTAAATGTAAAAACATAAATCCTTTTCAGTGGAAGAGGAGAAGGAGAGATGGTTTTCATTTGGCATAATTTCCTGTGAGATGTGGCTCTAAACAAGGCCCATATTTACACAAGACAATACAGTTTTACATGTACTGGTATATCCAGCACGTTTTAAAATTGTTTAGCCAGCTCCGGGTATTAAATACCTTCACAATAAATGTGTTTAATAAAAGTAGATGAAGTTTGAAATAATTTTTTAATAATTTTACAGTAGAAACACCAGTTAAATCAACCCCACTGCAGTAATAAATGTCACAAAAACAATTAATTATAGTTGCTTGCCGCTGCAAAATCAATTGTGTAACTGTTCTTCTAAAACTGACTTTTACATTACTAAATCCTAAACACTACACTTCTGTAACTTGTCAGAATCAGGTTTTGGTTAATAGATATTTTCAGTGATGTAATGGGAACTTCTGGCATGGAGTCAGAATATAATGGACTGTGATTAATGTTTTAATAAGCACTTTTCTTCTACTTATGATGCAGCAGTGAAATGGTTTCCTGCTTAGATTGATAGAAAAGCAGGTGTGCGTACACACTTTTTTCTTTCAGTAAGAAGAAGTTTTTCAATGCTTCTGCTTGAAAACATTTAATGTTTTTCCTTGAGTCAAACGCTCCTGATTTGGGGGTTTCAGATTGTTTGTTTTAAATCCAGCTATTGCTGATATTTGTCAGCTGAAAGTGGAGGGTGCCATGGAAACCTTTTCAGTACTTAAAGTAATTGCTTTGTAAAATAGGAAATTCATTACTTTTAAAAATAGTTTTGATATATTGACATTTTCTTCAGTGAAAGGATTTGTTTAAATTAGTGTTGGAGTAATTCGAAAGTGTGCAAGAACAAATACAGTGTTGAAAATATTAGCAGGTTAGATTTATTATAGAGGTTGATGTAATACACTTGCTACATCATGTTTGGTTACTTTTGTCCAGGAAATGGTTGTGTTATTCTGTATTTTAAGTATTTCTTTTTTTAAAAAAAATTAATAAATAAATCAAAAGGTATTTTAGTCACTGCTTTTAATGACCCATCAATCCAGGTTTTTTACAGGTATAGCTTTTTTTGCTTAGGGATCAAGTCAGCTCTTGTCCTGGTGGTGTTTCTTCTAAGATGATGTTAAAGGTGAGCAAATCCTTCAGACTCTTTAACATCCTAATGAATTCTGGTGATGATTGTGCACTTGGTCTCCACTATTCCTCTGCAGAGGAATATATATATATACACATAGAAGAAGAGAAAGAAGGTGAAACCTGTAGAAAGAGGAGATCCTGTGTCTTGCTGGCATCATTCCACTAGCCTGGATTCCAGGCACCTCTGCTCTCCACTTCTGAGAGCTGGGTGAGCCTTTCTGGAAAGATGGAGAGGGTGCTGAGGTCCTGGCTCCAGTGCAGGCACTTTTCTCTCATCTCCGGAATCTGTTGACATTAATTGAGATTCAAGATAATAGTTTCTCCATCTCTTTGTTCTTTCCCCTAAACCTGGGAATCTTACTGACTCCTCTGTTCTCAGGAGCATCGACCCATGCTTTAATTTTTCCATCAACTTTGGAAAAAACGCCGATATCAGCATACTTGTGTTTTTAATATTTATTGAGAATTTACCAAGCGGCCTCTATACCTTGGGTTTGTGCCAACTCTCTCTACTGGGATATTGTCTGCCTTGCCCAGAGAAGGTTACTTATGGTTTCTTTTATTTGCTACTGCTGCGTTTGTCTAGTTCTCCCTTAAAAAGATGCAGGAGGTGAGTGCTGGCTGCTATCTTTATTTTCTGACTCTCTTCCAGAATTCATGAGGAAATGCTTCTGAATAAAGCCAAAAAAATTCTACACCTCTTCTCCCCTTCCTGTCATTAGAAGGTTCTCTCTCTCTTCCCCCTCTTTTCACATTTAGGCCCTGATGGATTGGGCAGATTTCTTGCTCTGTGGTCATTGATTCTACTAATTGTCAAAAACTATTCCAGAAATGAGAGAAAAGAGATTTTGCACTCTGAGGCCATCTGAAAACTTGGAAGCATAAAGGCTCTGCTGTTCCAGACTCTCTTCAGCACACAGTTAATTTTAGAATGAAAAGTCCCACAGATATAGAGTCTGCAAACAATCTGAAATATGGAAACCATATCTTGCCTTTTTATTTCTTCCCTTGTTCCATGATGTAGGTGCATCCTGCTCTTTTTCTCCCCAGAAGCAAAGCAAGTCTTGTTGTGAAGGTGTGAGTGCAATGGGGAGTTTGCTTTCAGGAGTCTGATGTGACTGAGCAGTCCCTTGCCCTAGGCAATTTGGGCCACAGGATCCTTCTTGATCTTTTGGCTTTTGTCTAAGAGCAATCACTGAAGTTGTTATTTTTGTATTTTGCATTCATTACCTCTCTCTCTTTTTTATGCTCACCCAGAAGTGCTCTATAGATTTTTTTAGGTCTGCTGTAATTACTCAATTTCTCCAGGCCTTGGAAAAGGTTGGACCAGCAGAAGAACATGCAAAATTGGTGTTGTCCAGTTCTACAAACATCTGAGCTATTGACAGTGTCATAACAGACCCTGGAGATGACAGCAAGGATGGCTCAGTGCAGCTCCCTTCTCACCGTTTTCATGAGTTCTCATAGTTAACACCTCCAGACTCCTTTCCTGCCTTCTCCAAAGAGCTGTAGGAAGTTCACATGTTCCCTGACTTGGTTTTGGCTCTGGTGTCAAAACACTATTCTGAAAAATTCCCATTGAACTTGTCTGAGTGCTGAGGGTGGTAGGTTTAAAAATAAATAAAAGCTCCACACAGGTCCAGTTCTGCTCCCAGCCAGAGGAATTTGTAGTGGCTTCAGTGGGAACAGGATTGGACCTTACAGAAGTGCCTTTAATGTTCCTGCCCTTGGCCAGCCTTGGTGGATGCTTTCTTTTGCAACACAGAGCATGAACTGTGTGCTCACAGGCTCTTCCATATAATTGAGGAGCGTGCTCACATGGCTCAGGGATGTTTGCAAAATGGAGCAAAGGAATGCAGCTACCTCTAGGACAGAGGGTGGGCAGTGGAGCCCTGTGCTGGTGCTGCAGGCTCTCCATCCCCGAGTTTGTGGATATTTGGCTTTTCTGGGAGCTGTTGGCTGCTGGTTGATTTTCCTGTATTTCGAAACAAATGCTGAAAACTTGCCTGGAGCTCTCTGCTCAGATCAGCTGCCCATATGTACTACAGCAGTGGGTTTAACAGGCTGTCTGCCCTGGGAATTGAAGACCAGAAAAAGAAAAGAAAATCAATATATTTTCTTTTAATGCTATTTTTATCTCCTTAGAAAAAGACTATGAATGGGGCTAGCCAATAGATGAGATTTCAATGCTTAAGTACGGGTCCATTTCATGCCTTCCTCATGCACGTGCACATTGTTTCTTTTTGGTTTTTTCTTTCTCCCATTGCTGCTTTGCTTCATTATCTGAAAAATGGAAATACCTGATTTGAAATATCAGCATTAGGTTCTGGGAAGAACTTGCTACTTCCAGTAGAGAGAACCACATAAACTGGAGTGGCTGAGTGGAGGTGATAGCACAGGCTCCTGGTGTCTGCAAAAAGCAGTGCATCCTCTATTTTGGGCTGCTTTGAAGGATGTTATTTGCTACAAATCCCAGAGTTTTTGTTGACTCATGACTTATATTTTGGTTTTATTCAGCATTTTTTTTGTCCTTTGAGGGCTACAGCAGCTGAAACAGCATCGTCTTACCACACGGCAGTTTCAGCTGAGCCTGGTGTTTGAAATGGCAACACTGCTAAATGTTTGTGACTTGTTTTTAGAACACATTTCAGCTGCCAGTTTCCTTGAGAAAGCAAAAACCATATGAAAAGCAAGAAATGCAAATAAAGCAGAGGCCTTAAAATATTTCTGATGTTAAAAAAAAAAACCACCAAAAAACCAAAACAACAACAACAAAAAACCCCCCCAAAACATTCAGAAGACACGCTAAATTTAGCAGAATTTCTTGAATAGGAAAGTGACATCTAAATAAGCACGTGTGGTGGTTTCACATTTGCCGAATTTTGTTTGCCAACCGCGAGATAGGATTTTGGGAGAAAAAGGTGAAACAGGCTCAAAAGTAAACAGATAGTTTATTAACATATAGTAAGGAAAAGAAAAAATGAAAGTTGCAAAATCCTTCTCCTCCCCCCACAAGTGTTCACTTTCCTACAAACAACATAGAGACAAAACCTATGACATTCAGTCTGTTTCACCATTTAAATACAGTCTTTCATCAATTTTTCAGGAGAGGAGTCTCTTGTTTACCATGGAATTCTCGCACTGACAACCTAGAAAAGTTCTCTTGTGGGTCGGAACTCTCACAGAAACAGCCGCCCGGGAAAACCTGATTCCATGTGGTCTCCTCCCATTTTCAGTTTCCCAAGCTGCTTATGGGTCGTGGAACTCAGGCATTTGGGGTGTCACTTTTTAAAGATAAGCAAATTCAAAGCAAAGGATTTATCATCGCAAGGAACAGAGATGTCTTCTCACTTCTTTCACTGGTGCAGCAGCGTCTCGTCTCTTTCCCTCTGTTCAGGCATCTCATGGGACTGTACAGTCCATCACAAACACCTTTGCTCAAAAATCCACAAATCATCTCCCCAAATGCATATTTTTCCATGATTTAAAAGACAATCTACCAATAGAGTTCATTTCCATAGCTCAAACAAGAAAGTCCAGCCAGCAGGCAACTCCTTCATCCTTCCTCTAATGAATCCTTTTCTCACTCTCTCCATCTGACTGTTATGCTAAGTCTTCTCTATGCTCCATCACTTTGTTCTCACTCTGGGAAGAGCCAGTGCTTTGGAAGTCCCATCTCCTGGCAGGAAAGAGTTAAAGCTTGCCAAGGCCTGCGCAGCAGCCAAGATTTTTCCAAAGCCGGGAATGGGGGCAAACTCAAGCAGGCAGATTTTGGAGCAGCCCGGCTGTTGAAAGGCTCCTTGCCCCCACCCCTTGGTCTCATTCAGGGTGGGCCCAGCTCGGAGCGGCTGCAGGCTGCAGGCTCCCCTCCCCTGCTGGGGAAGGGCCCAGGCCCACGGCCAGGCCTCGGGCCAGTTCCCCCCCCACATAGGGAGAGCAGCAGGGTGTTTTCCAGCTGCTAAAAACTGATCTGGGCCGGGATGGGGCACATCTTCCCCGGCCTGGGAGTCACCTGCCCAGGCGGGCCTCCCATGAAAGCCCGGGGAGGCCGGGCCGTCCCGGCTCCCTCCAAAGGGAGAGAGCCAGAGCTGCCTTACCTCCTGTGAAGGAGGAAGAAAGAGCAATCCTTGCCTTCCTTCTAACTTTTAAGGCTGTGTGTGTCCCAGAGGTGTATCTCTGCATGCAATTGGCTATTTGGTTGTCAGTTCAAAGGAAATCAGCAATTGCACCTCACCATCTGTGGTAAACCAACGCAGCATGCGTGTTCCTTGATTCCCTTCACCTTTTCTCCAGCCTATACATAAATGCATTGATTAAATTCTCTCTTAATGAGCTGCTTCCAAAATTTTTGCTTTTCCTCTGATAAGTGGCTTGGGTGCTTCCAGAACAATAGCTGCCACATGGTGAGGGTAAATATAGGGGAGGATTAGAGTTCCCCAAAACTCTGCTTCCTGACAAAGTGGTGAAGAAACTGCAGTGGTACCATTAATTTTTCCAAGCAGAGGGGAGGATTTAGGGTGCCAGGAATAACTGCTTTGAGGGGATGACGTGTGCACCCAGGAAAGCTGTCATTTCTGCTGGAATTATTTTATTGATACATATGTTTGTGCATGCCTATGTGTGTATGCAGATATTGTTATGGATCATTTTACATTTACAACGTGATAACTCCTTGCTGTTATTGCTGTTGTGTTATTAGGGGTTCTGTAGGTCTGGCGGTGCAGTGGTTTTTTCAGCAAGTGCAGCTGAAGCTTGGTGTTTTGCCCCAGAAAAGAGAATGTAACACTCAAGTGAACTCACTTCAGAAAACCCTACTTCTGAATTCCCCTACTCGATACTACTTTGTGTCTGTACCCACCTCCTTGCCACCAGAAGAAACCAGAGCTCGGGTTTTTTAGGCCAGCCACCATTATCTGTGTTGTTTCCAGTATTAATTAATTTGTGGTGCTGTGTTTGTGTGACCTGTTCTTAGCTCCTGCCTGTGTGACCTTTGCTATTAAGCCGTGTCTAGTTGAAAAAAGTCCATGTTAGTAAGTGCTACACACATTAGTCTGAATCATTTATCCATTTCCCCAGCCCCTCAGATTTTTTGACAGATGTACATTCTGCAACGGGTGACTTTTATATTTTCTTTTAAATAGCAGATGAAAGTTGTTGAGTATCACTACGATAACAAGAGATCCCTGCAGGGAAAATACCTCTTTGGATGATGAATCCCCATTTACACGTACTTCTTAAGATCTATCACTGTAAATCATGCTTAAGTTTTTTTTGGTGGGTTTTTTTTGGGTTTTTTGGGTTTTTTTGCATAGCACCGATGAAAACTAATTTGAATATGGTCCTTAAAAAATAAATTACTGCCTGCTTTTATTGTAAAGCTAAAGGTGAGCTTGGGCTTTTGATTGGGGTGTGTCACTGAGGGGAGTGTTAGTTCTTGGGGTAAAAAAATTTGAGATCAAGATTGGTTCAAACCATAGGTCAGTGTAGAATATTTTCAGTGGTAGTGCATTAAATGGACAGGGCATACAGTGGAAACTTTTGTACTCCAGGCGGTTGAGGGATAATAATGCTGATGCAGAAGGATAGCTAAATCAGAAAGATGACCCACAGGACTCCTCTGGAAATATTACCAGATTATTTTCCTTGAAAATAATTGAATGCTTTCTGTTAAAAAAAAAAAAAGAGTTTTGATTGATAGAGATTTAACTGGTGGTAAAGTTTGTGTGTGGGGTTATGTTTGAGATGGCTTTTAGGGCAGCCCAGGCTCACAGCCTGTGTTGGAGTAGCACAGAGGTGGTCTGGGAAGAGCCAGCTCGGCTTCCCCTGTGGTTTTTGCTCTTCCATGGCTCCAACTGGTAGAACCTTTGTAGTACAAGAAGTTCTCACTCACAAAGGGCATCAGGTTAGCCTTTAGTAGATTTATGTGCCATAATATTATTTAAGCCTTTGAAAACCTGCGCAGCACTCGTGAGGCAGATAATGCAGCACTTGTATGGAGCTACTTCAAAGTGAGCTGTGTGGAGGGCTGGTCCTGCTGCTGAGAGATCAATACAGTCCTGTGCTCTCTGCCCTTCAATCACATCAACAGCCTGTCAGAGGTGATGCACTGCTCCACCAGCTCAATACAAACATCAGCTTCATTCTGGTAGGAAAGATTTTATTGGATCAAACCCCCTTTCTCAACAGAGTGTCTCAATGCCCTGGGTGTTTTGATTCAGAACAGGTCTGTGCCCAAATAGGAGTGACATTTTCTTCTGTGTTGTGCTCTTCATTGCTGCTCAGGGACATAAAATCTGTGGAGTGTAGGTCCACAGAGACCTTAAGGTTGTTTTCCAGGTGTGCATCCAGTGAGTGCTCCCAGTTCCTGGCTGCCACCTGGGAGAGCTGCATTACTGGTCTGGCTGCTTTTAAGAGTTGATTATGAGGAAAGGCATTTCAGTGGAGAAATGTTTTCATTCCTGCATTACCCACCATGCTGCTTTGTGTTCCTGTTTTAACTGGAGAACTGCATTAAGCACATGGTGTGTGTTACCCTTCTCTCCTCTGCTGCCTTTAATTACAAGGTTTATACATTGATGTACAGCAAACATTAAATTGGAGCTAATGGGAGATGGGTTTGGGCCTGAGCTATAATGCCTATAAAACGTGATGAGATGTGGCAATTGACTTATTGCATGACATGCAATCTAGTGACATCACATTGAAATCTGTTTCACAGAGCACTAATATTTTATGTAGCCTTTAGAAAAAAGCTTGGTTATAACACTCAATGCGTTAACATGCATATACCTGTTTATGGCAGTACTTTAAGCAGTGGCCCACACTGTTTCTTACATTTCTTGTTACAGCAAGGAGCTTATATATCTTAATAGTATGAGAAATTAAGCAGTTCAAGAACACAGAGCAGGAAAAAGACCTGCTTTAATTTTCTACAGATGTTTCTGATGATTGAAGACTAAAGGAGTTTCGTAATGAAATAGCAAATTGCATGAAAGAGGTTAAACTTCAGTACAAAGTTAGGCTGTATTTTAATATTCCAGGGGAGTGTATACTAATAGAATAATCACTCACCTCTTGTCTTGCAGCTTTTGGCTTGACATAACCGTGGAACTTCCCTTTAAAGTGCAGTAATTTCTATATGAACTGTTTGATCTGTCAAGTAGGTGTAGGAGCTTCTGTCAGACTTGAAGAAGGGAGCAGGTTCGGCTCTGACAGATGATACAAATACAGTGAAGTTAATTGACTTTGCCAGGGGAGAAAATTCTTCCTCCCAATTATGTCAAATGCCAGACAACTTTCCAGAGGTGTGGAGAGAAACACGCCTAAAGGACAACACTGACACTGCTTTTCTAGTAGGTGCTTGCTCTGCTTTATTTTTATTTTAACCTTTTTTATTATATAAGCTTTCAGGGATAAAATAATAAAATCAACTAGCTCAACTACTTCTTCGTTTGGGGATTCTCAAACCTCATAAATCCATTGCCCCTCTGTGTTCCTCTAGGATTTTCTGCCTGGTTTTGTGAAAATAAAAACTTTCAGGAGATTCTGTGAAGCAGGGACATCTTATTTTTCTGCCAGGGTTAGGTGTTCTGCTTCTTTGGCGTCATACTGGCATAATTTAAACTCTGTCAGAGTCAACAGGTTTCTGTCACATTCTAAGATTTTAGTATTTGGAAGGCAGAGGAGAGGACTGGCCTTTTGACTTTGTTTGCTGGTCCCATGTCAGACCTATAACCTGTCTCATATATGAACCTTTGCAATTTTGTGTTCCAGCACCACATGATTCTTTTACAGAAATTTCCTGTCAGTGGAGAAGGAGCCAGCGAGGCTGTCATGGTAGGGGTTATTGTTTGGAGAAATAAAACTCCTCTTTTCTCCACTCTGGCACCTTTTCCCCCTCTCAGCCCCATTTTTGTTTTCAGTTCATGGGTTTTTCCACTGCAACTCGTGGTAAGTGTTACTGCCAAGTGATGCTAAGTAGACTAAATAATAAAAAGGGATTGATGTAGACAACTTCTTATTCTCTGTCACCTTCTTGTGAGGTTGTGAGGGATGGCAGAGCATTGGGGGGCAGGTCATGCACAACCCTTCAGTTTTGTTTCACAGTGAAGGTAGAATCAGTTAGAATGTCCTTTTCTTTTGTGGTCCAAATTTACTGTATATAACTGGTCCTCTTGCTCAGTTACTGTTACGGCTTTTTCAAGAACATGTTGGTAAATCTGACTGTTCATATTTTATGTGATTGGGGTTTTTGGTTGTTTATTGCTGGGTTTTGCCTTAAAGAAGTGCCTAGGAACATAATTGCAAGTCCATCCCTAGACACCCTGCAGCAGTTCAGAGGTGTGTGGAACAGTCCTTGCCTCAAGTGGAGGATGCCATCTTTAAAAGAAAAAAATTAAATAACATCCAGTGGTAGCAAACCATCTCCCTTTTATTTCTCCTGCACTTGACTCTCTTCCTGCTAAATGTGGCAATACTGTCAAAACTTCTCATTCTTTTGGCTTCTCCCTGTCAGTAGAACTGTTCCAGATCTTTCAGTAGCCAAGAACTCCATTCTGTTTGTGAGTTCCAAATTTTTACTCATCCTTGCATCTGGTTTTGTTGCCTTAAACCCCAGATACTTTCAGATTGACACAATATTGATCACAGTTGCATTTGGTTAAATTTGAGGTTAGTTGACATGATTCAGTGATGAAATTGCATGTGACACTTTTTTGGACATCGGGAATTCATTATCTTTAAAATTATTTTTGAGAAACTTTATTCAGCCACTAAATATGCTTTTATTAAAACAAGCCCTTAGTATGCATAATTGAGATTTGGAATCGTGGTGTTTGTTTTTTCACATTTCTTGGAGTGTGCTTTCAGTTTAGCTAAACTAAACACCATTCTATTTAGGGCATAATTTTAAGAATATTTTTCGTAATTCTGGCAGCAAATGCTGTGACATTATAATTATGCCATTAGCATTCAATGTTTATCCATCATAAACTGGCTGTAATCCCAGTTCTGGAATACAGCTTTCTTGTTGCTCTGGATTCTTCAAGTGAAGGGGTAATTTTGTCTGCAGAAATTATTTTTTAAGGAAATCCACCATTTGGGTTAGTTACATACTAAAGCAGCTCGAAAAGAGAAGTCTGTCTCTCCCTCTGAAGTCATAAATGATGTTTCAAGTTTTCTTGAAGGGAGTTCACTTTTAAGGACAAGTTGAACCAGCAGGTACTGTTCAGAAACAGACTCAATTCTCAATTCTCTATTAAAATCTTGCACTCATTTAACCACCTAAATTTAAAAATGGGAACTGGTTAAACCAATACAATCTAATATTGTTAACATACTAGGTAATCTGTGGGTTTGAAAGCCAAGCAGGACACAGTGATCACCCCAGGAGTCGATACTGGGAGCAGCACCCTCTTGTCTCCTGCCTGGCTGTGGAAGGGGCTCTCCCTCAGCGGGTTTGCAGGTGATGCAAAGGCCAGAGGAGCAGCTCGTGCACCAGATGGTTGTGCTGCCCTTCAGAGGGACCTCAGCAGGCCGGAGAAATCCTGTCACAGCAGTCTAAGAGAAATGCAGGATGCTGCACCTGGGCTGGGATAACCCCAGCACGGGCTGGGGGTCGACCTGCTGCTTCTCCATGGAGAAGGGCTTGGAGCACCTCATGGTGGCCAGGAACCAGCAGCCTGTTCTTGTGGGGAAGAAAAGCCACCAGCTTCCTGGGCTGGGCCAGGCAGTGTCACCAGGAGCTGGAGGGAGGTGGTGATGCTTCCCCTCTGCTCAGCACTGGTGAGGGACACATCCAGAGTGCTGGGTCCTGTCCTGGCATCCCTGGTGCCAGACATGGACATGCTGGAGCAAGGAGGGATTGAGGTGTCTATTGTGTGAGGAGAAACTGAGGGAACCTTCAATCTGGAGAAGAAAAGGCTTGGAGGGACCTTGTCTGTGTGTGCAAATGCCTGATGGAGGGCAAGGAGTGGAGGGGACAGAGCCAGGCTCTCCTCAGTGATTCCCAGTGAGAGGACAAGATGTCATGGACCCAAATGGAAATACATGGAATTCCATTGGAATGCATTTACTGCAAAGGAGGTCAAACACTGGGACAGGTTGTCCAGGTAGTTTGTGGAGTGTTCCTCTTTGTAGATATTAAACTTGACTGCATACAGCCCTGAGCTGACGCTGCTGAGCAGGGAGGCTGGACTAAGTGGACTCCCTATGTGCCTTCCAGCCTCAACCTTCTCAGTGTCACTGCCTTGCTCTGATTGTATGGCAAGGTGAGAAAATTTCACCAAATAATCTCAGCAATAAGATATACAAACCAGTATTTTAAAATAAAGAGATTATTTATTTCAAATTTATGACTACTAGAGCAGAATCCACTAGGAAGTATCTTTTTTGTCTGCAGGCTGCCTTCATCATCTTAGTTCCTTTTTCCAGAAGTCTCAGAGGTTGCTCCACCAGTTTCTAAAGTGGAGTTGTTGGATGCTGAGGCTGGAGTTGCCATCAGGTGTGGGCTCAGCAGCATGAAATCACTGGAGCTGCATTGTGTAAGGCGTGATGAGTGGTACAGCCGTGTCACCCTGAGATTTCAGAGGTTGCTGAATGTTAAACTGCCTTTCTGTTCATGCATCCCCCTGTCAATTGTGTACTTTCACCACTGAGTTTAAACTCTCCAGGAAAAAAATAAATACTGAAGTACAAAGGCACATCTGCTCATAAAAGAGGAGCAAATTGTCAGTGTCCTGCTGGTCCCACTGGAATGGTCAGGCTCCTGTGCACTCCCTTTTCTGCTCCTGGAGAGGGATGGCTGGGGTGGAGGCAGCATGAGTCTGACCCAGTCCAGCTTTCCTTAGCTGTACTGTTAAACACCTTTCTCTAGCTCTTACTCAGGGTATGATCCTGAGCTTGGATAATGCCAACCAGATAAAAATCCAATTGTCTGTAGCAAACATAACAAATGGCATCACTTTGTTGTAGCAGAGAGCAAAGTGTTTGTTGTGCCTTTGATCTCTAAAGTGCTCTGATGTGGTGAGGTCATCTTGAGGAAGCACTAACAGGCCTTTCCTTGAATTTTGTATTTAACTCCATGTAAAAGGAAGAAGGGAAAATGGAATTGAATGTGTGCTTATTGTGATAATTAATTTCAGTCAACAATTAGCTTGCTTTTCAAAGTTCCTGCACAGGACTTGGTATTGGAATGGGACTTTGGCAAATTACTTCGTTAGTTTTCACTGAAAATTAATATGTCTGTCAGCTTTTCAGTGTGGGGCTCATTTTGCTCTCCAGATCAGTAAGACTACTGGCTTCCCTTTCAAAACTAATTTTCTTTATCGGTATATTTGCTTATGTGTCTTTAATCCTTCCAGTTACTGCTCTAGAAGATGTGGGAAGGGGAAGAATACTCGGTCCCCGAAGGTTGCTGTGAACCAGTCACTGCTGGTATGAATGAAATATTTTCATACACCATAAAACTTCATCTCAAAGAAAGTCTTGAGAAGTTAAACTAATGGTAAATGTTCTCTAGACTAACTCTTGCAAGGGCTAAATAGCCTGGCCTTGGTCCAGGAAGGCACTTAACAATGTGCTTAACTTTAAGCGCATTGAATATTCTTCCTGGCATGAGTGAAAAATCAATGAGGCTGCTCACATGCTTAAAATAAGACATGTGCTTAAGTGTGTTTCTGGACCTCAGCCAGAGCCTTCAGCCTGTGAGATGAGCTGAATTCTAACTGTGGGCAAAAGCCAGTAGTGTTTCATTTTGCTTGTCTTGTGCCTTTCTGAAGAATTCATTGATATTGTCTGTGTTTATTTTAATTGGCCTCCATTTCCCATCTACGCCCTACCAACTCCGAGGCTCTGGGAGTAAAATAGATGTGCAACTTAGGGCTGTCAAACAGCTTGTCAGGGGTAGTACTTAGACTGTATATATTGCTCTAGAGCAGGAACTGAACTTCAGAAAAGCTGGGAAAAGATGAGGTGAAACGTGATTGTTTTCTTTGGTAGCCAAGGTTTTAATATAGAGAGAAAATGAAGAGGAGAGAAGAGAAGGGCTGGTGACACGTCGCACCTTTTCAGTTAACATAGTTGCTTCTTAGGAAACATTAAAGAATGCAGACAGATGCATTAATAATCTGCTGGCAGTGGCTGTAGCCTTGGCAAGTTGGCTTTCCTACCTACTATTGATTTTTCTGACTCTCAGGCAGCAATTTGCAATGGGTGGCGTGATCCCTTACCCTCAAAATGGGCAGTGAGAGGAGCTGTCACAGCCAAAATAATTTTTACTTTCTAACCAACCCCTCCTGTTTCTTCAACAGCATCTTTTCCTGCTTAGATGACAATTTCCACTGCTGACAACTGTGAATGATAAAATATACTATATTTAAACACAAACAGCCTCCATGGCTAGAGGTGCAAAATAACCCTCCACAATGCACTGGGCTCTGTGCTGGCACCAGCTCCACTTGGGGAAGCACCCCTCAAGTGCTGTAAATCTGGGGTGTTACTGCTTGGCACGTGGAAAAGCACTGCAGCCATGGACATCTCAGAGAAATCTTTGCTGTCAACTCAATCTTACGTGTCTAAGGAAACACGAGTGTCATTCTCCTCCTGCTGCCTTTTGTTTTTCAGCATTTAGACAGTGCTTGGCTTTCCCCTCTCCCTCTCTGTGTTTACAGCTTCCTCCTAACATCACCAGGGCAAGGCACCTCTTTGTTTCCTTATGCATTTGATTTATACAGGATGAGAGAGAAACTTAGAGGAGCTGAAAAGAGAGTGCCCAGAATAAAGGAAAATGGAGCATAGATGTTTTTTAAAGGGTTAAATCTGTAAAACTAGAAACAAGCAGTTGAATTTTGTATGTAGTTACAAAAGTATTCCTGAAAATGCGCCTCCATCAGGGAGCAGCTGCCATTTTTATCAGATCTTTTCCACGTTGAGTTTTGAGCAGTTTTGAATGAGTTTGTTTGTAGGTTGTTGGTTTTCTTTCAGCTGCAGCAGTGTGTTTGCAGAAATGTACAGCACTGCAGGCTGGGTTTCAAGTTTGCTTCAAGGTAACTCACAGTGTATGTTTTTATTGTGTACTTGTTCTAGTGGCCATTTATTTCTTTAAACAGTGAATTTCTTTTTAATTACGTAAAAGCTTAATAGAATCACCTGTCACATACAGAATTTCATTTGAATTAAGTAATATGTGATTGAATGTTTAGAAGGTGTATTCACATTCTGGGATAGCTTAAATGGTGAAATAATGTGCACTGGGGATATCAGAGGCAGAATTGGAACTGCAAGAGTGGATGGAAAATGGGATCTTAGAACTGTTTTGCTTTCAACTGTTTTCCCCTTAGCTTTTTTAAAATCGACTCAAGTAGTTCTGTGAGTGTATCTGTCTGCAGGTGTCTTCAATGTGACAGAGCCTTCTGCCACCTAGTGTTACTGGGAGCTCTCCTCAGCAGGAGAATTTATTAAATGTCATTTTTATTAGCAAGCCCCACTAATTTCTGGGCACTTGCTGTGAATGTTTAAAAAGGCACTTTCTGCACCAGTTTCAGAATCAGTTCAGTCAGTAGGCACAACTTCTTTGGAGACAAATTTTGGGGATGCAGTTTGCAAGTTGAGTTGAGCTGTTAACAAATAATCCGCAGAGAATTTCAGCAGTTGTGGATGTCACTGCTCTGTAACAACTCTGTTGGTATTTTCTCTCCCAAGTGAAACTAAGGGGTTCTGTCTAACTCAGCACACTCCTGTTTCATATCTGTGCTTCTGCTGTTTCAGGATATTGGATTAGACTGAAAGCAACAGAAAATTAAAATTAATTCAACAGAAATCATATAAAGAATGATTCAATTTAGACACTTAACTCATTGTCTTTTTAGAAGAGTAAAATGAAGATCTCCTATCATCGCTGCATTTTTCCCCCTCTAGAAGTTCTACCAGGGCACAATAGAGAAGGACAATAAAATCCAGAGAATTTCACCCAGATTTCACAATAGAATTGTTAAACTGTTAAAACAGAAAAATAGTCTTAATGATGCTTTATATTTAAGCCAGATAATAATAGCTCCTACCATATGCTGACAGATAGGAGGAAATTGCCTAGGATTGAAGGAGTGCATTTTTTCCCCTTCATTACCCTGTAAAAATTTTTTTTCGGGAGAACAGGGCAACTTTTCCCTCCTCCCCCAGCTGTGAGAGCTGTGACTGCCCTGTGGCACAGTGGGGCCGTGCAGCTCCTTTGCAGTCAGGGTTTGAGAGCTCAGCCCAAAGGCTGCTCCTGCCTGGGGCAGATGTTTCTCATCCTTCACCCCTCCATGGTGATGAGGAGAAGCCTCTCTCCGTGCTCCTGCCCTCTTTGCTCCCTCCCACCTCTTCCAGGCCTTCCTGAGGAGCAAGTGCCAGCTTGGCTGAGAGCTGTAAACCTGATCCTCAGCACCGGCCTGAAATGCTGACCTGACCAGCAGCAGCCAGAACCTGAGGCGGCCGAGGGGCTCATGCATTAGAGCACAAGTCAGCTGCAAGAGAAAGTGACCTGGTTTTCACCTTCTTTTGACCTGAACAATCTCATCTTCTTTAAATACTGTCATTCAAACTGGAATATTTGCTTTCAACAATTACACTTTTCACTTTCTGCCTAAAGAAAATAACTTTGGGTTCTTCTGATCTGAAAGGAATAACTGAGAGTTTGTAGTTTTTCATTTGAGATATAATTATTAGGTTTGGCAGCTTACTTATCTGATCAGTATCAGCAGCTAAAAACCCTCTAGAAATTCTTGTGCTTGTTTGAGTCATATTAAGCTGGAATTGCCATATGATGTGAATTCATTGCTACTCAGTCAGAACAGAGGGTGCTGTGTCACAGTGAAAACAGAACTGACTTTCTGACTGGGGAAACTATTTCAAAGCTGAGGTTATAACCATTTTTTCTGTGTTTGTAGGATTTTTTTCCATCAGCAGTGATTTGGGGGCAAAGCCTGTTGCTGTGCCTGATACATGAGTCACCCAAGGGCTCTGCTCTTCCCTGCTGGGACTAAAGCAAGTCCTTAAATGCAAGGAAAACTTGAAAAGCATTCTGGCACTTCATTTTCCAGCCTTGGGCCTGATATCAAGGTCCTCCCCAGTGCTCCTGGGGCTAAAATACCTCCCATCTGCTTGGAGCCATCCTGGACTCTGCAGTTGTGTCCTGAGCTAGTGGGTGGCATCCCTGCGTCCATGGCACAGGGTTTGAACTGGATGATCTTTAATGTCTCTTCCATCCCAAATCATTCTGTGATTCTGTGCTATAATCATGACTGTCCTCATCTGTTGCCTCAGAACCGTGCACCAAGCAAAATGTGCTAAAAAGGGAGAAAAAAGTGTCTGTGCATCTCCATCCT
Organism: Cyanoderma ruficeps; assembly: GCA_008694505.1. NCBI lineage: Eukaryota > Metazoa > Chordata > Aves > Passeriformes > Timaliidae > Cyanoderma > Cyanoderma ruficeps. The sequence continues at coordinate 46,807,279 of VZDJ01007753.1, read as the reverse complement.
CCTTCTGGAGGTGTTCCTGACAAAGGGCTCCCTTTGCCCACAGATGCATCATTTACATGGAAGCTGGTGCTGCAGGAATCTCTTTCATGTAGCTCTCCCAAAGCCCCAGTTCATCAATATGGATCTCTGGCTGTTCGCTGGGGGATTCATGGTGCTCAGTGGGGTGTGTGGAACATGGAAAAAAAAGGGAGAGTGGGAGGAACAGGAGGGAATTTTTATCCTAAAAGAAGAGTTTATGTGTCCAAAAGAACCGTCTTTCAGAATAAAAGCTGATGGAAAAAGCTGTGTTCTCCCTTCTTTCCTGCAGAAGGGATGCTGTATTCCCAGATTCCAGCCCAGGGAAACGTTCCCGCAGCCATGGGGAAAGACACAGTGGTGTCTTTAAAACTGAACTTGCCCTATGCTTACCTAAAAAAGATACGCCTATGAAAACAGTCTTGACTTAGGGAGAAAGTTACAGAACAGTGGTTAACTTCCTCAGAGTTATAATAAATATTTAAACACATCCGTGTTCTTCTTGTGCCCTTTGTCCTAAACGCAGTGTGTGGGAGGAAGAGTGGAGTTGGAGGACAGAGGGAAAGATGAAGAATTTGGTTACCAGTCTGTGTGTGCCAAAACATTTCCACAACACGTTAAAAAGAGAGCCAGCCACTTTGCAAATACAGAAATGGTGGCTTAATGAAAAGGGGAAAAAAAAAAAAGGAAAAAAGGAAAAAAATAAAAAAAATCCAGTCTCACAGCTGAGAAAAGGCCCTTGTGTTCAATGACATTCTTCCCGGGGTCAAGCACGAGCGGAGCCTGATTTAGCCACAGCCCGAATGTGTCCGCAGCAGCTCCGCAGCGCCGGCGGTGTGAGCCGTGCCAGCCCCGCAGCGGGCGCCGGGCCGTTCCCCGCGGGCACCGCAGTGTCCTTGCGCAGCGCGGGGCCGCCCCGGGCTGGCGGAACGCTTCCCTTGCAGTTGTTGGAGCGCTTGCTGTGGGGGCTGATTGATTTACTGGATCTGGAAGTCCAGACCTGGAAACCTGAGTGAGGGAGAATGCCTGGAGCACGGTGCTGAGGCCGGGTGTTGAGAGGACAGACAGCTGGCGGGTGACCTCGGGGAGATGACAAATGGGGGACCAGGTGCCCCCCGCTCATCCCAGAGCGCTCCCGGCCCCTCTGGAGTTACGGAAGTCACTCGCGCTGAAGGAAGGCTTCCTGTGAGCGAGGCTTCTAGAAATAAACACTAACCTCTTGTTACAGCTAAGTGCACGGGGCTAAGGAATCCAAGCAGCTATTAGGGAAGGAGTTGAAGCAGAAATCCTTGCAGTTTAAAAGGGAAAGAAATAAATTAATCCAAGCGGTGGTGCCTGTGCGTATTTTGGAGCTGGCAGGAATGCGTGGTGAGCAACAAGAAGCAAACTGTTTACACAGCACAGTCAGTGATGGCTCTTCTCTGCCATGTATGAAGCCATCCAAACAACTAAATATTTGACTGGGAGGAAACTGAGATGTGAGGAAGCCCCTCAACAACTGAAGAAAGAGAAGTCATAGAGTTTGTATAAAATATTCTTTCTGGAGTTGAAACATGTGACCAAAAAGAGCTTGCATAGCCTTTGGTTTTCCTTTTCTTGCAAAGGATTCGTGTATTTGCAGGTTCTGCTTTCCATTTCCTGTTTTTATTTTAAAATAGGCAGTTGTGTGCTAAAATGAGGAGAACTTTGAGATAATCCTTGTCTTGAGTCCACCCTGCAACAGCCCAGAAATCTATAACCCATGCTGCCTTAGACCTGCTGGGGATATGCTTCCTTTCTCTAAGGGCTCTTTAGTGGGGTTGTGATGTGCTTTAGCAGCTTCAGGGCTGTTTGTTTTGGGTTTTTTTTTCAACTAAAAAAACGAGACAAAACGAGATTACCTCTGTCATCACTTTAGCTTTTGAAACTGTGTTCAAGATTTCCTACATTAGCTCAGAATCACTGCGTGCTCCAAGGACAGCATTGGCTGCTCTCTTGCACTGGTATTCACATTTTCTAAGGCTGGAACAGTTACACCTTGTCTGAAGTGATGCTGATTGATCAAATGTTAAGAGAAGCTGATTAAATGTAACATTTGATTATTATCAAAGGGAATGTGCAGACACCCACTGTGAATTGTGGGCTCATATGAGGGGCAAAATGTGTTTCTCAGACATGCACTGGATTTATACATGGGAATTCTTGTTGAATGTGAATCTCCAGCTTGGATAACTCCTCAGTGAAAAGAGGAGGTTTATTTAACTTGTTAACATTTGTAACATCTCCAGGTGTAATTTGATTTACAGTTCCTTTTGAAGATGGGATAGGTCAGCACCATATAGGGGGTTTATGTCCCATTTCAAAGGAGTTTTTATATCTACAGTTTTCAGTGCTTTTAGATAGTCTCAAAGTCCATAGTCCATTGTACTTGGAGTTTCTAGACTTTTCTACCTGAAATAGTTGAATCAAGGTGGAGCCGCCTTGGGTAGGGCCCTGCAGTGGGACTGGAAAAACCTCAAACCTCATTTTTTTGGCCGTGCCTGCAGGTCCTGTCCCAGGGCTGCATCCAGCCTGCAGCAGAGGAAATGTACAAAATGCATATCAGGGCAGAGGAGTACAAAGCTGCCTTTATTCTATAAAACCTTTTTCATCGTTAGTTTCCTGTCTTTACACTTTAAAACATCCACTTCTTTTAAAATTACATCAGTTTCTGGGAGGCGGAAGGCATTTCTCCTTTTCCTTTGATCTCAGTTTCTCTGTAGCTTTTCATCTTACCTCAAGGCAACAGCACTGGCTTCTCACTTACTCCAAAAGCAAATGTTTATGTGTTAAATAAATGCAAGTACCTGAGTCTGGCTGGTCTCACATCTATTTAAAAACCAGGGCAGCAGTAGAGTTGCAGTGCTGGGAAAATGCTGGAGAACCAGGTGCTCTCTAAAATTTTCTTCCTTTAAAATTCTTTTTTTTTGCCAGTAGAAGACCTGGGTTTTTATGAGGAGCACTGAAGGTATATTTTGAGGTAGCTGTCATAAGGAAATTTCCCTCCAGTCCACTCCCCAGTGTATTAGCTTTTCAGTGGAAATGTTTGGTCTCTGGACTCTGGATTTCATCACAAAAAGAGGAAGTTTTTAGGGAAAGTAGTATGGGAAAATCTGATTCTGTTCTTTTCCCCCACTGAGGAGGGCTTCTGTGACTTTGAGTCTTTGCATTTAAAAGTTTTTCTACTCCAAGGTTCACGACTGCACTCACCAGTTCACAGGTAATCTGTAATAAACTCTGAGGGGGGTCATTAGATACATCTTACAGGTCATGTATGGGTGTCACCATTAACATGTTGTGAAACATCAAATAAAAGTGCTGTAGTTTTTACCTTAAACCCTCGGAAATTCCTTTGTTGGTCACTGCAGCAGCTGCTCACTGTTGCAGCAGGACACTGGTGGCTTTGGGTTTTCAGGATCCAAAATGTTTGCCCTTTATATAAAGGACATTATAAGGGAGAAGAGGATGGGGGGAAAGAGGGGGGAATAGCTCATCACTAATTTCTACCTTTGGAGTCAGAACTGGCTTTATCAGAAACAGTTGTTTCATAGGTAATATCACATTTTGAGGTGCTTTTTTTGCCTCTTTCAGTGTCTGTAGCAGAATTCTGTTCTGTTCCATCTCAGCTGAGGTGTGCTGTGGCAGACCTGTTTTGTTTTAATTTTAAAGTACTTTGTTTCACCACATGCAGTTTACACACACTCCTGCCCTGAGAAAACTCTGACAGTGTTTGAAACAAATTTGTGTTTAGAAAAAGCAGATGGAAGAGGTTAAAAAGAATCACTAGGAGTCCTATATTTCTTGTATTCATTTGCTGGGCTGGGGCATTTCCTGTCTTTTCTACTGGGAAACTTTATTTTTGGTAGAACAGAGTTCTTCACTCAGAAAACCCAAAGTGCTTAAACTAGGAGCTTAAACTCTCAATTTTTTTCCTTAATCCTTAACTGTAACAAAAAGAGATCCATTAGAGACAGAAGGCATCTGCTTTTGCAGAATTTATTGCAAGATGATGGCACTAAATTTCCTTGCTGGAAATAGGAATTGGGATGAGTGAGGGATGGTTCTGTTGCAGGTTCCTGGAGTGTGAGTGAGTGAAATGGACTGAGCAAGTTTGGGGCATGGAGAAGGGTCTGGCATTCATCTGACACCTCAGAGAGCAATTCCTGCTCACTGAGCCCTCAGAAAGCAGCACAGGGTTATTAATAATAACAAAACAGCCTGGCTTACTGAATGGGAATGTGAATACTGAAAGCTGAATGTGCACAGCACGGCTGTCTGCAGGTGGGATTGCTGGGGCTGTAGGGGTGGTGTCTGAGCTGGATCACTTGTCTTTGGCAGGATTTTTAGCAGCCAAAACTCTGTTTTGGTATTTAGAGTGACTTTTCATTGTACCCCTGCACTGAGGGCTGTCTTCACTCCATAATGTGCCATAATCTGGGTAAAAATGTATTTTTTATCTCTCTGCCTTCTTGGGGTCTGTCATATTTGGACCTCACCCTGCTCAGCCCTGTTTTGACATCCACACTGGTTGCTGCAGTTTTATACAGAGAAGCATTGAAAAAGCCCTAAACAACAGAACTCCTTCAGTGGTTGCACTTATTAAATAGATTTTCTCCCATTTTTTCTGTGTGGTCTGGAGGGTGGAGGAGAGGAGTGGCTGGTGGCAGGTGCCCATCAGGGCTGGCAGTGTGACCTCAGGCAAGGAGGGGTTGGGTTGGGCTCTTGAGGAGCCTTTGCTGAGCTCATGGCTGTGTTAAACTTGAGTTCTGTGTCAGAACAGGCTGTGTTAGCTGAGCTTCAGCAGCAACTTCTGACACCTGTCATAACTGGTGGGTTTAACCTCTAAATATGGTGCCCAAATGCTAAAATGGATGAAACTCTGCTTGTTTCGTTTCGTTTTGTTTTAATTTGAGGATCAGGCTCGTAGCTACTCCCTGGAATGACAAATTGCTATTCTGGATTTGAGTACCAGCTTTGTGCCTTGTGTTTTTGCCCTGCCTTAGTCATATTAGTCTGAGAGAGGGAGAAGCACACCGTATTTGAATAACACCCGGTGCAGGCCTGTTCCCAAATGCATTTCCTGGGGCTATTTAATGGAGAGCAGCAGCGAACCCGGCTCATTTGGTAAACAAGTTCTGTTTGGCTGCATGGACTGACTGTGGTGGAGCTGACTGATTCAAAGGAAACAGAGCTGAGCTGAGGAGCTCAGTTTGTACCTGCTCAGGGACTGGAGAGTAACCCAGGCCACACATTCCTCAGCAAAGCCAGGCTAGAACAGTCCAGTTCCTTACGTGCCTCTCTGCTCTGATGAGACCCAGTCTGCAGCTCCCTGTGAGTAAAGCAGCAATAGCTCATCCTAGGGATTGGTAAATCTAATGAAAATGCTGTCTCCAGAAAGGCTCAGGAATGCAGCAGCCTATGCTACTGCCTTGCTAATGCTCCACACAGCTTTCCAAACTGGAGTATTTTGCTTGCTTTATGCAAGCACTATTTATTATTTAAATGATGAATCTGGAAAATTTCCCAGATCTAATGTCTGTCCCATTACTTTCTGTCTTGGATACTGCAGATAATCAGATGAGCAGTAAATCTACTCTGTGGAATAGAATTAATCTTTTTTCCCCTTGTCAAACAACTCGTGAATGATTTTTCTTTTCTTCACTCCCATAAAATATCTAGTAGGTAAAAATAATCTGTATGCCAAATACACAGTTATTCCATATGTATCTCTAAGTGGTGCATCTGCAGAAACACCCCTGGGAGTGTTTTTATCTCGGGTAGCAGGAAAGATTGTGTGAAATAATCCCTAGCACTGGTACTTTCAGTTGGGTGGGTGAAGGGACATACCATGGGGTGGTTTGGGCTTGTTGGTTGTATGTTTGGTTCGTTTTGTTTGTTTAGGTGGGGGCTTTTAGCTTTGGTTTTTGGTGGGTGTTTATTTTAGCCAGGTTTGATTGTGCTGTTTCTCCATTCCCTCTGATTGTTTCTGACGTCTTTCCCGAGTTTCTCTGGAACCAGACCACCCTGCTGAGCAGTGAGGGGATGTTTGCCAGGGGCTCTGGGCGTTGCTGAGCTGCTGTTGGGTCCTCTGGCTCTCAGCAGCAGCAGTGCCAGGGGGACTGGGGCTCCTGGGCTGTGCTGGAAAGGCACAGGGGGATGACATCCACTGCCACGCTGAGCTCCTGTAGCTCTCCACACTCCTGGCCTCTCCTGCTGAAGTGGTTGTGACACAGCCTTGGGAGAAAACATGAAGAAAACCTCTCCCAGGAGCAAACAGCTTGATTCTGAGCCTCCACACCGAGTGTGAATTACACCTCTTCCCTTGAAAACAGGAGGGATTTTGTTGTTTGTTTTTTTTTTCTTCCACCCCCTCCATGGGGATGAGAATCTGAAGGTCAGGAACGAGCCCTGCAAGGCTCATGGAGAACAAACTAGGACGTATTCTAATTCACCTGAAAGGTTAATGGGGAAGATCAACATCCAAAGGCTGCAGTCAAGGAAAGGGGGCTTGTTTGGGCAGAGCCTGAAGCAGAGCATAGGCATTGCTGGGAATGGGAAGTGTGAAATGGTGGGCCAGGGAACACACAGCTCTTTAGCCCTGCTCAAAAATAATAGTGCAGGCTTTTTTTAACTTCAGAGTTTAGAGTTTAGTCTGCCCTCAGTAAAAACAAGTTACATTAAAAAACTGTGCACCAGAAAAAGCAAACCTCTTTTTCCTGGTTTCTGCTTATAAGATTTACAGGTACTTAAAATAAACCTATGAAAAACAGACCCAGTGTGCTGGAATTTGCTAACTAGTGAGAGCAATTACCTCCAGGTCCCAAGACCTAACGGAGCTCGGCTTTTTGGAAATAAAAACTTGGCAGGCGCTTCTTCCTGCTGCTGTTGTAAAGGTGTACATGAAAAGATGTGCTGACCTCTGCCAGAAACCCCAGGGATCCAGTTCAGAGAGATTCTCCTGTGGAGGGGATGGCTGGAATCAGGCAGCACACATGGGGACCGGTGTGGAAAAAGCCGGCGAAAAACATTCGCTTCTCATTGTGTGGCTTCAGCGTGGCAGATTCTTTGCAATTGCCTGGTGTACCACAGTAATTAAATGGGTCAAGAGCAGTAAGTTCAGATACTTAACAAGAAAATAAAGACCTCACTTGACAGCCAGCAGCAGGCCGTGTTTGTTTCACAGGAGTAAGGAGAATTAGGGCAGGTTGTGCGGTAAAAGTCGATGGGACCCTTTTTGGCAATGATTTTGTGTTGCCTCAGAGATCACCTCCCAATTAACTGCAAGTGCTGCAGTGGCTGGAAGTCAGGTTGTCTTATGAAACTAAAGCTCCAATTTCAGATGTCCTAGAAAAAGGGAAACAATAGACTGTTTTTCTCCTTTCAGTGATATGTAAGTAAGAGGAGATAAGAAAAGTAATGAGAAAGACACAACCGACCTTTGTTAATATTGAAATGTAAAATAATCCCGTTTTCACTGGACTGTTTCATGCATGAAGGGAAAATGAAGTTGTGCAATGAAATTAATATGATAGAAGTAAAATCCAAGATGGGAACTGATTTTTATAAGACTCTATGGTTTGGAGGGTGGAGGTAGTTTCACACCAGCATTTTGAAGGAGATTATTTGTTGTTGTCAGTGCCCATCATTCCTGGCTGGGGAAAGAGCTCCTGTTTCCCACAGCAGTTTAAAAGTCCTTTGGGAAGGATGAGATCTTCCCGTTAAAATACTAAGGGACAAGGAACAAGAATGTAAAAAAAAATAAAACCTATAAAATGTCTTGTGCCACAAACCAGGAGCTCTATGCAGACCACCTCCCCATGCAAATTAAGAGATGGGATCAGCTTTGTTGCTGTGTTTGTAGATTCTTTCGGGCTGAGCACTATTAAAAGGGTTTGTTTTATTATTATTTTGTGCTCTCCTGCCTATATCTGTCCAGTGTCTGGCAGTGAGGGCCAAATTCTGTCACAGCTTGATACAAAACACATCAACTCGGTCACAGGAGGTAAATTCAGTCTCAGCTTCAGCATCTCACCAAGAATCTCTCAGGAACATTGCTCATGTCTGTGCATTGTGGTTATTAGGTGCAAGAAATACAGGTTTTAAACCTGTAATTAATCATTTCTCAGTAATCTCTTTTTCTATGCTTTTATGGCATCAATGGGTATGACTGTTTATTATGTCTTACCTATAAAATCTGACATGTTTTATATACTCTTTATGGAAACAGCGTACAGTCATAAATTAAAAGATGCAACTGTTTTGGATATTTTACTGGTGGTCCTGTATTTTCCTGCCAAAAGTGCAGCTGTTTTAGGTTTTTCAGGATAACATTATAAAAGGCTGTGTGCGTTTTGCAAGTTTCTGCTTGGATTGCCAAGCCAGAGGTGGAGTGACTCAACCTTCCCAGGAGCAGCGTGTACCAAGTGAGGAATCAAAACAGCGGCCCAAGCGCAGCCCCTGTGGAAAGCACTTTGTGTTTATGGGCTTGTGTCTGGTGGTCAGGATTGGAGATGGTTCTCCTGCTGGTCCTGCTGGGCTGTGGATCTGTCTGTTTGATGGGGTTTTGGTGCAAAAGCAGTGGAGAATCTGTCTTGTACTTGTCTTGTGGGGTGCAAGAGCTGTGGGGTTACGGTGTGGGATGGAGCCATCCTTTAACAGGAGGTCTCGGCGTGTGTGGCTGGGGTGGAGCCCTTGGAAGGAGCCAAGGGGAGCCAGGAGCAGCAGTGCCAGCACAGGCAGCGTGTTTGTGTTTCCATGTCAACTCAGGTTTTTCCATCTCAACTTGTGTTTCCATGTCAACTCCTGCTTCCATCTCAACTCGTGTTTCCATGTCGACTCAACGCTCTGGGAGGTTTGGGGTAGAATTAGATGGCTCTGCAGATGGTTGATGATGCTTAATTAATGGGGAACTTTAGAACCTTCTTCAGCCAAAATGATGGTGGCCTCCCACAGATCTAATTCCCAGGGTCAGTGTCCAGGCACAGGTAACAAGCAAAGGAAGCTCAGCCCTGTGGTCATCAAAGCAACTGGGGGAATGTCTGGCAGTAAGTGGCAGAGCAGAAACCTTCCTGTTCCTGTGGGAGTGCAGGAAAGCTTCTGGTGGTGTCCTTGTCTTGGCAGGACCGGTGGGAGTGGAGACATGAACCACCCCCAGAGTGAGCAGAGAACACAAACCCCTGGGTGCCTTAGCCCTGTGCCACCAGAACGCTGCCTGGGGCAGCCTGGCTGAAGGTCCATCATTGCTTTAACTCATGGAAATTCTATCCTGATGTGTCCAGTGGGCAGTGGGCAGCTCCATCTCCTTGCTTTCTCCTAAAAAGTAGCCTCAGCCTCTGTGTGCTGTGGGCTGAGGGTGTTTGGTGTGTTTGTCTGCTCTGAAATAACGCCGCTCTTTGCTGCAGGTACCTCACCCACGTGCGAGCCGCCTCTCCGCAGGACCTGGCCGGGGGCTACACATCCTCCCTGGCTTGTCACCGGGCCCTGCAGGACGCCTTCAGCGGGCTCCTCTGGCACCCCAGTTAGCCAGGGAGCACCAGCCTGCGCCCAAGGGACACCCAGCGGGGCGAGGAGCGACCCAAACCAGCAGAGGTGGGGCAGGATCGGGGCCGTCTGCGTGGGCCGGGCTGCACTCACTGCTCCGTGCACCCCTCTGGTGCAAAACCAGCTGCCTTGAAGTGTTAAAGGGAAAAGCAAACCCCGTCTGCACCAGAGCTCTGTGAAATGGTAGATACATTCTTGTGGAGGGGGAAACTCGTTAGTCATGTGGCACTTTGCTGAGGGAGGCTGAAGCAATAAAGCCACATCTAATGGAAGATGTGAATAACTCAGCTGTGTACGTTTGAGGCTTAAAGAAATACACTTGTAAATTTTTTTTAAATAAAGCCAGACTTTAATAAAGTTTGTGGTTTTACTCTTATTGCAGGGTTTTATTTGCACAAGCATTTAAATGCCATTTTGATTATAACATTTAGTGTCAATATTCAAGCCTACATTTTCTTCCCATAAAACTAGTTTCCCCAGCTTAGACAAGTGGGTTTTTCCTCCTGCCAGCTGGATGAGATGAGAAACTCTGGAAATATGCTGACACAACTCTTGTGTGGGATCCTTTCTCTGTGTGTCACTTGGTTCTTACCTTTGCTTGGAAAACAAATCTTTAGCTCAATGTCTTTCAGCTGAGGTGCTCTAGAAGCAATCTAAGAAACCTCAGTAAAAGGTGAAGTCGCTGAAGTAGTCGAAATTGTGGGGTTCCCTTTTGGGTTTTTTTTGTTTTGCTTTTGTATGTTTGCTTTTTCCTGTTTATCTCCATTTACAACATTCTCTGTCATAAACTCAGGAGCTTCTTTAGCTGGGAACATCCCTTTGGCTTTGGGGATGATCCCTGCCACCTGATGTGATTCTCTTTGTGTTCCTTGCCTGCTCCTTGTAATGGAATGTTGCCCACTGCAGGAGATGGGAATGTGCTCAGGACAACCACCTTGGACCATGTTTTATAGGCCACGTGCTCATAGCTGTTGAATCCTGCTCTGAGGAGTGCACTAGATGGATGTATTTTTTCTATGCTGTAATAAAGAGAAGAATGAGATATATTCCAGACTTGGTGTTTTCTTATTAAAGAAAATGGGGGGAGATGGCAAAATTTCCATTGCCCTTTGAAATTCCCTTGGTTATGCCCAGAACAGCTGCTGACAAGGAATGTTACAGAAGGCAGAGGTGAGGAAGAGATCAGATCCTTCCCTCCTCTCCTCTCTCCCCTCTCCCAGGCTCACCCAGACTGGCAAAGATGCATCTCACAAATGATCTCTATATTCACTTTGTAAAGCCCCAGGTCGTGCCCTAATGTATGCAGAACTGCACATGCATATTAATATTTATAATTTCAATACACTCATTAACTTGTGTGTAGCTTGGCTATTATTTATTATGTCATTTCTTGTACACAGAACTGGTAACTGCACAGAAATCTGGAAAACCCCTGGTTATGAGTAGAGTGATATATCTGCTAGACTGGAATCTAAACTGAAGTTATGCTGCTGGAATAACGCTGGCATTCAGTCCTTAAGGGAAAAAAGCTTTTACCAGTTCAGGTCCTTCCCTGTCCTGGGACTTTAGTGAGAATCAGAGTTAGGCATTTTCCAGGCTTGCCCCAGCAATGGTGATCAAAGCCTGGTTTGTGTTGGTGCAGTGGTGCCAAGCCCTAAATTCGGGCTGTGAAGCAACGTGCAGTCCCAGGGACCCACAGTCTGTGTCAGGCAGTGATCCCAGGCTGGCTGCGCCATTCCAGGGTGGTGGAGGCCTTATTGCTCCAGCAGTGTTTGTGGGGGGCTGCAGAGAACAGGAGCCACATTCAGCTGTTTATGGAGAGGCAGAGGTGGAGAGCAGCGGAGGTGTCAGGAAACGGGAGCAGCAGCGAGGCCGGGGCAGATCCCAGCACAGCAGTGCCTGGGAGGAGACCACTCCAGGCTGGAGCTGCAGGGATTAAAGGCCTGAGCAGGAGTGCTGGGTCAGTGCAGGCCAGGGAGGACTCAGGATTCCCGGGTGAGTCAGGATGGCCTCCCTGGGGATGGATAAATGTGCTCCTGCAGGAACCAGGCTGCGAGGGCTCGCTGCAAACGCCGCCTGCGCAGCCAAGGGAAGGACAGGCACCAGCAAAACAAATCCGTGGCCCTTGGTGGTGTTTGGGTGAGAACCAAAAATGCAGCGGGCTGCAGGCTCGGGGCTGGAGCCACAGCAGCAGGGCCAGCAGGGTGACAGACATCTGGTTGCTGGGCGTGAGCTCGGAGCTTGGGCTGAGGGAAAATATCTGAAACTGAGAGGGCGAGCCGAGTCCTCTGGCCAAATAAACTATTTGTGGTTGACATTGCCCAACAATAGTTTGGAAGGGTAAGAAAAGGAAATCAAAGGCAGAGGCTTTTCAAATCCCTGCAGAATATGAGCAGCCAGCCAGAAAGATCATCCAGGGACTGCAGCAGGGGAGCAGGCAGAGGTGGGGAGGGCTGGGAGAGGGCAGAGGCACAAAAGCCACGAGAGGACACGGTTTCAGAAGGACAGAACTGTTTTTCAGGTGCTGGTTTCAGCCTGGAACTGCAATGCAAGTGTGAACTTCATCTGCCAATGTGCAAAAAACATTAAACTCCTTCTGGCTCTAACCATGGGCAAACACAAAGTTAGGAGTCAACTAATCCTTAACTAAATCTTGGTGTTAAAAAGCATTTTTTACTCCAAACCTCAGGATTTTGGGCTGTTTGGCCCTTTTGGTATCTCAGGTTAAGCCTTTGAAAGGTTACCTTCCTTACACAAGAGCTGTTTGTGCATCTGCTAACCATAATCCAATATTCTGAAACCAAAACATTTGTCAGGGAGAATCCAGGGCAGGGGTTATATAAGTCACCTTCCTAGACCTGACAAGACATAAAAATCTGTTTTCCCCCACAACTTGCACATTATCAAAATGCTACAGCAGAAAACTACCCCAGGCCTTGCCACTGAGCACAGGGCATGAAACAATAGAGAGCGGGGAAGTACCAAAACACATTTATTTTAAAAGAATAAAGTTTTAATTTTTTTGTAGTAACAACAATTTTAATCGATCCCACAATGAGAAGGAAAGATGACAGCAGGAAGCCAGGCTCCCAAAGGAATGCTGCAACTGGATGGGAACACAGGCCTGCTCCTTCTCACTCAAGGGGTAAAACAGAGACACCCCAAAGATCCTTTACACAAACTAAGGTGGTCACCTTAGCTCTGGTCTTCAGCTCAGTGCCTTCTCTTCTGAAGAATCTTGGCTGGTACAAAGACGTTTCGAGGCTGGTTTTGCTGGAAAAGGTTAGAAAAAGTAAAATATTTAATGTACAGTGAACAGACTGACCTAACCACAAGCTCTGGAACAGGGAGCTCTGTTAAGGGATTTAACAGGAAGAGATGAGAGTTAAAATCAAGATTAACAGTCACAAATGAAAACTCTTAGAGCAGTAATGGGCAGTCTTCACTGAATGCTGAAAAAGACCTTGAAAAAACCTGTATGGAGCTACATTTTCACCAACATCTCAGTGCTGCTCAACAACAGCATAAATGTAAGATTCATGGCATTAAAGCTTTATAAAAACCTTTCCTCCAGTTCATGTAACTGCAGACTGAGAGCCTCCCTCTGCTCCCTGTGTCATGTGGTCCAAAGCCCAAGATCACTGAAACCAACCAGTTTCTAAAGTATTTTAAGAACAAATGAGCAACTATAAGAAAAAAGAAAACCCCACAAAACAACTAAATTCAGCACTGAGGATCTCTAAGGGTATCTATGTCTCAAAATTAAATTGAATCAGGTACAGAACCTGATTCTGCTGATGTGGTGACTGCAGACCTCACTGAGTCTGTGTGAGCATAAGGAGAAGGTCAGAACTAGGACCAGTCCCTTGGAAGTGCACTGATCTGGGCAAAAATGCAGCTCCAGTTGTGAGGGACTGAGCTAACAGAGATGTGTGCTTGGCATCAGATCACAGAGCCACTGAATATCCTGCACTGGAAGGGCCCACAAGAGTCCCCATCCTCCCCCAGTGCACAACCTGAGGCATAAAGGTCTGGTTTATGGCCTGTGGGGTGATCCTGTCCAGTCCACCATTTTTCTGGGGAGGCTCACGCTGGGATCAGAGGAGCAGGCTGCTGTTACCAAAGCAAGGCAGCCCTGCAGCTGCTGCACACGTGCAGGCACTCGGTCCTGCCGGCCACCTCCGCCCTCAGCGCCACAGCCACACCCCTGTCACACGCCCGGAGTGTCACACACGGGGCTGACCAGGCGGGGCAACCTGAAATCCCAATGCCACATGGGAGGTTTGCTCCTTACCTTCATCAGGGCAGGGCCTCTTGTAGAGCACATCTGCTGGGATCTGGAAGCTGAGGCACAGCATCTCCTTGTTGGGCGCCACGTTCCTGACCAGGAAAGCGGAGCAGCGTCCAGCCAAGGAGGTTCCCAGCGCAGATTCCGCTCGCTCCTGGATGTCTCTGGCTGGGTCGCTGTGTTTGGAGAACCCGTAGCAGTGCACAGTGGGAAGGGCTGCAGGGCTGCAGGGCTCCCCGACCAGGAGATGCCTGAAAACATCCAGAAACTCCACAGCCAGAGCTGGCAAATTCATCACTATGTGGAAGGCGGTTTTCTGGCCTTCCTTCAGGAGCGGGAGCTCTTTGCTGAGCTCCTCCCTCACGGGCCCCCGCAGGAAGTCCCTGCCGTCCATGTTGAACGCCTTGACCCTGGTGTCCACCTTGTTGAGCTTGCAGTTGTGCAGCAGCCAGGAGTAGGACTCGGGGTTGAGGTCGTTGGCAAACACTCGGCACTTCCTCCTGGCCGCGGGGATGGCGAAGGGCCCCACCCCGGCGAAGACGTCGAACAGAACGTCGCCGGCCTCGAGCAGCTCCACGATCCGGCCGTGCTCCGTGGACAGCCGCGGGTTCCAGTACACCTTGGAGAAGTCCAGTTCATAGGAAATGTTGTTTTCTTTGACCTGGAAGTCCAAAACATTTGCTTAAGGCCCTGTGTTGAAATGCCAGGCAGATTTTAAGCATTATCACTAATTAAAGAAATTAAAAACCAAGGTGGCTTATGGAAAGGTAACGTGTACATCAGCATGGTCCCACTGCTAGCACATGTGAATCTTAAATACACAGATCAACTAAGCAATCAAATAAACAGACCTTAAAACAACAGGTAACAACAGCCATGTCCCCAGTGTCAATCCCAGTGGCTGCCTTTATGCAGGTCTCAATCACCAGGTGGAAATAAAGCAGCAACTTAAAATGACCCTAAAAAAACCTGAGGGTTTTTCAAGAGCTTTTGTGGCTGGCTGACAACTCCTTTATTGAAAGCAGACCTTGGAAAGATGCCTCAAGCCCTCCTTTGTGGAGTGCACACAGTAAATAACTGTCTGAGAATGATAGGCCCAAGAACAGGAACTGTCAGCCAAATTCAAAGCCACTGGGAGCCAGTTCTGCAGCTTGAAAAAAAATACTGTATTTCATCTCCTAGGGTGACAGAGTCTAGAAATGGATCCAAATCCAAGCTTTGGGATGACCACCATCTTAAGAACAGACCTGAAAAGCAACAGTATTTATTCAGACGAGAATGGGATGCAAGGTAATACTCTCTTCGCACCAGCATGTGGAAATGTCTGATTCCAAAGTACAGTAACGTGGGATCCAGATCACCACATCGTTTGCTTTGCCAGCAAGAAACACCCTGACATGTCTCTGCACTCCTGGATGCAGCTCCACGGTGTGCCAGGGGTGTGGTGACACCATCTGCACAATATTCAATGGTCACTGCTGCCTTGACAATCCAACAGCCTTCTCTCTGCATGAACAGGATGTTCCACCAAGCTATTCAGCCTTTTATTTGGTAATCTCATGTTTTCTCCTTTGAAAGTATAAAGCTGCTAACAGATAAGAGAAAATATTTCTGTGGAAACAGTGGCCAAGTTTCCAGCCACAGACATGAAAACTTATGTGAAGAACACTTGGCAGTTACACAGTGATTACACCTGATAACTGTCAGGGCAGAGGAGACAGGAGGTTTGTCTTGCTGCTGACAGGAGAGGAAAAAGGCAAAGGCAAAATGCTGCCTAAGTTGCAAAGCTGGTGAGACTGAAATTTCTGTACCAGCCACTCTATAAGGCTTGGTGAAATTAGGAAACTGGATTTTCTTAGATCAAATCCACATCATTAAATGTAGGCTGTGACCATGGAAGAACACAGGCCTTCCTGATGCCTATGGCTGAGTTTGCCCTTGGCAGACCAGGACAAAGGAATGCAGAAGTAGCAGCCAACCCTTAGGCTCAGCAGGTGTCAGGAAGGGCACTGTGCAAAGGAAGGGACTCAGGGGCACCCCTGCATCACATCTCTCCAGAAGATGCCTTTGGGTTTTAGCACATGAAATTTAAAACACCAGGAGGAAAAGGCCTGTACCTTGGTCACCAGGTTGTTCTCTCCAGCAAGCACCTCCATTTCAAAGTTCCTGTATGTGCTGTCAATAATGTTGGTTTTATTCACTACACAGGTGATTCCTGGATTCTTGTCCATTATAACCTGGCCTGAAAGAGAAAGGTGAGAGATAATTATGATTAAGGGACCAGGACCTTTTAATGTTCTACAACAGCCATAAGAAGCCTGCTGTTTACAGCTAAATTAACAAAAGTAAGTGTGTGTTGGAACAACCTCCCTCTGGTGACTCAGGGCTGCAGCTGTGACCTTTCCAAGGCACACACTTCACCCTGGCCCAGGGCTCAGTGCAGTGACAGCAGCACACTGTGAGGGAACTGTGCCCCTCAGTACAGTGACTCTTCACACAAATGACACCAATACCTTCCTGAGAGGAGCTGTTTCACCTACCAATCAAGTGTCTGTAGGGCAGCTGGTGATCCCTGAGATTCAAGTGAGCAATGTGGCCAACACGGCTGAATCCCGAGGTGACCTCCTGACCTTCGGGAAGGACGGCTCGCAGGATCTCCTCCGACTTGAAATTCTCATAGGTCAGCTCCAGCTGGTACTGGGACACCTCAGGAGGGACATTGAGCTGCTTCAGGACCTGTTGCTCTGACTCTCCTAATGAGAATTCCGGTACTTTGTGAGGATCCAGGATAACAAATCTACTGTCCTCATCCTCTGGATCCTCCACCACCCGCTTGAGGCCGGGACGCTGCAGCACTGATTGTTTTAGGGACTTCAGCACACTGTGCACAATTTCCTTCTGGACTTTAAGAGCTGGAACAACCACTGTCCTTTTGAAAGCCTCTCTGTTGAGCAGTGTCATCCCACGCACTCCAGGATGTGGCAAATACAGTTCTGGATTAGTTTTATCCTCCAAGGTTTCGGGCATTGTGAAGTAAGTGTTTTTTTTAACTACTACAAAGAGCCCAGGTATTCTGCCAGAATGTTGTGCCAATAGCATGCAAACTGCTGGAAATGATGTATTTGATGCAGCTGTCCTAAAATGATTAGTTTTCAGTAGTCTGGCACAGTATCCCAATCTCCACAAAGTCCTAGAAG
The DNA here is from genome assembly GCA_008694505.1 of Cyanoderma ruficeps. Taxonomy (NCBI): domain Eukaryota; kingdom Metazoa; phylum Chordata; class Aves; order Passeriformes; family Timaliidae; genus Cyanoderma; species Cyanoderma ruficeps. The sequence continues at coordinate 46,790,221 of VZDJ01007753.1, read as the reverse complement.
AGAAATTATTCATTTTATAGACATTATGTAATCATTCCATTTAAAAGGCTGCAAATCACATGGATTTGCTGTTCTCTTAAACCAGAATTTCCATCTGTACCAAACAATCCACAATAGTTTAGTAAAGCCCTTTATTATGAAATATATGCTGCAAATTTCTGCTATTTTGCAAATGTACTTTTAGACTCGAACGTTAACTGACTTCAACTGGTGAGCTAATCCCCTCCTGCCAAAAAACAATGACCTCTCTTTGTTCTAATAAATGTGATATTAATCTCAGTAAGCCAAATGGAAAGACTTCTACTGCCTTGATCCTACTCCTGTTGGATCCCTCCTGTGTCTGGTAAAATTCATTACCAAGCAGTAGTTGCTGGAAAACAGATATTAGCAACAGTGGTCATGTCATGATCACTCCTTGGTGATTTCTGCCTTCCATGCCCCACTGTAAGGGGTTCCATGCTCTGTAAGATCTTTGAGGTGCATGCCAGAAAGGTCATTAATTAATTGCAATGTCTCCCATGAGGTCCAGAGAAGCATCAGTAATGTCTGCTCCTACCACTGAGCCCCGGTTCATCCACAGGATTAGAACTTGAGAAGTGGCTTTACGCTTCTCTAAATGGTTTTATCCATTAGAGACAGACCAAAAGGGCCCAATTTTCTGCCTTGGCACTGGCTGCTCCAAAGCAGGAACCAATGGTTTAGGTGGTGCTGGAGGCTGGCATTTCTCCTGTCTGTTTTAAAAGCCTGTTTTGAGAGAGAGGCTCTGCAAGGAAATTGATTCTCTTGTCTGCCTCCCTCAGCCCTGCCCCTCTCCAGGGTAACACAGGCTGTGTCTCTCTCTCCTTGACAAACCTCCTGTGCCCCAATCCTGCCAAAGCCGGTCCTGCTCCCATCCCGTCCCGCCCAAATCCCATCTCATCGCTGAGACTCTACATCTCCCAGGCCGCCCACTTCCCTAAGCCAGGGTTTTGGCAAGAGCACACCTCCTTCAGAAAGACACACTGCATTCCTCTGCTGCACAGGAGAAATCCCTCATCCAGAGGCCTGAGCATCCCCGCAGGAAACTAGGGGTGGAAAGGGGCGGTGTGGTTCTCAGAATCAGAGAATCGAATAGAAAAGACCTGTGGGATCACCGAGTCGATGTGTGACGGAACACCCACCACCACGGCACGGGGTGCCTCGCCCAATCTTTCCTTAAACATCTCCAGGACGGTGACTCCATCGCTCTGCCGGACATCGTTCCAATGTCTGATCACCCTTTCTGTGAAGAAATTCTTACTAACGTCCAAACTAAGCCTCCCCTGGCGCAAAGTGAGGCCATGTCCTCTCATCCTGTCGCTTCACGGTACTGCATTAAACCCACAAGATAAAGCCGCCCGCAACGCTAGATCTGGCTGGAGGCCACTGCCGCCACCTTCCCAAGGCACCTAGGCAGAGACACCATCCTTTCTCTCTCCACCACGATCCCCGTTTATCCCGTGATCCCCGTTTATCCCGTCCTCCCCTCAGGGAATTCTCTCCCCCCGATCAGCCGCCCCCCCCCTCACCTCATGCCGGGCCCCGCGCGCCGCGCGCCCGCGTCATCGCCGCTGCGCCGGGGCGGGCGGGGTCGGGCGCTGACCACGCCCACAATACCACGCCCCTCTCCCCAAGCGGGGCGGGCACGAGGTGCAATGGTCCCGCCCCACTGGTGGTCACGCCCCCATGTTGACCACGCCCCGCTTTCCCCGCCCCCGGCGCTCCCCTCGGAGGCGCTCGGCGGGCGCGGGGGGCGATGGCGGCGGCGCCGCCTTGGGGGTCCGGGCGGGTCTGGCCCCTGCCCGCCCGCGGCTGGTACCTCTCCACCCGCGAGCGGCGGGAGGAGGACGACGAGGACGAGGATGGGGAGACAGCTCCGCTGCTCCCGCCGCCGCCGGGCAGCGTGCGTGTGAGGGGCGGCGGGGAGGGAGCGCCCTGAGGGGGCTGCGCTGGGTGCTGAGGAGAAGCGCGGGCGGCGCGGGTTCAAAGGGCGGGCGGGACCGGGCTGACAGCACCGGGGAGGGGTAATCACGGGCAAGGGGGAGATGAATCTCTGGTCCCATCGCTGCTCCTGATCCCTTCGATTCCCTGCTTGGAGGTGCTGCCATGTGCCCTCGGCCCTGATGCGATCACGCAGGGAGAGCCCGCTCCGAGCCGTCAGTCTCGCTGTGCTCGTTCTGTGCTGTGCTCGCTCAAAGGTTGTGGGCGTCTAGAGATGCTTACGGGGCCGCATCCCGTGTGCACAAGGATTTGCATCGTTTTAGAATGAGAAGTGAGATTCTAGCTTAAAGAAAGAAAAGTTGACTCTTGCCCCCTCCCTTGAATTTCATTTTAGGAAAGATCAAAACACTTCTTCCACTAATTGTACTTTTATTTTTTTCCTGTCGTTTTCACAGGGTTCTTCAAGTCGTGGTTCTTCCTTTGCTTTCTCAGTGTTTAACTTAATGAACGCAATCATGGGCAGTGGGATACTTGGTTTATCCTATGCCATGGCCAACACAGGGATCATGGGGTTTAGGTAAGTTTTCAGTTTTTACATATACTCAGTTTTAAGATAGTCTTGTAGGTTTAAATTGAGCAAAACTTGATTACTGAGACTCCTGTGCATATCTGAGGAAGAAATAAATAGTTCATGCCTTTCAGAATTGTTGATTAAGATCTTCCTCTTTTGATTTAGTTATTCAAATCTGGCCTAACATAAGCCCTACCCAGACATTGCATTAAATTGCCACAGGGTGGCAATTTCTTGGCCATTACTCCTGATAGATTGATACTTTCCTTTCAGAGCTGTGGTCTCCTTTAGTTCCAGGAATGGGCCTTGTGGAATGGGGTGGATTTGTGGCTGAAAACTGTGAATCAACTTGTGCTTTAGTTTGGACTTTTGCTTGTTGCAAATGCTAACCTGTGGGTAATGGGGCCAAAGTCACTGGCACTGTCACTTTGACCATTTCCTAAGCATTGGTCTCCCTTCACTGGAGGATGTGTGTTTGTCTGTATGTGCACACACAAACTCCCATGATTATGACCATTTTGTAATCCATATGTCAGGGGAACTTGGCAAATATTGGGAAGATCAGAGGCCACGTGAACCAGTCAGCAGATACAAGCCATAGAATGAGGAAATCTTGTAGTTTCCTTCTTGCAAGAGTAGCATTTTGAAAGCTCGAAAGTGCATTGTGCTGTAAAAGTGCTTAATTGTGAATATTTTGTGGTTTTTAGTATCTTGCTGCTGATTGTTGCCTGCCTTGCTTCTTACTCTGTGTTTCTTCTGCTCAGTATGTGCACTCAGACTGGTAAGTGACAAGGATTTATCTAACAGTGAGCTCTGGAACATTTCCTCGGTTTTATCACAGAGACATGACCCAGTGTAAAGATTGCAGTTAACAGCATGCTAACAGTGATGCCTCATTGACTGACCTTGAAATATTTCATGTTTTTAACAATTAATATGTGCCATTTAAAAACAGGATTTTGAGTCTTTTTATGCAAAGCCAGTGCCAAACTGACTGGTTTCTAAATTTTAAATTTTCTTGTCCAAATTCTCTTTCCAGAGAGCAAATTTCTGCAGCAAAATTATTTTGGTGCTGGCTGAACCTCACTACTTCAGTGTGTGCTTTTGCTTTCAGTGAATGCTTAAGAGCAATAAAAAAGCAGCCTGTCATTCTCCTAGGAATAGTACATGTATTTTAGTCCATGGCTTGAAATGGATACCTTTCAGGTTTTTCAATCATACTGGATTATGATTATTCTTGTGATGCTTTATGGATGCAGTTTATAGAGCAATTTTGATTCTGAATGAGAAGTGCTGTTGCAGACTTTGGAAACTGCACTGCTTTGGGACAGTTCAAACAGTCCATTCTAATACCTGCAGTCAAGTCTGCTCCCGTTTTAATTCCTGCTTCTTTTAATTGCTACCGAAACAACTGAGCGGTTCCTTGACTTCTCTACACAAAGATCATGTTACAGCAGGAAGTCTCCCTGCTTATTGTTTCCCTCTCATCTGTTTTCCTCTCTTTTCAGAGGTGGTGGGAGAAAGCTTCTGCTTCTTTCCTCCTTGGCTTTGTTTTCTTTAGCTGCCTTTGGTCTCAGATGATTGCTTCCTGATTCTTCTTAGATCTGCTGCTCCTGTCCCCACCTGTTGAGTGATCTTCTTCATACATTCTTAAAAAACACTCCTCAGAGGTAGGGTAACTTTTATGGTTGGTATTGTTGGCTGCTTGATGATTTGGGATTAAGTCTTTGGTAATTTTTTTTTCTCCTTTTGGAGTGCTGCTTATTAGAAAGGAATCAGAACCTAAAACACGTAGCTAGAGAACATGAGAAACAAAAAAAGGGGAGATCTGAGGTAATTTTAATGGCCTTTCTAACCTCTTATTTCAGGCTGAAAATGGGCATTAAGTGGTATTAATCTGTTGTCTAGTAAAAAAGAATAAAGAGATTCTTGCAAAAGAATTATGATGAGGGGGGGAAACTAAGGATTTAAGTTTGTTGAAGTAAGAAGAGATTGGATGTTCTGAACTCAGAGACCTGCTATGCAAAAAGGGTTTAACCCCTCAGTTCTTGTCCAAAGGCAACAGTCCACCTCAGGAAAGCATTTTTGAAATGAATACAGCTGAAGTGTCAGGATGAAGAATTTCTCTTGTCTGAAACTCCTAATTCTTATCACCTAATTCTGGCAGGTGAGACTTGCACCAGAACTGTGCCTGGATAAGTTTGCTGGATTTATGACCTTTTGTGTTTTGATTTTTTAAAGTAAGATTTGAGATTGTATTTCCAATAATTCCTGTCAGCTATTGAAGTAATTAGATGTTAGCATTCCAAGCTTTTCCTTGGAACACTCCCTTTAAAAAGTGGGAAATACAGTCTGTTGTACCTTGACAAAATGAAATCTCTGTACGTGTTTGATTCCAAAGCAGGCAATTAAACTTTTTCTTTTAAAAAATCTATATTGATTTGTAAACAGTGTTACAATATTAAACTCAATTCGTGGGGGAAAAATGGAAGGGAATTTTAGTGTTTTTGTATTAAAAACAAGCTAGAAAAATTCAAAGGGAGGTGAAGAGGAACTGTGGGAAGTGTTTGTAAACTATTATTTGGGAAGGAGATGACCTATAAAACACCTTCTGAAAAGAAAGCACTGATACTAATTCCATCTTAAACAGATGCCAGGATTTATTAAGCACAGGCATTTTAGTTGCAGTTCAAAAATAAAGTAGTGTCTTCAGTTACTCATTGATGTCGGTCTGGACTTTGACAAAATCAAGTGATTTGTGTAGACCAAAAGGCTTAGCAAAAAAAATATTCCCAAGTGTCAAGTGTTGAGATTAGTGGAGTCAGGGTTTGTCCTGGTGTTAATTCAGTGTGACCTGTGTTGTTCTGGGCTGAAAAAGGCTAAGCAGAGGAATTGGGAATTTAAGTGGGATGCACTTGGAAGTTTTGTGGCTGTTTTTTTCTTTTCGTTTTAGGAGTTAAGTCACGAATATTGCTGGTTCTGTACTTGCCTCTTCACATTTAAAAGGATAATTTCCATGGAGTGTTAATAACATGATAAAAATTAAGCTGATCAGGCAGAACTTATTTGTCTTTATGTAAATTTCACTAAATATTTTGTTCCACATGTTCTTGAAATTACAGAAGTAGTGTGATAAGTAATAGGGCTTCCCTGTGTTCACAGGGCTAAACTGATCACAGAAACTACACTACAGAAAATACTTTAAGGTTTCATATTGCTCTTTTGGAATTGTGTGGAAAATTTTCTTCTCTTTGCTGATAATTCTTCACACATGTGTGCTGTATATTTATTACCATGTGGTAAAAAACCCCTTGCTCTTAAATATGTTTACTATTTTACTGATTTGTTCTTTTAATGGCAGTGAAGATGCCTACCTAAAATTAGGTGGTTTTTTCTTTTGTCCCTTGTGATCAGCTACTTAATAAATGGAAATTAGGAAAAACACAGGGTAAAACCTAGTAAGACTTTTTTGTTTGATTATATCTGTTAGAGATAGTCCAGGTTTGTGCCGAGCATTGACTCTGGCTCATTTAATTTTGTTATTTCATTTATATTGTCGTTTCATTTATATTGTCACAGTGTGCTGGTGTCTGTAGCGGAGCAGAATGGGAAACACTGCCCTTGAGGAAATCAGATGAGAAAATTTACCAAGTTTTGTTGGCTTTTGGTTTTTGTTTGTTTTTGTTTTGTTCTTTCCCCCTCTGGGGCACTGATCTGATTGCGTGCAGAACCTCAGTGAAATAAAACCACCTAAGCTTGGGCAAGTGTGAGTCTCCAGTGGTGCCATCTGATCTGTGTGAGGTCCCTGTGTCCCCCAGGTCTTGTGTCATTTACTGCAGAGAATGGGGCTCCACTCAGGTGTGAAAAGCTCAGCTTGCACAGCTGGGCCCTCAATTAAGATGTGACAGGAGCAGGAGCAGTACCAGACAGAAGCAGGGAAGAGAAACCAAGTGTCCTGACTACAGAATTATGTGGGTTTGAGATTAATTTTACCTTCTGAGGCATTCACGGGTGTTTTATTACATCCCAAGAGAGTGAGTGGTGTTTCTCAGAAAACTTTCATATTTTTGATTCTCCTTGAGTTTCTAAAAATACAGAGTAACAATGAAAGGCTTTAGTACAACTTGCTTCTCTCTGAGAAGGGATTGTTTTGAGTCACCAGCAATAATAGAAGTGAGCTTCAGCTAAAACCCAGCAAAACTATACAGGAAACCACAACCTGTTTTAATGTCATTATGTAAGTCGGGTGCAGGTAAGGGCAGGATTCTTGTTTTGCTTTGGGTTTTCTTTTGGCTTTTTTAAATAGTGGATTTCAACCAAAGAAGGTGTTTACCTTCAGCTCTCTTGGAAATAGATAGGGCCTAGTTCTTAAAAGCTGGAAAGATGGCAGTGTTTATATTTGTAGAAAGATGAAAAATGTATCCTCTGTTGTCATCCTAATTTTAAAAAAATCTGCTGTTTTAAGAAATAAAATATGGAAATATCTTACATCTAATTGCTAATGCTAATTTCATAATTGTTCACCCACAAAGAAAATCTTTGGGAGACTGCAATTTGCCATGAATGTACTACTGTTATATTTTAAATATTGCAACTGCAAATACTAAATTGGGTTTCTGAAGAGTCTCTGAATGTTTGAGCATAGAGCTGTATTTTGTAGCTGGAGTACAGGTGTTTTTAAAAGCTATTTTGTAAGTAAAAAAATACTATGAAATATTCTTTTAATTCTGAGTTTTATTCATTTTAAAAGGGGGAAAAAGGGCCAAAAATAGAGCTTTCAAGCTTTTCAAGTTAGAGATACTTCAGCTCTTTTCTTTTTTTTTCCTTACCAACAGCTGTCACTTCGTATGAAGACCTTGGCCTGTTTGCTTTTGGATCAGCTGGAAGGGTGAGTATTCATTTTTACCTCTGTTTTTCTTCATGGTCTCGTGCTTCTGATACACAACTGTTGTTTGCATAGCAAAGAGACATAAATGATAAAAGTAGTATATTACTGACATTGTAGTATGCTGGAAAATCCATTACAGCCTGAAACTTTTCACTTGGTTTCAGTTCACGTGTCTGCTCTGTGGAAGCCCAAATTCAGTTAAATTTACAGTCCTTAAATGCAGGATTTTGTGCTGCTTTCCTGGCAGTGTTCACTTTTGGTTGTCTGTAGAAATCTGCTCAGTGGCATTGTTGTCAGGTTGGCTCAAGGTTTGGATTTGAGTCCTGCCTCTGTTGTAGAAGTGTTAAGGGACAGGTAAATGATGGATTTGCTGTTGGTGTTTCAGCATTTAATAGGGCTCTAAGGTAAGGGAGGGCTTTTCATGTCATTTCCACAGTAGGAACAACTAAGAGTACCTATAATGCATGTTATTTGTTTCCTTTTGTTTAATAAGCTCTTCACATGAATGTTTCTTACTAGTTTTAGCTCATGATTTAAAAAAAAACACAAAACCCCCAAAAAACCAAACCAACAAACAAAAGCAGCCAAACAAAACCACCATCAAACTTAACCCTTTCTGATATAAAACTAATCAAAATGTTAGCTATTATTGGGTTTTTTTTGTAGTGTGTTCTGAATCTCTTTTTCCTAATAGTGATATTGTGCAGTAACAGTGGGTGCACAGGAAATACTGCCTGTGAATATTGCACATTTAACATTATGAATTCTGTGCTCTGTGTTCCAGTTACACCTCACTGAAAACAGGTTTTTACCTGTTTACAAGTGTGATTTTAATGTTTTACTGAAACAATGCAAATTTTTTTAAATTAGTTCAGCTTAACAGGCATTTAGATATGCTTTCTCATATCTAAATGTCAGAATTAAACCTGAGCTGTCAGGTGTTTGCAAGGCTTCCATTAGCAGTAATAAGCTGATGAATGTAGTCTGAGGATCAATATTTATTGATCAAATTAAGAAGTGATCAACCTCAAGAGATAATAAACCTTGATAATAGCAAGGTATAAGACACAGATATAATTTTACAGGAGCTGTTCTATACACATTAATCATGGGCCATTACTTGAAAAAGTCACAGAAATGTAGAGCTTAAGAAACCAAAATGTGACTTACTCTGCCATTGTCCTGAAGCAGGGCTGAACATACATCAACCATTCTTGGCAGATGCTTATCTAGTCTGTTATTTAAAAGCTTAAGTGAAAGAGATTTCACAGCTTCCCATCATGGTCAACATGTGCATTTTTTAAAAATTCTTCTTAATACACTGTTTGATAATTTGCAGTTCAAGCAATCTGTGCTGAAAATTATCTGGCCTTTTATTTTCAGTGTGCACGGAGAGCACTGGAATATTTCTATGTTGGGAAGCTGTTCTTTTGATAAAATAATCCAAGTTCACCAAGCTTTCCTGGCGAACTGATGTTTTCTGGAACAGTTGTCTTTGTCACTTGAAGCATCTTTGATATTTATACACTTTTCTTAAAACTTGCCTGCAAGACAGGCTTAGCTGCTGCTGATTGTGTTATCTCGGCCTGTTTTCTCTTTGCCATCCAGCAACTCTTGAGTAATTTTTTTGAAGTCTGAATGCCTTGCTTTTAACTAATCTTGTTGATTTTTAGGCTTTTCTACTTCACCACAACCATTCTGAATTCTCACCTGCCCCTGAATACTTCTCACTTCAGTCAGGCACAGATGACCTTTTTTTTGCTTTTTTTCTCTGCTGCAGCACTTACCTCTCCCTCACACACAGGGGGTGATGCTGCCAGGCCAGTGTAGAGCCTTGCTTGAGCTGGCAGCTTAGTTTGAGTAAACTACTGGTTAACTACTCTTGAAGTAGAGCAATTGCTCAACCTGGTGATTTCCTTTCAAATGTATTTTTCTGAGATTTGTAAGAATGGAAATATTCCGCTGTTGGAAGATTGCTGATTCTCCCTTTCCAAAGGGCTGAACTATTTCTTTCCATCTGTGGCAAATTCCAAGATATCATGGTTTTTTTCCTTCCTTTCCTTGGTGAGTTTTGAACTGACTTTGAATTAATTTAAAATCTGAAATGACTTTTTTAAAAAAAACATATTTGTACTTCTTCTCATTGCTGTACCTTAATTTTTTTCCAAGTTGACTTAATGGCAGCACTCATTTAGGAAATGTCCTGTATCAAGAAGAGCAGTGGGTAGAAAGAAACTGAAGTTGGTCATCATGGGAGTTTAGAGCTAAACTCAAGAGAAAACGTTGGGAAAGCTTTATAGCTACTTTGAGGGTTTTTTTTTTTAGTTGGAAATGAAATTTTTTGGATTCAGACAAGCATTTTAATAGCCTGTGATCATTTTTGCTTCCATATCAGTCCAGTATGGATAATCGCAAGTGCTAAGGAAAAGTCTATCCAGTTTACAAGTTTAAAAAAAACGATGACACTCCTGACAATCAAAAATATTCAGGAATAAGGAAATACCCTTGAGCTTGTACAAATCTCTGCTGTCTTCTCAGAGATAAATGATAATTTTCATTTGTATTCGCCTGATATCAGTTAGAATACACTTCTGTTTTCAGTGATGTAAAAACCTTTTCTTCTGCACAACAGGCTTCACTGTATAATTGCTTTGTCTCAGAATAAAAGTGTGATATTTTCAGGAAGAATTTTTCTTTCCATGTTCAAGATTGTGCTGTTTTCCCTGTGCTAAACTCCTCACTAGGGAGAAGATTCCCTTCCTTTCAGGACTTGTTATCACTGCTGCATCTGGTGTGTTTAAGATAATACACATGTGGTTTATGCCTGCTATAGACATGTGATTTTAGTTATCCTTACCCTTTCTAAAGAAATCAATTCTTTTATAGGTCCTTGTTGCAACTACAATAATTATCCAGAATATTGGAGGTAAGAGACTTCATATGCTCAATATTAACTGTGTGACAGGCTTCAAAGCTCCACGAGCACCAAAGGCAGTAATTAAAGTGTTTTTAAGAAACTGATTAAAAGGACAGGAAACTTAAGGGAAAGGCTTTTGTGATGGTGCTAAGCAGAAGGGCTGTAGTTGTGGGATAGATGGGGGAACTCTGGGGGTTGGATTCTCTGCCTGTTGCTGCATCCCAGAATGTGGAGCACATCCATTGGAGCTGCACTGCTCACTGGAAGGGGCTCAGGAGGCAGCATCTCCTCTCTGCTGTTCCGTACATCTGTGTCTGGTAGCTGCATTTTATCACATCATGTGTTTTGGGTTTCGCTGTTGGAACCTGCTTATGCATTTTAGTGATTTGTGCAGCAAGTGGATGTTTACTTAGCTATGATGTTTCATATGTTCTGCATTAATGGGAGCTTTCTTTTTTTAGCTCAATAACTTGGTTTTTGGGGGAGTTGTTTATCTGCCTGACTTACATCATGTGGGCTGTCCAATTCTACTGTTTGTATTTTGTCTTCCTTGGGACATGGCATAATAAAATAACACTCCCCGTTTTTGTACTTGAACTCTTACTCAGGTATGCTCACATACTGGACAGTCACTAAGTATTTAGAAATTATTTGTCTGAAAGCAGACAGAACAATTTGAAGTCTAAGAGGACAATTTTAATTTTTCTTTTGTTGTAAATATTTTGGATGCTTTCTTTTAAATGAGGGAATTATCTGAATGCTCCCTCCTCATTCCCTACCACCAAGCAGATACCCAAGTTCACATTCATCAACAGAAGGGAACAGCATTCCAGTGCTGTTCTTCTTTCCTTTAAGATTACCTGTCAAGTCCAGAGAATTCAATGATTGCTGGTTTTTTGTCACTGTGTAAACACCTAGAACTAGATAAAGTAACTGTGCTTTCATGATAAACTTGGAATATTTTCTTATACTAGAAGTTCCAATATAATAAAAGCTGCCCAAATGAAATGGCTATAAAAATCCAAGCATTAATTTTAGGCAGGAGTGACCATAGCAATTCCAAGATTAGGAACTATTTATTCATACAAGTTTTAGAGGATGTTCCGTAGCAATGAACAAATCATTTAATTTCCTTTCCCGTTTGAGTGGACTTCTAAATAAACAACACAAGAGAAGGAAGGATACACAGAGCAGGTTCTGGAGATTCTGGGATCATGTACAAGACTCTTGTCAAAGGAAATATGACTCTCATTTCTTCCTCATCACAGTTCATAACCTCCTCTGTGCCATTCTTCATAAAATTCAGCTCAGTAACTCCAGAGCCCCAAAGCAGTGTGTGCTGGATGCTGCAGTCCAAGTGCCCCTTGTCAGGAACCAGCTCTGAAGGTGACTACTGCAGGCACTTTTCACACAGCCTTGACTCTTTAAAGAGCTGCATGGAAAGAAAAGAGTTTTTCTTGTCTTTCTGGTCCTTCTGCAGATTTTACATGGGAAAACTGTGGCGTGTAGTTTGTCCTGAGTGGGATCCATGCTGGGATTAAGTGTAAAACCTGGGCTCTGCCTGGTTTGCAGTGTTCCCCTCTTTCTGTTTTTCTGTCTGGTGAAGGAACCAGGAATGTGGTGGGTGTTGGGCAGACATCCAGACTCTGTCAACATCTTTGATTTCAGAGGAAGGCTAAAAATAAAATTGTTTTGTGTTACCTCTTCCATAATCAGACCTGGGTTGCATCATATGGTATCTTATTTCAGAAGTGATTAGAGAGCATGAGATAATGAAAGATGGCTTGTGATTAAGCAGCTTTACAAGGGTTATTGTCACTATCTGCATCTAGTCTGGGCTTTTTTTAAAGTTTGCTCTGTTCCCTTCTAAAAATAGTCTAAGTGCAGAAATGAGTTGCATTAATTTGTGGTGGAGAGAGCATTTTAGTAATAATTTTAATAGTTATGCTTTCCAATTTGTCATCTTTGTGTTTTTTTAAAAGAAAGCTTAATGTACAAATTTGAATTTGACATTCTAATTGCACACACTTAGGGATTGGTGTAGATAGAGGAATTGAATTTTCCTATTACCAGGATGCCCAAGGAAAAAAAAAATAAACATTTTTGTACAGCTGCAGGAAAGCACTGATTGGTCAAATTAAGGTTAAAAAAAATATTTCAAGTACATTGTTTGGAATTTTAATGTGCATCTCTAACATGAGGATTCAACTTTTCCTGCAGATTTTTAAATGTCCCTTGGAAGGCATTTAATTAATTCATGTAACACAAATCAAATACCAAAATCCAATAAACTATCAAGGTTAACTAAGGATGTAGTGGGATACTGAGTTAACTTTTCAGTATCCAAATGTAAATTAGAGTCATTTTAATACCATAACTCAGAATACTTTACAGAATATGTAGAGCTTAGTGACTAAACTTGGAGACCATTTGACTTGCTTTCCTTAAAATGAGTATGTTCTTGTTCTTGCAATATAGATATTTGTTAATGAGGCAAAATGAAAGGTTGAATGGGATGGCCAGTGCTACTAATTTTTATATCCCATTTCTCAGTTTTTGACCCAATCCAGCAGCCCTTTAATGCACACAACCAGTGCTTGGTTCCATGTGAACTGCCTTGCTCCTGCAGGGCTGGTTGGTGTGTGTGGGTGCAAAGAGCACGTGAAGAAGGGAACTGTCACATTGCACTTCAGGCTGCTCCAGTTTGTTCATCTGCTCCTCCCAGCCCTGTCCTGTCACACACATCTTTCTCTGGAGTGATCTTCCCAATGTCCATTTCTCGCCTGCTGTGAAGAAGAGAAGCTTGAAGGGTCCCAGATTGTGTCAGATGCCCTCAGAGAAGGGAGAGAGCCCTTGAGGAATTGCAGGTCTGGAGGCACACCAGGAGAAAGGGAGGCTGATGTTGGAAGTGCTGAGTTCCACGGCTCTGCTGGCTCTTCATGCCATCATTCCCAGGAGCTGGATGGCTTCCCTGCTGTTGTTTGGTGGTGTTGTGCTTCTAGGAAGTGATGGACGAGGCACAGAGCTGTGGCTGGAATCACACAGCCCTCTTCCTCCCCTGCCAGGGAAGTTCTGTCAGCTTCCTAGGTGCTTTCTGAAGCAGGAGAGGAAGGAGGACAGCAATTTCTCCTTCTAGAATTGTCCTTTCTGTGGATGTGACTGGAAAGGAGGACAGGCCACAGCCGTGTACCCAAGAGAAAATCTTCAGGACTCCAGAAGCATGTGTAATAAAGTTAGAGAAGGGCTGATTTTTAGCAAGGCTGGTGGAAAAACGGAGACAAACACAATGAAGTATTGCACAAGAGCAGCTCTCAGCCCGTTGCCAACACTAACAAACCCCAGCACTGAGGTCTAGCAGGAAGCATGTGGAGTTCTCCAGCGTGCTTCCCAGGGCTGGGGCTGCCACCAGCTGAAGGTCACTGCTGGCTGAGATATGGCTGGGCCCAGAGGGCCTGGTGGCTGTGATGCACACAAACATCAGCCCAAACTGCTGAGAACAGGAGTTTAATCACTTAAAATTTATTAGCAGTGGGATTAAGTGCTGCTGTAGAACCTGCGGTACCCCCATGTAGCTTAGGTGGTCTCTGTGAGGATTTTTGCAGTATATATATATATTTTTAATTTCTTCATGCAACCTGCCTTGGTTTGTACCCAGGTTGCCATTGCAGTTGTTCTTTGGAACTAAACTTTCCAGACAGCTATCTTAATTTTTGAATGAATTACTTGTTTTCTCATATAAATATGGTTTAATTCAGTGTAATTTCTATAACTTTTTGATTTTTTGTTTCCATATTCTGGAGATAACGTGTCCTTAAAGGTACACACTTTTCCTCTTTGTAAGAATCAGTAATGAGGAAAAAAAAGCTCATTCTGTAGCCCTGGAGGGATTTTTATCCTCAGCACTGCCTGAATGCTGCGGGCAGTGACTGGAAGCGACAAGGTTCGTTCCAATGGGTGATGCTGCTCTGTAGATTTTTATGGGCTGTTCATACACTCAAGGTGACAAACAATACACAGAGACCCTGCTGTGAGTGTAAGACACCCTAAATATGTATTTACAACCGCGTCGTTCGTATTTTTCAAGCTTCCCGGAATCATCCGAGAGGCGTTGCCGCTGTGCAAAGCTCATGTTTAAAAAAAGCAGCACCACCCTCTGCTGGCCTGGGCCGCGTTCCCGGGAGAGCTGCCGGCAGCCCGGCGCCTCGGCAACCTCCAGCTTCTGCTCCATTCCACATCCCCTCCCTTTTGTTTTTCTGAGGTAAAAAGTGAAATATTTAACTTACCTCACCCCCACGTAAAAAAAAAAAAAAAAATTAAAAATTATATATATATATGTGTGTGCTTTCTGTGAGTGCCTGCTTAGAAGTGCTGTGCAGAGACTAAAAAAACCCTGGTTTTTACCCTGTTATTAATTGGGCATTTTTTAATTGTAAATTATTTTGTTGGTTTTTTTTCCTCCTTCCCTCCCGCCAAGTTAATCCATTCTGCAGTTTAGTTCTAAACGTGTTCGCAGAATTTGTTTCAAACTTAAATAAAGCAATTGTTTCTTCAGACTGAGGGGGCAAATGGGAATAACCTTAATAATCAGTGAGAACAATACTCCAGGAACTTTAAAAATGAATGAATTGTGCAAGTCATGGAGGAATAAAATAAAATACAGCTTGTTACGTGCTGACACCTACCTCCTTAATACTTTAAGAAATTACTGAGCTTCCTTTAAGTATAGGAAATCGAATTCTGTTTTCAAACAAACTCGAATGTTTGTTTTCACAGTGCGGTTTGCTTTTGACCTGAAAGCCTAATTATCCTGACTGATTCAAAGTGAGGATTTCCAGTGCAGAGCTGCCTTAATTAAGGGCAGGTTTATCAGCTCCTGTACTAATTTAACAATTGATGACCCATGTTCCTGTGTTTTCTTATTGCAGTGAATGGTTCTTGGAAGGTTGGATGTTGTAAAGAATATTAAGTTTGCTTAAATAATACAAAATATTAAGCTTGCTTTAAATAATACAAAAAAACCCCAAAACAACAATAATCCCAACCTGCAGATGTACTACAGAATGGAATATATGATGAGCTGCATAGGAAACCTTTCTATTCTTTTAGCATAAATGTACATATATAATTAAACTAAAGAAGTTTTACCAAAATGAATCTTCCTGTGTGTTCTGTGTAGAATAAGAATTGTTTTGGGTTTTTTTAAGCTCGCTTAGGTAAGTTCCAGACTAATTAAGGTGAAAGCTAAAGATAGAAGGAAATGGAAGCAGGGGAGCAGAAATTCATCAGGATGAGTCTTCATAGCAGGAAGACAAGCAAAGAGACTGACAACCTGTTTCTGTTTTCTTGGAATTTGTATGAACAAAGATTACATCTTCTGTCACACTCTCCATTCTACATCTACATTTAAAACCAAGTAAATTATCCCAACATTCTTTTTTTATGCTTCCACTAAGGGGAAATATTAAAACCAATACCTTCCCTCTCTTCTCCTGTGGGAAGTTTGGAGGGGAGCTCCAAACGATCATCTACAGTGGCAGATGAGGAAAAGCTAACCAGAAGAGTCAGTCCCTTCAATGAAATGATTGAAGGGATTTATCACCATAAATTCTGTGTTTACTTACAAGTTTATTGTACACTCTCTTACATCCTTGCTGTGGACTTCAGCACTTGGTCTCTTTTTGGGAAGGATAATAAGGAAAAGTTACACTTTTTTTTCTGCTAACCCAGATATTTTAAGTTTGGGCTACCTCAGAAGAGGTAGTTTTAGGGCTATTTATAAAGCCACCTTTTCTCTAGTCTAGCAGCTGTTTTTTTCAGATGGGGGCACAAATGCTCAGTGTTAAGCAGTATTGGTAGCACAGCACAGACATTCTGAATAATGTGTGCATGCTGTGTGTATTATAGTGTCACAGCTCATGCTGGCACTGCAGGCTGTACTAATGGAAGTGTAAAGCAATTACTCTGTTTTATATTTTAATAAACTTTTTGCTTTTTCTGTCAAAGAGCTAATACCAAGTTTTCAGATCATGGCAAAGTGATAGGTATTTGAAGAGCAATATTTCTTCCTGCCTTCAACACAGTATAAGTTTACAGAATAATAAACTAATAACATAATTATGATTTCTGGTGCGTCAAGGCCTGTTAAGAAGTTCAGAACTGTTCTCCATCAAGTAACTCTTGCTGCATGCTGAAGATTACCTAAAACTGACATAATACGTGCAAATCCAGAATCTGAAAATTAGGAAGTGACCATGTGAATGTTGCTCCCATAGTTCTCGTTCAGCCCTTGTGGCATCCCCCTGTTGCTGCAGCCTCAGACTGGGCCATTGCACAGGGTTTGTCGTGCAGGAAACCTGTGTCCCTCAGTGCTGGAATGGGTGTCTCGTGTCAGTATTTCAGAGTGGGGTAAATCAGCACGAGGGTGTGCTTTTTGTAGTGTTTGCTCGTGCCACAGCTCAGGTGGCTGTGTCATCTCTTCCCTCCGTTGCACATTAAAGCTGCCGAGGAGAGACGAAATTTCATTTGCACAGCACAACCTGATGTGGCCGTGGGGATCATCAGGGAAGTGAGGTGCAGATTGTTACTTGGAGCAAAGGATACTTGACTGTTGTCTGTCACACTCAATGCTCTCAGTTCCTCAACTAGAAAGAGACTGTCACATTGTTTTAATTTTTCTTGTTTTAGTTTCATCTTTAAAAAACACAAACCAACCATGTTCTTTGCTCACTCTGTAGTGTGTTGCAAAGTTACACAGAGTAAAGCTGTAAGGCTTGTTTCTCCTGAAGAGAGTTAAAACTGTTTGCAAATGAACTAAAAACAGAATTTGGCTTTTTAAACTGCGTTAAGTATGGGCATCCTTCTCAGATTCATGCACAAGATTCAGGTCTTGTTTAAGCATCAGGATATAAATAAAATTGTTTAATATTCGTTATTCATCTTGTAGAACAAGGAAGAGAATATAAAAAAATCCTACTGTGTGAGATTGTTTCCCATGTGCCTAGAGAAAGAAAGAAAGATGCATACAAATGTTCGGCATGCACAAGTTCCTTGGTGCAGGACTGTCTCCCTCCTTAGGGGTGGAATTCAGTGAAATAGGACTCCTCTCAAAAACAAAGAGTGAGCAACAAAGGAGAAGTGATCAAGTGATTGGCCAGAGGCTAATGGGAATGCAAGGCCAGAGTGACAGATTGCATATTGGAGGAAATCTGATCTGGAAATTAATTCGGAGATTTCTGCAGTGGAGACTGCAAAAGAACCAGTTTTGAAATCTTTCTGAAGGACATAAATAAATGAAAATTCCGACTTGCTTGTGTATACAGTATTTATTGTACAGGAGAGAAGGCTAATGGATAAATAAGGTTGAATTGCAGTTTAGAGGAATTTTCCTTTTCTTCCTCCCCCACTTAGGGGGATTTTTTCTAATTAGAATGAAATATGCAGCTGCCTGCAACTTAGCATGAAAAATTGGGTTAATTTACTTACAAATTCTAGTCACTTAGAAATATGCATGCTATAATTCTCTCTGGTTGAACCTGCATTCTGTTGTAGGAGAGTAAATCAGGACTGCAGATAAATACATCAGCACACACGATCAACAGCTACATGTCGCTAAATATACAAAAATATTGGAAAAAACTATGAGTGTTGTAAATAAACCCTATATCTTGATCTGGGCTTGAGAAATTAAAGAATTGCAGGTTACAGGAATAAGCCAAAGATACACGGGGACTCAATGGACTGAGGAATGTTGCCTCAGTCTGCGTTTGAAGAGGGGATTTCACCTGTGCCTCCCCAACCCAATCACCCAGACATCAGCTCCGAGACAGTTTCTGCTTCCAATACCCATCCCTCTGCTTCCAATAACCATCCCTCTGCTTCCAATACCCATCCCCTGGCTTCTAATACCCATCCCTCTGCTTCCAATACCCATCCCCTGGCTTCCAATAACCATCCCCGTCTGGAGAAGAGACTTCACTCTCAATATCAATAACATTTCCAGTTAATCCTCAGACACCATTCTGATTCCACTCAGGAAGAAGTTTGAATCCAAAAGGGAAGGACTATGAATCCTATAATCCTGCCCCAAACAAAGGAAAACCCTGCCTGGAGGGAAATAAAAAGTATAAAAACTGGACCCTAAAAGCAGGACATTGGAGTGAATGACAGCGAGACACGGCGCGGGCCGGTCTAGTGTTCACTACCCAAAAATTCAATCGAATTTATTCTTTGTTGTGGCTTGGACTTTTGGCTGTTTCGTTGCAATTTGGTTATTTGTCTGTTGTGTTTTTGTTTCTTTTCTGTATTTTCAATTTGCAGTAATTAGAAAATAAATTTTGCCTTTTTTTTAATTCTGATTCGGCTCACCATATTTATAACATGTGGAAGTGAATATTGTTATTTAGGGACTTACCAAATGGTTTTAATTTAACCTTGTGGTAGGTAGATGTCAGTTTGTATTAATAGAATTATCTTTCTTTATAGGGATCACTTTACCCTTTCTTCAAAATTTAACAGTAACTGAACTGTAGTTCAGCAGTGTCTGAGTTCACACATCTTTTCTTTTAAGATTCAAAAAATTCCTTAAATAAAAAATCCCACACAAACTTATTCAAATATCAGCTTATGAAAGTTTGCTGGCTTGCCTTTTCAAAATGTATGTTTTAATTTTAAAGCATGAATAGGTACACCATGGTAAAATTTTAAAGAATTATTAAATGCAGAACAGTAAAATTTGAGTGCAACAGAAGAGTTTTTGTCAGGGATTGAATGTAACTAAGCTTTCACTGACACATTCCTAAAATTACTTGCTGCTGCAGGATGGAAATTAGTTTCACGTAGACTTTGATGCTCGTTGAAGCTCTTTGTAAAACTTGATTTTTTGAGTAATTCTCTGCTGGTTACATAAAAAAGCAACATGAACAGTATGTGAAGGTATCAGACTGGTATAAATGGGGATTTACAAACCCTCTCATTCATTCCTTTGATCACACTATTTAGTGAAAGAGAAAAGTGATGCTGTGAAGCAGCTTTTGGGTTGCTTTCTGCTGAATAGAATTAAAAACACTTCATTTCAAGTCAAAATTCCTGTAGGAGTATAAAAATTTCTTTTCTACTTTACAGTTCCTGTACAGTTCTGCACTTGATATTATTGTTGGGATCTTGTTGGTGATGGATTTATCATGAGAAGCAGGGATCTGTCACTGATAATCCTCTTAGCTCTGAGGACCAATCCTTACAGTATATAAAAAAATCCTTTCAAGTCCTATACTGCTGTTTGAATTTCTGTCTTATATTTATTTAGTACAACAGCAGTTGAACACTATGAAAACTGAGTCTTTAAAAACCCCTCTTGTACTGAGAGAAACAAATATTATTTACTCTCATCATGAATATTGTCTCGTAAAGAGGAAGGAGGGGTGCTGCAACCTCATAGTCTGTCTCCAGCCCGTAGGTCTGTATTCCCAGGTAGAAGGGCAGGCCTGTATATTATATTACTTTACCTTTTAGTCCTTTGCATTATGTTTTCCTTGTTTCAAGACTCCCATTGTAAGAGTCTCTTTGGAGGCATTAGCTGACTTCAGTGCAATCCTTGCAGCTATTTTTAAAGGAAGTAGATGAGAAAATAAACTCTGGTTCTGGTGCCTCGGTGTCTCACGCGGGGCTGAGATGTTCCAGGCGTAACCCCGCCGGTCCAGCCGTGCTGGCTGAGATGCTGCTGTTCCTCTGCTAAATCTGTCCTGCTTCTCTTTGCAGCCATGTCATCTTATCTGTTCATTGTGAAGTCTGAACTTCCCGGGGCCGTTGCGGGGCTTTTGGGTGGAGCCGAGAGCGGGTAAGGAAAAACGCTTCGTGCATTCTGTGTTTGTCTTGAAGAAAAAAAGGGAGAGAGATGGGTACTGGCACTTCTCTGATCTCACATGTGAAAATAAATGGTCGTTTACACGAGTTGTTGGAATATGAAATGTATTTGGCAAGTGGAAGTCTTATGCAACGCACGCACAGGGTGTGTTTTTTTTCCCTCATGGTGATTTCCCATCCTACAACCTTAAAGTCAGTGGCAAAACTCCAGCTACAGGAATCTCCTGTAATATTTTGAAAGGGGGAAGCAGGAAGGTACAGGGAGGGAGAGGAGAAGAAACATTTCCGCTGCTGTCATGTTATCGCTTCTTCACATAATTCAAAATCACGGTACAAAAAATGGCAGGCATTTATATTAAAATATTTTGTTGTCTTGCTCTAGTAATTGGACTTGTCTTGGGAAAAATGCCAGGTTTCCAGACTTGGCTTACAATTCCTAAACTTGGCTCCCAGTAAAGCAGTTATTTCTCTCAGTTGAGCTGTAAAGCTGTTTGTAAGGAGTGTGCCCCTCACATTTCCATCAGAACTCTCCCAAGAAATCTAAGGCAAACACTGCAGCTTCAGCCCTGAAATATCTTGTTTGAGTTGTTCCAGTGCTGCTGTCATTCGTAGCAGTGTGTCTTGGAGTGCATTTCGGCTGCTTTTCCAAACTGCTATTTTCAGATGGTTTGAGCTCAAAAGTTGCTCTGGATTGAAATGTGGTGAAAATTGTTTCAAAGCTATGTGATGCTTGTGTTATTCCTGGATGTTGTAGGTGAATTTTAAGTGGGAAATCAGTTCGTTAAAAGGTACTTCAGTTGATTTTCTGTTTTACTGCTTACAACTTCTGGATTTTATAATGAGTTTGAAATATTAATTGTGGCTGTAATCTTGCTTTCTGCCTTTCTGCCCTCCGGGCCCTCACAGTTTTAGTAAGGTTTTTTGTCAGTTGTCTCTTTTTTCCTAAACTATTACATTTTATGTTATTTTTAGTCTGCTGATGTATCTCTTCCAGCTATGGTAGTCATCAGCTTTTCATTTGGGTTCTGTAACCTTCTCCTTCAGGCTCGTACTTCAGCCTCACTCTCCACACACAGTGCTGTTGAGCTGCTGCTGTGTCTGCTGCATGTATTCCAATCTGTCCTGCTCCAAATTTAGCACCTAACATCTCTTACTACTGGCTTTAATTTTATGTCAGCTCTGCTTATGCAAAGTGATTTTTCTTTCAGCAAAGGTACACTTTGAAACAAACAGCTTAAGAAAACTCCTGGTAGGTAGAACTTGGAGGTACCCTGTGCTGCTCAAAGGGTTGTTTTGTCTGAAAAAGGTGCTGTGAAAACTTCTTCATTAAGGTGCCTGTGGGATAATATTCCCAACTTTATCTGTCCAGGTCCTACCTCAGATCTCCTGGATGTGAGCACTGAGACAGGTTACAGTGTTGAACTGTTTATTACAAATCACCTGAGGTGCTGTAATCCTCAGTGATCTGTCAGCTCTGCCCACACCCACGCTTCTTCCTTAGCTGAAATTACAGTTGGAGATGGGAATGAAGTTCAGCTTTGCATTTGGAAGGAGCTGAGATTGTCCATAGGAATCCTAACCACAGCTCCAGTGCTTAGGTGTGATTGACAGCCTGGTCTCATCCAGTTTCTGCCTCTGGAAGTCAGAGTTTTTGCATCAATCAATGTTTATTTAACACAATTTCCCTCCTCTAGTAATTGTCCGAGCAAATTGTTCAAGTGCAGTGGTCAGGAAGTTTTCCAGGAGCATGCACATGTGCGTGCCCACATCTATATTTAATTTCTTTTGCCACATTAATGGCCATGCTAGATCATAATCTTTTGTTTCTGTGTATTTTTTTTGCAGATGTTAAGTGTACATTTTTACTAGCAGGCATTTTAAATCGTAGGAAATTGTTCAACAAAAATAGGTAATGAAATACCAAGCCTAAGAAGCAACTTATTTATGCAAAGAGCATAGATATTGAATAGTTGGATTCTACTTCTTTAGCTGGACCAGTTGTTTCCAGATGGGATTGCACAACTGTTCTGTTTTTGTTAAGGCATTAGAGCATCTGATACGCTTTTATTTGGTGCAGAATTTATCTTAACTGTAGTTAAGATGTAACAAAAGTGTCAGTTAAACTATCTGTGAAAGTATTTTACATGCATAAACCCTCCTGAGCTGTGCATTTGGGAAAACCATTTTAAGAATGTTCTGTGCATTAAATTATTTTTATAGATAGAGGTTAGCAGGTGTGTGTGGGTTTGAAAGGCTCAGAGCCAGTCTAACACATCCTCATGTCTTTTTAGAAAACAAAACCATAAAATATGAACACTTATTAATATTGAGTGGAGATGTTTCTGTCTGCATAACAAGAATTCCACATAGTTTTGATGACATGAACATAGTTTCAAATGAGGATTGTGTTAAGAAGTTGTAATTTGTGAGCCCTCTGTTAACATTTAATGACCCTGTCAGGGGATGTGATTGATGCAATTAAGTTGTCTTGCTTGTGTGCTATATAATTGATATGAACTGAGAATAAGATCCTAATTTAGAACATATGAATATCTTGTTCTGTTGAATTCAGGAATGAAATTAAAGCAATTTATAAATGTCTGCTTTTAGTTAAAATACGGGGGAGGGAGGAGAAACATCTGCATGCCACAGCTTTTTCAGCAGAGTCAAGGATTTATATTCTATATTTCATATTTTGAATGTTTTTATCGTATAGGATTAAATTTACAGATCAGATTGATTTTAGAGGCACTATCAAAACATTTATTCTGCCTTTGGAAAATAAGTGTATTTTTTACAACAGTGCTTTGAGGAGAAAATGAACACATTTTCCAATAGCCAGTCCACTATGCAACTATGCAGTTGTTTTGAGGTCTCCTTAAGTTTAAGAATTGGTATTCCAAAATGAAGCAGTGTACAAAATTACTTTTTCTCCTTCATTTCCTCACTGCTGTTTTTCTCTCTGTTCCCCCCTCACCCACAAATCATTCTTCATTTACCATAAAGTAACCAAAATAATTTTCTGTCTGTTCCGCTGAGCTTGTGGACCTCAATGGCAGCTGTGGGTTTGTTGCACGTTTAGAATCAGAAGATTTAAACAGAGGTCCCACATCTACAGATAGTGCATGATCCTTATGTTCTCTGTCATGATGCTGTTCCTCCTAATCTGAACATCCACCAGACTGCAAAGAAAGAAAAGGTTTAAAAATATATGAGAGCTAAGTAATAACAACGTGAAGAAGAAATACTACAGCAAGAAACTGATTTTGGCAAAGGTGCTTCTTCACTGTAGCAGTAGCAGACATAGCTAATAATAGACTTTTTTTGAAGAATTACGTGTTTTGACTTGTTTTTAATACAGACATTGTCACCTAATGGTTGCTTCGGGTTTGGCACAGTGAAGATGCCCTCAACCTTGAAATTTCTCTGTTCACTCACATTACATCTTCTTTTCAAACAAGTGGCACAAGTGGCTGTCCACGATGTATAGCAATAGTTAATATACCTGTATGAGAGTTCTTCTTTAACACAGGTGTTATGGTACTTCCCTCATGATGACTTGAGGTGCTGCCTGTTTATTAGGTGCTAACCATATCCTGGACTAAATAAACTGGAAGGTCAAAAGTCAAGGTGTTTATAGGTGGTAAAGTGGGAGGCTGATGTGCAAGATGTTTATCAGTACAGGATATGGTTGTTGCCAAGTCGGGGCAGCCACCCTCAAGATGTTTCTGTTACTTAACAACTTATCCATCTGTGCTTTCCTCACTTCAGAGATGGGATTCTGAGGCTTCAAATAGATTTTGAATGTGTGAGGACTTCATGTGCCTCTACAATGCTTTTTTAATATGTGTGGTTTTGTGTATAAACATTCTACCAGATTTCATCAGCATAATTTTTATCCCTTCTGTCCTTTACATTTTTCATGGATGTATGCAAGGAGGGGAAGCTCAGCAGTGAGTGGGAATTGATGTTGCTGTTTTTTCGGGCGTGTAAATCTGCAGCTCATGGTAATCCAGTTTTAGGTATACACACTGCTGTGTAAGTACTTCTGCTGGAAATCTGTAGAGTATGAAATACCCTTCCCTCTGACCATTGCTGTGAATCTGGGCATGGATTTGCAAATTGTGCTGATGAGAAATATTAATTGGCTCTCATCAGACCCTGATCCATGCAGACACTTGCCTGTGGAACGTTGCTTGCAATGTTGGTTTCTTGCTCTCCTTTGTCATTATCAGGGAGCTCTGCTTTATATCAGTGTAGAAACTGGGAGTACAAATCCGTGTAAATAGCATGTGTGACAGGAAATTATTTTTTTCTTGTCCTAGTGGTTACTTTGGCTAAGATCACAGTTCTAAATTAAACATATTTTTAGGACTCCTGAGCTTTGTATCAATCCTAAGGCGATTTTCCAACAGGTCTTGGTACCTCGATGGGAGACTGCTGCTGCTGCTTACCTCAGTCTGCATTGTTTTTCCTCTTGCCCTTCTTCCTAAAATTGGTGAGTAATTAAAGGAGAGAAGCGAATATTATTCTACTTTAGTAGCAATTACAGTTGAAGACTTTAAAACCTTAATGGGTTATTTATTTATTTAAACTGGCAGGGGGCTGCTGGTGGTGGTGATTACTTAAGTTGCTGTAGTGTGTTCTGCCTTCCAGCCCTGCCTAGTTAACCTATTACTTGGGTTGCAGTAGTATTTTGTCTGCAATACTAAAATAAAATCTTTACAGCAGAACATTAAAGAGCTGCATTTACTTACAGCATGCCATTAGTGGTAAGCCAGTTCTAATTCTGCCCTACAAAACTACATAAATGATCTGTGACAGGCAGTTGGAATGTTGTTATTCTGAGTCCTAAGCCCCAGATACCAAGCACTGTAATAGAAAACATGCCTAAAATGTAAAGCTTTAGCTGTACATTAGGATCACTTTCCTTATAAATTCTCTTTTATTTTTACTGTTATTTTACAGGCTTTCTTGGCTACACAAGTAGTTTATCATTTTTCTTTACGGTGTACTTTACTCTTGTGGTAAGTTAAAAATCTCTGTGCAGCTTATATTTTTTTCCTTATTGTTTGAATGTTTTCATAAGCCTGTTTTGAAATTAATTGTCTTCCCCTCCCCCTTAATTTTTAATGTGAAATTAAGAATTTTCTTCAAGTTCAGTATGTGCTTGCTTGGACAGATTACGTTTGTTTTGCTGAGGCTGGGAAATGTGTATGAACTTCCAAGTATGTGAAAAGAGTTAAAATAATTATATTTTGGGCTGGTAAATATCACAATTCTTTTTTTTCCTTTTTTTTTTCTCTTTTTTTTTTGCTGATGGTGCAGCAAAGGGAGCTGGCACATACATTTTTGTTTCCCTACTGGCAGAGGAATGAAATTCTGTTTTCTTAACTTCTAACTATTACTTACTGCAACTAGTGCAGCAGAAAATTTAATATACTCCAAAATAAATTAAATTTACATGTATAATGGAGTGACAGAGTTCAGAAAAAGGCAAAGAAAACTAGAACTTCATTAAGGCAGTTTACAAGATTCATTAATATGTCAATGACCTTATTCTCCTTTCCAGCTGAAAGGAAAAGTTCTTTTCTCTGAGCCATATGGGGGTTTTTGACCCTGATGTTCACCCTCTCAAGGCCCCTGTGAGGTAGATGTTTCCAAATATCAAAAGTGAGACCTGCTAGGCAGATCTAAGAGAGAAAACGTGCCTTTAAGTTGCACTTTTTTTTCTTTTCACAGGGAAAAAGTGTGTTAATGCACATGTGTAATATGTGGCACAACTGAGCAACTCTCACTCTGTCTTTATTTGAATCTTATTTGGGAGCTTGGCAAAAACGTTCCCCCTCTGCCCTGTCATTCTGGCTTGCATTGACTTGCATTTAATACCTGTTTTACAAAGGGATAAACAGAGTTGAAGGCAAGTTGAACAAACATGCCATCCAGGAGACCAAGGCAATCCATTAGGAACTAAACCATGTGATAAAACCAAACTTCAAAGCTGTCAAAACATCTCCCTAGGGTATCCCTGGAAGGCTGCAGTGTTTGTAGGACCTTGGGAAGTATTCTTCTTAAGCTGAACATTGAGAAGCAGCCACAGCCTCTCCAGAGTTAATGGAAATTCATTTGTAATATTTATAAATTACCTTAACTTTTGACCTCACTCCTAAAATTTATCTTTAAAAGAAAAAAAAATTGGGAAAAAAAATAAGGTAAGAGAAAGCACTAACTATAATGCTGACATAGGCCTTTGGCTGAAGCAAGTGGCAAGGGTTTTAAAACCAGTTCAGCTCCTGGATTTCAAAGGGAGTGTGTGTGGATCTCTGAGGAAAGCTGTTGTAATGGGTGGATGCATTTGAAAACAACTTCCCTGGAAAAGCAAATGTGTAAGGAAGAGTTGTATCCAGCCAAGCCAAGCTGGGATGAGTTGAACTAGATTTTAGTTTGTGATTCTCTGTCAAAAAAGTGGGTAGAAAGTGCTAATGAAGGAGCACAGACTGCTGGATTTTTTATGAAATGGTTAAGTTTGTGTGCTTACTCTTTCTTGTTAAATGGCAAAGCAGCAGCCACAGTAAATCTAACTGAGGTCAAAATTTTTAAAAGCCGTTACAGATATTTCCAGAAAACCAATACTCTTGACAGAATATTCCCTCTGACTTGTTCAGGCTCTGAAAGTCAAAGGCATTAAATGTGGTTTAGTTTTCATATCTAATTGCTTTGAAGTGGGTGATATGTGCTGTTGAAATGGTGTTTTAGTTTGCACACTGTTAATTTCTGTGTGGCAGATATGTTTTAATTTGTTCCAGAAGAGAACTGTGTTAGTCATATGGAAGTGATATAATTATATTTTGCATATACAGTAATTCTGTGCCTTTTCAAGTGCACACCATCTGTTCAGCTTTCTGCCAGCAAGCCACAATTTTACTGCAGCCTGCAGAAAAGAGTCTTGGTCAGTCTGGTCAGGGAGTGCACTGAGCAAAGGGCTGGAGATTTCTTTGTTCTGGGTCTCAAGTGTCCTCTCTGTGCCTCAGCATCTCTTCCTTTAAAGCCTAAAAACTGGTTCGAGGCTTTACTTGCAAAAATATTGCAAACACTGAGATGAGCTGATCTAGGAGAAAAACGAGTCTGTGAAACTATTAATTCAAAGCCACATTCTGTGAGGTCCTGAGCACTTTTGTTGCTCAGTTGTTGAATACTGGCCTGACTTGAATAGTCAGGGAAAAGAAATTGTGATTGTTAAACTTTTTTTGTCATTCCCTCCCCTCTTGCTGTATTAAATATTGGTGAAGCATAAAGACAGACTTGTATGGTTTTTTGTGTGTGTGGAGACAGCATTATTGGTAGCTTGTTCAGCAAAGGTGTTAATGGTTGCTGATGGTGTTTGTCTAAATCTCTTGTTTATGTTCCCAGAACAAAACATGTTGCAGATTGGGAAGCTGCCATATGCAATGAATGATGTTATGCACAGACAGCCCCTTTGCTGAGTGCTGTCAGTACTGCTGGAATAAAGGGATTCCTGTTTTCCCTCTGCAGGATACAAAAAAATCACTGAGAATATTAGAACACTTGGAGCCTAACTTCATTCTTCAGCCATGTTTTTGGTGTGGGCTTGGTATACCCTTTTTCCACCAGACTCTCTCTTGATTTTTAAGGTTTTTTTCACTTAAAACCAAATGTTTGTTATACTCAAAAGAATGTTTATGTGAAATAGGCTTAAAGTTCTAGAGGAGGGTTGTGGTGCCTGCATGACTGCTCAGCTAACTGGGCTGTGCTGCCAGCTTAAAAATCCTTTCCTGTTGGGGAAACTCATTAGACTACAATTGGAAACCCAAACACATTTGAATAATTAAGCAGGTGGGCAAATAGAAATACAGATTTTTTTTAAATGCACCTAGTACATTTTATTTTGTCTTCTTTTATTTCCATTTCAGTCTGTTCTTAGTCTGTATTGCATTTATTTTAGAAAAATGTTCTCCAGCCTTTTAGGTTTGGCTTGTCTGGTCCTCCCTCTGCAATGTTTATATATATCTTTGCTCTTTAGCTTGCAGGAAATCTTCCCCTCACCGCTGCCAGGCACATTTTATTTTCCCCAAACCTTGCCCTTCAGCTCCATGCCCCTTTCCAGTGCCTGTTCCAGCTTTAGACTGGAGTGGGGGAGTTCCCACAGAGCTGACTCCTTTGGAGCCTTCAAAGCCCTCCCCTGTCTGGGTGCCTTTAAATACGACCTAAGCCCAAATTTTGTATTTTAGTGTTTGGTGTTTGCAGGCTGCTGCTGGGCAGGCTCCCACCCAGTTCCATACCTTGAGTGAGTTGTTCTCGTGCTGTTTAAAACACGTTACTGCCACAACACACTCAGCCTGCTGTGTACCCACAGCTTTCTTTCCCCACATTTTGGCCAGAGGTGACATTTGTTTGCCTCTCCTGGCACTGGTGACAAGAGGGAGCATCTAATCCTCTGGGAAACACCACTTGGCAGCACTCAAAGCACAGTTCTCTGGGCCAGGAGAAGAGTTCCCTTGCATGTTATTCTTCTCGTGAATCTGAGTCTTTAATTAAGTTTTTAATTATTTGCTTTAGGCTTCAAAAGAATTATAACCTCTAAAGCCAGGCAACTACAATAGGAAATTAATTAGGGTGAGGAGAGCAATGCAACTATCATTTTAAACTGGGCTCCTGAAAAAGGAGGTAACATTTCTTATTTTAATTTCCCTTTGATTTTCAGCCCTGTTGCTTGGCAGTCCCTAAACCAGCAGGGTGTAGCTGAAGGCCCAATGACATTCTGGGACAATAATTGCATTTATTGTTTTTCCTTTGCTTTCTAGTCCAAACCATATGTTTCTGCCTTTTAAGCTTAGCCCTGGGCTCTGCTCTATCTCTGTCGAGGGCTCGCGTGGCGCGAGGCCGCCATCGCTGAGGCGGCGGCGGCTCGGGCCTTGCTGTGGAGCCCAGGGAGGGCGGCTGGGGAGTGCTGCTTGTATTTCAGCTCATGTCAGAGCCCACTGCAGTGCCCCACCTCCAGATCCCTGGGCCATAAGGCTGCCAGCTGTGCAGGGTGAGCAGCTGGATGGAATGGCACTGACAGGCTTTTCTGTCGAGTCTCCTTCTGGTGGCCTGTCTGCCAGGCAGGCCCGGTAATTTACTGGGGGGTGCAGCTCCCTGCTGTGTGTCCCAACAGGCTGATACTTCAGCTCTCTGTATCTAAATTGAAAACTGGTTTTTAGGATATCATTCATACATGAAATAACACTCTCTCTGCAGGTTATGATTAAAAAATGGTCGATCCCTTGTCCTCTACCTCTGAGTAGTGCCATGGAGACTTTACAGGTAAAGTGCATGCTGGTTTGAAGTTCTAATTTTACTAGTAAACTGTATTGCTTTTTTTACATTAACACTTTCAGAATGGCTTGCAATTTAAATTCCTTCTTTTATTAATCATCACAGAATCTGAAAAGTTTCATGTCTGTGGTTTGGGCTTATTCTTTCATTATGCCTTTTTTTTTTTTTGCATTTACGTTTTGCAGGTTTCGAATTCTACTGGGGATTGTAAAGCAAAGCTCTTTCATCTTTCAAAAGAGGTAATCTCTATTAACAATACACAAACTTAAAGGGGGGTGGTGGTTTCTAAAAAAATTGGGGTTTAAACCTTACCCAGGGTGAGCTGTCCTTGTGTAAAACTCGTTATGGGCTGCTGAAATATTTTCTGTACGTGCTGCCAAGTGTTATCCAGTCTCTTTTTTTTTTTTTTTTTGTGTATGAAGGCTGACTGTCCAAGTTAACATTTAGGAAAACATTTTGGAAATATGACTGGAGAAGAAAGTATAAAAGATGAAGCAGTGGTCAACCTCATCATGTAATCAGATCAAACCAGCTTAACGTGCCCTCAGCTGGAAGTTGGTGCTACTTGGCTGTGTGCTCTTAGTTCCTGGCAGGGTAGAGCAGATTTCCTGACACTGCCTGGACCTAACCTTAGTTTTTCCTTACCTGAAGCTGATTCTTCAGGCCTGATGCAATCTTGTGCATCTAATTAAGTGCCAGCTCTGGTATTTTTTAATTAACGTGGCATTTAAGTCATGTAACTACTCATTAAGGCCTGCAGAAGAGAAAGTGTGATGTAAAACCCTGGTCTCTGTGGGGTGAAGAGGAAGGGAAAAAGGTAAATCTGGGATAGCCCTGTGGTGGGATTTAGGAGGGATGTGGCTGCATTTCTCTGAAAAAAACAAAAGTCCACCCTACCCTCCCCAAAAAAAGAGAAGGAAAAACAACAACAACAAAAAAAAGGCTTGGTCAATGCAAACATCAGACAAATGTTACCTGTAGATCAAAGCAGAAATGGTGCTTTGACCAGAAACATCTGTGAGATTCTGGCTTTTTGTGCTTTGAAGAATCTTGGGACTCACAGCTACTTCTTTTTTAAACTTAGCTTAATCAGGATAAAGTGGGATATCTTTACCAGTATGGGCCTGATTATTTCAGCACAAAAGTGTTTGTTATAGTTCAGCTTATTCTACTTGGCAATTCAGTAAGCTGTCCTAGATGATTCATCTCTTTTATTACAAATTTTTGGAATAATACACCACAAATTGTGTGGTTGCATCTTTAATTACATAAGTGTCTTAAAACTTTAAATGCCAAAGCATGTCATATTTCCTGATAAAATTTTATTTTATATTTTAAGTTTTATCCAAATTTTTCTAAAGGAGTAATAAATTAGTGAGGTCAGGGTGAAGGAATCAGTAATTTGACAGGTAGCCATGGATATTGGAGAACTTCTTAGAGAATTTCACAAATGATACACAGGCTCTGGGACACATCCTGCTCTTTCTACATCAGTACTTGGCTTCAGTATAGTCAAAAAAGAATCTTCCAGTTTTTGGCTTACAGGCAGCAGGACTTCTGATGATGAAACTCAGCTATGTCCACTTGAACTTACATGACTTGAAAAGGTTGAATTTTTGTGGACTGATTTAGAGACACCATTTCTGTCTTGTGGAGGTTTATCTCAAAGCATTCATCTGGAAATATTTCCACTGACTTCCAGCACTTGAACTGAATTCTGAGTTCACAGAGAAGTTTTTCCAACCAGCAGCAATAGCAAACAACTTACAAGATGTTTTCTTTCTATTTCAGAGTGCTTATGCAATACCAACTATGGCCTTCTCTTTTCTGTGCCATACCTCAGTCTTGCCAATCTATTGTGAGCTCCAGAGGTAATATATGAATCCATGAAATATTAAAATATAATTATAACCTTTTATGTAATACTTTCCCTAAGTAAGTCCCAAGTAATTTTTATTTTTAAGTCAGTGCCATCAAAGACTGCAGAATAAGGACCTTTCATGGTTTTGGGAAATGTACAGTTTTAGTCTGTGCTGGCTTTTTCTCTCTTAGAGGAGGGAAAAGTACCAAATATGGTTCCATCATCAATGTCAGGATATTGTCCTGCCCTGGACAATCAGGAGGAAAAAAAGGTCATTTCTTAAAGTACTTTAATAGTCAATTTTTATGGCTGTGACAGAATCTGCATTTGGCCATTTATGATCCAGTGAGAGTTTCTGACATAGATTCTGTTCCTGGCTCTGGATAGTTATCATCCTGTGTCAATCCCAATTCTCATTTAAAAGAGACACTGGGATGTCTAAATTCCATACAAGGTGGGGACAGTGTTAATTGTCTGCTTGAGAAGTGCCCTTTTAATTAGCAGATTAAAAATACTTTTAACCCTCCTAAATATCAGTGACAGCACAGACCTCAGCAAATACTCAGTGGCTTTAAATCAGGCCTTATGAAAGGCAAGGTACTATATAGATTGGGCTGTGTTCAATCATCCTCAGTACAGATAAAACAACACTGATTTCCTTTTCTTTTTCCATTTTAGTCCATCCAAAAGAAGAATGCAGAATGTAACTGTCACAGGAATTGGTCTGAGTTTCCTAATTTACTTTATGTCTGCTCTCTTTGGGTACCTGACATTTTATGGTAAGTGTATTCTTCAGGTGTTCCTTAGAACAAAGGTTAATGATAAATGATAAATGATAAATGATAAATATCTTCTGCCTGGAATGCTTCAGGCATTTGTACACTTGAACCCTCAGATTTTAAAAATTCAAAAGGATGGGCTTTGAGCTGGGTTTTCCAGCACATGCTTCTGGTCTTGCATGCAGTTCCTGAGCCACAAATGTGTCTGTTTGATCCATGAACTGAATCAAGGAGTGCACATTTCTTAGAAATGTTGTTGACATTTGATGAAGTAACTGTACCTTTTTATTACCAGTCAGAGGAGTGATTGTTATCATACTTGCCCTACCAAATTCAACAGGCATTTTCACTTACTGTAGAGTTTAGGTGACTGTGCTGCAGTACCAATTTACTCTACATTTGGACTTCTGAATACTTCTGGGTACTGGTGTTTAGTAGAGTTTAAACATAGATGACTACTTCTGTCTGGCATTTTCGTGCAGAGAAGTGCACAGAAAGATTCCAGACGCCTTCTCTACACAGTGGCCTTTTTCTGAAGGTCCATCACAGCCCTGGCAGAAGTGGGTGAGTTTCTATTTCATACAGCAATGATAACACAACTAGTTTATTGAATTTCCTCTACTTGCTGATTCTGTTGTAGTTTCATACCAGTGCTGTCACATAAATGCATCACAGTCATCCATGAGGATCCTGCTGATGTCTTCTGAAAACTCAAATTATGAGATGGTCACGTGCTAATCTTCACTGATTGAAATGAATAAAAATTCTTACAGGAGACTGTAAGGCAGTAAGATGAAAGTTCTGATTAAGATTTCCTCTTCTCTCAAGTGTTTTATAATTCTTGATCGTGGGGATGAGATGGTGTCTGGCAAAGCACTAAGAATATTGGCTTTCAGCATCTAATAATTCCAGATTTTTAGGGACTTCTGTACCTTTTAGCCCCAAGTGTAAGCATGTCTGAAAATATTCCTTAAATATCCAGAAACCTTAGAAAAAGTATGTGGGGAGTCCTGAAGGCCCTAATAGCCTATTGGCCACTGTTGCTGTTTCCTGACTGTCTCCATGAGGTTTGTTGGAGAATATAAATTTAAGTGCAACTCAGAGGGGTTCAGTAGGCAGTGCAGGGTAATCATCTGTCCAGATGAAATCTTAATAAGAAGGGGAAAAAAAAAAGTGGAAAAAAGAAATAGTCCTGGAAGCCATCCCAGTTCCTGTTACCTTTACTGCCATGGTTTCTTTGGGACCAGACCCTGACTTGACCATAACCTTCCACTCTGTTTTCACTGGGAATGCTTTTGGTTCTCTGCAGACTTGATTTCCTTTAGTAACTCTTAAGACTGAGGAGCCTGAAATGCTGGAATCAAGAGTGTATGTCTGTAAGAGTTGTTTTGTTTGTTTCATTTGGTTTTTTCCCCTTGCAAGCTTCTTCTCCTTTTCACTTTTTGGTTGTCTTGTTTAATTAACTTACTTCTTTAAACAGAGAAAGTCTGTTCCCTGTTCCTAAAACGCCAGTCTGAGAAAATGTAAAACATTGTATTTTAAATTGGAAACAAAAGAAGAGTTCCCTCTTTGAAATGAGGCATGTTTCATCTCTCTGTGGTTCAAATGGTTTTTCTGTTTTCTGTGAATTTGAAACTTCACAGGGTGACCAGACTTTGAAAATTTCAGTCCATTCTGAAGTCCAATAAAGCAGAGTTAAGGTTAAAAATAAAATCAGGGTAGCAGACTCAGTGCTCTGACTTTTGTTATAAATTTCCTCTTTTTATTTATATATTTTTTAATGCTGTCTCCTTCATATTTGTGTCTTTTCTTTAGGCATCTTTGGCTTCAGCAGAGGCTCTGCCTGGCCTTGCCTCCTGAAGTTTTTCATTTCCCTGAAGATTTTGCATCCCAGTGTAATGCCAGAATGTTTCTGCATCCCTCAAGCAGATGGATCCATTTGAATGTCACCTTAATATGCCTTGCTAATTACCTTATCTCTCCAGTGATTAACAAAGCAATTAATTTGTCTTTTCAGACAAAGTGGACTCTGAACTGCTCCAAGGTTACTCCAGGTACCTGCCCCACGATACCATCATCATGACTGTGAGAGCAGCCATCCTTTTTGCTGTGCTCCTGACAGTGCCTCTGATCCATTTCCCAGTGAGTATTCCTGAGAGCTCTGGAGCTGGCAGTCAGCACTGGACACTAATGTTTTGCAGACTGCAATTCTTGGGTCACATTTACTCTTGTGTATCTTATTCACTTGTCAAGTGGTTGATCAAAGACCACATATTTGCATATGTTCCATGAAAGCTCCAAAATAACAACTAACCACTAAGCTAATTTGTGCTCTTGAGACAGAGTTCAGATTAAAACTAGCCCACAGCATTGTTTTTAATTTAGAGAATTCAGAACTTCTAAAGTTTATTTAGTTTGATTTTTTTTCTCTTAAATTGAGTTTTGCTGACTTGGTTTTTCCTTTCTACATGCACGCACCCACACACAGACACACTTACAGTTGAAACTCAATTTAATTGTAAATTAAAACCACATATAGACCTATGTCACCAAAAAAACCTCCTAGTTTAGCTTATCAATACTGTGGTAGAATTGAAAATTCATTCCTTTAGGACCAGAAACAATTGTGCAGGCAAAACTCTGTGTATGGAAGCACTGTAGAGATTATGTATCAGTTGGCAACATGCTGACATTTGCTACTAGGCATTTTCAAAGAGACAAAGCACTGTCCTCCAAACCTTCTTTTGTCCCTCCAAAAAAGGGAAGGGCCTGTAATTTCTTCAGACTAACGACCATGTGATAAATCTTGCTTTAATACAATAATAAATTACATTCTACACTACAGAGACACAAAGCATTAAACTATTGCTAAGCTTCTGGCATTTTGGTTTTTTTAAAAATCTTCTTTCACATCTGGAATGATGTAATTCTTAAGGTTATGAAATGGAGGTAAGATCAAAAAATATGTGTGTGTGTATTTACCCACACAATGTTTGTCTTTGTATTGTGTAGGCAAGGAAGGCTGTGTTGATGGTGTTTTTCTCTCATCTTCCTGAGTCGTGGATTTGCCATATCCTTGTCACCTTAACCCTGAATGCAGTTGTTGTTCTGTTTGCAATGTACGTGCCAGACATTAAAAACGTATTTGGAGTAGTTGGTAAGTTCTTGTGGTGGTTGGTTTTCTTGGTTTTCATTTTAACTTCAAGAAATTCAGTATATGATTCCGCAATGTTTCTCAGTCTTGTCTAAACAAAATCTGACTTTCTGTTTTTTAAAGGTTCAACCACATCAACGTGTTTGCTTTTTGTATATCCTGGACTATTTTATCTTAAACTTAACAGAGAGGACTTTATATCACCACAGAAACTTGGGGTAGGTTTTCTGGTTTTTCATCTGCACTAGTAATATTTAAACAGGCTCATTTTAGATGCATTTTAATACACAGTGGAGCACACAATCCGAGGAGCAAAGCTCTTGTTTTCATTGCAGCTCACAAAATCTCTGAGCATTTTTTTTCATCCTTCTTGGTAGCTCTGGTCTTCCTGAAATCTTTCTTCACCAAAGGTTTTTGGCAAGCAGTGTGTCCACATACTGGACCATGGATCTGAGTATGTGCTTTTTCCCCTAATTTTCAGACGTTGACTTTTAATCCAGTTTTTGCTCAGTTTTTACCTGTTACTCTGTTGTCTGGGCAGTTGGGACAAAGCTAAACTGCATTTAAGTGAAACAGTTTTTTGCTTGTTTTCTATAAAAGACTTCACAAAACCTTTTTTTTTTTTTTTTTTTTTNTTTTTTTTTTGTTCTCTTCTCTTTGTGGTATCTCTTTTGTTGTAGTAGGTTAAGTTCGGGGTTGGAATTTATGCAGGAGCCTCCTTTTTGCACTGTAACTGGGCAACTTCATGGCAGTGGCCAAAATGCTGACAGACTGTTTATACATAGTCCTCCTGCCATTCTTATGATTCATGGGGCTGCTCTTGTATTGACAAAACAGGGAATCAGAAAATCTAATAAAGATGCCCTCTGACCATCCAAAGTCATGACTAGTTCCAGCAGATTTGGCAGCTCGTTATAAATCAGCAAGCTGCAGTCTCTTGAGCTGTGGTTTTACTATCATCTGGCTATTCAAAAATGTAAAAAATCCATTGTAATTTTAATTGTATTCTGAGTAAAATACGAATCAGTTTCTTGATTTGTTTTAGAGTTGTAAAGGGCAAAAATTTTTTTGTGTGGTTGGGTAGTGTGAGCAGGGAAACCAAAACTGCTCCAGGAGTTCCCACTGAAACTATCCCAGCCTTGGTTTGGTTTCCCACTAAGCAGATATTTTGTGTTTGAAGACTGAGTAATTGCAAACATTACAGATTCTTTTAAAAGACTCTATTTATACCTGTTCTTGTGGACTTTCATAAGCCTTGGACATGTAAAATGCTTCTTTCAGCAAAACATTAATTTTTGCTTTTCTTTCTTCACAGGCATGTGCCTTGGTTATTTTTGGCATTTGTGTTGGCCTTCTCAGTTTGGTTCTAATAATTCTCAACTGGGTTGATCAATAACAGCCCATTGACAGTGTCTGAACTGAGCTTTAGGAGGACAGCAAGGACCAGAGAGGTGCCAACACTGCTGCAGTGAGTGCTGGACATCCTAAAAGAGCACTGACTGACCAAAGCTGCCAGTGGAACAAGTATTGCTCTTTTCAGCTCCGTTACTGATGGTCCTCCTTTAATCTTGAGTCACTCTCTTCAGTTACTGGACAACTTGTCCTTGCCATTCTAAAATGGGAGGTTTTGGTGATGTAATAATGATGGGTAAAGGGGTCTCAAGAATTTCTGCAATGCAAAAATGGTTTAGGGCACATGGTGAGCAACACAGAAACTTGAAATAACTTGTCCTTTCAAGACAACAAGGTGAATAAACATAACATCAGTCTTTTTGTGCATAATGTGATATGTGCACATAGGATAATGCACATTGTCCTAATCCTTGAAAGACTTTTATTGCTTGAATAGTTTCCAAAATTTCAGCCAGTTCACGTTAAGAACTTATTGATCTATTGTGTTTACCCTAATTTTTCCTAAGATGGATCCAGAAATCAACTGCCTTAGCTCAGTTTAATGGGCATGTCATGATAGTATTTGTTAATTGTTTTTTAAAATACAGTTTTTCTATGTCAGCACACTTGAGTCATCCTGATGTAATTTTTAAATTAGCAGGCTTTGCCCATCAAGCTTAATAGCTTTTAATAACATTTTGTTTTGGTGTTTTGATTTTGCAGTTAATAATAGACATTTTTCAGTGAATATCTGCTTTTGAGTAGTACTCAAAGTACCTCAGTACTCCTGCAAGTGAAAGACTGCTCTCTTTTTCTCTCTTATCCCATTTTTACAAATGTTTGAGCTAAAGTGCATCTATATTTTAAATTCTTCTTTGTGTCAGAGAAGATTTGGGCTTAAAAGGTGAAAATCTGCTTCTGTTGAAAACAAAGGGAAATTTTACTTTTTTGGAACTCTAATTTTACCTCAGATGTCTGTGAACTTCCATGTAGCCTTTTATAATTCCTTATTTTTTTAGCCCGCTGAATGTGAATGCAATTTTCAACACCAGCTGGGCTTTGTTGGAAATGGTATTGGGTACCCACAAGAAAAGTTCCTTGTTTTAATAGGTAGAAAGCAGTAGCTGAGGCCATGGTGAGGCTTTTAGCATTTGCTTTTATCAGGTGGGATCTAAAGTGGTCTTATCTCTACAGAGATTCGTGCCCTAAGGAAGCAAAGGCTGATTGAATGTGCTTGATCCTCTCCTGTCTAATGGGGAGGAACAGCAAAGAGCAGAGTTGGAATCATCATCTCTATTCTTGAGCTGACAGGTTAGGATTTCTCATGCCAACAGATCAGGGTCCAAAAGTTACTTTTCATTTTTTGATGGATGGCCTGAAGGGCATCCAGGGGATGCAGGTTAGTGCTGCTTCAGAAATCCTTTTTGCTTGGAAATATCCTTCTACCTAGGAGTTTCATTTAGAAGTAGACCACATGTGGTGAGGCCAGGGAACTAACTCAGAAATTTTGGTAGGATCCCAAAGGAAAAGATCCCTGGAAAAGGCTGCAGTTATTTTTATAACAAAGTTTCTAGCTGAGGTTTCTGGGCTCCAGGTGAGCCATGGAATAGTTTGGCAGTATCAGAAGCAGCACATCCACTCTTGGCCAGGAGTTCCCAGCTCCTCCTGTGGCACTGGCAGTGGCTCCTGTCAGCATGTTTACCCAGCAGAAAACCAAGGTGACCATGAGGTGTGACATTATCTGCCTAAAAAGTAAACTTGCCTTTATTTTCCCAATTTAAACTCCTGCTAACCAGGTGTAGCTGCCTTCCTGCCTGTGCCTGCCCTCTGAGAGCCGAGTCTCATGGGCTTTGTTACACTGCAGGGATTCAGATGCTCATTCAAACTCTGGCACTGCTGCAGAAAACTAAATATATACCTTGTAAAAGTGCACCTTGAGTCAGCACTGACAGCTGCACATCAGGAAGTGATTGTCTGTCTGAACCAAAAGTTCTTTGGAAAACAGGAGACCTTACATTGGTGAGAATTAACTCAGGGATTTTTGTCTGACACTAGAATTTAGGGAGTGTATTTATTGGGAATTTTATGGAAATTGTTTCTCATTTATTATCTGCTCTTGCAACACACTGTTGAGTACTACTGGTAGGTCATTACTGCAGTCACTTTCAGTTTAAACTCTAACCAATAATGCTTAGGTCTGAATACTTAGATTATCTGTGAGGGGACAGAAAGTTGGCAAAGCTTTGCTAAGATTTTGCTGTTCCCTCCTCTCCCTGAAAAAGCTGAGTCTTACCATGCACTGTAATGCTCTATTGCCCTCAGGCAGTTTGGTTTGTGTGCATCATCTTGAAAATGTGACTGAGAAAATACCTGAAGTACAGTGTTAATTTTACAGTGGATTCCTGTGGTGCTGCAGAAATCATGACAGTGTTGTTTTTAATCCTTGGGTATTATCCTGACTAGCCTGGCTGTTGACTGACTGTCCTGAGAGGTAGACTTTGGAATGATGGATTCCAGTGTATGAAGTTAATACTTGATGAGGGTGAGTGGAAGCAATTCAGAGCTCTGCTGAGCTCTATTATTACATTCTGGCTGTGGTGCATAAAGGAGAGCACAGGCATTTACAGAATGCCTGCTACCTTTCTTCTGAAAAAGAACTAGAAATGGTGCTACTTCTGAGTTTCTGTAGTTCATGACTTAAAATATGGAGGGAGGGAGAGAGGGGCAGAAAAACAATTTCTGTTCCCAAATTTAGGAGGTATGAGTGTTGTCCACAATGAAAAACCAGAGTAATTTATCCTTCTCATCTCCCATGGTTGTGCTGTGCATTGTGTCTCTCAAGGGTTTTTCTACAATTGTGAACTTCCATGAAGTTTTTGAGCAGAAGAGGCCTCCAGTCTGAAACTCTCACTTCATTTCAATGCTGACAAATATTTTCTTCATTATTCTTGCATACAGATATTTTTTTTCTTCCAAATATCCAGATTTATGAATTTCAGTGATTCTACTTTATTGCCTCTCATCAGCATTTTCCAGCCTTCTTCACTGAAGACTTGACAGGAATGGATGAAGGGACCCACAGCATTTCTGAACTCACTTGGAAAGGTTCTCTTTCCCCAGCTGAGCAGGAAGAACAATGTGAGAGATGAAAATTAATTGGTTGCCTTTGATTTATTTTCTGTTTTTCTCCTATTTCCATTCCTTGTCCATTTGGAGGCTGCTCAAGTTTCAGCTGGGCTGTGGTAAGCTGGGTGTAAAGAGTGGTTTTTGTAAGCAGGAAGGAGACTGCCAAACAGCAGTGCTCAAAACTAGGATTATTGTAGAACTCTTTTCCTAGTTAGATTCAATTTAACACTTTACCTGAAATCATTGCTTTTCCAGTTGATTTTGAGGTTGAAACCATTCATTGTAGCTGCTCTCCATACAAAGAAACCTTTGACATGTTTACTTCTACTGCCAGTGGGAGAGAATTTTCAGTATTATAAAAGTGCTGTGTAATTTCTGCAGTTTGTGGTGGTGGTCCTGGTATTTGTGTGTACCCTAATGTTCATCCAGCCATGCTTCATGTGGAAATGGAATTCCCAAAAGAAATTAATAATGATCTGGATATAGAAATTGCCCAGCTCATGTCAAACCTGTGTATTGCACAAGAGATTTTCTGTTTTGAGTTCTCCTTGCCTCAGGATCACTGTGGAACAGCCAAGGCATGTTCCAAAAAATGACCAGCAAAAAATAAAGAACAGTTTACACAGTTGTGTGTCATCCCCACTCTGTTGTGCAGGTGATGTTTTGCAGCACATCCTGAAATGTTCCCAACTGCCCCTCCCAGGCCAATCTGCTCCCAGTGATGGATTTTACTCTTTGAACTCTGCTCTTCAAAACACCAGGATGCAAAAAAATGAGAAATGCAGTTATTGTTCCCCTAGGTATTGGTTCATGGACAGCAAACCTGCCTCTTCTGAACTGATCTGGTCCCCCCTGTGAACAGGAGCCAGCAGAATTTACCCCAGAGGCTGTGGCTGCACAGCTCCATGCCAGCACTGCCTCTGGGATGTGGGGAAAGGGTGAGCAGCCAGCCTGGCAGTGCACAATGGGGTGAAAAATGCTCATGGAGAGCCTTTGGGAAGGGTCTTCTTGCTCAGCAAGGTGAGGTCAGTCATGGGGAACAGGCCATTTCCTTAGGGGGTGGCAGCAGAGGAATGATGGCTGGCCAGGAGGGGCTCTGAAGCATGGATGTGCTTTTTGGCTGTAAGCTCTCCAATAGCTGTGTCCTGTGGGTGCAGCTCCAAGCACTTTGCAAGGTCCAAGGGAGTCCTGAGTAGAAGCAAACACAGAAAAACCCCTCATTATTGTGCTGCTGGCTTGATTCCAAAGCTGTAGGAACACTCACCCATGATATGAATATCAGGAACTCTGTTTATTTAACGGTGTTAGCCCCAAGTGGAGCTGGCACCAAAGATGACAACTCCCAGCATTTTCAGTGCAGTGCAGAATTGTGTCCTGTGCTGCACTGGCTGTTCTGTTGCTGAGTGTGCCCTGTCTGTGCTCAGCCTTCCTCCTGCCCCCAGCGTCCCCCTGCTCACGTCAGGGCTCCAGGCAGCTCCCGGCACCTGGTTTGAATTGAGAGCTCCTTTGCACGTGATGTCACACACTCATTGTCAGCCCAGCCAAGGTCAGGACAGTTCATCTTGGGAAGGTTTGCACTGAGCCTTTACATTGCTGCCATTAATGCCTTCCCCACCTGATTTACATTTCAGATTTCAGGCGTGATTTAATTGAAGTCACTGAGATCATCAGGGAGGTTGGTGCGGTGGCTGATCAGCCTGGGGTGCAGGACTGGAGTCAGGGTGGAAATTCCTGCTCCATGCATCATGTAGCAAATCCCAGATGGGGCCAAGGAGAGTTAATGAGCCCTGGAGGCTCAGGGTGGTTGTTCCAGTCTGTTGCCTTTCAGGAGCCTGTCTCACAGACCAAAGTGAGACGGGTTCCTGGGAGCCCCTTCTCTCTGCCCTCCCAGGTAGCTGCACTTGATAGTGGGATTTACAGGAAGGGTTGGAAAAGAGATTTGGGATGTAGTTATGACAGCACAGAACCTCTTGGGCTGCAGTTGAGGGCCCTGAAATCTCAGGCCTTATTCTCACCTCCAGTCACGCTTGGCTGTTTCACTGTGCTTTGTGCTGAAAGTGGGGCTTCAGTGTAGCATTTCCCCAGCTGGGTTTGTGCAGCTCGTGGCTGTGAATCTACTGTAGGAAGAGGTTAAAGAGCCTTTGTTTTACAGCTTTCTACAGGTCTGGCACTGGGATGGCTCATGGGACTAACTATTAATGTTTTGCTCCCCGTTTTGATGAACAATTTCCATCCTTGTTAAAGGGAAAGATGAGTGAATGCATGGAGTTTATTCACTTCTCAGCTCACACTGCCACAATCCACTTCTCTTTCTCCAAATACAATAAGCAATATTTGATCCTTTGGGCCAAAGCAGTGAGGTAGAATCAGCTGCACATTGATGGGTACAGAGAACCTGGGCAGAAGCTGTGCCAGGGGGATCCCTGCTGACCCATGTGTGCGTGGCACTGGGGCAACTTCTGGAATAACACCAACCACCTCCTCTTGGTGCATTTAAATTGCTGCTTGTGTGGTCATAGGAGGCTCCTCGCCCCGAGCTTTGGGTAGGGCTGGAGGGGAACTTCCACTGTTGCTCACTGATCAGGTGCTGACCAAGTTCTTCAGCACTTAGAGAGGTGCAGGGAGCTTTGGTGAAATCCCATGTGGTGGGTGAGAGGTGCAGATGGAAGATCTGTCTGGGGGTGGCTTTGCTCAAACAGAGAGCTGAGGTCACTAGAAAGGATTTGAGACTCCACACTCCCACAGTCCCTTCCTCTGTTCCAGGTCCAGCAGGGGGTTATGGCCTTCACTGCCCATGCTCTCGACCTGTTTGAGTGCAGGGTCACTGCACACATTTATCTCTACAGGAATATGTGGAATTAATGCCCCCAAACTGCTGCACTTGCAGAATATCGGTTCTTTTACCCCTCCTGGATGTGTGCTCTTCCGGGGAGCAGTGCAGCACAGTGAGGTCCTGCTTGCAGACAACAACTTGCCAGGCACTAGTGGAAAGGAAGGGTGAAATGAAAGAGCTGAGAGCCCTTTCCTTACATGATTTCATATTTATTCATGAACCCTGGCACGTGAAATTGGCCTGCTTTGGATTTGGTGGGCACAGACACCAGGGAAGCGCAAAAGGAGCCATTCCTGTGGCACTTTGGGGTTGCCAGGTGTCACCACAGCACTTCCCAAGGATTTGAGGTGGGGATGAGCAAGAACGGCCTCAGCTGTTACACAACCAGTAATACCATCAAGGACAAGGAGGGCTTGTGACAAGTGATCACCAGATGGGATTAGGGAGAAAGGTCTGTGTCTCAAGGGGCACTGTCCCACCACAAGGTGCTCATCAGAGCTGGGCCATCACTGCTGGACCCAGCTCAACAATTGTTGAAATGGTTCAGTTTTCCTTTTGGTATTTGCTGGTACAGTTTCCATGGCTGTTTACAAATCATACATTCTGGAATCATCTGAGCAACGGGAACATTCTTCTGGTCCTTTTCCAAGGGGAGATTACTGTGATGATGAGACATTGTCTTGGCCTGGGTAGCCCAAGACGTCTGTCTTGCCGTTCCTTAATCTGGCAGTTCAGTTGGGTGGGTTGCAAGCCAAGGAATGACATTTCCACAGGGGATGCAAAGCCTCAGGCTGAAACTGCATGGAAACCATGGACAGATTTTTTTTTTTTTCCACCCACAAATACTGAAAGCTGATATTCCACCTTCTTCCAGCCCCTGAAGCCGCTCCTGCAGGGCCTGTGCCTCGTGTTTGCCGTGGCTTATCTAAACAAGGCCGTTCCCTTTGAGCAGAGGTGTCGCTGCACATTCTCCAGCTCGCTGCAAAGGGGGAAACATTTGGCTTTAGCACTTCCCTGCCACCCCCTGCTCCAACTGCAGGGGTGGAATACAAACACCAGGGTTTTAGGGGTCCCAGGGGAGGCCAAGCAACATTCCTTGCTTTGAAATGAACGTTAATGCCGAGAAATTAAGTCGTAATGCTGAGAATAAAGAAACTCCATGTACATTCATGTTTTGATAGCTCAGCATTATCCATTAGGCTCCAGCATCTGGAATTCAGGGGACTGTGGAACAATCTATTCAATGGT
Organism: Cyanoderma ruficeps; assembly: GCA_008694505.1. Lineage (NCBI taxonomy): Eukaryota > Metazoa > Chordata > Aves > Passeriformes > Timaliidae > Cyanoderma > Cyanoderma ruficeps. Next base: position 46,746,299 of record VZDJ01007753.1, on the reverse strand, counting down.
GATTTTGTGTTTTGTGGATTTTTTGCACACTTTAGCCCCAGTTTTGACTCGCATGATTTGCCTCTCCTGGATCAGTCTTTTGAAGGTGTTTTCTTAAGGGACTTTTCCACTGTGAAAGCATAGTGGAGCAGCCTTGGCTATATAAATCAATTTGGAAGTGGCTTATAAAGAGCTTAATTTGCCTTCCATTAAAATTCTTTGTCATCTCTCCACTCCCTCCAGCTTGCTGTTAAAAGACCTCTTGGGAAACTGAGGATTGAAGTCCCTTTCTATGCCACAGAGGGAACGTGCTTGACTGAAAAAGTTGAAAAAAGCAGGGTCTAGTGGATGTTATCTGGAAAAACACACGAGGTTTTGTTGGTAATTTGGTGAATTTAAAGGCTTTGTTGTCCTGTTCCAGCCCAGGGGCTTAGAGTGATAATAAAGGACATGGGCAGGTGAGGGTCAGTCCCCTTTTCTGGTGGCATCGTATAGCTCAGAAAGTGTTCAGGAGCCCAAATGCCGGGGGATTTCAGTGATTGCTGCAGTCTTCAGGATCCAGGCCCTAAAGAGAGGCTTCTTCTGGCCAGGCTGAGCTCTACAAGCAGGCTGGTTCTGGAGCAGCCACAGAACTGCCGTAGGTTGCTGCAAGTGCAGGAAAGCCAAGGCTAAAGATCACCCAGGCACAAAAATTCCTCAGCCTTTCCATTCCCCAGGGAAGGAGGAAGGTGGCTGAGAGGGGAGCGGAGGAGGGAGCAAGGTGAGGAAGGATTTGTTGGGTTGTCTCTTGAAATTGTGGTGTTTTGCTAACTTGAGAGCAAAGTGTCCATTCAAAAGCACGTGGCACCATCCCTGCTGTGCAGGAGGTCTGTGGGTTGGGAGGGGACACCAGCCCCTCTGCTCTGTCACCCTCTGTGAATCAGCTGCCTGTGCCTCCCTGTGGTCCTGGCCTGGTTTGCCCTCACCCCCCACGATGGCCCCATTGTGTTGACCCATCTTGGAGCCTTGTTCTCCTCCTTCAAGGAAACCAGAGGAGGGCCTGAGGTCCCAGCCTGTCACTCAGCCCCCTCTGAGCTGGCCATAACCACACTTGCCTGTCCCCAAGGGTCTGGAAAAGCTACAGGATGTGGCTCAGTGGGTGGGAGATGCTCTGAGCACCAGCATGGCCCCGCCCGGGCTGCATCCCTGACACGACTCCAGCAGCATTAACACTGGGATTGTTTAGCCACTGTCACTTCTCTGGGGACCAGACAAAGTTGGCCATTACAACCCTCTGTGATGGGCACATGGCATGGGCAGAGCAGCCACAGGGCTTTTGATACATCCCAGCAGCTCCAGATGGTTTGGTCTCTACTGAGCTTCACTGAGCCAAAAAAACTTTGGTGAGCAGCTGTGGGAGCTGCCTCCCACCCAGCCTGGGTGTGGGGCTCAGGGATGGCTCTCTAAGAGATCTTGGAGCAAACCAAACCTGGTTTCCGACTTCCTTTTCCATGTGGCGACTATTGGTTGCTGCCAACAGTGTCGAACAAAACTGAGCTTCACCTGAGGAGGTTGCAGCAAGTTTTTGACCTTTCCCACACAGGCCGGTCTGACTAAAGACTCATTTTTTCTGGTTTAATTGACACCACAGAGACACCCAGGTTGCTGGAAGGATTTCTGAAACGAGCCTGGAAACAGCAAGTGTCATTGTCAGGAGCTGCTGAGCAAGCAGACTTTTAACAGGGTGGCACAAGTGTTTTTCCTTCTATTCTCTGCAAAACAAGGTGGAATCGCAAGGGGTGAAGAGAGGCATATGCTGAACCTGCATATCTATTTTTACTCCCCTGCTCCATAATGTTCCAAGAATAATTTTTTTTTTAGTGCACAGCAGGGTAGGAAAAAACTCGTGCTGATGGCATCTCTGCTATCCCCATTGTGCTGGCAGGAAAGAGGCAGCTGCTTTGCTGACCTGTCACTTCCATGAACCCGCATTCCAGGTACTGAGGCCATTTGCTCATCGGGGCTTGTTTGACGAAATGGCCACCGGGGTTTATATTTAGATCCTGCCTGTCCTGCCAAGCTCTCTTAAATTCTTGTAAGTTGAATGAAGTCGGAGGGGGTGAGAGAGGATCAGCTTGAAAAATAGAGCTGCTAATCTGCCTGTGCCTCTGGGAGAGCCTGTGGGATGTCCCGTCACCCCTGGGGCTTTGAGCATCCCCGGGCATCCCGCTGGGAGGGGGAAGCAGCTGGTGCCCCCACAGCAGCCTGGGGCTTTGGGCTCCTCCTCAGAGGCTGTGGCCACTGCTGGGGTGCCAGGGGATTGAGTGATGGGGGAAGGTTGGGAGGAATATTTATAGCTTGTCTCAGTGCAGGGCTTGGGGTGATCACCATCCCAAGGATGTGAAGGGCACAAGTGTTCAGGGCAGCTCCCCAAGGACAGCAGGATGCAGGGATCAGGAGCACAAGTGTCCTGATGGTGAGGACACAGGCTCTGCAGTGCCGTCACTTGCTGAGGAGAGCCCCCAGCCCCTTTTTAAAGCATTTTTAAAGCAGAGCATTTGAAGCAGAGTGGGAGAAAACACCCAGGGCTGGAGGACAGCTCATACCCAGGGATGCCCAGTGGGTGACCCCGGGCCACACCAAAACCATCCCTTGGCTTGGACTGGGCTCATCAGACACCCACAGAGCTCTCTGCTCCTGCCTGGCACTTTGGTGACACACTCAGACCCTGCCCTCTTGTTTGTCCGAGCTGTTCTTGAGGATTGCACTGTTTCCCTTGGATTGTGCTTCTTTGGTTATGCTGGACAAACTCACCAAAACGAAAGTTTTGAGGTAGGAAAACATTGCCCTGACCTCCAGCACCATCACGGTGGGAAAAGCCCAGAGCAGGCCCAGCCCTGAAGCCAGGCCTTTAATTGCTCCGGGCATCTGCTCCCTTCCCCTGGGGATTTTGGGAAGTGACCAACAGTGACTAGATTTAATGTTAGTTCTTGTGTCTGCCTTGTCTCAATATTTTCTTTTCTTTCTGGAAAGATTCAGAATAATTTTCACCTTTCCTTGGACAGATAGATTATCTCCTTCAGAATTCAGGTGTCTGCTTGATACAGTTGTTTTTTGGTCACTTTTCTTTTATGATCACTTGTCATTTCCAAAATCTGACTCCAGAGTCCCAGTGTAAGCAGAAGCACTGTGCCACATCACCAGTTTTCACCACTTCAGTTGGAATGAAAAGAATTAGCCATGCCTGATCATCATATAGAGACTGTCGTCTTTAAGATTGCACCAGCAGCCAGAATTTAATCTCTTAAAACAAAAAAACCCTTTTGCTTCTCGTGATTGTGGAGTGGATCTGGGACATACAAGAGCACAGCCAAGGTGCACTCAATATATTCTTGTGAAAAACCTCATGGTGCCCAGTGCTGGCTCAGGAGCAGAGCTTGGAGCTGGCTCAGAGGGTTGGATGCTTGGATTTGGTGAGGTTTTCCAGCTTCCTTTTCATATGAGATGTGAATGATGAGCCAGTGAGGGCGTGAGAGGCAGGAGCCCCCAGCCCACCGTGCAGGGCAAGGGATTACAGGCAGGTCCTTGTGTAGAGAAGGGAGCACACTCCAGGCAGAGGAGTGCATGCAGGGAGCTCTGTGCATGCTGTCTGCATGCAGACAGCTCTGTCTGTCTTGCCAGGACACACACAGAGACACAACTCTGTGTGTGTCCTGGCAAGGCTGCTTCCCCGTGGTGATGCCAGGAGATTTGGGAGAGTTTGGTTTGGGTTTGGGGAGGGTAAACAGATGAATTCCCCAGAGGCTGGTTCTGCAGCACGTGCCCTCAGCAGCCACCCCCTGCCAGCCACGAGGCTTCGTTCCTCGAGCTTGACTTTGTTTGCTGCACGGGGATTATTTGACTCTCCAGAGATCCATGCCTGGTTTGCTTTGTTTTTTGGCCAGCTCTGCTGGCAGCTCTTCTCTCCTCCCTCCCAAGGGAAGGGGTACAGGAGATGTTTGGCTGACGAATTTCCCTGTCTGTCCCTGTGTGCCAGGCACCTGTCTGTCTGCCCAAAGTGTATGTGCATCCGGAGCCACAGCTTTGTTCTTTGGGGATGCCTGGTTTTGATTTCAGCTCAAATTCCTCCCTTCCTCCTCCTCCTCCTCCTCCTCCTCCTCAGGCTGCCAGACCCAGCATGAGGACTGGCCAGGTCTGAGAACCCTGGGCAGATATTTCTGAGCTGTCAAAATCCACACCAAGCTTTGAGTCCTCTTGCCTTTGGTGCTCTTTCTGCAGTGAAATTTATTGACATCTTTGTGCACCAATGGGCCATGCCAATGTTCCCCTGCCACGGAGGTGTAGCACCTGCTGGAGTGGGCACACAGTTCCCTTGAGTTTGGCCATGGTCAGTCTCCACCCAGGAAAAGGTAGGTTGCCACAGTGTGGAAACACCTTACTATTCTCCAACCTTCAGGTAGCTCAGCCTTTTCATAAACTCTGATATTGTTAAAAATGTGGGTAAAATGTTATTTTTCTCTAATTTTTTTCCCTCTTTTTTCTTAAAATCCCATCACTTGGTCAGCTGTGGTGTTTTCAGAGTTGTCTGTGCACTTTTCCTGTTGATCCAAGCTGAGCAATAACAGACCTCTGCAAGATCTTGGTGGTGGGGAAGAGTCCTCTGCCATTCTGCTTCTACCCCGGGATTCAGGAAAACGTTACCCAGAAAATGGTACCTTTCTGAAGGATTTGGCTTCTTCTGAAGCTTTGCATTAAAACATGTCAAACCCAGGAGGAAAAATTTCTCAAATATCCCAGGGGACTGAAATCTATGGGAAATGATGGAAGTTTATCTTGAACCAGTGCATTGTCAGTCAGATATTGCTGCTTCTGCAATGCCAAGAGTAGCTAGTAGTGTTGCTGGAACAGTAAGACCAGGGTGTACTTGATATATGTTTGCTTTGCTCAAAATTCCTTACTTGTCTGCACTGGTGTCTGTGTCATAAATTATTTTAAGGGATTCCCAGTGAATTTCATAGAAATTGCCACTTCATTAGTTAAAATACAACTCCATAATGAGCTCTCATAAGGTTGCCTCAGGTAAAACCACTGCTGCAGTTTGGCTGCCTAGGCCAATGACTCTGCAAGAAACACCTCAGTTTACATTTCACTTCTAGTAAATTTTTTTCTATCAGCCAATCTTGTGAGGCCAAGAGCACCAATTGCATAAGTGTGAGTCCTGCTGTGAAATGGGATTTCAAGAATGACTTTGAGGCATGTTTCAGTCTTTGGTAAGCATGACTGAAGCTGTTCTCTGACCATTCCATCCTGATGTGGCTCATGCAGAGCACAGTTCTTATCACAGAATGGTTTGTGTTGGAAGAGACATTAAAGTTCATCTCAATCCAACCCTCTGCCATGGGCAGGGACACCTTCCACTAGAACAGGTTGTTCCAAACTGGCCTGGAACACTCCCAGGGATGGGGCATCTTCAGCCTCTCTGGGCAATCTGGGCCAGTGTCTCACCACTCACAGTCAAGAATTTCTCCCCAATATCTATTTTAAGTCTCACCTCTTCATTTCAAAGCCATTCTCCGTTGTCCCATCACTATCTGCCTATGGAAGCATTGCTCTCCCATGTCATCTCATCTTTCCAGTTCTACCCTTTGGCCTGGCATGGGAGGTTGGGCACTGAAACCCTGGGAAATGCCCACACCTACATCCCTTTGTACATCCAGGATGGAGGATGGCTGTGCTTTTATAGTCTCATGGATTACACAGGAACGAGAGTCGGTGTCCCTCTCACAGGGTCCCTTTGCTGGAAGGAGGGTGTGCTTTTGGGCTTTGGAGCACTGGGAAGACACCCCTTCTTCAGGGTCCTCCTGCATGGAGGATGGGGAACATTCCCCACTGAGAAACACTGCAAATGCTACTGAATGCTGCCAATGCTTTGGTGGGGTGGCTCTTCAATGGAACCATTAGCTTTGGCTTAAAAATGCACACCCCTACCTCTGTATCTCCTGGTTCAAACATCATTCTTTGAACTGTCCACCCAGAAAAAATCTGGTTTGTTCTTTGGTGTTCTTGCCTTGTCCAGCTGTGAGCAGCAGCACATGCCACAGATCCTGCTGGGGCAAAAAGGCTGAGGTTTGCTTTTTATTCCAGGTCAGGCACCTTTGCCATGTAACCTTGACAGGGGAATAGCTCCCCCGGAATTGCTGAATTTGCTAATACATGAGGCCTTTGTACATAGGTGGTGTGGTGAGGTTGGTGCCCTGTGACTGGCTTGTTCAGCGCAATAAAAATATATTGGGTTCTTAAGATGTTGACCAATGGGTTTGGGAAACACATGATTGATTCCCACAGCTGAGAAACAGGGATTGTAATATGTTTTGCCAGAGGAGACCAGTTTGACGGATGAGTTCATTTAAGGATTATGCTATAGATAGAGCTGTTGACAGAATGAATTTGTTTTTATTTTTCATCAGTAGGTGTAACACAAAGCAGAACTAATTGAAAGTAGTTTCCTTGTGGCATCTGGTTGTGTTTCTTGTTTTAAGTCTTTCACACAGTGGAAAATTACACCAAGGCCTTTTCTCCGCTTCCATTCGCTTTCCAAGTTTTCCATCACCGTGGCGCGTGGGTTCCCAGTGTGCCAGACAGGTTGGGAAGTTGCAGACTGCACAAGAAATGGAGCTGGGCCATCATTCATTATTTCACCAATGTTCTGGTGTGCATCACAAATCCACACCGGGGTGTTCTCACCTTAGGGCTGATGGCAAAGCTGAAACGGGAACGCCCTCGCAGACATTTCTGATGGCGTTTTAAACCGTGACCTGTGCTAGATATGATTCCTGTGCCGGGTGATCTCGTTCTGAGTAAGGCCCAAACCTGGAAGGGGATTTTGTTTACCCAAGGAGGTGTTCTGAGGTTGAAGGAAGGTGTTGACTTGAGTTCTGGAAACAGCTTTTCCAATCAGCCAGAGAGAACAAATCCCAGAGTTTCTTCAGGGATTTGGCTCGCTGCATTCATTGCTCTCTTGGTTGGAGTGCTATTGCCTGCTGCATCGGGCCGGCTGATGGGAGCAGGGGCTCAGCTCCCCAAGTGCTTCCTTTGCCTGTTTGTGGTTATGTCTGTGCTGAGATCATGTAGGCTGTCAGGGTAAAAAACTGGACTCTGTGGTTCAAACCCATCCTACAGATTTGATCTGTGGGTTTTGGATTGTTTTTTTGGTTTTTTTTTTTTTTCTTTTTCTCTCTTTCTTTTCCAGTTGTGGTCAAATAAGAGTTTTCCAGAACTGACTCATGCAGAGCCAAAGAACAGGAATGCAGCGAGCATGGCGGCGCCTGCCAAACCAACAGACTCACCATCACAAGGGAGAAAACACCCCCAGGTCGCTGCCACTGAGGCCAGCACCTGAGGAAAAGAGCCCATGTGATTTCAGGATTACATTGCGGGCTAAATCCTAGCCTCCACTTGGCCTCAGACCTGAACTTTAAGCCCCAGCCAAAACATAATCTGAATCTGAGCACTGGCTATTGGTCTGTCTCATCTCCTGCTCCTCATATGTGCAGTCATTCAACAGAAGCTGAAATGTGCTTTCCCTGCCAAGAGCCCTTGGTTTCCAAACAACTACATCAGCGTGGTGAGTGATGGAGTTTCCATCAACTGCTGTAGGCCAAATGCAGTCATCTGAATTCAGGTCTTGGCAGGTACAGGGACTTGGAGTTGTCAATGATTTTTATATGAAATGGTAATTAATTACAGTTTCTCATCCTGTGCTTCAGTTCTGTGAAAGCTCTTGGAACTGCAGATGAATGGGAGCTTTTTTATCTCTTAGCTAGTGAGATTTTCTGTTCTTTAATTGACCTTTAAAATAATTTAGTCTGGGCTTGGATCTGGGTTAAATATAGCTGGTTATTTTCACTCTGGGTATGTAATACATGAAAGAACCTAGGTATCCTTTGAATGTGTTTTGACAAGTGCCCTGTCTGTGTGCAGGTATGTATTTATAAACATTTGTGCTGCGTGCACTAAAATGACACTTCCAAAAGCCAGCGCTTTCTCTACTGTAGCAAAACATTTGTCCAAAATGCAGTGTTTGGCTTCCAAAAAATGGGCAGTTCAGAGAGTAGGGCACTTGGGGACAAGCGAGCAAGGAGGGGATGTGGATTGAGCCCTCAGTAGTTAAGAAGTGAACATGGAGCTGTTATCCACTTTATCCCATAAAACCAGGACTGGATGGTGCCTAAAGCACTTGCCTGAGAGAAAAGCTAAAGGCGGCAAAAGGAACTATCATGGAATCATAGATGGGTTGGAAGGGGCTCACAAGGATCATGGAGTCCAACTCCTGGCCCTGCACAGCACATCCCAAGAATAGCACCATGTGCCTGAGAGTGTTGTCCAAATTCTTCCTGAGCTCTGTCAGGCCGGTGCTGTGCCCACTGCCCTGGGGAGCCTGTTCAGTGCCCAACCACCCTCTGGGTGAAAAACCTTTTCCTAATATCCAACCTAAACCTCCCCTGACACAGCTCCAGCCATTCCCTGACACTGGTGAGCAGAGAGAAGAGATCAGTGCCTGCCCCACTGCTTTCCTATCTAAGGGGTCTCATGGCGTTGCAGAACACCTCACTAGTGGTGTTGTGGTGGCTGAAGCTTTCCAAGGAAGTGGTTGCACAGGCTCATGGAAAACAGCACAACTGCAGAAGCCTTTTGGATACAGCAGCTGCCTTCAAAAGACCCCGAACTACTGTGGGCTGGGTGGCTGGGACTGCTCTTCCCTTTCCTGATACTTGTTTCAACAGCATTTGTTACTGTCTCCTGTCAGAGATGAGGTGCTGATGAGGTCTAGTCCTTTTTTAGAGATGATAATTGTTACCTCCCTAGTTCATACAAATCCACGAACTCCGAGGAGCTACTACCTGCAAAACAGAAGCAAGATCTCCACAGTTTCTTCCTGCCAGTCCTTTGACTAAAGCTGATTTCAATTCAAAAAGAATGAACAGCAACAACAAAAGAATAAGAAATTCAAAGCATTTGGCAGCTCTTTCCTCTGTGTTTTAGAGGCACAAAGTCCAGGGACACCTTGCACTAGACCAGGTTGCTGAGATCCCACCCCTGCCTGGCCTTGGACACTTCCAAGGATGGGGATCAATAACCTCTTGTAGCATAAACATTGGGAGAGTAGTTCCTGGGCTAGCAGGGTGTTAAAATAAAGTCTAAATTTAGTCAGTGAGGCTCAAGGCTCAGTCACACTTGTACAGGTTTGTAATTCATAGGAATGGGCCAAATTCCTGTAAACAGCTGAATCTGCTCCAAGTTTTCACCATTTCTGGTGTTTTAGGAGCCACCAGGAAACCACCTGTGCAGCATGCCAATACATTGCCAGTGCACATTTGCATATTGTGTAAATACAATTATTTGGAAACAATTCTATTATTTGGAAACAATAATTTCCTCTCAACGATAAATTCCTCTCTTGCAGGGATCCACTCCCTGGACAGAAAAAATACCCAACTGTTCAATCTAACCCAAAAGAAAGAAAACCTGTCCATGGAAACTGAGTCCTACGTAGTGGAGGAATCCTCTGGTTCTGAAAGAGCCCATGGATTTGAGTGGTGGCAGTGCCAGGACAGAAGAGCTACCTACCATAGGAGATGGTCCTTGAGAGCTTCCCCACTCATCTCCTTGAGCAGGGAAAGCACTTGAGACTCTGAGCAGGATCAGGCTGAATGGAATTGCACTTGATTCAAATCTGGGTTGGACTCAAGGATCTCAAAGGTCTCTTCCAGTCTAGTGATCCTGTGTGAATTTCACATACACACATTCTGCCTTCCTGCCTTTCTCCTGCCAGTCATCACTTCTCATCCCATGTTTGATACAGGAGCAAGGTCCCATCTTTGCTTGTTTGAGGCTTGCAGCCTCCCTGAGGAGCTGGCTCTGGTTCATCATTACTCTGCTGTTTATGGAGCCATTTACACCCAAATTCCTACTATTTGCAGCGTGCACTTGTCTCAGGTGTAGATGAGTGTCTGGAGTAGACCAGCATTGTGTCTGCTCTGCTTCCTACTGCCTGCTTGTGGTGGTTTTGGTCTTCTAAATGGTTTTAATCTTCTCCAGATTGAAAGATTTGGCCGGCATTTCTCCATGGGATTTCCACTGCTCTTACCTTTCCCCTTTCTGTCAGGGTGGGACAGTGCAAAGAGATCAACCCAAGGCTAGAAAGTGTGTCTGCAGCAGTGAGAGTGAAGAGGGGATCATCACAAGCATTCTTTGGGAGGGAAAAGGTAAAAATGACCCATTCTCAGAGGGTGAAGCAACCTCTGGCCCTCTCTCCTGACATCTGTGATCTGAGTCATCAAATTCCCTTCTGCTGTAGCTGCTGCCACTTTTCTGGGGGTGGAAAGCCCTGCTAGCTCAGACCTACCAGTGCCACTTGGCAGCTGTGGTAATTTACAGCAGAAAAGACTCATCTGCAACCTGTCAAGGCATGATCTCCAACTTCATTTGAAATACTTCTGCTCCTCCAGATGATTTACTGCTCAAGCACAAGGTGGTCATTTTATCTCTCTTCTCTTCCCCCTTGGCCCACGACAGCCTGGATCCCACGCACAGAGACTGGATCCCCCTTCCAGGGTGCTGTGGAAGGAGGGAGATAAAAGCTGCTCCGTTTTTCACGAGCCCTCCTGAGCAGTTCTGCTGGGAGGTGACCACGTAGCCAATGGCTGTGTCCATTTTGCTGACACCTCCATCGTTTTGTGCCGTGTCTGAGCCTCAGCAGGCTCCCCACCCCTGCTAATGGCTTTGCAGCCCAGCCAATCAATTGGTTATTTATGGCAGGCACGTCTCAAAACTGTCGGGTCAAGTTTTCCTACCCTGATGTATTTTGTTCAGAGGGACACATAAATCCTCTCCTGCCATTTGCAGCTTAAACCTCCTGAGTGTGAAGCCAGCAGGTTAAAGTTTCCAGCAATAGTAGCAAACTGTATTTTAAAGGGTTGTTCTCCTGACTCTTAGGAGCTTGGGCGCTTTGTGCGAGTCATGAATCAGTTCACACTGCAAGATTTATGGGCACTAAACTCTGTCTTTGGTGTCCTTTAGCTCTGGAGTCTGAAGTCATAAGCAAGGAAATTGAGACTTCTCCAGTGTTCCAGTGCTTTTCCATTTAAGGTGCTCTTCTGAAGAGTCATGATGACATCTTCATTAGGTGATCTAAAGTGAGATACAGAATTCCTGCACTTTCAGAGGCTGGTGCTGCTGCACCAAAATTCATAAGCTCGTGAATGGAAAGATGAAGGACCTGTGTAAAGTGAACTCTGGATTTCGTTATAAAGCCTCTAAAGACTGTAACGCTCCCATTAGTTGGAGCTGTGTAAATCTTGGTGCCAGAGCAGTAGGAGTCACACACAACCAGATTTCCCAGTCTCTTTAAGACCTTCCAATCACAAAGACTTCCCAATTAGTCTCTTTAAAACCTTCCAATCACAAAGACTTCCCAATTTTGAAGGTTTAAGTACCAACCACTGAAGCACAACTATCTATAGCAGCAGCTACTGTGCATGAGGGGCATCTCAGAAAGCACGGGGTAATCCCTGAGCACACTCTTTACAAGTAGATGAGACAGGATCACAGTCAACTTTCTGCTCAGCCTACACTGGTATCTTTTCAATACATGTGCATGTTTAGAAATGAAAAAAATCACTTTAAAATGGAGTGAGGGAAATTATAATAAACCCAGCTTCTGAAGCCATGAACACTCTGCTACATTTCAGGGATTTGGAAAATAATTTGCTTACAAAAGGAAACTAACCGTTAATGACACAAAGTGGAGAGGTTTTGTCTGGTCTCATGGCAGAAAATAATTTTCCCTGCCAGAATGTAAGCAGCTTTGGAACTGGTAGCATACTGCAAGCACACCTTCAGATTTCAACATTTCTACAGTTTGGAAAATATTATCTGGCAAATCAAAGCACCTCATGTGGCCTTGCCCACAACACTTCAAATTAAATTTAATTCAACAATTTGGACAGATCCACAAAATTTCATGTGATTAAACAAGGGGTGCCTCTCTCTGTCTGTGGCTGGGATCCTGTGCAAGACAAGATGGGACTCACCTTCCTTTCCCCAGAGCTCTCAGAAGAGAGAACTCTTCTGCTGCTGAACACTGATGAGTGTTGTAAAAGGACAAACTCGAACATGAATCCAACCTTGAGTGGAGGAGGAAGAGCCCTGACTTTTCTGAGCTAGCTTAAAGTATACTGAATTTGAGTAGACTACTGATTGCCACATGATGGTCTTACATATGTTTGTTATAAATATAGTGAGCCGAATCAGAATTTAAAAATGGCAAAATTTATTTTCTAGTTAATGCAAATTGAAATACAGAAAAGAAACAAAAACACAACAAGCAAACAGCCAAATTGCAATGAAACAGTCAAAAATCCAAGCCACAACAAAGAATAAATTCGATCGAATTTTTGGGTACTGAACGCTAGACCGGCCCGCGCTGTCTCTCTGTCATTCGCTCCAATGTCCTGCTTTTAGGGTCCAGTTTTTATACTTTTTATTTCCCTCCAGGCAGGGTTTTCCTTTGTTTGGGGCAGGATTATAGGATTCATAGTCCTTCCCTTTTGGATTCAAACTTCTTCCTGAGTGGAATCAGAATGGTGTCTGAGGATTAACTGGAAATTTTATTGATATTGAGAGTGAAGTCTCTTCTCCAGACGGGGATGGTTATTGGAGGCCGAGGGATGGGTATTGGAAGCAGAGGGATGGCTATTGGAAGCTGAAGCTGTCTCCTCTCGGAGCTGATGTCTGGGTGATTGGGTCAGGGAGGCACAGCTGAAATCCTCTCTTCAAATGCAGGTTGAGGCAACATTCCTCAGTCCATTGAGTCCTCATGTGTCTTTGGCTAATTCCTGTAACCTGCAATTCTTTAATTTCTGAAGCCCGGATCAATATACAGGGTCTATTTACAACATGTTCATTTAGGTTCATGTCTGGGAATGATGAAGGCCCGTGTCCTTCTTGGCATCAGTAATGGCTTCTGCTGACAAGAACAATTTCTACCCAGGATGTCTCAGTATTTGTAAGGTTTTGTGGCATTTCTGTGTTTACAAATGAAGACCACTTAAACTCGGCAAATTTTTAATGCACGGGCATTTGTGAGCACAAACAGAAACTAATAAGAAGATATAAACACCAAAGTGTTAACCCTTGAGTGACCTCTGAAACAGCTGCATGGGGAATGTGGGGCTTAAAAAACCGTCCCTTTGTGGCGCTTCAGTGGGTGACTGGAGGAGTATTTTCAAAGATGAACAAGGGCCCTTGTTAGAGGGTGGCAATGCACAATGCATGCACACGTTTGAAAGTCCTTGGTGAAAGCCAAGGCAGGCACCTGGAGAGGCTGTGGAAGGTGGAGGTGCCCTGGCTGTGCCGTGGTGTTCTCGGCCCCACGGCCGTGCGGGGAACGGCGCTGTGTGTGGTGGAAGTTTTTAAAGCGATTTTCATCGACATGATTAAATACTTATTACATGAGTCAGCCATACGGGCTTCATTAAACCAGTGAACTCAGAGGAGCCTCCTCATCTGTTTATGAAATCCATCTGGAATCAGGGATGGCTCAGGAGAAGGAGGATGAATGCAGCTCAGTGTGACAGAAGCCCGTTCCCCTCCCAGGAGCCTGCCTGCACCGACACACACTGCACTCCTCGCCCCACACTCAGGGAAAGGGGCTTTTATTTTTCTTTCTGCACATTCCTGGGCAAAGAACCAAAGGCTGCCATGCCTTTGACAGTGAGACTTTAAATATACCCTGTCGGGATGTGACACAGGCACCTTTTTCTGGTGGCAGGATATAACACAGCTTTAAAGAAATAAAAAAAAATAGATGCAAGCTTTTGCACTGGAGAGAAGTATACCTTGAAAGGAATGGCTTAATGAACTTTAACCAGCCTTCCAAGATCTTTATTAGTTGCCCCTTTATCAAATTAAATTCACACTGTGCTAGGCAGGTTAAGTACTGCAAGTTGATGTCATGTGCTAAATGCCAAAGTAGGCTTTAATTGGCTGTTTAAATGAGAAAAGGGGTCCTGCTGTGCAGCACATGCACGTACACACAGGAGCTCAGCTTGCACTAAACAAGGTACCAGATTTTTTTTGAGCCAGCTGGAAAGGTTTTGCTCCATGTCAGCTTGAGCCTCCTCTCTACCAGGACAAATAAGTGAAGGAAAAGTTGCACAAAGGTCCCTAAGCTCTGTCCCTTGGGTTATAGGTGACGCACGGTGTCTTGTCCGTGGTGAATGTGCTTCAAGGTAAGCTGGGTGAGATGCTCCTTCCAGAAATATTGTCCCATGTAATTACTCAGAATTGGCTCTTTCCTCAGCACTCCTGAGGAATGCCTGCTGATTAACCTGGCAGGGTTTAATAAAGATTTTTTGTATTGGTCACAGCTCGGTTTCACCCGTCATGAATTAGTCACAGATGTCAGCAAGAGGAGCCAGAACAGTAAAGGCCAGATGGAGACGAGCAGGTCACCTGTCCTGCAGAAGGATTTTCATCTTAAAAACACTTTACAGCAGCGGCAGTGGCGACTCCAGAGTTAAGATTACAGAAAATGGGGGGTCCTTTACCTTCCCAGTGGGAACCTCTGGCCTCCCAGGAGGAGCAGTTAGTCACACATGGAGAAATCCTGCTGGCATTGCTGGCGTGGGATCGTCCAAGGCAACCACTCTCATGACTAACAGCTCTGCCCCTTTGTGAGAGGGATGAAAAATGAAGTGGTGGTGGCGTTTCGTACTCCTGCGGCCCAGACGGAACAAGGGTGAAAGTGCTGCTGGAACTTGCTGAATTTGAACAGTTGTTTTCTGTTAACACATGGCCTTAAAAATGTGATTTGAGAAGCTTGTTAGAGAGTTAGTGTTAACATCTAGTCCCAGTGCAATTGGGCCCAGCTGGGTGACAAGCCTCTGGAGCATCCTGCTTTCCCCATCCAGCTGCATCCTCCTGTCCTGCTCGTCAGCCTTTGCTTGATCTGCCATGGTGGCAAGCTCCAGTGCTGCCTGGGAACACCCTCCCTGCCCACCCTGACCCACCCTGAACCCTCAGCTTGATCTCCACAAGATCTGGGACTGGGCAGCAATGGCACTTGAGCACTGGTGGCTGCTGTTCTCTGCTCTCCCGGGCAGTGATGCCGGTGGTGCATGTGGGGCTTTGCAGCAGCATCACAAACCACAAATCTCTTTCTCTTCCTCCTTTGTTAAGCATGCAAAAAGCAATTTTCCACAGATAGAAAGCCTTGCAGCAGGTCCTGCTCCCTTCCTCTCCCTCCTCTCCTTCCCCTGGCTTCCCTTCCAGCCCTTCTCTGGTTTCCTCCCAGCCCCTTTCACATCCCCATCCCTGAGTTTACCTTCTCCCTCTCTCTTTCCTACTGCTTTCCCCATTAAGCTGGACACTTTGGGGAGCTCCTGTCTCCTCTCTGCAGCTCGCAGCTGATTTTATCTGCCCCCCAGGGATGGTTTTCTTAGGGCAGCAGCCAGCGCAGAGGTGCCGAGGCTTCCGGCACTCGCACTAACCTGCATTCCAACGTTACAGATAATGGATACAATGGAAAATCAATGGAGAATATGTAACTTTATCCCATTCATAGCTTCGTATTGCATTACACCGTGGCCTTCAGATACATAAAAGTGATATATGGCTGAACTTGGCAGCAGAAAAGAACACAGGAAACAAATATCTTCAGTAAGGATCACAGTCTAGGTATAACTTATACAGCGAATAGGCCTGAATATCTTCTGGTTTTCATGAAATTTTGCTTTGTTATTATTTTCCAGTAATATGCCAGAGTGTAAAAAATAAATCAAGGCTTTGTGCATGTTACAGATTTCCCCTGAGTGAGATAAGACAGAGAAAGAAAATGACTGCTTGACTTTCCAACCTCAGCCATATGCCAAATCTGTCAGAAATACTGCTTTTTTAACATTATATCAATGGAGGAAATTATAGCTGCTGTTATCTGCCCTTTGGCCAGGAGCACATTCTGCACCTTGGCTAATGTGCCTTTTGTGGTGCAGCCACCTGCACTTTTTCGGGGAGTTCATCTAATTACGGGGTAGATGAGTCAGGCTGCATTTCCTATGGGCTGTCTACAAACATAGGAAGTTATTAATACTGATTAGCTGAGAAAGTCCAGGTCTTCTCCTGGCTAATATTAGACACACCTCCTGTGCTTGAAGCTGTGATGGCTGATAAGAACCAGTAGTGAGGCCACCGAGGTTTTATGGCCGTGGGTGCAGTGTGGGACAGGCGGTCCCAAGAGGGTTTTTTTCTTACACTTTTGAATGCATTCGAGCAGACAGGCTGGAATGAGAATAGGAAACTAAAAGCAGAGGGTACAGCCCTGAGTAAAGTGATGTTCAAGAATCTTAGGAAATTATGAGGGAGTGGCACGATGCTGCCTTGCCTTGGTGCCTGGCAGCAGAAGAAAGTTATTGGGAAATTTTCCTTTCACTAGAAAGAAATATGTCCCCTAAGGAGAGCAGAAAGTTCCTAGGGGATGTTGTTATAAGACTTGAGCTCCTTGTTTTGGAAGAAGATTAAAAGAAATTTGACTGTTTAATGAGAATTAAGCAGCTCCAGCCAAGCTCTAACAACAGGCACGACAGAGACCTGCTGGGCCAGAGGTCCCTGCACGGCCCCTGGGATGAGCAGGGTTTGGAGACAGAGAGAAGGCCATGTGGCACTGGATAAAGAGATACTGCAAGGTGTGTTTTCAGGTCTTCCATTGATCTGCACGTCCTCGCTGGGTTGTTTGCTGAGCCCTCTTTCACCCTGGGCCAGGCTCCTTCCTGTAACCCACCGGGGCCAGGGGCTGGTGGTGGAGTTCCAGCTTCACACGCGGCTTGTGGGGCTCCCCAGGACTCCCACACTGACCTAAGCCATGCTCCTCGCCATCATTCCATGGGAAGAGATGGAAAAGATGTCCTATGGCCCAGTGGGTGCAGGGACAGGAGCTGGGTGGTGATGGGAAGCTCAGCTCATGCCTGGCCCAGCCTGAGCAGTGCCTGTGGCTCAGAGACACCTGGCCCAGCTCTGAGAGGCAGCAAAGGGGTGGAAAGGATGAGGTAGCACAGCTGGCCCTGCTGTTGGCAATGGGGACTTCACTGGTGTCATGTGGAATATTTTCAGATGATTAACCAGAAGGCAGAAAATGGGACAGATGAGTAGAGTGATGGAGATTTAGCCAAGTCGTGCAAAGGGGAATACGGAACCCAACCAGAAAATTCTTGAGATGTAAGTGATTATACCTTAGAAAATAGGTAAAATAATAATGTCCCAGCAACCAGGACTGGGAGCCAGGAGAACAGAGTTCAAATGCTTTAAACATTCACAAAACAAATCTTGTATCACAGATGCCTTGATGTTTTATCTCCTGATTTATTTCACTCTTGCAAGCCACAGAAAAATGGTACGTGATGGTTTTTCCTTTTCAGTTCCCACTACTGAGCTTACAAAGCTTGCCAAGTGTGGAGAACTTCACAGAAACCAAGAAGAAAAAGCTTCCTGGCTGGCTGGATTTTCCATTGCTTTCTCAGCTGTGCTGCAGTGGCTCCTCTGATTTATTCTGCAACCAGAGAGGACAACTGGGCACAGCATGGGCACAAGGGATGGGGAAGAGTGGCTGGCACATGGCACCACAGCTGCTCTGGAATCTAAGGAAAATTGATTTTGAGTGGAAGGGCTGTGTTCTCCCTGCTGCCTGGGTGAAGGGAGAATGTGCTGAGGGCCGTGGTATTGCATGGGCACAATGGTGAAAGGGGGAGAAGCAGACTGCAAATACCTTTCCTCCCAAGGTCCCTTGGGTTTATATTCTTAGAGTACATCACACAACAGGAAATTATGCTTCCTTTCTCCCTCACTTTCCTGGGTTTGATTTCAGCTCCTCCTGTGTGGCACAGCTAGTACAGGTAAAGTTATTTTACAGTAGAAAGTCGGTGCCTCTCCAAGTAATTAAATTAATGTTTATAACATTATCCCCTGTAAAAGGGATAAGTGTTGTCCCCACTTTACAGGTGTGGAAATCAAGACAATTTGGCCATGGTGTTGAAAGGGAATCATGTTGAACTTGTGGCACTGAATTCATGTAACTCATCCCCCTTCTTGACTGTGGATCAGAGTTCACAGTCATGCTCTATAAATACCTGCCAGCAAGTATATGTAAAATATAAAAAGCCTACCCTTCCCTCAAACTTTGATTCAATCTAAATGTATCCTTCTCATACCTGTTTTTACTATATTTGGTCTAAAAGCCCAAAAATAGAGTCATACACAGAAGCTTTGGGGGGAATATTGCCAGAAATAGGACTTTTGCTGTTGGAGGCTGCTGGCTAGTCCTAACCTGTGCTTTTCATGTCTCAGTTGCAGATGAGATGGAAAATCTGAGCTGCTTTGGCCAGAAGCTTATCCTGGATTCAGATTCTCTTTTCCCCCCCTCTCAAACAGTATGTACAATTACTGCACAGCTTCACAATACAGGAAAGCAAGATTCAGGAGCTGGGCTTTGATGATCCTTGTGGATCCCTTCCAACTCAGGGTGTCCTATGGTTTTGTGAGGATACTCCCATGTCTGATTGATGGAACTGGGATGGATCTGATTTATAAAGTAAAACTACATGTAGAGATGTAGGCAAAAAGAGGTGGGGGAAAAACAGTGAAAAGCAACTTTCAGGGAATCATTAAAAAACAGAAGACAGAATTTCTTCCTTATTGAATTGTTTTTGCCCAGGAACATTTTAGTCCTAAAGCAAATCCAGAAACTTTTCTGAATTTGTGACATATGACTCGTATCTTGAGAGTTTTCAGCAGATTGCAACAGACTGAGATGACATTTAGGCAGCTAAAGCTACATCCACTAAGTTATGTTTTGCAGGGAAAAATACCCTGCCTGCTGGGAATGTTGTGCTGTTGGATGGCAGAAGGCATTATTTTTATTATTATTATTAGACATGGCAAGGATCTGTGTGGCCTTTGTGCTTGAAAATAAGAAATTTGCAGTTAGCAGCTTACGGGCTGGACACTCCTTTGTTTGCTGGTTTTCGTATCGGCTGGGTTTCTGCGTGTGCATATTTCTGCTCCTGCAAAAATAGAGCCTCTTTTATTGCAGCATTTCACAGAATTTTTCCAGCTTAAACGAGCCAGTTTCCAAATCAAAAGGATAAACCCTGACGAAAAGTTGGCTTCTAAATGTGAGATTGTTCATTGTCCACATTCCGTTGGCTTTTAAAGGAATAAAAAAGTATTTCTGTAATGAAGAGAACTCGTATTTTAAGGGGGTTGTAGCCATTCTCTAGTAAATGGTAAAAATTGTGTCAAATTGGGGGGGGGTGGGTTTTTTCCACCAATTCTCCACCACTTCTGGTTTCCTTATTCTTGCAGAATGCAAAGGCTCCCAGTGAGTAGGATGGAAATGCTCAGGGATGAGAAATATCTTTGATTTCCAAACTCCTGCTCATCTTTGAGGAGCTGCCAGGTCTTGTGTTGGTGGTGATTTTGTGAATGTGAGATGCAATTTGCTGGTCTGGAGGCAGAACCATTGCTCACACCCCAATGGCTCTTGTGTGCACAGCCAGGTCCCCTCTCCCAGCCCTGCCTGCCCAGGGTGACAGGGCACCTCTGCAGGTTTGAACACTGATTCCTCCCAGTTCAAGACAGGGTGACTCTGGTTTTGTAAAATGGAGCCAGGAAAACTCTTTAAGGGATGTTAATTCTAAAGCACCCATCTGTTTTTGCACTGATTTTATACATATTTTTTGATGATTTGTAGTAGGTCATCTGTGGCAGGTACAGGGAGAGTCCCAACACCCTGCAATGGTTCTACAGGGCCATTCGTTCCCAAAATGAAAAGAGCAAAGTCAACAAGGTAAGCAGTGCTTGGATTGTGCCTCAAAGAAGGAAAAGACATGAAAGATTTTCCAGCAAGGTGCTCCATGGAAAAAAAAAATCACTCTAACACAGAAAATTCTTAACTCTGCCTGAAGTCCAGCCTCTTTACCTTTACCTTGACCTCATTGTGGCCTTTCAGAACCTGAAGGGGCCCTACAAGAGAGCTGGAGAGGGACTTGGGACAAGGACATGGGGTGGCAGGACAAGGGGGAACGGCGTCAAACTGACAGAAGGCAGGATTGCATTGGATATTGGCAGGAAATTCTTGACAGTGAGGGCAGTCAAGCCCTGGAAAAGTTGTCCAGACAAGCTGTGGAGCCTTTTCAGCCCCTTCCCTGGCAGTGTTCAAGGCCAGGCTGGAAGGGATTTGGAGCAAGCTGGTCTAGGGGAAGGTGTCCCTGCCTTCCTCTTGGGCTCAAAGATTTCTGGCAGCTGGGATGGAGGATGAGAGGCTGCCCTGTGCACTCAGACTGCTTCCACCTCTTCCAAGAGCACTCCTGCTGTCAGGACTGACCAGCAGAAGGTGAGTGAAGTTAGTATTTAGTAATTTCGTCTAAAAATAGATTGATGCAACCTGCAAAAGGCTAAAAATATAATCTAAAAAAAGGAGACTGATGTCTTTTCTTATATTCCTCCAGTTACACAGTGCTGGATGATGGAGAAGATGATGAGGCAGCGAATTATTTCCTGATTCTGCAAGTGCTTCGGAGGAGCTGAAAAACTGCTTGGCTAAGGTGACAGAAGGGTCACAGAGGACAGTCAAGTCAGCCTTCTTGATGTAGGAGCTAGAAAATTTGGCTAAACCAAGACATTTGCAGCACTTTTCTGTACCCATCAGTAGCTCAGAGAAGTTTGAATAAGGGAGTTCATTTGGGTTTTTTCTCAAATAATGCAAAATTTCACTGGGATGGGAAGGATTCTCAAAGGTGTTTCTGCTTACCTCAAGATTGCAGTCTGAAAGGCTGACTGGGAAGGAAGGATACACATGGGCTTGTAAGTGTGGACCTGAGCAGCCCAGCTTTAATGCTGCTGCAAAGTTTACTGCCAGATTGAGAAGAAGAGGAAAAAAAATAAAAAAAGCTGAATTATCTAGAGATTGTACAAGTCCTCGATAAATAATTGGGCACCAGCCACTAATCTAAGCTGTTCTGGGAAGAGTCAAAATATGAAGTAAAGGAAAAGGAAATGCCCTACTCAAAAGAATAGAGAAGCAGAAGAAGTTGACTTGAAACATTGTTCAAGCCCCATAAAACAAGAAAAATTGAACTGGCATACAAAGGAAAAAAAAGATTTTTCTTACAGCCTTTCGCTTTGCAATTTAAGAAAGAAAAATTAATCCCAGCTGCAGAAAAAGCCTTTAACCCTACAGAATAATCTGGAATAGAATTTCAGAAGTGCCCAACACAAGCTTTCCCCCCACCAGGTGCTAGAGGAGGTGGCACAAAGCTGAAGAGTCAGATTGTGGAGAAAAGTGCATCCCAGTGGAGGCCTGCACAGAGGTTCAGGGAATCCGGGTTTTTGTGGAGCAAATATGGATTCCCACTCATCTGCTGAGCAGTTCTGATAAACAGCAGGATATTACAGAACAAGGAATGACTGTAAAACATGGCTTTCAGAGATGTGTGTGCAGAGGGGCAAAGGGCTGTGGAAAAAGTGAGTTAAGGTCTCTAAATTATCCTTGGACTAGTGCCAGCACAGGGCAGCACCTCTAAATGGGGAAAACAAGTGTAGGACAATTTCTGAAAAGGAACCAGGATCTGCTTTTCAGATCTCACAGAGGCACAGGTGTTAAAACTGATCCAGGTACTGGCAGAAACAGGCTGATTAAGCAATCACTCCACTGACTACGAACAGAAGAAGAGGCTTTTTGTACTACTGAGAAAATGGATTAATTAAGCATAATTAAACCTGAAGTCACAGAATGATTTGGATTGGAAGGGACCTTAAAGGTCAGCTAGTTCCTATTCCCCTGCCATGGGCTGGGACACCTTGGATAAAGGTCAGTCAAGCCCTGACCTTCTTCCAATTCATACTATGAAACAGGATGACAGCACCAGTGAATGCTGGAAAATTAAATTCAATCATTTTAAATGCTGGATTTTGCTTGTATAGAGAAAATGTTAAGAATGCTGTAGTGGATTCAGGTGAGCTTTTCTTACTGGATCTAGAAAAATAGTGGTGGACACAAAAGGCAGGAGGATAAAAGCCCTGCCGTTAGAGGAAGAAAAAGCTTTTACTCATTTAAAGAGATGGCTTTCAGCTTGAAAATTCACCATCCATTGATAAAGAGGGTCTGGTGGTATGTGTCATTTGTCCAGTGTGTTGTATCTGCCTGAAATCCTGATGCACCTTAAGTCTTTGAAGAGGAACTCATGAATTTGTTAAAAGTGGTTTGTGATAAAAAATGTAAGGAGCCTTGAAAAAAAAAATTATCTTTCACATATTGAGTGGGAGAACACCAGGGATCGAAAAGAGCTATTCAAGTTAAGGCATAGCTACACATGGAAACAACTGGGTATAAACTGCTCAGGAATAAAATTAAATTGGGAACTGGAAGGAGTTCTGTTCTGGATATGTTTTTATAGGAGAAGTGAGAAAGAGTTTATAAAAGAGACAGCAGATTCCAAAGAAAGAATGAATATTACTCAGGGACTCTCTCAAAAGACAGATGTAACAAAAACAAGGAGGAAGATTAAAATCCCCTCAGGAGGTTTGTAGAGGTGGTATGAAAGCATCATGACACAACATAGAGGCTCCTGACTGTGGTTGTGCCATTTGTAACCTGTCCACAGTCCTTTTGTCTGCTTGGTGTGGACCCAGCAAGAGGCAGAAGATGGGAGGCTGTTCCCCTGGAAAACAGCCTCCCACAGGGCATGTTTGGGTATGTTTGGTCTCAGGTTCGTGGTGGTCTGGCTGCTCTCTTCCTTCTATGGGGTAACAGCTCCTTTATTTAGTGGCAGCCAAAAAGAAAAAAGGAACAGAGCAGAGCACAGGGCAAATAATTAAAAACTGAGTTGAGAGGCCTAGAAGGATATGGAGACATTCCTGGGACATTTCTATTTCCTCTGATAAAGAGGCTGATGCTATTTGATAGAGAAGAGTGGG
The DNA here is from genome assembly GCA_008694505.1 of Cyanoderma ruficeps. Lineage (NCBI taxonomy): Eukaryota > Metazoa > Chordata > Aves > Passeriformes > Timaliidae > Cyanoderma > Cyanoderma ruficeps. Next base: position 46,723,316 of record VZDJ01007753.1, on the reverse strand, counting down.
CAAGAGCAGCGAGGGATAAAGCAAACATGAAGCACATCCTGAAGGAGAACAAAGAACAAAAGGTTTGGGGCAGCGTGGGGGCCAGCAAAAAGAAGCAGCCTCCTGCTGTTTGATCCCATCACATCCTGGCACACGGGGATCAGTTTGCATTTCCTAAAAATAAACAGAATGGCAGCGAGGTGGCATCTGGCCACAGCTCAGCATATGTATCCTCCTCGTGGAAACACCCCGAAACCATCCGGATCGGGGTGGTTGACAAGACACCCACGTGTGCACGCACAGCACTTACAGCTCTCCACACATTTATTATAAAAAAAATCACGTGCTGCAGAATTGTCTTGTGCTGTAGCAAAAGCAAAGCCCATTTGCTTCCAGCTCCTGTCCATAGAACAAAAATCCATCACCTCTTGCATGCATCACAAAAAGGGTGCTAAAATAAGGGTTTCTTTTATGGTACAACAGGTTCCCGGCTGTAAAACAGGAACATGAATTTCAGATATGCCAAACAGCCTGGAATTCCTTTGGTTTCAGTATTCCTGCTCTCTTCTTCTTTGAACAGTCATTTCTTTTGATCCTTTTCTGTACCTCTTTGTTGCATTTCAGCTTTTGATACCAGTGGACAAGTTCTGTGTAAAAAGTGAATTTTGAAGTAGTCTCGGAATATGATGAATTTCTTTACCCTAAAATTCACAGGGGGTAATTCATGTCCTTAGTCCCTGCTGGGTCTAAGGGAATCTTCTGCATTCTGAATGACAACTCCCCAGAAAGTATTTTTCTTACCCCCCACCCACAAACTTGGCCGTGAGCATGCAAAGGAAGACTTTAGATTCTTGGTAAATTTGAGATCAGCCTATATTGAGTCTTAGCCAATATGTTTTCTGGATGTGGGAAGGATTGTAATTGTTTCTTGGGATAAACCCCAAGCACTGCACATGCAATGTTAAGAAATGTGTGCATGGATCACAGACTTGTATCTGATTTTAGAAACCAATAGAGCATGTAGCATATACCAGTAACCTTATTTCATGGCATATTCCTGAATGTCAAGGCACAGAGTGGTGTCATATCTTATTTTATTTGTTCCCAGAAATCAGATTTTACTGATAATTCAAGATATAAATGACTGCTTCTCCTTGGGAATTCATACATCTTGGGAATTGCACTTAAAGAGCTGTTTAATAGCTTTAAACCTTAATGCAGAAACAATAACCTTCAAGTCAGTGGCCCTGAGAAGAATTTGAGCACATTTCATGAGAGTTTGTCACTAAAATCCCAGAATATCTTAAAACATCAGACGGCAGTTGTTCAGGAGGGGGTGACTGCCAATGGCTGCCTGGCCAGCCTCAGGGAAGGATGTGTGTTTTGGTTTGGTTTTTAAATGCCTACAAGGTTTAGCTGACAAATGCTCCTCTCATCTGCGGGGAAGTTCTCCACTTCTTTTAAAGCTTACATGGAGCAAGCTGCTAAAATGAATAGAGTTAAGCTTTACAATGACATCAAAATTTTCCTCCTCTTTTGAAGCAATTCTAAAGTGATAACTGTGGATTAAAATGTGGAATCTGGATTTTTTTTTTCCAGCATCCCAGAACTGCAGCTCAGATGGGAGCGGTAATGTATGCAGGATCCCCAAGGCTTTTGCTCAGACCACCTGCACAGCACCTGCAGGAAAGTTATTCAAGGTAATAATTAGCCTGAAGATCTCCACTTGCTGTCAGCCTCCTCCTTCATTCATACCAAGTGCTGAGCTGTCACAGAGGGACTGTGACAAGCATTCACCATGAATGTGAGGGCCTCCTCTTTTCTCCAGATCTGTACTGGAGGATTTACCCTGTTTCCAAGATGGACAAAAGTCTTAGGAATACCACCAACAACTACAAATTAAGTAACTCAGGTAACACTAAAGTGCTGATATTTTGAATCGATTTCTATTGTGTCCTGCAGGACAACCCTCAGTTTTGGTCTGTTCCCATGTGTGACACCGTTCACACTCGTGGGACATGAAGACATTGGAATTGAAGCAGAGGGAGGAAAGTACTTTGGGGTCAGCGAAGATGGGGCACTGGAGGCCACCAGATCCTGCTGGTGCAGGGAAGTGTGGTAGAACATGCTCCTGTGTCTCACGGGTTGAATCCATTTCTCTCTCTGCTGCAGAAGGAACAACCAGCCCAGAGGGTTGTGTACAGCAGCAGTGCCTAGCAGGGAGCTAAACTCCCATGAAATAATGGGCTTTCTCATGTTGGAGGTTGAAATCCTGTTTCCTTCCCCATGGCACATTTTCCTCCATTTGAACCCTCCCTCAAGCTCTGGCCTGGAGGGCCCTCACAGTCCCCTGGCTGTGATGCCTTAGGATTTAGCTTTTATATTTTTCAAATCCTGTGCTGTATTAGTGCACAACTCCAAACTCAATGTAGAATGTTAGTTAAATGTCTTCACATTTTGGTCAGACAAAAAACCCCTCTAGGGGCAGTAGGACACCCTACTGCCTCGGGCCTCAAAAAGTATAAACAAAAGTGAGTTAAGGGGGGAGCAAACTGGGGGTGTATGACTTCATTACCTGGAGCTGTAATTGGAGGATTAACACCTGATATGTAAATAGACCAAATTTATAATTATCAGAAAAACTCATTACCATTGTCTAGCTTGGGTGTAGCCTCTGGAAGGCTCCTGACTGCCCAAGGTGCACCTGTTTGAACGTAATAAATACCCACTTTATTCTTTTAATCTTGTCCAGCCTCTATTCTAGGTAGCCACGCCAAGGCATCAGGGGACAGGTGTTGATCCTGACAGAGGCACCGTGTGATAAAGCTGAGCTCAGGGCCATCCCCATCTGGGCCAGCCAAGGGGACACAGACCTCACAGGAGACCTGGGCTGGCTTGGGTGATGCCCAGCCTGTGTCAGTCCACTTTGCAGGGATTGCCCCTGGTTGTGAGGGCTGGTGTGGCCTGGGCTGTGCCAGTTGGGGTTTCTTTTTTCTTTGCTGAGGTCAGGGTTAAGACACAGGAAACGTAGATGTTGAGTTTGGACTCGGTTGTTTATTTTATCTATTTACAGTATTTACAGACTCACGAGCCATGAGCTCAATCTAGCCAGGCTAGAGAAATGAGGTAAAATGGAGTGCCTCTCTATCTCTACAGAATCTTTTCAAGGACAGCCTGTCCAATTATGAAATACCACCTAAATTATTTTCACTTTAAACCCAATAACTAACTACTTGAAGTCTGCAATGCAGACCTTTTTCACCCAGTTACAGAAAACCACCTAAACCCATGAAAAAGAAGCAAGAAGAAGGCGAAGAAGAAGGACTTAGACAAACCCCAAATCCTCCATCTTGACTCACACACATTACTATATACTAAAATCCCAAAATCCAAGTTTCCAGAGTCAAAGACCGGGCCAAGAGTCTTGTGTCCTGGGCCTTATAATTCCAGAGGTGTTGAGCACAAGAGGCCAACAGCCCTCATGGTGTGGGCTGCCAGCTGCTGGGAAGGGTCACTGTCCCCCAGACGTGTCCTCTCACATGGCCTGTGAGGAGGTGCTGTCTTGTCCTCACAGGTGTCAGGCTCTTCCCACAGAGGAGTTGAAAAATGCTTTTTTCCCTGTCCTTTAGAGCAGGTTTGTGCATCGTTTTTGGGGAACATCAGGTCTCCTCATTTTCCTGGCTGTCAGTCATGTCTCTGTCAAACCTCCCCACCTTTTGGGAGGGAAGGCGTGGCAAGGTAGTTTCCTCTAACACAGAAGCTGTGTTACAGAAAACCTGTAGCACAGCCCCAGGGCTTTTCTGCAGTGGCACCATATGATGATTTCTCTTTTTTCAAGACAAAGAAATGTTTAGAAACACGCCCAAGCCACAGATTTCAGATCAGGATACTTTATTTTTTTTAAATATCCTAAAGTTGGGAAGTGCTTGCCCTAGAGCAACTGTTGGACTGTCTTCAGCCTTCTAAAATAGCCCTGCCCAAAATCCAGACTCTGAACCCCACCCTTCAGTCTCATGCCTTTCTTTAGCAAAAGTGGAAATAGAAATAAAATCTCATTTTATCTGAGATTTTTTGCTTCAAAACACTCATAATTTTTTTTAGTTTTCTTGTTAATAATTCATGTCCGCTAAAAAAATGTATCTTTTGACCTCTTTGCCTCTCGACCAGCAGTTTTCCAAGACTTGTCTGTCAGGGGTTAAGGAAGGGAGGCCTGAGAGAAACTGCCACTCATTAACTGCAGCAGCCAAAATCCTTGAAATTGCTATTGAACTTGGAACCTCGTGTGCTATTGTTCTTCACTCCTCTGCTGGAGTCTTGCACGATGGTGGTTTGGATGGGAACATTTTTGGGCAGGTCCCTGGAAAAACAATGGGAAAAAAAGCCCTTTGAAACCACCCTGAGAAAGCCAGCAATGGCAACGCTCACCAGAACTCACAGATTTAATTCCGTGCATCTGGAATTGAGGGGAAGCTTTCTCCTGCGTTGATGGCAAAAGTCCACCTGTCTGTCAGGGCTCAGGGACCAAACTCTTTCCAGGCATAAGGACTAACTAACGTTGCAGTACACCATTCCAGGTGACAGGATTAAACATAAATTTTGGGAGAGCACGTTGTTGTTTTCAGCCTACCGGTCAACTGCTGCTTATCATTGTGAAAACATCACTTATTACAGGGTGTCTTGAGACACCTCAAAGTGTCAAAAGTATCTTGAGATGATTGTCCACCATTTCTTCTGGTAGTGAGTACAGTAGGTGTGGGAAAAGGCTGCAGAACTCAGCCTGAGCACTGAAATCTGCTGGATGTCTACCTGTAATAGCACTGAAGAGGGCACAGAGAGAGAAAAAGAAGAGAAAACGAGTCAAAACTGTGTGTTCCCTGCTTCTTGGCCACTGGCAAGCAATAGTGGGTTTGCTTGTGTATTTTTTCATAGGCTGCATGCAGTGGAGCCACCTCTGAAACAGCTTTGCCACTTTATTTCAGCTTTGCTGGGGTACACAGCTCATGATCCCTCAAAGGAACTCTACTCTCTTTGTCTTTGTGGAATATTTTTTGAGCAAAGAGGACTCCAGGACTTGGCCCAATATTTTTTTCTTCTGGGCAGTTATGGTTTTCTGGCCTTTCCAAAAGAGAATACCATGCCCATCTGTGTACTAGTACCACACAATCCTTGCTTTAATTAAGATGATCACCAGATTCATGTGAATCCAAGCAGAAGTGTGGGACAATGTCCATGAGCTGCCCTCTGGCTTACACAGGACACTGGCACACAGTCTTGGGAACAAAGCAGGATGTACCTGCCAAGAGTGGTTTGTGCTGCTGAAAACACTTCTTTTTGGGCAACCTCAAAATGCTCCTGTTGGGACCCTTGAAGGCTGCTGTGCTCTAGAGAAGTTATCTCCAGCCCTGTTCCCTATGGAGCTCCAGACTCCAGCAGAAATGAACTCCCAGGCATGGGATAGATGGAAATTTCTTCCCTCCCTCTTGTATCAGCCACTGCAAGAGGCATAGCTCAGCTGCAGAGAACTCTGGAGTCTCAACTGACCCCGGATGAACCTTGTCATAAAGTAATAATAATAAAAACAATACAGGAATATGAATCCTGTAAATCACTGACCTCTTCTGAGAGTAAACTGGATCTCTTTTAACGTTTTTAAGATTCATTTAGCACTGTCTTTATGGCCGGTTCGTATGTCATCGTGGCACGGCCAGGTCTTCAGCTGAAATGAATCCCAGAGCCTCCACTAAAACTGTCATTTCACTTTTGATTTACAGTCTCCTGAGTGAGACAGTCCCTGTGCTATTTCTATGCAGATAAGGAACTCAAGAAAGTTGTTATCAGAGCATATAACACTCTAATTATTCTGACACTGGAGACAGATTAGAAAGCAGATCTTTGGAAGCCTCTTGAATTGGACTGATGCTGGTTGAATTGTAAATATCTTCTGACTTGCAACTGTGATTGCACTTGCAAATTTATCAGGCCCTTAATGTTATTTCAGCATGCCTGAATAGCTGATTTTATTTGCTTGCTTTGTGATTAAAACTAATGGGAGCAGACCACAACTTCATGCTGCGTTTCCACATAGCAGAGTAATTACCCAACAGGCTTTGAAAAATACATCTGCAATGCAGGTATTTCTCAGTCAGGTTTTTACTAGGGGGTATGGCCACTTTCTTGCATGCATTCTGACTTTCCATGTGTTTAGAGCATCCAGGGAGTTTGATTAGCCCTTAAAGCATGGCACAGGAACACCTGTCAAAATACCACTTCTGTTCTTGGAGATTAAGAAGTAATTTATTTCTTGCCATTTGCTAACTTATTCTTAGCTTGATATCCCTGTTTCGTATTTGATATGGACATACCTGTAGCAGACAAATTCAATTTCATGATAAACCTGACAGAAGCATTTCTGACAGAATACAGCTCTGGCTTGCTCCTGTGTCTGGACATGAGAGGAGCAGTCAGAAGAGGCAAGGCAGCAAAGAGAGAAGGAACCAAAGGCCTGAGCTGCAGCCAGAGATGTGCTTAGAGCCTGATCCAGAGATAACACAGAAAGGGACAGAGAACATGGGGGAGCAACTGATTGCAGTAAGACCAAGTCCCTACATGTTATTTGATTTCTGCTCTGCTCAGAGAAACTAGATTTGGTTAATAAAGAGGATTTGAGTTCATCAAGAGGTTTTGATCCTTAACTTTGAAAAACAACTGAAGTGAGTTTCTTCTCTTAATGGAAACAGTGAGACCCCCTAAAACCATTGAAGTGCTGGGAGGCATCACTGCAAGGACCACTCAGGGCTTCAGCAGCACACGATTACTTCACCCCTGTTCTCTCGGACCTCCTGTGGAAGAGCAGAATGGCTGAGAGGAGGCTGAGGAAAACCAGCCACTTCCCTGCATGTGCAGCCCCTGCCTGGAGCATCAGAGAGCAGCAGATGGGATGGGGAGGTGAGCCAAGGAGCTGCTGAGCCTGCTGAGGTGTTGCACAGCCCCTGGAGCAAGACGTGCCTGGCCAGGATCACCCAAGACTTGTGTCCCACCACCAAGGCAGTGGGGATGTAAATCCTTGCACGAGCTGGACAGTGAGCTGTCTGAACACATGGAAAAGGAGCATCAGCCCCTGCTCTGGGGTTGTTGATAATGGCTAGAAATGCTCATTTTAGAAAATGAGGTAAGTGTAATGTTACTAGAAAGTGGAAAGCTTCCAAGCTCGATCCTGCCTCATGCCCCTGCTGCTCTTCAGCTTGAGACCAGACTTCCAGGGCAAGCTTTACCCTGAAGCAAATGTTTGCTGTGATGTTGTGATCCCTCACAGGAAAGGAGGGTTTGTGATGGAAATGATGATGGGGTATGAAGTGCCACGGTGCTTTGTGAACAGCACAGCTACAACAACAGCAGCCCCCATAACAGTAAATAGGAAAAAGGCCCTTTCTGTCCAGATGGGGAAGCAGGAGATATAACCCTACTGTACGTAACACCAGAGACTTTCCAAATCCCACTCCAAAGCTTTTAATCCCTTCAGTCCTAAACGGTTCAAAATTACATCATCATTTCCTCCATTTCAGACACAGCTTTGCCCCTTCTGCTTCTTAGCTGCAGTGCAGCTTAATAGGACTCATACTTCTTCATCTTAAATGGAAAAATGTATGTCAAGGCAAAACAAAGCACAGTTTCTAGATCTCCACAGGGGGCGAGGAGGGTGTCCCATAAATCTGTGTGTGATTAAAGGCAGCTGCAGATTGACACGGACAGTTTGAGCCTGTCAGTCCCTTGTGTGATGGATGGCTGTTGGAGCAAGTCAGCAGTGGCAAGCTCAGGACAATGAATTTCCTGCACTTCCTAATCTCATTGCTGAGGACTGGGAAATAGATGCCTAATCAGCCCCTCTATTGGTAAGGGCCCTAACCCAAAACCCAGCACAAGCAGTGCAAGTTTTCAGCCTGACCGTTTATTCTCAACTCTTTCAATCTCTTGTTTCAATAGCAGCAAATGTGGAGAAGTACAATGAATTCCTTTCTGGTAACCTGAGAATATCGGTTAATGGAAAAAACAAAAAGTGCTCTGCAACTATATTAAATTTTCAGGGATTTTTCCCTCCTGCCCCCAACTGGCTGATGTTAACATTTTTTCCAGCGTCCTTGAGATTAGGGAAAAGTAAAACCAAACAGCTTGAACCACATCCTCAGCTGGCACAAACTGATGCAGCTCTCCTTTTTACACCAGCTGAGGAGCCAGGGTACTGTTGCTTTTAAATCAGATTCACAACAGAGCTACCATCATAAAAGTGAGATACTGAGAGGAGTTTTGCTCCAAGTGACATCATAAATTTGTGGGGAGCAGGAAATGTCTTGGCAGAGCTGGATGGGGTGCTGTGCACAGAGCCCATTTGGCACCAGCAGCTAAACCCAGGATCCATGGGGATGCATCCAAGGACACAGTCTTGCATTTTGTATCCTGATTTTATGAACATCAGACGGATCCGTGTGTTTAGAAACGGAAGTAGGAAAAACAATGATGAAAACACACCTCCAGTATTATGGTTTGCATATCCAATATGATTGCAATTCTGATTTTCTAGCATGTTTCACTGTAAAAATGGAGTGATTTAGGAAGAATAGAATAGAATAGAATAGAATAGAATAGAATAGAATAGAATAGAATAGAGTAGAATAGAATAGAATAGAATAGAATAGAATAGAATAGAATAGAATAGAATAGAATAGAATAGAATAGAATAGAATAGAATAGAATAGAATAGAATATATTT
>VZDJ01007753.1:46389463-46714451 GCA_008694505.1 Cyanoderma ruficeps | reverse complement strand
ACCTAGTTTCAGGGTGGGAAGTTTATGAACAGGAGTTTGGGGATTTCAGGTTTGGATTTAGATATAACACCCACATCTCTCAAAGGTGCTGCAAATACTCATATTTTGTCTGGGAGAAGAGATATTTGGAGAACTGCAAGTCTGGGGTTTAAAATGCACAGAGATCCCAAGTCACCAGGGATGTGCTGATGTCAGTAAAAGCTAAAACAACAGAGCTAAAACAAAAGAGCCTATTAAAGTAAGGAGGACTCTAATGTGCTCCAGAAGACCTTTTGGGAAAGCTGACTGCAGAATTCAGTATTTGCTAACTGAAGACCTCACAGTTTGCATTTGGGGGACTGAAAATTACTACATGGAATTTGAAAGCCATGATTTCAGAGCTGAATTTGAAAGACAAAACAAAGGTAAGGAACCTACAAAACTGCTGTTTTGTATAAATTGCTAGTAATTGCTTTTTGAGCAGTCTCTCTCTCTCTTCTGTATTTTAACAGAACCACAATACATATTCCAAATGGCTGGAGTATAAAAAAAACAACTTTGGCAAAAAAAATCAAGCTTGGCAGCAACTTGTTTCAAGACTTTGAAAATGAGATTAATGAAGAAGAAGATGTTGAAAAAGGGGGCCAGAGGAGATGGGGATTGATGCTATTGCAGCACGGACACCCTTGTACCACTCATCAGGATTTTCTGCTTTTAATTTGTTTTTGCACTATTCACCTGGAAAGGAAAGAAACCCCTGAAGTTCATGCACTTTATTGGAACACACTGGTCTCAGAGAGATGTGTTTGCTGTTTTCACATGGGAATGGTTACTACTTGGCATCTATTCTGAATTCAAAACTCATTGGGTCAAACTCATCTGTGTTGTAGGCTTCTCAAATTGCAGGATTTCCACTCAGGATGCATTTGGCCCAGTGTGCTCTGCCTGTTTTGGCTTCAATACATTATGAGATTGTTAGTTCCATATCCCCTGAAGGATTATATTCTTCCTTGGGCACAGAGCCCGCTCAGGTCTCTGTGTTTCACTCAACCAGGCTATAAAGAATAGGTGCAAACCCTGCACAGGAACTTCACTCATCCCATCAATACCATTTCAAGCTGCCCTTGGAAAGAGCACATTTAGTGATGGGCTTGGTGTGCTCTTCCCACTCGTAAAAGATTTGAGGATTGAGTCCTTCTACACAGCAATACTTTATTTGGGGAATAAAATCCTGCCAACCCCTCCATTACAGTGCCAATTAGCCAGTGTAGTTACAGCCCCTGCACTGTTCTGCTGTCTGGGAAACATCCTGCACGTCAGCACCTCTAGTGTGCCCAGGGTTCAGCTCCTGTTGGGAATCCTCCAAAGCAAACTCCTCCATTCCCCTTTCCAGGGCCACACATTCCTTGTTCCTGAGCTGCCCAGGGCTCAGGCAGTGCTCCCCCCATATCAGCATAGACCCTCTTACAGACAGATGGGCAGAGGTGAGGAACCATGGGCAATGGGAATTTTGGGTGATGTGGTGTGGATCTCATCAGGCAGATTCAAACATCACCACACCACTATGGAATTCTTTCTGTAGCACAGCACTGCAGATTCCTGAGGTACAAGGAGGAGAAGGGGACCACAACCAGGGCTGTGTGCCTTACACTCTGTGAACATGACTTTTCTGAGCCCACCCTGCAGGTTACACCCCAGAAAGTCTGAAATGACGCCTCTACACTGAATTCCCCCCAAATCTCTCTTGGTCATGCAAGTCTGGAATGGCTCCAAATAACAAATAAGAGCTTTTCTGTCACGTTTCATCACTGTTTGATGAAACCTCTTCATTAGGACCAGAAACAGATCCTGCTGTGATTGGGATTCTAGACTGGGATGCAAAAGAAGAATGCATGAGGTCTCTGGGCATAGTTTTCCTACAGCCTTGAGTAAATCACTCATTTCTCCTTTGCAGGAAGCATTTGCAGCCGGTTTCTATGTCTCTTATCCTGGCAGACTCGAAGAGGCTTTGTCAAGGCCATGGTTTGGAAAGTGTTAAACAAATTTGGCCAAGGCCCATAGGTGCTCCTGTGACAGGAGGCAGGAAGAACAGCAGCATTTAATGGGATTCTCCCTCAGGAATGGTGGAGGAAGAGAGAACCTTTCTGGGGCTGAACACTGCCATAGTCTGTGTTACTACAAAACTAATCTGAAGTTCAAGGTAAATCTGGTTACTTTTGTTGCCTTTATTAAAGGCAAATATCTGATAATTTCTAATAAGCATAAAATGTAAATCTAGATGACTTAGGCTTCATAAAAAACTGGCCTGGGAGCAGCCTGTGCAGTTTTCAGTGTAAGAAACCAGCCATAACCCCACCACAGGCAATACAATTAATCAAATAATACAATTATGCTAAGCCAGTGCTGATGATCATTTCAAGGGATAAGTATAGTTATTCTGGCTTGCAAATAAAAAACAAAAGTAGTTGAAAGTTAGAACACAGAGCAAATGGGAGACTCCGAATCCTCCCTCTATTGTTAAACTGTACAAATCTATTGCTTTTCTAATAAATATTCCCAGTGCAGAGCATTTTCTTGCCAATATTTTCAGCAGTGGAAGCCAAGCCAGAAGGTTCTGAAACCAACATATTGGCATGGGTGGTTTTTTTTTCTCCCTCTTCTAATATACCATGGAATCTAGTTAAATATTTTTCCACTTCTTACTTCTCTCTGCGTCTTCTGGAGAAAATGTGAGTCCTGTTTCCTCATAAAAATATCTTAGCAGTTGACAGGTTGGGTGTCTTTGATCCTGAAATGTTTTTGGATGATTTTTCTCCCCCGCTTTGACTTTGTAATATAACGCTCCATAAAAAGTATATGCATATATGCAACTTTAAAAGGGGATCCTTATTTGAAATTAAACTTTTACACCAATTAACCTCCTCCCGGTGCTCTATAAAGTGCAGTAAAAACAGTGCTCTTACAGAGACCCTTGCAATTCTCGGATTGATGCCTCCCTGGCTGTGGAACCCCGAACATCTGCTTTAAATTAGCTCTGATGGAAGGTCTACTTGTAAATGCATGACTTAATCAGCCTTACTAAAGTAAATGGCACATACTGTAGCAGAGGGTGCTTCAGAGTCAGACTCAAACCTGTCTTTCTTTTGAAGCAGGGAGGGGGGAAAAAAGGGAGGGAGGCGTAGAGGGGGCAAACTTTAAACCAAAGGCGGTTTCTTTCCTTTTTTTTTTGGGTTTTTTTTTTTTGTCTTTTATGAGCTGACATTAGCAGACGTGTGGCTGTACCATAGCCAGTCTTACTCCCAGCACCATGTGCAGCTGTGCAGGGCAAGCCTGTCTTGCTCCTCCCCATCCTCATGCACCCAGGCTTTCAGGCAGACCCCATTTAGGTGAAGGCTGCAGAGAATTCCATGTGGAGGAGTGCTGGGAACACTCCTTTGCCTGAAGGCTCTCAGCATCCCCCAGGGTTTGTCCTGAGGGAAGTCTGAGGGCACCTAATCCAGCCAACTCTGCCCAAGGATGAGCCTCCCTGCACTGCCCAGTCCCTGTTAACCCTCCCTGAGCAAAAGGAGCCACAGGCTTCCTGTTGGCTTTTAACAGTGGGGATTGTGAGGGGTGAGGAGTTGCAGAAGGTCCTTATGAGGCTGAGTGACTGGGCAATAAAATGACAGATGAAATTCAGTGTATATAAACAGAAAGTGATGCATGTGGGGAGAAACAACCTCTAGATTCATTATAAAATGATAGGCTCTGAGCTGACTATTATGACTAAGAAGTGAATCTTGAATGAAAACATCAGTTCAGGGCTCAGAAGCAACAAAAAAAAAAAAAAAAAGGTAAATTGAACGTTAGGAATCATTAGGAAAGAAATAGAAAGCAAAACAAAAATCATTTCATCACTTTCTACAGCTGTGGGTCATCCACACCTCAAATAATGTATGTTGTTCTGTCCCCTCATCTGAAAAATAAAGCATGTAGTAAACTGGAAAAGGTTCTAAAAAAGGGTAAAAAGGGTGATCAAAGGCTTGGAATAACTTCCATGTAAGACATGACTGAATCTGGAAAAGGATGGATTGGGAGTGGGGGTATGACAGAGATCTAGAGTACCACGAATGATAAAGAGGGATAAGCAGGGATAAATTGTTCACTGTTTTTTCCCTGGAAGTGCTCAAGACAAGTCTGGATGGGGCTTGGAGCAACCTGGAAGGTGTCCCTGCTCATCACAGGGGGGTGGAAATTGATGGTATTTAAACCATTCTGTGATTTTTCCAGCACAAGTGGCCATGATACAGAACTTGTAATATCCAGATTAAAAAGCAACAAGAAGTTTTTCTTCACACAAAGGTAACAGAGCTGTGGAATCCCTGCCAGGAGATGTTATGGATGTGAGAAGTTTAGTGATTTCAGGAGAGAATGGTGAAAATTTAGGAGAGATGAAAAGGGTAGGGGATCAGTGAATAGGACCTAGAGAAACTACAGACAGATGAGCAGAACAATCTGAGCTGTTGGAGTGTCTGTCCAGCATTTCCTCCAGCCTTTGATCAGCATTGTGGTGCACAAAAACTCAGCAGCCAAAACCTGGAGTGGCCACTCCCTTTCACCTTCTGCACTACAGACCACACCTCCCACCCCACAGATGGGTTGAGAAATCCTTCTGACACACCACGCTACCAAAAGGCTTAGATTTTATTTCCTCTGAAAGGAAAGCTCTGCAAGTTCAGCTTGTGCAGGTTTGGCAAAGCAGCTTTGTCTTCCCTTTCCTCTGTTGAGGTGCTCAGGACTCTGAATTACTCTGCACACTGCAATATAAAAAAATGATTTCTGTGAAAATCCTCCTCTCCCTCTGCTGGCTCCACTCAAACCAGGATTAAACCAGAGTTCAGTGGGAGCTTTCAAACCCCAGCATTTCCTGGGGGCCTGCTCTCTGCTATCATCCATCATTTCTTTACAGCTCAGTTTTAGATGCATTTGTTACAAGTTACTCTCTGGCTACACCCTCTTTAATGTCATAAATCTGTTGTCTTTGGCCTGCCTGGACCCTGCCCAGTCCTCCCAGTGCCATTACTGCCAGCCCTCCAAAAATGCAGCAGACTGAGTCATACCTCAGGAAAAGGTCTGTCTCTAATTGCCCAATTTCATGTTACTTCTTTTCCTTTAGAAAGCCAAACTAGAGGTGGCCATTTACATTTTTGGGGTAATACATATTCTAAATAAGGCCTTGTTGCTGTTTTCTTTTCCTCCTCTTCCACTTCCTTTTTTGGTTTATTCATTATATGTGATTCTAAAAACCCATTTATTTAGCATTGGTCTTTTAGTGTTAGAGAAGGGGAGACATATTGATTGGTAGTTGCTCATGTGAAGTTGTTTAAATAGTACTTTAAAAGACATTAAGCAGCATTTCAAATCAAAAACCACTCAGACACATGTATTTGGAAAGATACTGACTAGACTCATATTTCCTGTATTAAAATACTTGTATAAAAATGTGTTCTTTTCTGATTTATCAAACAAGCAAATGACCCCCTGGAGAGTTTCTGGTTCAGACACAAATACCTAAGCAAAATCTTGGTGAATCATTTGAACTTACTAGAAGTTTTCCATATGAAGACTATTATAAATGTATCAATATTATGGTGTGATCTTATTCAATACGTGCCTGAAATCTGTATCACTACAGTGTTGGCTCTTGAGATTTAAAAGGAAAAATGCACACAAGAACATCAAGATGGATGGAGAATATCAATTCCTTACACAAATTTGGTTTGTTACACGTTGACAAAATGTTTAGCTGAACTTACCTCCTTGGCTCAGCACCGTAAAATTTAAGCTTTAATTGTAATTTAATTACAATTTAAGCTTTTTTTCCATTTCACATAATTGTTCTGCACATTTAGGGACAAGAAAACACTAGAGTGAGACCCACTGAGCAGATCTTAGTAGATAATTTTACCCATCTGTAGGATTTAGGAGTAGGTTGGGAGATGTCAAAATATTTTAAGCTGTTTAAAAGTCATGTGTCTACCTCAGCCCTCAGATATCGATGCATTAAAAACTCTACCAGATGTTGTAAGAAAGGCAGGGAATTGTGGCAGACATGGGAAAATCAGAGAAAAAAGAGAGGGGACAACACAGAGATTTTGGCCTAGACCAAGAATTCAGGTCCTGCTCTGAAACCCAAGGGGATGACAGAAAGATTCCTGTTGTTCTCAAAAACTTTTGGATAGTATTTCCTAATATTACCTGAAAAACATTAGAGCAGGAAAGCACTGAAGGCATCACTGGGGCAACATTTACTGTGCCTGATGCAGATTAGAAGGATTTTAGCTTAAGCCTGAATAAAGCTGAGAGAGAGACATATGGATGATAAATACGTGTGTATGTGTGTGCATTTATGTATACACATATTTATAATGGGTTTTATGGAATTACTGTCTTGCTCTCTGAGGCCAGAGAGGAGTTTGCTCCAGCCCCAGGAATGGCCAGCCCAGAGGAAGGGTGATGGGATGGACGTACTTCTGGCCTGTTGAGCAGGAGGTCAAAATGAATCCAATACCAACCTTACAATAAGACTGACAGAGGGAGGAGAAATCCCCCAAAATATATGTTCCCTGTGCATAAACTTTTACACTGTTAAAATACTTCTCTAATCCAAGCATTTGAACACCAGCTGATTTTAGACACTTTAACAAAATATCTCTTTTAAAAGCAATTTGTTTTAGGACAGTGAACCAGACAGCACAGGAAACAACTCAGAGAGCAGCTAAAGGAGATAAATTAAAGGAATTTATAGTGCTACCTCCACAGCAAATGGAATTTCTGAATTCAGGGTGCTGTGCCCCACCATGGATGGAGCTGTAAACTGGATGGAGAGATCCTCCCTCGTCCTGTGGGGAGGATTGAGAGATGAGACAGGAGACTGCACATCCCACTTGGGTCCTGCTCAGGGATTTGCATCACGGTCTGGGCAGCTCTCTTGAAGTCAGGATTGCAAGTTCAGCCTGTGTGGTGATGGGGAGAAGGGGTCTGCTTGCCAGGATTTCACAGTTTTTTCTCTCCAGGTAAAGGTTTAACACCAGGGAACGCAATTACTTTTAACAGGCACAGCGGAATCACAGCTAACCCCACACAGAAGTCAGATGGGATCATTATTTCCCCTCCTTCAGGTTTTTGGGGCAAGCAGGTCCTCCCTTGCAGTGTCAGAGGTGCAATAAACTCAGGGCAATTAGTGGCTGTTAACAGCAGCAGAACTGCATCACCTCCATCACTACTCCCACCATCCACAGGGGTCTCTTCCCATGGGATTCACGTCTCCAACTTGTCCATCACAATGAGCTCAAACACACGGATTGTTCCAGGGTGGCTTCCTGGGTAGGGACACTTGTTGATGCTTTTTCAGGTCTGTAGTTCATTGGAGTGTCCACCTTGGGTTAGTCAGGAAAACAGTGCCAGGAATTACATACATTTTTCTAGCCAGCAGTGAAAAATATTCCCTTATGGATCTTTGGGTTTCTAGACCTCTGTGAAGGCAAGGCTGGTCAGCCACTTCTGGAAAGACTGTTAACCACAGGATTTCATTCAGACAATTCATAATGGAGAGGCATTGTAGGCCAAACATTAAATGCCTCCCTACAAAAGAGTGACTCTACTGATTGTTAGTGCCAGCATGTGAGAGCTTAGCTGAAATATCCTGTGGTTCTGACAGGGCTGTTCCTAGATATCCCTCCTCAACTGATACCTGGTTATACCCATCTGCACAGTGATCTTTTACTGTGTCACTGGAGCATGAGCACACCTAAGTCCATGTGGATGTGTGTCTGTCCATGTGCTTCTGCAAGTGTAGGAATTACCTCCATTTCTGTCTTTCCCTTCATAGGAAGGGGGGATTTCCTGCACTTAATGTCCATCAGGAGTTTATCTGACCCTGCAGCTTGAGAAGTCCAGAGTTGTGGGTTGTAATTTGGGAACTTCACAGTCTGAAAAATATTTCAGTATTGCCTTTTTTGTTCTGTATTTGCCTTCCCTCATATAACTCCCTGCTTTCTCTTGGTTAAAATCCGTGCTGTGGTGACCTGGGATAAAGTATGTCAACTGTCTCTGTGTGTGGAGCGAGTGGAAGCTACTCCAGAGTTCCCCTTTCAGTGAGAGGGCTTTGAGACAGGAACATAAATCTTTGACATATGTGTTGAGCCAGCTGCTGCATCATTTAAAAATAGTCAGGTTGGTGCCAACAAGACAGATCACTCAACTTGGGGGCCATAAACAGAAATCAAAGGCATGCATTAGCAATGCCCCAGTGTTTGTGTGGTTCCATGAGGAGCCCTCTGCCCCTTCCAGCACGTATGTGATGGTGTTAGAGAAGAGCCTGCTGTCACTTCTACCACAGATCAATGTCACCCAGCCCGGGAAGGTGCCTTATGTTGAGGGCTGTGTGAAGGGGGAAGATATTTTCTGACTTTTCGTGTTAGATTGCAGCCAGTTTTCTCAACTTCACAATAAAAGACAGGTTTTAAGAGTCCTAATAGCCCCAGCAGCTCTGGTGACCTGCCATTTGGGTATTAAATACTTGAAAAGGGTCAAAACCTATGAAGTGGTCGAAGGGAACAGAAACAAGGTCAAAAGTTTAAGCCATGATACACGGTACGCGGGGAGAACTCGTATTTTAAGGAGTCTAGACAGCATATTAGCAGAGAAAGCTTACTGTGTTGTACTCTGTTTATGGGAGTTTTCCATAAACTGCAAAAATTATTAGGAATGCAGCATAACCAAAGCTTTGCTTTTCCCTGCTGAGAATAAGCTGCTGTGCAGTTTTATGTTCAAAGAGCATGGCACCTATACACACTTGACTCAAGTACAAGGGACACAGAGCCTTAGGGGAAAAGATGAATAAAACAGTTTATTTAAGGTGGTTTTTTTCCTGCCAGAAACCCCCCAATATTAATTTATGTATCTGTCTGGGGACAGGTATAATCTAGCTGTTGGTGCTTTATAGCAGATTTAGGAGGCCAGTGCAGCACTTGGGCACCTGAATTTTTTATGTTCATGCATACATATTTTCTTGTTTCCAGAATGAAAAATATGCAGTCCTGACTCATTTACTTTGCTCGGCTTGTTTCAAGCTTTTCTCTTCTTATTTTTTTCACTGAATAAAAAGACAAAGTATGTGGCATTTTCAGTCCATAAATCTTTCTTACTGTGAGCTAAGTTCTGCCCACAGCTCCTATTCAGAGTAAGTTAATGAGGCCAATGTGTACCCCAGGGCAGAATTTGGACCTCTGAGGCTACCTGGGTAAGTGGAAGGATGGATAAAACACTGGCTTGGGACTTGGGTTCAGCTCAGAGAGCTCAGCTCTGTGATGTGACCTCTGAGATCTTGGAGGAAGCTGCTTATGGTCTCCCAGGCTCCATGGCTCTGCTCCATGATGGTCCTGGGTTGAAACACACCCTTTATTTCCTTCAGTTCACACCCTTACCTGCCCTTTTACATCATCACAGAAGTGGAAATGATCATTATTTTTGTCTGACATGATTGACTGTTCTTTCAGGCAGAGAGCACTCTTGTTCCTTTGATTAGTTTCTGAAAGAAAGTAAAACTGTCTCAAATATTCTGTTAAAAGTAGTGGCATCAACAAATTGAATTACTTGTTATGGTGTACCATACAGTTGACTTTTATTAGTTTTAATCAAGGAGTTCTTCCCAAAAATAATTTGAGAAATACTGTGCTTACCCTCTATGGTTACCTGCAGATACTGAATTAAAAGGGGAGCACTGAATCAGCTGCCCACAGGGGTGCACATCTAAAACACAGCTGTCAGGGCAGTTTCATGCAAAACGCCTCAGCTATTCCAGTTCTGCCTCACTTGGGTCCACTCAGTGTCTAAATTGGGAATTCATTGTCCTCATGAAGTGGAGCCTCCTTCCTGGACTCTGGCTTAGAAATTACCAGCATCAATCAGGTATTTTGAGAAGAACACCATTCTTTGGAAATAATTTCGGAATCTTAGATGAGGAGTTTGAGATGGTACAGTGGGATTTTCAAAAGCCCTCTTTGGAAGCTGTGCTGGGCCAGTGCAGAGAAGTTTTGTAAAGCCCAGGGTAGTTCTGAGCCATGCTGCCCTCCTACCTGCAGGTGTTTACTGAGGTTACACTGAGCTTTTTGCCTAATCTTGCCTGTATGCAAACACTGTAAGGTTATCAGGTTCAGTCTGATTGTGGCTGGGTATGTATTTTGGAAAAGTGAGGCCACCAGGAGAGAGATCAGGGAAAAAATACTGATTGAGAAAGAGGAAGGCAAGAAGATTGGGGAAAAACAAAAAGGTGGAAGCTCTGTGAAAGAGCAAAACAAGAATAGAGAAAAACCATTAATTAACAATATTATCCATATGAAGCATAAAAGAGTCCAGCCAGCCAGCACCAGTGTTATGAGATACACGAGATCTTATACAAATGTTACAGTACAGCAAAAGTCTTTTGCTGTAATGCAAAATATAAATTTGTATGATATTGCTTATATGTGTGGGGCCCTCAATCATCACTGAACAAGGACCCAGCTGCTCTCTGCCAGGAAGATTGCTGGCATTTGGATCCCAAATAGGATTCATTGCAATAAAGCCGAAGTGCTGCAGGTCCAGTCACTGGGATGGGCAGGCTGAGTGCCTGCCAGCTCAGAAAGAAAAGTGAATTTTCTTCCCAAAAGAGTAAGGATGTGTGAACTTCTAGCAAGGTAAGCTGAGGAAATTCACATGGAGCAGAAGTCTCCCTGTGAAGATGAGATGAGGAAGGATTTTTAGCAATGCGCACTGATGAGTCATTGCAACTTCTATTAATATAATTGGCACATATGTAAATAAATTCACATGTGCTCCTCTGGAAAGTTAGCTCATGAGATCAGTCAGCAATAATAAACCGAGAAGAAATGCAGTTTTATAGGAGCAGTGACCCGTGGCATTATTTTCCAGGTATTTTGGAAAAAAAGGGAACTGCTTGATCCTTTGCAGTGGAATAAATGGCCGTCACAAATAAATGCATCTCAGGAATTCTCTTTTAGCTCTGCACAGGTATTTACACGTGGTTCCACAGGTAAATTTGCTGAAGAAATTTGTGCATTCTCTGATTTCTTAAAGACAACCTGTGGTGTGTAGATACATGGCCAGACCTGGGGAAGGAAACCAGCACAGAACCCTGGGGGTCAGTGGAACTTCAATATCCATCGGGGACCTGCCCATGTTCACCAGGAGCTGGATGAAACCCATTCCTGTTCCAGGTAGTGTTAAACATCAGCACCACAATGTAGGGCTGCCTTTCCCCTCCTCCTTGTGAAAGTCTGAAACCCGCTGCCTGTGACGCCCTGACCCACCCATTCATAGTCCAGACACCCCTGAGTCCAACATTGTACAAGAAGAAACTTGTATTTTCTGAACAAAAGCTGCTGCTGCTCTTAGGGTGGGACTTCCCAGACTTATGGGTTATCCTAATAAAACCCAGGAATGTTTTAAAGGCAGTAGCATTAGAGACCACCAACTATTTTATTGTTCAAGCCTAAAAGAAGAATCTATTATACCTGAGATTGACCCTGTAGCTGTTTCTTTTAGCAGGCTCCTTAGGAAAGTAGAAGGGCTGAATTTTTACAAGGGTAATAATGAATTATTTTAGATTGCATGAGTCTGGATATTTACACACAACCATACAGTAAGCACATGAGAAAATCAACTAAATTTGGCCCCACCACACCTCCTTTTTAACACAGAGTGCAGAAGAAACAATATAGAGAGGACCAAATCTTGCCTGTAGAGCATGGCTATTTTTGCTTTTCTAGATGTTTGCCTGTCCTGTCCTCATCAGTGTAACACGTGAGCAAAACATACCTAAAACACATCAAAACATTCATCCTTCCTCACAGTCTTCCCATGAGACAGATCACAGCTAATAAACAAACAGGGAATTTTGCAGGTTGAAAACTGGGGCACCTAAAACTGAAAACCTGAAACACCTCAGGGTGGCTCAGTGACAATTTCCATTGACTTAAATGGACTGACTGCATCTGGTGGATCTGGGTTCCCCGTGCCCAAGACTGTG
The DNA here is from genome assembly GCA_008694505.1 of Cyanoderma ruficeps. Lineage (NCBI taxonomy): Eukaryota > Metazoa > Chordata > Aves > Passeriformes > Timaliidae > Cyanoderma > Cyanoderma ruficeps. The sequence goes on along the minus strand of VZDJ01007753.1, from coordinate 46,702,402 downwards.
TAAGAAGGTTATCAGGTAATGAGTTGAGCTCTCCAGAGAGCCAAATCACATAATTTATTTCAATGCTTGTCCTTCTGAAGGTCATAAAACAGGTGATGTGAAAGCAACCTGTAGTCTACAGCTAGTGACTCTTTGTCCTAAGCATGTGACTTTTAATTTTTGGAAACATTGATGGGAGGTTTGTGTATGGTACCTCAAATTAGATTCAGTGATCCAAGTGTCTCATCTGGAGTCCTAGATGGTCACATGGTTATGCAGAACTTCCTTCACTAGCCAGAGCCTTTACCATTAATTTTAGCTTGGTGGTCACTGTGTTAATATTTCTACCACCAGGCACTGTCTGTGCAGGATGTGAACATCTAATGCAGGTTTTCAGGGATGAAGATTTAATTATCCAAGCTCTTGCCTTCTCAAAACAGCAATGTCCACTGTCTCACAGTGCAGTCAGGAAGATCTGAGCCTTGCCATAAACCTGGTGACACTTGAGAGGCAGGGCCAGGTTGTCCAGCTCCCAGACAAAGAAGTGTTGTTCCAAACACACGGAGGGAACCTGGATCTCCACATGGAACGTCCTCTGTGGCGTATGAGGTAACCTCATTTACACCTCCCAGGCCCCGTCAGTGTTTGTGCTGTCTGCTGATAGGAAAGGCTCCAGGAACTGCTCTGAAAGAAGAACTACGGAGCTGGCTCCTTGCCTTGCTAGTTTAGAGGAAAATTCCTGCCAATCTGGCTGGTTTTTAAGTTATATTTCAAATAACAGGAAAAGAAACTGAAAATGTTGAATACACTTTGGCCTTATCTTGACTTAAATTAAAATTAAATGCTTGACAAGAGATTACCTCTTAAAACACCCTTGCTCGATTCCACCTCTACCTAACAGGGAAGAAAATCAGACACAAAGAAACAGCAATTGAGATCCAGAGATTTAAAAATCAGCTGGTGTGCTCCGTTCTCTGTACTCCCCTACCTACCCATACGTTTATAATCCTGCTCACACACAGACAGAATTAATTCATCCCAAGATGCAACTGTGCATCTGTTTTATATATTTGACCAGTCACTTCAGGAATATTTTTAACTTGTGGGGAGCATTTACAAGTGTAAGAGCGGGAAAGGTGACAAATAAAGGTGAGAGTATACATTCGCCAGACAAGAATAAGGAGACATAACAACTATGGACAAAAATCTACTTCTCTGTGATCCATCCTGTATGTAATCCCCAGCAGGGATTCAGTGATTTCACCTGGAAAGTATTGGGAGGTTGTAAGGAAATCCTGCCTGTTGCTAGGCATAGGTAGCACTCAGGTCGTCTGGATCCACAGCTGCAGTAGCAAAAATTTCTGCTGCTTGGATTGAAGGTAATCTCAAGATGTGTAAATCAAGCCAGCTGCTATTAGCTGCACATCCAAACCAGCACATGACAAAATGATGTCATAAACAGGAATGTACAATGCAAGATAAATTCTAAATAAAGGACCCTGTCACCTTCCAGAGAAGCTTTTTGTTTCCACAGGTGAACCTCTGCCTTCATTCCTACTAATGAATCCTGAATCTTCCTACTAAAAATCAAAGGTGCTGTTCTCCCTCTGACAGCAATTGTGTCTTAAACAGTTTCCTGACTAAATTTGCCCTCACATAAATGCAAATTGAAGGTCTGTGTCTGATCTGAGCCCCTGCTCTTTCCCAGTTTCTTAAGCTGACAGGGATTTCTCTTTCCTTGTGATCCGAGGATCCCCACTGACAGGGCTGCAGGAGAGGAAAGGAAGCTGGCCACAAAACACTGGAAAGCAAACTACCTCCAGCTCCCTCCAAATCTTTTTCCCAGTCCCAGAGGAATGCATTCAGGAGGCCAAATGTCTCAGGAAGCAGCTGCCACACTAAATACTTCTATCTGGGGACTGGTCCTGAGACGGTGGGAAAGTTGAACTGGGTTGGAAAATGTTGGTGAAAGCCCCCAAAACCAGCTCAGCAGAGAGCTGAGCCCCGGCTCGTGTTTCAGTGGCAGGGAGGAGATAAGAACCTCCCTCACAATGCAGAGGCAAGGGGCTTTTAGCACTTGATATGTCAAATCTTGTTTAGGGTAGATAAGCAAAATCACAGTGCTTCCTTGCTTTGGAACAGGGGGTTGTTTTTCTTCCTCCTGAAGGATGACAGTCCCTTTTGTGCAGTATCAGTAAGGGTGCAATGGCAGTAGAAGATGCCTGCAATCATGCATTTGAGAATTGTGAAGGTACAGGGGGATTTAAAGCATGCTGCAGCCTCTGAGGTTGTGTTCTGGTAGTGCTGCAGGAGCGAGGCTGCATCCCAACATGGACAATGAGTGTGTCTTACAAGGGAAGAGAAGCTGATTGCAGTCGTGCCTTGCTGTACTTCATGTTTTATGTCCTTGGTTAGTGCAAGTGCAAATGTTGGGCTGAAAAAGGCAATAAAAAGCCTTGATTCAGCATATTTATACCAAAACCAGCTCATTCTCCAGTTACCAGGATTTTCTTTGGAAATAAGATTTATCCTTTGCTTTTCACATTTCTTTGGGTAGATGATATGACTTGGGAGGATCGTCATCACTTTTTCTTTTTTTGGAACATAAATTCTTGTAAACAACCCCGTATCTCTGTTTTAGAGAGAAACTTCAACAGATCTTTTTTCGAGGAGGGGATGAAATCTTTTCAAGTTCTAATACTCCTAATCCCTGAAATGTTTTAGGAGGAGCAGACCTGCTGTCTGCAGTGTGTTGCAGGCAAGACCGACCTCTGCAGGACAAAGTAGGGCAGGTCTGAAGAAAATTAGGCTGAATGTCTCTTGCAGTAGTACCACTAAAAAGTGAGTGTTCTCCCATCTTTTGGAGAAAGTCTTTCCTCCTTCCTATTTTCTTGAGTCAAACTCACAGTGTGATTTTACAAAAAAGGGCAGGTGAAATTTTTGTGTGAGCTCCAGCCCTCCCCAAAGAGAGTTTCCTCTGCTCCCACTGATGCCCAGAATGGCTCTGAAGGGTAATAAACTCTTGCCACTAGTTCTGCTCAGGGTGAGAAACTCCTTGCAAAGTGGTTTTTGGAGCCTAGAACACTTTGCCATGAATTTTAAAAGTTACACAGTGGTAAAACTCAGCCTAACTCTGAAAAAGGGATTAACATTTTTCCAAGACCCCTAGGACCAAACTGAGATGGGGGGACAGGATGTGTGTGATGTGTGTGGCAGGCTGGGGAGTGTTTCTCTTGCTACATGCTGAAATTAAGTTTAAATAATTATTTTTTTTCTCTTAGGCGTCCTGTTTACTATTTTAATGGCTGTTCTGGTTCTTTTCCTTCTAATTACTTGCCAGCACCAGAGCGTGTTGCTCTCGTACAGTCATCACTGCAGATTCTTTGGAGACCCCAAACCAGCCGAATAAAGTCTCCTAAGCCTAACAATTTGCTCAGTGACCAGTGGGACTTGTGAATCCAGGCTTCCTGTGCCCCTGCAGTGTGGGTGCTTTGGTGGCCAATAACACCAATGTCCCTGAGAGCGGCTGCACACGTGGGCTCTCTGATGGCTGATAAAAAGCTGAGCTCACACCTTGGTTCTCCTCCTCTGTGGAGTCTCTGACTGAGACCTCTCCCCTTTCCTGGTGCCTGGTGTGAGAAGCAGGAACTCTGTGTGTGTGAGTCCCCAGCCCTGCTGTAAGGTTTGGTGGAGGTTTGGTGGCCAGGCAGATTAAAGAGCTGTACAGGGAGAGAATAGCAAAGACTGATGGCCACATGTGCACACGCAGAGTGATTTGGTGGCCCTTTCAGCTGTCCCCTGGAAAAACCAGCCCCCCTCACCCTCTGTTGTCCCTGCAGGAGCATTGCTCCTCCAGGTGTGGGTGGCACAAGTAATTTCATAGCTGGGTGGTGAACTGATCACACCTAAAAATGTGTGGAGGGTTGGGTTTGGGTCTTAGGTTTGGGTTAAAAAGACTTCATGGCTTATCTTTTTTTCAGCCAGCACCATTCTCTCCTCTGCTTTGCTGTACAAACCCTTCCTGCAGAGGCAGGGATGGGATGGGGGGTGCAAATATTTTGTCTTTACATTGGCAGCACCTGGTTCAAATGCATACTGAACCACAGGCACAGACACCAGAACACAACTCTTCTTTCTTAAGAAAATAAACCTAAAATTATCTATTAAAAAAAAAAAAGAAAAAAAAAAGAAAGTGGTGGATTTGATACCTAGCAGAAGAAGAATAAATATAAAACCAATCGTCAAAACACTAAGACTTGTTTTTCCAGCAGCTCTGACTTACACAGAGAGATATTTCTTTTTGCAAGAATAACAAAGGGAGCAGACAGAGCACAGAGGTTTTGCAGCTACATCAGACTCTCAAATATAGATCCAGGCATGAGAATTTAAACAAAAATTTCAAATTACCATGAAAAAATAGCAGTGGGGAAGTCATGGCAAGAATACAACAGCCCTGAGGAGGTGATCACACCAAAAGCACTGCCTAAAGATGCTTAAACCTCCAGCAGCTGGTATTGGATGCTGTTCCATGGAGGAGGTAGAGTTTCTACAAACAATCAACAGCTTTCTTATATGTCCAATTTGCTTTTCATTAGATTTTTGAGCTCCTCTCCCTTCTTAAAAATGACATAATAGCATAACTGAAATTCCATTTCAGATTTAGGTGGATTGCATGTCATGCTTCTGGCTATGGGAAAGTCTGGGGAAAGTCCTGGGCTTGTGTAATGCAGGAGATTTAATCTGGTTATCACAATGATTCCTTATGGCCTAAAAAAATCTGTAAATGTATCACTGCCTGGGCTTTGGATACTGAAAAATCTCCAGGTTTTTGTTGAAATGGAGCTTTTTTGAGACTTGTTTTCTACAGGCTGGAAAGTTCTCGATTTTCAGGTGTATTTTTTACATGGAAGAGCTTTGGTTGCTGCTTCTTTTGTGATGGAGTGGTAATCCTAATTTCTGTTCCAATTCCTTGTTTTTCAGAGCCACACCTGGCAACAAAGACAGACTGATTCTGGTTTGGATGTCCTGTTCTTGGAACTCTGCAGGGTTCCAGGACTTGCATCTTGAATGGCAAGGAAGATATTAAGACCTTGCTATTATTTCTTCTTCACTATATCCCTCCTGCTGCCTGTTGTTGCTCTTGCTCTTGCCATTGCTGAAGCTGCATGACCTGGAAGAGGAAGACAAACTCTCTCCCCCAAATGTCTGCTTGCTTCCACTTCACACCATATTCATGTTATGGCCATCAGCACGCTGCATTCGTGCTCCTAAAGCTGCACCGTGCCATGGGAGGTAGCTAAGAAAGAACTTGTGCACAAAATACTATTTTGGGAAGAAGTGTTACTTCAGGTAGAACAAAAAAACTACAAACTCTGAGCACCTGTATTTCCCCTTCCATAGGCGTTATTCTGGAGTTGGAAATCAGGAAAGCCAACAGTGCTGGGGTTGGTGATCATCTGACACCTGCCCTGCCATGATCAGCGCAGTGGAAGAACACAGCAGTGCAATGCCCACCATTACCTACAATATTCCTCATATTCCTGCTTTGTCCTTTTACTGAAAATTTAATTACGGCTTAAGTTACTCTTCTGTAGTCTCTGTGCTGCAGAAACACACTGGAATTGATAAAAATGCCTGTATTTTTTGACCGAGGCAAAGTAGTTAAGCAATTGATTTGGAGGAGGATTTTGTTTGATTATTCCCCAGTCACTGGACTCTCGAGCTGCTTCAGTTCCCTGCCTGCTTCCAGGAGGCTTTCATTTTGAATAAGCTCAGTCTCTGCTCCCCAGCCATCTGGCTTTGAGCTCTTCAGCATTTTCCTCCTAATCCCCTTCTTATGCAAGCCCAGAATAAAGGAGTTTATTCCAGCTCCATATTACTAGTAGCTGGGTTTTTCTCTCCTGGTTGCCAAAACTGCCACAGTTCATCACAGGAAAAAGTCCAGCTACACATTCTGACCTACTGGAGCTTGGGTGAGGTATTTGGCCTGCAGGTCCTACTGCAGGAGGAGTGGAGTCGTGTGTGTGTGGGGAAAATGAAAATACATCTGCAAAGCTGACCACAGAAATCGAAGTTTTCTTTGCTGAGGACAGAGCATTTTTGCTATTTCACCAGAAAGTTTCGACCAGCACGAGTGAAATGTGTCCAGGTGGAAGTGCCTACAGTGCAGTCATCTGCACTGTGCTAATATTCTTCATTTCTTTACAGTCCCTGGAGGGAAAGGCATATGGGGTTTGTGATTTATCTCATTCAAGATAGTATTTCATTCAAGAAGTAATTCAGATGAGCTAGACCTGGAAGTGATGTAGCTCATCTTCATTGTCTCCAGTGATTAAAGGGAGCTTTAAGTGGTTGCAGAGCAGACCTTTAAGTGCAAAATCCTTTCTAAGTCCTTAGAGAAATAAGATGTCTGAAAGTCTGAACTTTATGGATTTCGGGATTGTATTTCTTTCACCAGGTTCAGGCTGAGCTCCACTTGCTCTGAGCATCTTGGGGCAATTGTAAAAATCAGGTGTTGTAGCTGTGACATTATTACCATGAGCTGTAGCTCAGAAATGCCTCCAGATCAGCTGAAATGTGCTTTCCATCAACACCAGGCAGGGACAAGTCTCTTTCCCTTCCTTTTTGTCTGCAGGGAGGGCAAAGGGGAGCAAACCATGTCTTTTGCAATTCAAAACTGAACAGTCTCCAATTGTGTCAGTGCTCCCACATGACTCTCCTGTAGTACAGTGGGATCTCATGGAACAGAGGATATTGTTTCACACACATCTGTCTTTTTCAAACCCACGTCACCACAACAGCAAGCACTTGGTTTTAGTGACCTCCTGTGCCCATATTTGTGTCTCATTGTGGAGGGAAAGGGTTTTCCTCCCTTGGCAGGTGAACATCTACGTGGTGTCTCATATTCCATCTCCTCAGAGGCAAGGCCTGCAGAACAGGCACCAGGAATGCAGCAGACTTCAGCCCTCAGGAGAATGAGCCAATGTTATTAAACCTTTTTATCCCCTTCGCAACACAATTTTTCAGCCTGTGGCCTGTGTGCCTCTGGGAATCTGTAGAATACTCCAAGAGGTCCATGAAAACCAGCTAGCAGGAGCAAGCCTATTGTCAGTAGGTTTAAATTCCCTGTACAAGGATACACACCTCTTTTGGGGGAAAAAGAAAAAGAAAAAAGAAAAGATAGGCAGCTTGTAAATTGAAAACTGTTGAAAACTGCAGCTCTGAAATGTTCCAAAGAATAATTTTTCTGAACACTTAGATGTGTAAAGGGTCAGAGGGTGAATTATTCTAGTCTGATGGTTAGCAGTTGCTTTAATAATAACTTAATTATTTTGTACAAAAATGAAAGGCTGAAAATTTCCTACCTCTGAATATCCTGTAGTGCAGGAATTAGGAAAATCTCTGGTAAGGTGAGAGGCTTGAATTGGGCAGGGAAAAATGTTGAAAGCTTAGCACATGTGTGGGGAAAGTTCTCTCCTATTCTTAACTGGATATATAAAAATGACACCTCTCCACACATCTCCCTTCTCAATGTCTTGTGCTGTTTGGACTCTGGCAAATGTTTCCTTGTGGCTGAGCAGCTGGGGTGGCTGTACATGTGCTCAGTGTTGGGGTGGTGTCCTGGAGGAAGAGGCTGTGAGGGTGGAAGTGTAGACGTGCAGCTCCACTGGCACTGCCCCATGGTGCTGGAAATCCGTGTTTGTGGGCTCAGCACCAAAAGCTGCTTTGAGATTGAGCCTTTTGTGGCTCACTCAAGGCCACAGGAGGTTCTTGGTAAAGAGAGTGTGAGCTCAAGTTTACCAAATATAACACCAGTGCCTTCCCCACAGGGCTGTGATGTCTCTGTTAACACAAGGGCAGCAGTGACCAGATTAAGGGTGAGCAAGAGATGCTTTTTTCGTCATGAGAATTTTAAAAGAGAACCAGAACATGGCAGTGCTGCCACCAAGGGAGTTGTGCCAAGGGAGGAGAGGGGGAGGACAAAGCCCTGTGTTGGATGAGGAAAGTAGAGTTGTGGTGTAGAAAGAAATGTAAGATCACATTTACAAATCAGAGGAGGGGTTACACGGAGGGTCTCTGCTGCTCCATGGTGGGCTTCCCATGGGATTTCCACACACAGCTCACAGCATCCTAATGAGAGGTGAGGATGGGTACATGGCTCCAGTAGAAATGACACTCAGTTTAAGGAAATGGATCAGCTTAAAAGAATGAACAGCTTCTTACTCCTCCAAAGAGCTGTAATTGAAATCAAGACAATCTACTACTTCCTGAGGGCTTTTTCGTGTCCTACAGATATCCTGAGGATCCATAATTGGATTTTTACCATAAACAAGCACTGAGAAATATGTTTCTTATTTAGGTTGTTCATGTGTTTTTTTCCTTCCCTCTTAGTCAAGAAAATTTCTGTGGACACGAATGGGAACAGGAAGGGAATTTGTCATGTGGGGAAAGGCAAACTTCCCAAAGTCCACAGAACTCAAAACTATTAACCTATTTTGGGTATTTAGAAAACAAAATGTTTACCCCCACAAACTTGTTTTGCCTGTAATTTAAACTCATTTTCTCTCCCATGGCATTTAAACAGATTACATTTCAAAACCAAACAGATTTTCCAGGGAGCCTGCTTATGTATTAAAGAAGGCTGACAAAAGCAAAGCAGCCACAAATCAGACCTATGGAAAGGATTTCTGTATGCCCTGCCCTCATACTTTCTAATCTTCCTTTTGCTGGAAAGCGTTTTAGATTTTTTTTTGGTATTACATTAAATATTAAATTATGTATTACATAAATTCAATAACACACATTAAAGAATCATAAATTTGCATTTGTTATATTTATTGCTTGTATTTATTTGTGTTTTTGTTTGTATGTATCATGTCCACTGAAGCTTCTGTTTCTTTCTCTCCCTTTCAATTTATTGTGTCTCTGCCAACTTCTCCCAGCAGTGTCTGTCTTAGTGAGAGGTTATGCTCTGTTTAGAAAACATGAATCCAACAACATGGAGAATAACTTTCAAACCTAAATTACTGACATTGTCAAAGAATTTGGAAAATTTGGAAAATTTCAAACTTTAAGGTCAAACCAGCTGAGAAAGCAAATATTTAATTATGCTAAATCTTGGAAGATCGTGGATTATTCTTCAAACTCCCCTTTCTTGTTGGTCTCACTTTGATGATTAACGCTGATTCAGTTTTGCAGGCAGGGTACTGTGAATGAGAGCAACATTCCTGTTTGTATTACAGTGACAACCAAACAACTGGTAATGATAAGAGGATTTTCTATTACAAGTGGAGAGGTGCTAAAGGGAAGAGCCAAAGCTGAGCTTTCAGATCTAACTTTGCATGTCCTGACAGCTGTGTATTTGATTTTTCAATGTTATGATTTACTGCAAGACCAGAAAGACTATAATGAGAGTTTAGAAGCGCAGTGATAAAATTGGTTTGTGCTGTGGTCTCCAAAAGTACATAGCATGAAAGCAATTTGGCTGCAGTATTTTAATTGAATTTAACTGAATTGAAATACTTTATTTTTTAAGGAACAAAACCATTTGGGAATCTTCCAAATTTTTAACCCACATGCTGTATTTTTGTGCTTGTTGTGTCTTCTAAGGAGTTACATTTTATTCCTTTAGCTACTCAGAAAGTTTTTGAACATGTCACTCTCAAAAAACACAGGGTGCGTGGTTCTGAATGGAATGCTGAAGAGCAAGACCCATGGAAATCTGTGGATATATTCTCACCCCGTGGACATGAAAAGTAGGTCTGGATTCCCAGTGGGTCTGAGTCAAAAGCTCATGAAATCATTCTGAGCTTTCCCTGTGACTCCAGTTATCTTTGGCTCACGTTCAGTGAATGGGGAGTCAGTTGACTTGTAATTCTGACCCCAACTTATTTTTATTTATTATGAGTGGACACCAGCTGCTTCTTTGTTGTCTGAAATATACTGTGTGCCCTTGAACTTTGACATCCTCCTTCCAAGAGGATGATTTAGGCTTTGTCCAGGGTTTGCCAGGCTCCCCCATACTTTTGGACTTCCGACAGACCACGAGGGACCAATCCCCCGCCCGCCTTCGGAGCGATACATAAAGTAAAACAAGGAAAACATAAACGAGGCCTTATGAAATGGAAGTACTGATAGACAGGGCCACAGTTTGTGTGCTACCTCTGCTGATACGTCCAATTAACAGTCCTGTCAGGGAGAACCTGGCTTTGGTCACTCAACCTTACTTCATTTAAGTTGATAACCCTCGATATCCAGCAGTGGGACAAACCAGATTCCTCAGCTTTGTTTGTTTTGGCCTACCGTGTCTCTTTAAGAGGAAAATGGTCAAAGTAAAGTGCTTCCTCTGTGTATTTTGACAGGAAACAGTACTAATATGCTTTCCTTTTGTCGTATGCCTTGCTCTTTTCTCCCGGTGTTGTTTAAATATTTTCAGTCCAATGACATATTTATTAACCCACCACTCTCTGCATGGGGTAAGACTTTGATTGGCCCATCTGTAAAGACTCTCGGTTAAGGTGGTTTTTTCAGCGAGAGTTAATAATATTACTACTATTCACGTAAAACTCTGAGACAATCTCTTTAAAAATGGAGCACATTTATCTAAAACAGCTGGTTCAGAGAGCATGAGGGCCCAGCTAGAGTCGGCAAGGTCGAGGGTCAGGGTTAACACCAATCTCTGTGGAACTTTGAAGCTGACATTTTACAGATTATATGTGTCTCAGTGCACAGTGGGCATGGCATATAAATTGGTCTTAGAGGCCCCTATTTGTTCTCTGCATTTTTATGAGCCCACAGAGTTGTTCTTTGAAGCAGCACACACAGAAAATAAAAACTCATTTTAATGTTGTGGAACTATTTGCAGTAAATCATGTTAACATCCTGGCTTTTCTTTAGAGAGACGCAGGGTGTTTTCCCATGTTCTTGGGTGCTGCGATTGCCCCTGATTTAATCCTGTATTTTTCCTTCTAATCTCACTTCATACATCTTGTCTTCTCTCCTGTCCCCAGTTTGGTGTTTGCACAGTTCTCCTGCGTGCCTGGCTGATTTTAAGCTCCAAGGACACCTTCATTTTGCTTCATGCAGTGACTCAGTTATTGTAAGTGCTTACTCCCTCCTCTATCAAAAATCCCCTGGCACTATAAATCCCTTGCTATTGTATGCTGCCTCAGAAGAAAGCATCTGATTTCAAAGGGACCAAGTTACATTCTGGAACTAATTATATCATTTATTTTATGATTTTTTTTTTAATTGCTAGGTGTTTTAACTGGAAAATGCTGAATTCTGTAGAGCCACAAGGAACAGACACTGTTAACAGAATCTGCTGGAGGTATTTTAGCCACCTAATTAATTTTCAATAAATGCTTCCAATAGGCAATTTGCTTCTGGCCAAATGTAAATCAACTGGAGACAAATAGGGTTAAAATTGGAAATGTGTGATGGGGACAATGTTTATGGACAAAATAACCTGGCACTCCTAGAAATAACTTGCTGACAGTAATAGAAAATTGGACCACACAGATGTTAACAAAACCTGAACACCGTGTGTCACATGGCCCTGGCAGAGTTCCTCCAGCTGGACACACAACTGGCTCCTGTGTGTGGGTCTCACCACACAGGGCCTGTTTATCCTAATCCTCCTTTGGAGTGGATTGGGCATGACATGCTTCAGTCCTCTTGTACCTGGCATCCTTCCTAAGGTGCCTTTTCTCCATTCTCTTTTGCAAAAATTGAATTTATTGTTCTCTTGAACCTCCAAAAAACCTCAGAGACACTCCAGAAAGTACAAATATCCTCTGCAGAGCTCCAAGATTTCATGTTCTCAAGGCTTAGGGGTCATGTTTTCATGGGTACGTAACAGGCGAAACAGAGACAATTGATGAATAAAATTTTCTAATTTTTATATTAATAATGATACCAATCTACACCATCTTCTGAGATAAATTTAAAATTAAAGATTAAAAAAATAATAATAAACATTTCTTGCATATTTGCTTTTCTTAGTTTCCTCACCCCTTTTTTCATGTTTTTCACGGCTACTAATTCCATGATAATTCCCATTGTCTTCTCCAGAAAATGAAGCCAGTATCTGTCCCTTCCCAAAGTGGCTGGTAAGAGATTAATTTTGTACTTCCCAGTATTTCCATGCCAAGGTAGCCCTTGGACAGGGTTGTCTCATGGCCAAGATCCCCCATGAAACAACACACTGGCCAAGTCCCTTCCTGCCCTTAAATCCAAACTGGAAAAAGTCTGACCTGGGCAGAAACAGACTCTTTATCCATGGAAAGCTTCATATGAAAAGGGAAGCGTTAAGGTTTGATGCCTTTTTATTATGGATGTTAAGTCACTCACCTTTATAATTTTAGAATAAATTAGACAATTTGGTCCAGAGACAACGACAGGATTGGAATTCCCTGCTCCTGGTGTGCCTGTGGTACTGGGAGAGACTTCAGAGCAGATTCCAGCTGCTGTATGAGCAGGGAAATCTCCCAAAGCTGATGCTCATGGGCAACCAACAGCAGCCTTAACGAGACGTGGTGGAGCTGCAGTGACATTGTCATCTTGAAAAACCAGCCACAGTTAACTCTGTGGCACGAGGTGTGACCAACATAGGCTGCTGCCAAGGAAGCATAAGGACAAAAGGCCTTTGGAGCTGTTTGATTGCCCTTCTTGCTTAAACCTTTAACATCATCTGAAAGCAAATCCCAACATGTGGGCTCGCAGCTTTTATAAACTTCTCTAAACATAAAGGTGACAAAGCAAATTATGACAATTATCCTGCCATTTTCCTAGTCTCTGTTACTGAAAAGGCACTCCCATGGTCTCAGCATTTCCCTAATTTTAGTGGATTGAGGTATGGTCATACCCCATAGGTAGGATCTCTGTCAACTTCAGGAAAGCGGCTTGGCAGTGAGTCTGTTGGTTGATCTAGCAAATTTTTAACACTGTAGAATCATGAGGGGGTCTGGAAAATTTTGTTCATCTTTTTGAAGTCCCACAAAGTTTATTTCTGTCACTTTTATTTTTCCGTGATGGCCAGAGTATGGAAAATGGCAACGGATCAGGCTCCATTCCAGCCTCAAGCAGCCCCAAACAAGGCTCTGTGCTGGCTCCCACGCTGGTTTCCTTCTTTTTCTTGGCTGTGCTGGCAGAGGCGTTTTGCTGACACTGAGAGAGGAGTATTTATTTAGTTCTATACCAATGGAAAGTTTCTCCATCTGCAGTGCTGCTCATCAGAGATCTTCGTTTTTCTTTTTCCTTTCTTTTTTTTTTTTCCAAATGGCTCAATGCTGGCAATGTCTTCAGTCAAAGGGATTTGCCCAGTGTCCCTTCTGCTGAGCAGGCCAGAGGAGTGGGTTTCATGACTGGACAACAGGATGGGCATGTCCATCCTGCTCCTGCTTCTCTGCAGTCTGGAGATCCTTGCTGGTTGGGAAGAATGCTGTCACAGGAGCTGCCCAGGAGATTAACCACGGCAAGGCTTTGTGTTCTGGCCGTGGCCACACCTCTGTTTCAACACTGTGAAACCAAACAGTAATGACAATGTCTGTCAGAATGTCCAGCTCATACTGCTCCTTCCTCCTCGTAAGACACGCTGTTGCTCCACCAAAACCCATCCTAAAAAGCCTCCATGCTTTGGTTTTTACCTATTTGTGAGACTGCACGGTGGAGTGAAATACCTAATACACAAATCCTTGTATATTGACAAATTGTTCTCATTGAAAGCAGAAAATGCCTAGAGACCTGACCATGCAGCTTGAAAATTCTTAAGGAAATACTTTATGATCAACAAAACCAAACCAGCTGTTCCCATTTTGCTGGGGTAATGCAAACCCAGCTGGAAAGAGAGCTGGACTGACCCCTGCCCTGAGGAGGCAGCAGCCCACAGCAGAGCAGGGTGGTGGCAACAGTGCTGAGGACACCTTTGCCAGAAATCCTGGATTGTGCAAAACCAGAGCACTGTTCCTTGATTTGATAATTCTGCTTTTCCCACATCTAGCTACTCTAAAGACTTTTGCACAGCTCCAGTTTCCAGTGTACCTGTTCAAGTTGGATGTTTTCTGCACTCAGGTGTGCTGAAATTTCACTCATTTTTGGTGAGATAACAACAAAGAGCTGAATTCAACAGGATTGTGCAGCTTGATCCAGTATCCCATTACAAACAGATATCTTAGATGTGTTCCCCAGAGAATATTCTAAAGTAGCTAAAAAATTGATAAAGGAAATAACCGGGCAAAAATATGTTGTAAAGATGAGAACAGATTCTCAGTTGGCCTAAATTTCTGTAGCTCTGCTGAAACCAGTGGAGCCTTTTCATAATTTGCTGTACTGGTGTTTCAGCACATAAAGCTGTCATTTCATGTCCATCATTAATTATGAGCTGTATTTTTGAAATTCATAGTCAGACAAATAATTCTGTACTTAGCATTGTGACTAAACCTGCCTTTAGGGTTGCAGGAAGAGAGACCAGTTAATCTAAAGACCAATAAAAGAGCAATTCACGCGAGGAAAGAGAATCTGATTCTGCACGGCGTTTTAGGAATTTTAAGAATATTTTTCTTCTGTATCATGAGACAGTTTGATTAATTAACCCTGAATCACATTTAATAATCAAGCAATAAATTACGTGTTCCAGGAATACTGATTTTATGAACCATCTCCCTGTAATAGCAAATTACCTTTACTAACTGTGTTTAAGATGGAGTTATCATAAATTCTTTTGACTGCTGGAAGAATTGATGGTCATAACATCAGACAGATCAATCAATTTTGGATAATAATCTTGGATTTTGGAGGAGGACAGTTCTACTCCTAGAATTCTATTAAGATAAATGATAGCAAGTTTTCCCTAAGCCTGGTTCTACCCAGTAGTACAAGCTGGTTAATGAGAAACTTAAAAGTTGCTGGAAATACTTTATTTTTGAGTTTATGGACATTTGATACAGTGCTGAATCCATATACTGCCTTTAACTCTAAAAAGCATAACAAAACTCTACATTTTCTGCATTAATCTAGATGCATTTAATTAGCAGTAAAGCACGAGGCTGGGAGCCAGGAGGTCTGGGCTGTAACTGCTGTGGGGATCCTTTGCAAGCCTTGCCTTTGCCTGTCACCTGGGAATAAAAGTCTCTCCAGGGAGGGTTTGCCACAGTGGAACTTAATTTACTGACGTTTTTAAAGCACTTTAAAGGACTGAAATGGGAGGCACAGGAGAAATGAGAATTGTGAGGATCTATTGTGCATCCCAGGACCCTGGCAGCTGTTAATGATGGACACATGGCAAAAAGTTTACAGAGTAGCTTAGATGGCCACGTACTTGGGTACTTACCAAATACAAAGCCTGTTCCTGCTGAAATCAATGGAAGTCCTGTGCTCAGCCTCATGAAAGTAAGACCAGTCCTTGTTCTCTGGGCCTGTGTCAAAAATACGGTGCAGAGACATGTCATAAAATTTTCCCACCAGGACTGCCTTCATCACATTGAACTAGAAAGTGCAAAGGAAGAAGGAAGCGAGATATGTATCTCTTTAAATGAAATGGGATTTTATTTTTAATCTCGAGACAGGCTTTTCCTGATGGCTGCGCACCAATTTACTTCACTATTGCCAAATTTCTTGAGCTACTGCCAGTCGTAATTCATCTGAGCTCCCATGTCATGATTAAACACGTTGAGTGACTGAATGAAGATGGGAAATGCCAGTGCACATAAATCACAACAGATTGCCAGTTGTTATCCATTTGCTTCCTCCTGCTCCTCCTCGGTGTCTCCCAACACCCATGATCAGTGCTGTTTCCTGATTGCTTCACTCACATGTGTCCTGATCCTGCCTTTCTTACAGCTTAGTTTACAAAAGCTTCTCTCTCGTTCTGCCAAGTAACCCTTGTTTCTGGGGAAAGCCATCTGGAACACTCAGGTGAGTCAAATCCAGTGCTTTGATGCTTTGGGAAGGCTGACCTGAAACAGAGACTGGACAGAGCTAGAGAATAAAGTAAATATTTATTGAAAGGCCTTTAGGATACACCTTGGGCAGGACAGGGCCTGGCCAGGGCTACACCCAAGGTGGACCTAAAACAGTCACAAAATGGCTGACTGGTCATGAGGTCTCACACTTTTATAAGTTTTGGTTCATTTGGATATTGGGGTTTAATTGTCCAATTACAGCTTCAGGTTGTGAGGTCCATCCTTTTGTTCCTCCCTTCAGTCCACTGCTGTTTGTGCTTTTGGGCCTGAAACTTGTACCTGTTGTCCTTGGTCTTCAGCAGGAAAAGGATTTGTTTTGTCTCCCTGCTCTGTGAAGAGACCTGACTGACACTTAATACGAGGCTCAGAACTGCACCCCTGGGCAGCACAGAATCTGAAAAACATGAAAGCTAAAACTTAAGGCATCAGCTTCCATTAGCATTGCAGGGATATGTCCACATTAGTGTGAAAAACCACCTGGAAAACCCCATTCAGCTTGACATTTCAGACACGTGAGGAAATAAACTAATCCACATCTCTGTTCTCATGGCTCTACCCCAGCAATGGCTCCTACCTCAGGCCAAAGAGCCTTTAAGCTCACAGCCAGTGAAAGAAAGTGTACAGAAAACTGGTACTACATCTCAGCCCAGGCTGATGGAGATGAAGACTCATGCTCTGGGCTGCTGGCAGCCTCCTTTGGCACAAGGTCACAAAAATGATATGCAAAAACACTGAAAAAAAATGGTAAATCACTCAAGGAAAACTACATCTATTTTGTTTTGTCCTGAAGTGTTTCATTATAATCATAAACTATAAGGTGTTAAAGGGGTTAACAGGCTCTCAACTCATTGTCAACTAATTATCTTTAAGGTGTTGTCATCACATACTAATCGCTGGGTGAATGCCAGTCCCACCACGGGGAGGTGCCCAACCCCAGGGTGACCTTCTCTCACCTAACAGATGCTTACTTCATTAATTTCAACCATCACTTGCACGGAAAAAAGCTTTTAGGGGCTTTCATCTTTTTAAAAGGGCAGGGGAAAAAAACCCTAATAAACTGGTAGCCTGGTTAGCAGTAGGGGACAGCTTTAGCTTCAGGCACCATGGGTGGCTAAGATGTATGAGAAACAGATGTAAGGCCTTTGGTGATAGGTCTGCACTTTCCATTTATTGACAAATGAAACAGGCAATAGAAGGCAATTAAAAGCCAATGATTGCACACAAACAGTGCAAACCACAACAGCAGAGAGGAAAGAAAACCAACAGCACAGCGCAGCTCAACTTGTTCAGGGCCAAGCAAAAATGTGATGTCTTTGCAAAGAAAATGTTTTGAGTCTAAAGCTGAAAAGGTTTGATAGTTGTTCTTGTTTTTGTATTCTGTTTTTCCCTAAGGGCTGCCCAGTTACAAGGTACTTCCCAGCTGTGTGACTCTGGTTTTCTTTCTGGGGTTCAAAGAGGAGCTTTAGTATCGGTTTTAATTGACGGAATGGGTAAGAAAGAAAGTCAAATATGAATAGACAGCAAAGGGTCAGTCCATCATTGAATGTGACAGTGTTTTCATACCAAACCTCAAGTTTGACAACCACTTTATATCTTAATGTTTTCTTAACAGGCAGCTGACACCCCGACACAAAAAGATAAATTCAAATTCCTCTACTCAGGTTCTCTAGAGAGACAGATTTATCCCTCTTCATTACTAATCTTCTGTCCTCAGGAAATCAGCTTGCAAGATCGTTTATCTCTGAAAGAAGTCGAAGAGTGTGTTCTGGAAAGAGGGGATCTTCTTTGTGGGCCCTTTAACAACCAGACCTGGGGTAACACCTACTTTTCACTCAATATGATGAAGGTGCAAACCCATAGGCCCAATTTAAGTGAGTCTTTATTCTGCAAACTATCATTTTGCACCAGAGGCAAGGAGAAAACCAGCTCACCCTCCCAGGATGATGTTACGGCCGAGCAGAATCTCATTAAAAATCAATTCCTCATGTCCATAAAACAAGTTTATTTTATCTTGTGGGAGCCTGCTGTTAGCACTCACACAGTCCCATTGTGTGGAATTCCTGCCCCTAGTTGTATGCCAAACTGCACAGTGTACCATTAACAAGTTTCAATTTTATGCTAAGCTTTTCAATATTTTTGGTGTCATTAACCGCAGGTTATTTTGCCAGCGTGTGGTGTCTTATAACATATGTTATTAATAGTGATGACATGTTTAGGTTCTGAAGGTTTAAACAAGACCTCCGATATTTACATTTATAAAAGGGGGAAATGATGAGAGCAGGGCTGCCATTGGCCACCGAAGGCTCCAGCTGTGCAGGTATTCATCCTAACCCTCACAGGTCAAGGCTTGCTGGCCAACTGTTACAAAAACATAATGCAAAACACATTTTATAAGCACCACAAGCCAAGCCAATACATGTTAATTATCTATTAATCTGCCCTTTTTGCAGAGGGTAACAGGAGGCACATGTGTTTGGCACTGTGCTTGGCATGACCCCACCCAGCCAAGGCCTGCAGGGATGATGGCACCGGGGTGATGTGGGTGCCATGGGCTCCGGTGTCCTAAACCACTTACACCACAGATAATCACAGAACAGCCAGAGCTGGAAGGGATTCACAATGGTCAGTAAGTCCATTTCCTGGCCCTGCATAAGACAGCCCCAAAAATCACACCATGTGCCTGAGAGTGTTTTCCAAACACTGGGTGAGCTGTGGCAGAGCTCAAGATGTTCAGCAGCACTTCTTCACTGACACCATGCCATGAAAGCAAGGTAAAATACACTCACATCTCAAAAAGAGAGGTCTGAGTTAATTCATTTTATGCCTTACTGCAACAGGTTAAGAATATGCATGTGCTCAGTAAATAGTTTTGCTGACCTGTGGTGATTTAAACTCTTGTAACTTGATGGTGTCTCTGGGCCTTTCATCTACAGGGTTTTTCCATCTCTTTCTCTCTGTGTTCTGGTTGAAAAATGGCATTTGGGATTTTTAGGCCCTATTGCAATTAATGAATAATAGCTTCATAATAATTTAGAAATTTCACTTTTGCAAGCTGTGAAGAAAGCATCATATGTTCGAAGTATTGCTAATCTTGCATGTGTGTGTTTGGGAAGAGAGACAGAGGGAATTGCAGTCCTTAGTAATAGACATAATTAGGATGATTAGTCAGGGTTGACTACACTGTAAATTATAGGGAGCAAAGAATGGTGCTTGAGTGATGCTTTGTGGTGCTAGGAAATGATTCATGTCTAGGAAGGATAAACACAGAGTCTTAAATGAATTATCATATACTGTGTTTAGTTAGAGTGACAGAAGAAGTCTAATTTTCGGTTTTTAAAATTTTTGGTGTACCGAAGATAGCAGGCCTAGGATTTTCAAAAGGATACATCCAGCTTTATTTAGGCAACCAACTAATTGACTTTGTTTCCTTGATTAAATTTCCCTTAGAAATTCCAGTGGCACTGGTTTAGCTTTGCTTCACAAAAAAGTACAGGCATGGAAAAATGCTGCTTCAAGTGGAATTTCCTGTGAACACAGAGATGCTGTGTTTGTAACAGGTAAGTGTGGGCAGCAAGGAGGTGATGGTCACAAATGTGCCTGTGGGCCCAGCTGCTGAACAGAACCAGGCATGGGACCTCTTGGGAGAAGACATCCACTCTTCATTCTTTGCATAATTACTGTGCTTTTTGTAACAGTGGTGTTATTTGCTGTAATCTCAAATGCTTCAGTTTAAATACAGGTAATTAAAAGTACGACATGACCTCATGCTGCTATCTCTGGAATGAGTGGTCAAAGAGTACAGGCAAGAATTTGGTGACGCATCGATTTTTTGGGTCACCAAGGAGCCCAAGATCTCTGTTCCTCCAACTTGTCTGAGCATAGGAGATGTCATGATTAGTCAATTTATTTTATTTTCCCATTATTTTGAATCAAAATTTCACAATAAGTAAAGTGAGGGCTAAAACAGAGCTGAAATTATCCTTATGGTCTTGTATAAGGAAACAAACAAAATTACCTAATTTTATTTGTTCACATATTCTCACACCTGTATTTTTGGCTTCCATTCACCCAATAAAAGTTATGTGAAATTTCTAGTGAATTTCAACCAAATCAGACAAACATAAAGAAGATTTAAAGTAAGAATTCACAGGGGATTCCTACAGGTTTTTGGAAAGAGATGTCTGCGTAAAATGGAAACTCCTTTCAGCGCTTCAAGGGAGCTTATAAAAAAGGATGAGAGCAACTTTATACACAAGCAGATTGAGATAGGACAAAGGGGGATGGTTTTAAACTAAAAAATGAGAGGTTTAGATTGAAAGAAATTCTTCCCTATGAGGCTGGTGAGGGCCTGGCACAGGTTGCCCACAGAAACTCTGGCTGCCCCAACCCGGGAACTTTTCAAGGCCAGGTTGGATGGGGCTTGGAACAACCTGGGATAGTGGAAGGTGCCCATGGTAGGTAAAAGAGATGATCTTTGAGGTCCCTTCCAACCCCAGCCATTCTGTGAAAGATGTAAATAAAAGCCTCTAAGACAGAGAGGCAGCAGCTCCTGCTTTCTGACAGAAATGGGAAATATCTATGAAACAGTCACACGAACACCCCGAGAAGAGAAGACTCCTGTGCTGGAGTTCATGCTGTGTTAGACACAGGGTGATCCAAGAGTGAGACACTGCCACACGTCTCACAAGTTATGCTGTTTACAGAACCCTTTGGCTTTAGACCCTCACTGAATTAAAATTCAGTTTGAATTCAGCATCATAAAATTGCACCTATGAAATTGAATACTTGCAGTATGGTCAGGACACTGAAGAGTGATTCTATTTTGTTTAAAAGTCTTGTTTTTATGACTTCTCTCAAAGGTTACACGCAGAAGAAACAATTTGTTGTGTAGTTCTTAAAAGTCAAGAAAAGTCACCCAAATTTTATTTTCTTTCTAGTTAATGAATTTCAAAATAATATTCATCAGAATTTTTCA
The DNA here is from genome assembly GCA_008694505.1 of Cyanoderma ruficeps. Lineage (NCBI taxonomy): Eukaryota > Metazoa > Chordata > Aves > Passeriformes > Timaliidae > Cyanoderma > Cyanoderma ruficeps. Next base: position 46,681,489 of record VZDJ01007753.1, on the reverse strand, counting down.
AGGGAAATGAGAAAGTTAGGCATGCATCTCCTGCTGGCTTTCAGTGGGGACTCAACAATTCACTGCCATATTTTTTCTTTAAAAGTCTGCTCCGCCACTATGCAACTATTCATTTAGGCAGGACTGATTTTGTATAGAAGGAGTGCCAGGACATTAACTCGGCTTGTAAATAACAGAGGGCTCTGCTGAGTGGTGAACTAGGTCCTGCCTCACCACGCTGCAGCCCTCTCACAACAGCTAACCCTGGATTCAGGCACCCAGCACTAGCAGTCCAAATTGAGAAATGCAGCTGGTGACTTTTTGCTTCATTTTTCTTTTCCCCCTCCTCTTAGAAGTCTCCAGAGCAGTTAGAATTCCACAGCAAGGCCCCCTGCAGACAGCAGGAGCAAAGTAGTCGGTGGAGTCAGAAATTTTTGGAGAATCGGAATGATCCGATTTTCATTGTTGACCCTCTTGGTTCATATTTATTTCTGGTTTGGGAGGCGTCGCTGCCTCCCTACAGCACCTCTTAAAGGTCACCTGTGGAACTTTTCAGAATTTTTAGGAACCCTCAAATTTCTCCAGTCCATCTGGTGACAAAGAGATGGGATGGCACAGAGCTGTGCCTAGGAAGGCTTGGAAGGAAAGAGTGACCTGGACTCGGGTGTGCCAGCTGCTGCTGGGGCAGGAGGGTGTCCAGGGGCACTGAGCTGCCTCTCCCACATCCTTTCTTCAGTGGGCTCAGTGGGGTCTCTGCCCTGCTCTGAACCTCAGCACAGGCTCTTGCCTCTTCCCTGACACAGGATTTACAATACAGCAGCTGAACAGCCTCAGGAACAGCCTTTTCCTTCCTCTTTACCTAAAACTGCCCTTTCCAAGGGCTCTAACCATGCAGGTTTTGGAGGAGCACACAGAAATTTGGGTTTTGCAGCAGGTTCTAAACTCAGTTATTGCTTTGAAGTCATTACAGTAATCAGCACCAAATGCACACGGATTCAGATGCACTCCCCAGCTTTCCTCATCTTTGGGTGCTCTTTGGGATTGAGGCAGAGTTCTTGCAGGTCTGGCTCTTTCTCATGCTCACAATGTCCTGTTTTCAGGACCTGGGAGACTTTTCTCCTCCTCTCTCTTTATCTCAGCTGGCCCTGTAATCAACATTCTTCGGGATAAAAGGATCTCCCATTTCCTGTGCACGGTGTCTTTCCCAGAACAAACAGGCCCTTTGGTCTCCTCATTCGCAATTCCCTGCCACTGTTTTCTGCTATTCCCTCTCTTGTCAGGTGGCCTTGAGCAGCCTCCAAAGTTATCCAAGTCCCCACCTGATGATCAGTAGCTGAATCTTCCTCCCTCCCAGTCCCTGAGATGTTCATCATACTTAAAAAGTGAGGTAGCAGCTTTCTCCCTATCCATGGCTGTTGCAGTGGAACAGACTTTTGGCAGTATTTAGTGACCCCTTTTTTTATTAGCCCTGTGAAAAGGCACTGAAGTTTCTCTCATCACCTCCTGTGGATTCTGGGACACTCTAAGACTAAGGGAGCCAAGAAAGAAAAAGATTCCCTGCTCAGAGTAGGTTTTGTAGCCTCTCAGACATGCAGAGAGAGTCCCAGGGAGCAAGAAGAATTCACAAGCTGTGTGTGGAGAGATTGCCCAACTTGTCACTTAACATGAAATTTTACAGTCTTTCCCTAGGAACATATATTACTTTAACAAAATAAAAAGACTTTCCCCTTATCAAGCATTATTCTTTTACATTTACAGTTTGCCTGACATACAGGAGTAATATTCCATGGTTTGCTACAACTTGTAAGTTTATGGCTCTTCTGTGGCAGATCAGACTAAACATAATTCATTCACAGCTACTTAGTGTTCTGGGAAATAAACCCCTGAACTTAAATAACTATAGTGTGACCTCTGTAAAATATTATTTATGGGTTAAGAACTGTTATTATGTACATATCGAGATATGCCAAAGGTTATAAAACAAACACTAGTCAGCAAACTGCACTGTTTACTGGCCAAGTCACTCGTGGCTTGCTTTCTGGTTATAGTCTTACAAATTCTGTAAATGGAGAAAAAATATGACTTGGCTGCCTTGGTAATTAGAATGAAGTTGAAGCTATTGGCCGCTGAGGATTCGATAACAAATAATTCTCTGTCGTAAACAGAATGCCAAAATATAACCAAGCAATCCAATGGAAACACACGGTGCTTTCCATTAAAAGAACATTGATTGCCACGAGGGTGCAGCCACTGTCCCAGTCAGCAGGGAAATGACAGCCCTTCATCCGCTGCTCATTTCGTAAATCAAATCAGGGGAAAGCTCCAAGCACGAATGTAATGCCTCCAGAAGGGAATTTCAGGTTCTGGTTTTGATATCTGCCATCCCACAGGGGGCTTGGGGAGCACGTGAGGGTGTATTCATTGCCCTGCTTGTCTGTGTGTAATTCACCTTTGTCAGAGCACATCTTGTGCACAAGGCTCCTGAAAGGTTTTACAGCAGGGCTGTACAGACACATAGATCAGAAATGTTCGTATCAGTCAAAACCACATCATATAATTTTATGTGAGAAGTCTGTCATGGTTTATTTCCCCTTCCCCTTACTCTCCTCCTTCCCTCCCTCCAAATAATGATAATGGTAATAAAAGAAAAAAAAGAAAAAAAACTTTGAATGAAACATTAACCACCAACTTTATCTGGATAAGTCTTACAACAGTCACGTTTAATGTCATAGGACAGACCCTTCTGTCCCTTTTTCAGGCAGAGAAGTTCTCCAGGAATGTCAAAGGGATTTTAATAATTTCTGCAGTAAGGATAGATGTAAGTACCTGCATACAGTTTTTCCTGGCTTTCACATCAAGTCCAGTAGTGCTCAGCTCACAAAGATCCCTTTCAACTTGCTCTTTAGACATCAGGGAGGGTGTGGGGCATGTCAAGCAAATTAGAATGGGGAAACGAAAATGTTTTTAGCCCTCTGAAGAGAAAATTTTTCTGTTATTAACTCAGGGGACTTTTTCTTTTCTCATCTTACTACAAAACCACCATGTAAGAGAGCTGGTACCAAAATAGCCAACAGCCCTGTGCTTAGGACAACCCTTAAAGACACTGAAGACTGAAATTCATGTTCTTTTGCAAGCTTTGGATTTGCACCTTGGTGTGCCACATCCCATGAGAGTTCCCAGCTTGCTGACCAAAATCCCACGCTGGGCTGAGCCAGCTTTCCCCCTGGGAGCTGGGTGGAAACCAGCACCTTTCCTTGGAATGTTTCAATCCATTTTGTTCAACAGGTTTCTTCTAGTTCATGCTTCTTCCACAGTGTTTGCACTGAGGGACCTCAGTCTGCTACACATCCTGACAATTCCTTCATGACTCGACCCCATTACAGCAGGGACACTGGCAGTGACTCTGGGTATTTACAGAAACACCATTTTCATTGGATTGAGGCTGCTGAAAGATCCCAGTTTAGCAGAAAGGAGAAGCCAGGTCTTGCACTAATATGATGAAGAATAGGAGGAGTTTATAAACTGTATTTATTAAAAAATACAGTTTGCTCCTGTATTGTCACTTCTGGATGGAGTTGCATGAATTCCAGGATGATATCCCTAATCTGGATGGCAAACTGGCTAAACTGCTCACTAAATCCCTCTGAGCTTCCCTTAGAATATGGCAGGTGCAGACTTAGCCACCAGTCTCCAGGGATATGGGAGGTACTGGAATAGGCAGAGCTTGAAGTGCTGGGTGTATTTTCCTTTGAAAAATTGAAGAGATGGCATTTCCAAACATTTGGTTCCTTTTGCTAGGTCACAGTGTAGGTTAATGTTTACTCATGCTCAGTGAGTAAACATTTCATGTGACCTGCTTTAATTTATCTGAAGCAGGACTGGGGGCAGGGCTGGCTTTCAGAAGAGCTGTGCATCCATGTCTGTATCCTAGGAGGAAAAACCCAACCCATGAGGAAAACAGGGCACACTGTGAGCACAGAGCATCTGAGACAGTGTGAGCCAAGCACAGGGATCCTGGCAGGATGTGTGACCTGTGTCCTAGTCCTGGCTCTGTTCCATCTGCAGGGCAGTCTCAGGCCACCACTTTTCCCCTCTTTGGTCTGTTTTCCTTCTTCCCTTATGCACTGTCTGTTTTGATGGCAAGCTCTGTGAGAACAGCTGTGTATTTCTCCCTAGGTGTTCACCCAGTTCCTTGTACAGGGCAGTCCTATGCTTATTTCCCTCCCCTAAAGCACCACTAAAAAGCAAATAACATGAGAGATCTGAACATTTTTGCTCTTATGCATTTTAAAACATTAAACATGCATTTTAAATGTGAGCTCCTGCGAGTCTCCTGGCTTCTTTTTTCACTTACACCCCAGAGTAATTTTCATCTTTGATTGCACAGGAGGTTTTACCATTTATGTCCTTGGAAGAGCTGGTAGTTGAAAGCACAGCCCTGTGCTGCTCAGGGCAGTCCCAGCCTGCCCAGGGGGCTGGTCTAACTAAGAAGAATCAAATTAAAGCGCATGATAAAATTACAGCATGCTTTTCTGTAAAGTTTTATTTTTATTTTCCTGGGCCTGGCCTTCAGGTTCCATTACCAGCAGTGCTCAGCAGAGCTCCCTGTGGGCTGAGGGTACCCTCTAGAGGAACAGGCAACAGTGAAACACAGGGATGCTCTGTCTTCCCAGAGGTTTTTTTAAGGCTGATGAGAAATTGGGGAATATGAGATGCCGACTCTGGATCCTGCTCATTTGTGCTGCTCACACTGTGCAAGGGTGACAGGGTGCAGGTGGTTTCAGGGGCCATGTTTAAAGGCAGGTATGTGCTTCCTCAGTGCTCCCAAAGTCAGGGGTTTGTGGTTCCCAGGCCTGGTGGGAGTAGTGCAGTGCAAAGAGGGACACAACACTTGGTGTTTCCTCCTGTTCACAGGGCTGGCAGAGAGCCCTTTAGGTTGGAAAAGACCTTTTAGGTCATCAAATCCAACCACTGTCCCAGCACTGCCAAGCCCACCACTAATCCATATCCTCAAGTGCCACATCGCAAAGTTTTTGAACACTTCCAGGGACTGTTATTATTATTATTCCACCACTTCCCCAAACAGCCTGTTTAGGGCACTCTGACCACCCTTGCAGTGAAGAAATGGTTCCTAATATCCAATCTAAACTTCCTCTGGTGAGGCAGAGGAAGATTTAGATTTGTCCTATCTGTTATTCCTCGGGAGCAGAGCCTGAGCTCCACCTGGCTGCACCCTCCTGTCAGGGAGTTGTGGAAAACCAGAAGTTCCCCCTGAGCCTCCTTTTCTCCAGGCTGAGCCCATTTCCCAGCTCCCTCAGCTGTTCCTCATCAGACTCGTGCTCCAGATCCTTTCCCAGCTCCATTCCCTTCTCTGCACCAGCCCCCCAATGCTCCTGTTGTGAGAATCCCAAAACTGACCCCAGGGTTCGAGGTGTGGCCATGGTGGTCCTCTCAAGGCTTGTTCTCCAGGCTTATGGGGTCCTGCAGGCTGAGCATGACATTCAGGCTGTCAGTTCTCTTCAGTCTGGCCAGCCCTGCTGGGAAAATCACTTCCACTGCCCATGGAATAGGGTAGGTCTTCCTGAGATGAAGCCCCATTTTATTGGAGGAAAAGGAGTTCTTTGTTATCCAAATTTTTGCAGCCTTTCCCTCTTCATAGGGATATTCTTTACATTCAGATCTCAGCACTCTCCAGTTGAATCTCTCTCTTCAGCCCCAAACCATTGGAAAGAGTGACTTTTGTAAGCAAGGGCATTGGCAACACGGCTGGTTTCTCAAGGAATCATGGAGAAATTGACCGTATCTAATGAGAGCAAAACACATATCCAAAATAATGCTCCCATTCCATTCTCCCGTTGCAAAAGCCTAAGCTTTATATTCCTGTTGCCTCACAGCAGTACTTCAGTGGCTCTTGCTTGGTTTGAAAACAGAAGAGGCAGCTCCATCTAGAGGTCTGTGACAAGGGAAGAAATCCTGGTTTTCACAGCTCTGCTCTCAGGAGTTTCTGTTGATGCAGCATTGTGTAAGTGGGAGTACTTTCTCCTGTTCAACGTGAGTTTTCCTTCTGGTTTCTAAATGTTTTAAAAGTTCTAAGGTTTTTGGAGCAAGGTCTTGAAGTTTTGGAGCAATCCTGAGCTATTTTTATTTCCCCATCTTATTCAGTGAGCTGCAGCTCAGCAAGAGCATCCCTCTGTGTAGTTTGCTGCCCGTGTGCAGAGTTTGGGACAGAAATGGGATAGTCAGGGAGGTCCTGAACATCGTTTCTCTCTGATTCTTTACGGACATCTGAGAATTTCTCAATGCAGTGTGGGAGAGAGGACTGTGCTCAAGCCTGCACTGATATTTTCTGGCTGAGTGCACACTCTGATCCCAAAGAAGGGAAAAGTTCCACTGTGGGACCTACCATGGAGTGGGGATAGGAACATGCAGGTAACTTTTACTCATACACCAGCAGAAGTGTTATTTTAAGTAATTATGAATATAACAATCTGACTCAAAGGGTCCTTGGGATGGCATCTTCATATCCCAGGGCTCTTGTGCTTTACTGAGATTTTAAAGATCTCAGTATAAATGCATACAGGGGTTTTTTTTTGTTTGTTTTTTGTTCTTCCTCTCAGTGATGATTAAAGCAAAAATGCAGAGATACACCTCCTGCACAACACATCCCAGAGTGCAGCCTTGCCACAGCACTGCAATCCTGTGCTGAGGTTTGTGTTGGGGTTTGTGTTGGGGTTTGGTTCTGAACCAAGAGAAGAGTTCTTTGTAATGGACTGAAGAATAAAAAATCAATATTCCTTGGATGGAATTTAAAGGTTAATAATGCCTAATACCTCCTATGTATTTCTTCTTTTTCGGATCATCCAGTCCAGGTAATTGTTCCCTTCTCCCTGTGAGCATCCTTCATCATGATTAAATTCTCCATAGTGTACTCTCATTAGAATACTTTTAACTCCATTATTTCTAACCCTTTCCTGCTGCCCTTTCAACTTCCATCTCTACTATAGGTATTGAAGATGACAGATCTTGTGGTTACTAGAAAATGCACAGATAAATAGAAATTATATGTCAACGCCTGCATTTCAGTAGAACAGAGTTCAGCTTTTGAGATGAAGAAAGAATATGCAGTTCTTGGCAGATGGGACTTTGTTCTATTGAGAAAAAGGAAATTTTATGAGAGACATGGCAGGAAACTGAAAGATCAGGCTCAGTCTTGACTGAAAAAAGAACTTCGAGAGCTTGTTGATCCTTTGCCAGTGTTAAAGGGGTCAACTCAGTTAAGTATTCTTAGCTAATATAATGAGTCTGCAGCATGTAGTCATAATAGCCCCATAACATTAATACATTTATTTTTTTTTCCTCTTAGTCTGCTTAGTGTTAAACAATGTCTACTATTGTTCTAGCTCAGCTCATAGTTCAGTCTTTGGAGGACTTAAAAAATGCAAAGTTAAATTATTCAAGGAAAGAACAACACCCTACTTCTTTAGGGAATAACATAAATATTATAAACATTGCAGTGAGCAAGGACATCTTTAACTAGATCAGGTCTCTGAGAGCCCCATCCAACCTGACCTTGAATGTTTCCAGGGATGGGACATCTACAGCTTCCCTGTGTCAGTGTTTAACCACCCTTGTTGTAAAAAATGTCTTTCTTATACCTGATCTAAATCCACCCTCTTTTAGTTTAAAACCATTACTCTTATTGCAACAGGGTCTACTCAAAGTTTGTCCCCATCTGTCTTCCAAGCCCCTTTTAAGTATTAAAAAGCTCTGGAGCCTTCTCTTCTCCAGGCTGAACACCTCCAGCTCTCTCAGCCTTTCCTCACAGCAGAGGGGCTCCGGCCCTCTGAGCATCTTCATGGCCTCCTCTGGACCATCTCCAAGAGTTCAATGTCCTTGCTGTGCTGGGGATCCCAGAGCTGGGATCCAGCTGGGCAAAGAACCTGGTGTCTCTTCAGTGTTTGAACAGTCCTGCTGTTCCTCATGGAAAATCCTGCGATTTATTATGTTCCTCACAGAAAATTCCCGGATTTATTATGTTCTGAGCTGACCAGAAGCTGAAAGAGGCAGAGATGCTCTTTTACTCTACCTCATTTCCAAAAGGTAAAGAGAATACACACACACCTGACAGTCTGGGGCCATTCCCAGCCAGCCTCTGCTGCTTAAAGGCATAAAGTGCACATCCTTGGGCTTCTTAAGCACTTGTGAATTTCTTGTCCAACTGGTTCCGTTGCACAACATGTTAGCACGTGCTGGCTTGGGAAAGAGGGTAGGAAGGAAGTTGTTATCAGAAGCTGATAGGAGGGAAGCTGTATCCCAAGTGCCTTGTTTATAGGCAGGAGCAGATAAGCTGACTCATGTCTCTCAGTCCCCAGCACTACAAATATCCCCATGCTCGTACCACGTGAGGCACAGGCGTGGGCACACACAGGAGGCTTTAACCCCCGCCCCGGGGATGACAGAAGCATTTTTTAATCCTTGGCTGTACAAACCAGCACTGTCTTGAGCCTGTTCTTAGCAAAATCTCTCCCCTTTTTCCTCTTGATATTGGATCCACTGGCTGCCGTAGCATCTGAATGGGCTTGCAGGTGGCACTGGGCTGATGTAATCTGACCAAATTTGAAGTCCATGCTTGTCCTCTGACCACTTTGTGTGTAGTCAAACCATGATAATATCCCATTTCACAAGCCAGAGGGGAACAGGGTTGGTGAGGCATCTCCAGTGCAGTGCATTCAGATCCTGCATCGTGAATCACTTTATTTGGAGGAGTGTGACCTCTCCTCTTCAGAGAGTTAAGCATCACATGTGCCACCAATACCCTGTGCTGGTTGTGGCCCTATCTGATTGATCCAAGCCTTTAGTGAACAGGTTGCATCACCTGTACCAGGTGTGTCTTTGTAGGAGAGAACAACTTTAAATGTAACATTAATAACTGCAGAGCAGTAGGAAAAGACCAACATCTCAGAAATTGAGGTATTTCAATACCATTAAATATACCCAGCCACACAGAGGCAGAAAGTCATTTCACATATCCCCACCTCTGAAGTGCTGATAGTTGTCTAGCACTGATTGGAGGGAATCTGGAAGATCCTGTTCCCAAAGAGCACCAACAAAGCATTTCTGGGTGTCTCCTCCCTCATTTGTGTACCACGGCACTCCAGGTAGAAGAGCACTGCTCAGACTGCTCCATGACAAGCTGCTGCCAGTCCTTCACTGGTATTTTTGACACTGGTGCTGTTTCTCCGTTGCTTTGAACTGCAAAAAGGGGAAGAAAGCAGAGAGAAAAGTGGTTCAGGGGCCTTCAGCATTCAAAATGTGGAAGGGAAGGCCTTTCATATCTCAGTAATACTGGGAAATATTCCTCACGTGCAGGCATTTGCATGATTGTGGCTCTAAGTTTATTTGTAAGCCACAAAGCCAGAAGAGAAGTATACAATTATCTGGACTAAATGTTAATGAGGGACAGAAAACATCCACCCTTAGCTGATGCATCAGTCCCCATGAAGAGGAAGTAAAAGACATTTTTAAACTTCAATGCTGGGTTTCAGTGAATTAGAAAGAGAGAACCATGAATGAAGCAGAAGGTTTTCCAGCCTCCTACATACACATTACTGGATCTTTTTCCTATATCTTATTGTTACGTATGTGCATGAAAGCTGCTGTCCAGCAAAAAAGATACAGAAAAATCAGGAAAGCAGATGTCTGGTGCCTCAGAGCTCTGTGGTTTAGAGGAGAGGTTTGCTAGGCTTGGGGCTGGCATGAGAACTGGGTGTCCACATGGATGCCTTGAACCCATTTCTGAGCGTGTCCGTCATGTTCGGGAATAAGTGAGAAACTGAATTATAAATAATAGAGCAAGACTGCTGGGAAAGAAAGAAACCCCAGTAAACCAGAACAATCAGTTTGTTCTCCAGTGTTTCCTGTACAAGTAATAAAATCTAATAACTGAGTTGCTGTTAACAGTTAATGACCACTGCATTTGTTAATGGACCCAGACAAATGAGAGCAGTTTAATACAACAAACAGGCCATTAGCTGTATTAATGGTTGGCTTGTAGGAGTTAGTGCTCTTATAAACTATATTCTGCAGTTTATAATACCAGCACTTTATAAAATGACCTGGTGTTTTCCAAAAAAATAAAAAATAATAAGGATCAGGTGAGCTACAATTTAGTAGTGGAAAATCAGTATGCAAGGCCACTAAGAAAAGCTGATATTAGACTACAATCTCTTTTTTTGTTTTGCACTGGAATAAATCAGGATCAACAGCAAACATACAAACCAGGGCTGATTCTTGTATAGCTTAAATGAGTGGCAGCTTTGCTTTTGACTTCAGTGAGTTTTGGATTGATCCTATAATTACTATCATTAGAGAGGAATTTAATCTTTTTTTTTTCCTTCTCCCTATACCACAAATGATTCCACATATGGGATATTCAGCCTTCAGCAGCTGTCATTGTTTAAAGGTTTAACAAGCAGCCTTATAGAAAGAACTATAAAAGGGAAGTGATATAAATAGACTAAAATTAATACAGGAACAAAATAGAGTTAGTTCCTACTTCAATTGCCTCTACAGTTCTCTTAATTTTTTTACTTTTTATAGTGTATTTATCTGCAGCTTCAGTTACAAAAAGTGTCGCTGGCACTTTCTGCAATGGTAGTTGTGAAAGACAAAATTCTTCCATTGCTTTACAGACTCACTGCTGAATGTAACCAGTGTCTTGTAGAAATTTTGTGTGGAACGATTTAAGACTTTGCCCTTAACTTGCCAAATGAGGATGATACTAAATTATTACAGAGTTATAGGTTACTGGGGAAGGGAATAACTCAAAGTTTGGTAGGAAAAAGAAATGGAGATTTTTACAGGGTGCATGAATGGGCTCTAATTTGTGTACATCTGTAGTGTGAGATGAGGCCAGGCTTAAATCATAATGTTACAACAAGACTTGGCCAAGCTCTGTGGCTTTGTTTGTGGAGCTGAACTGGAAATTTTTCAGACAGATTCCCAAAAACATAAGAGAGAAGCTGCATAAACTTATCCTTAAGGTTACTGTGACCTGAAGGAAGAATGCAGGAGTAAACTTAGAGAGTTGTTCCCATCTTTGACCACTCACCCACCTGCAGGGAATGGTGCTTAAGCCAGCCTAAGGAGGTGTCATTCTTCAGTTTTTTACCTAGATATGGACATCACAGTTCAGAGGAACATGGCATGCTCACTGTGCCCCTCCTAGACCCATCATACCTCAGCCACGCTGCTCCATGTCCTTCCTGTTGATTCCTTTCAGCTGCAATTTGTGGTTTAAGATGTTCCAGGGTTTATCTCATGGTCAGTAGCCACTATTAAGTCTATCCTCCACTAACACCTAGTCCTGGATAAAGCTGTTTGTATTTCCAGCCTCCATTTTTTGCAGTGAACTCCAAATTATGACTGCATTCTGTGAAAAGGCATTTGCTTCTGGGTGTTTTTAAACCTCTGACCTCAGAACAATTATAAGTGTCCTTAAGGTCTTAGCTGGGAAAGAATGAAAAATCTTTTCCTATTCATACACCTCATGTGGTTTATGATTGTAGAGATCTTGCTCATGTTTTCCTTTTCATTCATTCCTTCCCAGACTCAGAAATATCAAGCTAGGCAGTCTCTTTCCCTTCACAACCATGTTTTGTACCTTTCATCACCTTTGTCATTTTTTTAACGTGCCTTTCCTAGATCTATTCTGCATTTTTTGAGATGGATGGAGCAGCAGGCTTGCACAAAATAAATGGTATGTCATTTATACAGTGCCTAAGTGACAGTTTTGGCATTGCTGTCAGTTGCTTCAAGCAATTACTGATAGTCTACTTGTCTTTTTGATTGTTGGTGAGCTCTAAGCTGGTGGGGTTTTTTTTTCCACAGGGTTTCCACTACTACACTAAAACCTTCTCCTAGAGTGGCAGGTTAATAAGATTGCCTGTAACCTGGCTTGTTTATCCTGTAATTCACCCATAATCCAGACTGCACTGCCAGTCTGATTTATTTACTCCTTGTTGCCACTGCACGTCTCCCACCACTCTGCTGCTCAGGCACATCAGGAGATCTGTTCACTCTTCTCAGTGGGTTCCTTGGACAGCTCTCTGCCATGGGCCAGCTGCCCAGGGAACCATCCAGCTTGGCAGGAAGCACAGGGAAGAGCTAAGCCTCCCTGAGCACGCGAGGGTATGGAATGAATCACCCTGCCATGCCTGCAGCCTGGTCTCCGAGGTCCTGCTGAGGAAAGGAAGGGAATCCACACTTCTGCAGACCTGGCTGGCCCCCAGAGCTGTGCAAGGAGGATCAATGCAGCCATCACCAGATGGTGCTGCTGCATTCAGCCTTGCAAGGTCATGGTGTGCAGAGATGTTTTGATTCTTGGAAGAAAATACCTAACTGGGGATGTTTTTGCACGGCGTGGATGTCTGGAGAGTAGGCAGGGTATGTTCTGACTTCATGTCACTGCTCAGTTCTCTTTGAGAACAGGACATTTGGGCTTTGGCTGGGAGTTCAGAATAGGGGTGTGTTCAGATGCTGTTTGAGATGATCTGTTCCAGACTGGTTTGAGTAGATAAACAAAATTAATTAGATTCACATCATATGAGTCCACAGGATTGATTTTTTCCTCCAGCAGAAAACTGCCTCGCACTGCTGTTCACCAGAAATACTTAAAATTGTGGCTCACCTGCTTTTTTCCATGAGTTTTAAAACTCGCTAGGTTTTTTTTTTTTTGAAGTCTGGGTAGAGGAATCACACAAGATTCCAATGAACCATTGTACAGAAAAAGTTCTTTAAGTCCTCATTCCTATTGCTATTATAGATGAAACTCCAGCATGGCAAAGTACTTCACCTTGTGTGATCAAGCAGAGGAAATGTCACTGTCTGAGCCTTTAACCAGCAGATTTGTGTCTTCTCCCTGTTTCTGATACTAAATATGTGAGCCAGCCATTACTTCTAACAAGTAATGCTTGGGATGACTTTCATCTCTGCCTGCTCAGGAAACTGAGGAAAAGGTAAAGAGAAATTTTGACAGGACTGTGGCAGTCTGCAATTGTAATTCATGTTTATCTCTTAACTATACTCTCCTAATGCCAAACATTCTTCACTGCTATTGCACTGAGTCCTTTGAAAGGACTCCAAGCCAAGTGAAATCTGTATTTGATGATTTGGAATTTAGAGAGTGAGTGCTCCAGCCTCTCTAAGGCCTTCAGCCTTGTCCTTTGGGCACCCATGCTGGGTGCTTTAAAGTTCAGGCTGTCTTTAAACCTTGTCTGCAGCCCTGAGTGAGTCCTGGTGGTGTCTCCTAAGAACTCTGGGTTGCCCATGATGGTCAGTATGGATTCTGCCCTGGCTTCAAGGGAAGGACAGAAGTGGTGAAAGTACAAAAGGACAGGTACTGGTGCTCTGGAAAAGGTAAATGAGGGACTTTTTTATTTTATGGTGTCATGAAAGAAGTAGTGCCGAATCCAGACTCTAAAGCAGTAGCAGATATACAGCTGATAAAAAGAAATATTTATTTCTGACTAGCTCACTGCAGTGGGATACTGGAATGATTATGAAGATTAAAACCAGGGAAAATAAAATTACCTAGAATGATCACAGCTAATGCTAAAATAATGCATTCCAGAAGGAACATCAACACAAAAATCCTAAATCTACAAGTCTTTTATGAGAAGAGAGTATTCCATGTTTACTTGGCCATACCTGCTGTTAAAAGATCTGGAGCCAGGCACTTCTGGAAACAAAATCCCAGAACCTCGGGTGGCAATTTCTAAAACTAAGCCTGTATTCCTCCTCAGGATGAGCTGTCCTGACCAAGCTCAAAAAAAATCTTAAACACTTGTCTTCTCCAGTTAATAGTGACACAGCAAGGAACTTAAAAGCCTTGAAAGGAGACCTGTCAGAAGTCTGATTTAAGAGTCTACAAGTTTTTCTGGCAGAACAGTTGCTTCCATGTGAGAAGTGATCACATTACTGAACCTGTTCCACCTGCTCTCTTCCAGAGGAGGCAATCAGAGACAACCTGCTCTGTCTGAGGCTTGGAAGGAGCCTTGGCTTGGTGCTCCTGTGAAACTTGGGAGTTCTAGAAGAAGAAAACAACGTGGAGAAGGGAGGAAAGGGGTTGGGAGAAAACAGAGACAGTGCTAGAGAATGTGGAAGACGGCAGCGCTGAGGTGAGAGGAGGGGTCTGGAAAAGAAGAAAAAATGAAAGAAACACATCAAAAAAAGGCTGCAAGCTGTCAGCCAGGCTTGGCACCGTCCAGCTGTGGTGGGGTCACTCACAGGACCGCATCTTAGGGAGTGCAGCCTAATTCAGATGATGCCGGCTGAACAGTGCCACCGGGAAGGCAGCATTTCATTGTTCCCTACCCAGCTCGCACCGCTTCGCCGCGAAATCTGCAAAGCAATTACAACTAATTAAATCCCGACTTTATTAAGTGCGATCAAACCCCCGAAGAAATCCACCCTAAAACCAACCCCGCACGCCGAGTGCCAGGCACGTTAATCACCCTCAATTAACCCCCAAAACGGCGGAGTTGTTCCGATACGGCAAAGCCAACACATCCTTATGTTCTCCGCGCACGTTCTCCCGGCGGAGCGATGCGGGGAGGCGCCGGCTGCCAAGGGCGAGGTGTGGGCGGAGGAGGCAGCGCTGCTTTGGGTCGCTCCTCTCCCCGTGCAGCCTCCGAGGGGCCGCAGCTCGGAGCGGCGGGGGCAGCCCCAGCCCTTCCCGGGAGGCGCTGAACACGGGCTGGGAGCCCCGGGGGGATCGGAGCCCCTCGGCGGTGTCTCGGAGCTCGCCCCCGGAGCTGTGTCCTCTCTCGGGGCCGCACCTGGGCAGCGGCGGGACGGGCACAGCCGTGCGCTCCCCGCCCATCCCCGCCTCGTTCCGCGGCTCCTCCTCTCCCGCCCAGGTGTCCCCGAGCCGGATCGCGCCGCTGCCCGCGGCAGGAGCGGCCCGGGCCGAGCGGCGGCGGCGGGCGGGGCGGCGCCGGAGCCCCGGCAGAACCCGGGGGCGGGCGCGGTGCCGCCGCCCGGCCCCCTGAGGAGGCGCGGCGGGGCTGCGCCGGCCCGGCAGGAGAGGCTGGGTGCCTCTCCCGGCGGGAGCGGGCTCTGGCTCTCCTCCCGGCTCCCGGGCGCCCCGGGGGCGCGGCCATGTCCGGAGCCATGAAGTTCAGCGGGTACCTGAAGGTGCGGATCGGGGAGGCGGTGGGGCTGCAGCCCACCCGCTGGTCCCTCCGGCACTCGCTTTTCCGCAAGGGCTACCAGCTCCTGGATCCCTATGTCACCGTCAGCGTGGACCAGGTGCGCGTGGGGCAGACCAGCACCAAGCAGAAGACCAACAAACCCACCTACAACGAGGAGTTCTCGGCCACGGTCACCGACGGCCATCAGATCGAGCTCTCCGTCTTTCACGACACCCCCATCGGCTACGATGACTTCGTGGCCAACTGCACCTTGCACTTCCAGGACCTGCTGCGCTCCGCCGCCCCCAGCGACACCTTCGAGGGCTGGGTGAGTAGCCGTTCGCGGGAGAAGCCGGGAGAGCTCCTCTGGGAATGAATGAAGGGCACTCGCGGAGCCGGGGCTTGTCCTCGCATGCCTGTGCCGCAGACAGGCAGCCCGGTGTGTGTCTGCAGGTACACAGGTGTGTTCCGTCTCGCATCTCTGTGTGCCCCTCCGCTTCGCATTTGCTCGGGCTGCTCTTCCTTAGGGACCCTAAGGACCCTCAGGTGTCGTTGCTTGAGGGCGAGGACGCTGTAGTGGAGGGCTGTGAAGCCTCTCCTCCTCTTTGTGAATGAACGGAGAGAAGACCTGTAATGCATAACTTGCAGACTACACCAGCAAATTCACACAAAGGTGTTCCTTCCCCCTTTTGCTCAGCACGCAGAGACGCACTTGGAGACTCGGATACCTGGGCTGGATGTATTTCTGCCCAGCTCTACACATGCTTGCACAATAGTTTGATGTGTGCATGCGGATTTCTTTGACTTCTTAGCAGAATGGCAGGACTAGTCTTGTGTCTGTTATGTACACTGCTGCTCTGGGTCAATGCAGTTTCACTCTGAACTATTTCCAGGTTATTTCCAGGTAAATGTCACTTGTATGCAGCCCAGGGAAACTCACTTATGGATTAGTCCCGATGGTTAGAGAAACAGTACAGGCTCTGAAGTTGTACCTTTGCTTCCAGTCTTGTAAAGAAGGAGGAGGTGACTGCACTGATCCAGACAGTTTGCTGGTAAGAGTTAGGTTAACAAAAAAAGGCATTTATTCTGAGTAGAGAAGGTGCAGAAGAGCTGAGAATGTTCAAGGCTGTGATGGGTATAAACTTTGTGAGGCCAAGAAGTTCAGGATATGCGGTCAGATAACCACCACAATAAAACCAAATGCTGAGGAAGGAGAGCTGACAGTGTAGAGAACAGATAGACAGATATCTAGATCCTGTCACTGGGGAGAATGCTGGGACTTTCTGCTCTCAGCCAGTGTCTGTGGCTGAGGTGTGATGCTACACCTTTGGGGTGATTACAGGCAATGATTAATAAATGTATATTGGGGCTGTTTTACTTTGGTACCTTATGGACAGGCCTGAGGTTCATGCACTGGAGGTGTTCTCTCTCAGACAGTCCCTGATGGGATTTTTGTGCCAGTCAGAAGGGTCCCAGCCAGTCTCCAATGGCTTAGCTGAGGTGTTCCTCCTGCCAGCCCAGCCAGAGCTGAGCTCGCAGGGTTTGCCTGCTGGATGCACACTCAGCTCCCCAGGCTACCTGTGCCCCTGGAAAACATCTGCTCCTGGGGTTTGTGCTAAACCAGTTTCCAATACAGAACAGACCCCTATGGGCAAGGCAAAGGAGTGAGCTTGGTACAGAGCACTGTGTGTTTGAGGGTTTTCTTGATGTTTGAGCTGCTGGGGGACATTTGCTGTTGAGAGAGGCCCTGTCCTCTAGGGAGGCCAGAGTCCTGGTCACACTGGAGCTGGCTACAGGTGGGGTGGGACTGCTTTGCTGCAAAGGTGGTGGCTTTATTTACATTACTAAAATACCTGTCATGACACTGCTGCTGGTGTGGATGCACGTACATTTCTTTCATTTAGTCCATCCTGCAGTGCTGGTTTTTAGGGCAGATGCAGACTGGGGCCTGAAATACTCATCTGGCCTTTGGTGAGGGAAAAGTTTCTAATCCTTGCACGATAGACATGTGTTTTATGAGCTGCTGTACCTGTGAGCTGATGGGTGCAATGGGGTAGGAAATCAGTGAATTTTTTTTAACTAGGTTGATGTAAACTGATTTTATATCTGGGCATGTAGACAGAGGCTAAGAGGTGCTGCTCTCCTTTTAAATTAATGTCTGAAACTTACAGCTGGGGTGGATTTAGTGGGGAATGAGCAAATGTTTGTCTTCTGTTGCCTTTCTCTCTCCCCTCCCTTCTGATTTGCTTTGTTAGCATCTCGCATAGCGTGCAGCCTGGATCACATGATGACAGGGAACAGCATCTTGCCCTGATAATTTAATATGTCTTGATAAATCCAGCAAGGCTGTCACGGGAGTTTGTGTAATCAGAAGGATAGGAAATGCTGGTGTGTACTAACCCAAGGTCTGTGAGCTGCTGGCACAATGCTAAACACCATTAGGAAATGTAGATGATTTGAAACACCTCCTCTCCAAAATCCTTCATTTCTGTCCTTTTTCCATCCCCAAAATAAAAGCACAGATAGGCAACTAAGGAGTGAATTGAGTGAGAGGAAAATTGATGAATCCTCCCAAGTTCAACCTGGCTTGTGCTTACTTGGCTGTGCACAATTTTTCATTTTGATTAGAAATAGGACTTTTATGGTCACCTTTCAGAGACAGGGAAAACAGTATTTTGGCAAAATCCAAATGGTTAATAACAGGCAAACAGGGCAGTTGGCTGCTTCTGCTCCCTGAGCTCTCCTCCTGAGAGAGAGCTGTCAGGAATTACCTGTGGCAGTCTTGGTGTCAGCTCTCAGGCTCATGCTGCTCTGTTTATAAACATGGATTTTTTCCTGCTGAAAAAAAATACCCCATAAAGAAGTGATTAGTTGTAACATTGGTCAGCACCTCTTGTGAGAACTGTAGGAAGTTTCAGTGAGAGGCAAGGAGGAGCAGTTGGTGTGTAAGAGCTTCCCAGATGACTTGCAGGCACATCACTGCAATTATGACCCCGAACACTTATGCATATGAGTAAGTGTATGGACATGAGCTGTCTCATCAGTAATGCTTATGCACCTGAGTCATCCCACTGGGTGCTAGGACAGTGTTCTCTGTTCATGGCTTGCTTTAAAATTCATGTTGCAGAGACTTCAAAACTGACCCTTTTCCTTCTAACCATTTGGGTTATTTTCCAAAGTCTTTCTAGTAAACACATCAGCACGGTCTGAATGGCTTCTAAATCGCCTGTTAGTTGTTACACACATTTGACTGATTTTCCCCAGATCAGATTTGCAAGAGCTCATTAACTTCAAGGTCCTTCCCACCATTTCCCCTTTCTTATATTTACTTGTCAGGTTTCACAAAGTATTTTTTGTTAACATTGTCAGTGAAATGCCAACCTGCCTTCAGCGTGCTCTAGCACTGTCAGAGCTGAGCACCGTCTCCCCGAGTTCTGTCTCTGGCAGGCATTTGCCTGTGTGGGTGTGAGATTGTGCAAACCTGAATGGTTGCATTTTACGCAGGTGTGCACGACCAGGTGCAGGACAGGAGGGAGCTGAGCTGCCTGCTCTCTGGAGCTGTTTGCTGGGGTTTACATTGGGGATGGAACTTACCTCTTGAAAGCATTTAATTTTGCACTAGCTAGTGCTGGGATCTTTTTACTTGACTCATGCACCTTTAAAAGGTATTGTCTCCTCTTTGTCTCTGAGTGCAGTGTAGAAAGCTGTCGTACATCAGTGAAACAAATGGAGTATTCAGTGTAGCTGAAATGGGAGATGTTTGCAATACCTAGGATTATTCCTAAGAGTTTTATGTAGTAGCTGAAGTAATTTTTAACCTTGGGAAACACTCCTTACAGATACTGAATGGCATTGTTACAAGGGAATTATTTAATCATGATTGTAAAAATTGTTAGTCCCTGGGTGGAGATGCCATAATTTCTAAGACTTTAACAAGGAGCAGAAATTTAAACCTTGATCTTGAAGTAGCAAATCATGAGAGTACACTGAAGGAAATCACATAACAGATGGGCTGTAAGATTAATGAGCCAGTCGCAACTTCCTGATGAGTTTGTTGCCATTTGCTTGTGTGCAGGAAGAGATAAAGACAATTCTTGTGTGTTCCTTCACTTCAGCTCTTCTGCCTGTATCCTCCCCTATGATTTTTTTCTTTCTTAAGGCAGTATGTTCGTATACAATTGTATTTGTTGAACATTAAGTTCAAGAATTAAAAGATAAGTCAACTTCTCTCCAGAGCATCATGAGCATGGCAGAGAGGCAGGGTGCTGCAGGTCAAATATGATATGGTTGCTGCTTCTTTTGACTCCTGCCTGGCTGCAGACTTCTTCAGGTGGGCAAAAGTTGCTCCAGGAAGCCAAAATACTTTATAGCTCTTGACACAGGATTTTGTGGTGCAGTGTTTTGTGTCTGCCCAGCTGTAGAGATGAATGAAGGTTGTAGAGCTGGAATAAATGGTTTCTCCTTCCACAGGGCAGGAGCAGGCTGGGGTGAAGTCCACTTGATTTCTGCTTCCATGCACACGACAGTGATGTACACAGTGCAGGTCTCTGACCTGCATGAACTGCATGTCAATTAGCCTTGAGTAAAATGAGCTCCTTCCCTAACTTTTTGGAAGCTTTAAGTTGTTTCTATAATTGTTATTGCTAATATGCAGTTATCATGTTGAATAGGACTTGTGGAAGGAAACACCCACTGCAGAAGGTAAGATGGGTTTGAAAGCTACTGGAATTTCAGCTTTTCTGTCTTTCCTTTAGCATACAGTTGTCCTTTGGCCCTATGAACAGACCCTTCAAAATGCCAACATAATCCTGTGCACCACAGTTACCTGAGAGTGCCCTGCAGCCTAAACAAAGGCTGTAATAACTGAGGGGAAAATTGTTGCTGTTTGTCAGGTGTTTAATAGTGTGTGGGGGTGTGATGCTAAAAACAGTTGTTCTGATCAAGGCGGATGAGACAGCTGACTGTCACAAAGAGCTGCACACCAACTGCCCTGTTTCAGCATCACAAGTGAAGCTATTTGGGCTCCTCTTTCTTGCTCCTCCCCAATAAAAGGCCTGGATGGTAACTGTGAGAATCTTTGGAGAAAATGGACGTTTTGCTTGAGAGTGTGTTTGGCTGGGAAGATTTGACCCCAGCATGAGAAGAGCCAGTTTCCAGTAATAGGGGCCAGTAGGGACTGGAGTTCATGTCTTGGCTTTGAACTGAGCGTAGCAAGGTGTGGGTTTGGCTCTTTTGACAGTGTTCCCATCCCCTTCAAAGATGTTGTCACTGAATTCATCTGGGACTGTGGCTGAGGGGGGGAATTCTGTGCCTGGGGCAGAGCCAGAATTCCAGAAGGACACAGGACAGCATCCAGGGAATCAGGTGCTGCAGTGACCTGGAGGGAAATGGTCACATGGGTAATGGGCACCCTTTGGGTACCCTTGCCACCAGGAGCAGTGGCAGTCACCTCGAGGTGACTGGAATGATGTATTGGAGTACTGCATCCATCCTGGGGGCCCCAGTAAAAGAAGAACATGGACTTTTTGGAGGGCA
Source organism: Cyanoderma ruficeps (assembly GCA_008694505.1). Taxonomy (NCBI): domain Eukaryota; kingdom Metazoa; phylum Chordata; class Aves; order Passeriformes; family Timaliidae; genus Cyanoderma; species Cyanoderma ruficeps. Next base: position 46,660,784 of record VZDJ01007753.1, on the reverse strand, counting down.
TCTGGAGGAGGCCATGAAGATGCTCAAAGGGCTGGAGCACCTCTGCTATGAGGGCAGGCTGAGAGAGTTGGGGTTTTTCAGCTTGGAGAAGGCAAAGGGGAGGCCTTATAGCACCTTCCAGTGCCTAAAGGGGCTAAAATAGAGCTGGAGAAGGATTTTTGACAAAGGCATGGAGAGACAGCAAAAGGGTAAACTGATAAGGAGAGATTTAGATTGGATATGAAGAAAGAGTTTTTTACAATGAGGGTGGCACAGGCTGCCCAGAGAAGCTGTGGATGCCCCCAAGACCAGGCTGAATTTGGCTTGGAACAGCCTGATCTGGTGGAAGGTGTCCGTGTGCATGGCAGAGGGTGTGGAATGAGGTGGTCTTTAAGGTCCCTTCTAACCCAAACTATTCTGTGATTCTGCCAAGCCCTTGTTGATGTGGTTGGCTGGAGTGGGGGGCTGCCTTTGGTGCCAGAGGTGCCTTTACATCCCTGCTGATGGTGTTGCTGCTGAACCAGCCCTGGCTGGAGGGAGAAGAGGCAGCCAAGGGCTGATGCTCACGTTGCCTGTCGTAGTGTGGGTCATGTTAGAAGCTCATGAGAAGATGTTCACAGACCTGCACCCGCAGCCCTGCGGGTGATCTCTGCAGAGAGGCTGTGGGGAGGAGGAGGGGACAGCAGGGTGACCGCAGCACAAGCGGGCCCAGCACCCCAGGAAGCTCTGTCCCCAGCCCTCCAGGCCTCGCCTCAACCTGTTAGTGGTGTATATTCAGCTTGTTCCACGGGTCTTTTAGTAAAGCACATTTCACCCAGGCTGTCAGAGGCTTTCTGTTGTGAGTATTTTGTGAGTAATGATTTGGTTTCTGGCCATTTTGAGCTTATAGGCAATAAACTCTGCAGAACGGATCGTCAAGGGGGCCATTTGAGCTATTGAAATGCCATTAGAAAGTCTACTGATTTACAGGGTAATTCAATATGAAAAACGTATCCCTTACTGAAGTGAATAAGACTCCCACCCTTTCTTCACGAACTATCAAAGCTCCTTTGATGTTTTAGGCTTTAGCTATTGTGCTTTGCTAATACAGCCAGGAAACTGGGGACCTTTTGTGTAACCATGGAGAAAAAGATGAACAGCAGAGTTACCACATGGAGTGAGTTACTGGCAGCTTTTATAAGGATTCGGGATCAGCCATCGTACCTTCTTGCCTCCCAGATTTCATCCTATTTAGGCATGCAGTTAAGACATGTCAGACCATGCTGCAAATTTAATTTCTTCTGGAGACAGTGAGCAATCTTAGCTCTGATTGCCTGCTCCACCCCTGTGCTATTTGTGGGGCTGTGCTGGACCCAGGCTGGAGTCCTGGATAACTAACCTGGCGCCACGTCCTGGTCGAGATCACCACGTGGTTGTTCCTCTCCCAAGCCATGCCCTTTTACTGGCTGGTTGGGAGGGAAAGACTTGCTTTATAATAATGAAATCAAAGATAAATGTGCATCTGAAACAAAGAGCATCCAGAAGTGTCCAATTAACATTGCTAAGCCACTTAGGGCAAGCCAGACAAACAACTGTATTTCTGCAATGCCAGTGATATTTTTGTAATGCTTTGATATCATGAGATGTTCTCATCGCTTAGGGAGGTCAATTGCAGAGGAAGCCATCCTGCTTTAATTCAGAAGCCAGCACCACCAGCAGATGGGAGCCAGCTTTTGTCGCGTTAGCACGATGCCGTGCGGGAACAAGCATCCCTCAGCAACTCCTGTGCTCTTGATGTTCAGTGTCCGTCCTGGGCACAAGGTGATGGAAAAAATTGCTTTTTCACTGCCCCTGCAAGACCTTTTGTGCCCTTGTTGTGCTAGACCAGAGGCATTTGATCAATGTCCAGATCTATCCCGCAGGCTGCCAGAGCAGTCTGACCGGCCGATGGCCTCGCTCCCTGCACTGCTCTGTCCTGGGGCTCCTCCAATCTGGGGCAGGCAGAAGGGTTGTTCTGGTAACTGCCAGGGGTTTTTTTTTTTGGTTAGTCTTCCTTGTGAGACCCACTGCATCTCCAGAAAGCCCCGTGCTCTCCAGCCCACCAGTGCTCTGTGTCCTGCTGGAGAGATGCAGCTCTCAAAATAGGCAGAGAGACAGGGGATGCCTGTGTCCTGTCTGACAGGTGGATGTTACACCCCAGGCTGTCTCCTCTGAGGGACACATTGCTAAGCAATTAAGCCCATCCTGGGGAATATTGCAATCCTGGGCTGCAAAGCCACAGGGTGTTTGGGATGTTGGGTCTGGAATAAGATTTTCACTTGTTGACTGGATCTCCAGTGGCTCTGGATGGGAATTTCTGTGCTCCATCGTGTAGTGTGAACCTACCCTTTGGGTCAGCACGGCTCACACTGCACTGAAACCCAGCTGCTGTGACTCTGCTTACCCAGGAGCTTTGCCAGTACAAAAAAAAGTTGGCAGAAGAAGGAGGAAGGGAGGTATGAATCTGTTAGATGGCATTACACAAGGGCTTTTCCTTGGTGCTCACCTGCCCAGTTTCATAAGTATTGAGTTTCGTGAGTTGGTTGTATTTGTATCAGTGATACAGTGGCAGCTCTCCAGACTCCTTCCAGGAGGTATCTCCTTTCTGTGGAACAGGCAGGAGATGAAGTATTAGTTCAGAGGCACAAGTTGGGCAGCTTTGTTAGCTGACTTCAGTTTGTGAAATGGGCGATAAACTAAATGATCTGGTTTTTTAACTAACACGAGAATGCTATTTGGGCCTTATTAGTGGAATTTCTCTCTTATTTTTATGGTTTTTTTTTACTTTTTGTTGCCGAACAGATATTTCTGTCAAAATGGGGGGAGGAAGAAAACGCATCCACGCAAGACGCGTTTTTAAATGTGTGATTTGCTGTATGAGTGTTGCATGTCTGCTGTGTGTTTAAAAAAAGATCAGTACAATCATTTGCAGTGTGAAATCACTTAACAGATCAGTAGAGCCCAGTAATCTCTCAGAATGAGGCGAGTGAGGGACAGGATGTGAGAAACAGGCTGTGTTTCTCTGCTCTCCCAGGACTTTACATTTAATACTAAGAATCACAGTGACAGATTGCCTGATGATGTGCATCCAGGAGCTGAGGGGAGGTTTGAGGTGGTACCTCCATATCTGACACTGTGGTGTTTTTCCTGCCTTTCTCTCATATGTTCTATGACAGCCATTCTCAGAGACAGGATTTTGACTTGCCAGCTGGTCTCATTTGGTGTGAAAAAGCAGCTCACACCTCTCTACAGCACCTCTGGTTTCTAGCTCTCTCTCACTCTCTGGCCTGCTCTGTGGTTTCTGTTTTGCCTTTGCTTGCTTCTTTGGTTTTTTTTTTTTTAATTCCTTTGTCATTAGTCTGTGTTTTAGCATAGCACAGTCTTTTGCATTTTTTCTCATGAGTACATTTAATTTTACTCTGTCATGTAAGCAAGACATCCCTTGTAAATTAAAGTCTTCATGTACATCTCCACTTGCTAAATATAGTGTCTTAAACCTCCTGTGACAGCAGTGGCGTCTTAGTTTGGGAATCCTTCTGTCATTTTTGGATAGAAAAATGTTTGCCATCGTTCACAGCTTTATAGATGCTGTAGTAGGTTCAAGCAGGACCAGTTGTAGTGGTGCTGAGTGCTGTGGGTGTGAGTCAGAGGGAGAAATGCACTGTCAGAGGGATCATTTGGGGTTGTGGCAGCTCTCTGGAGCTGGCTGTCTCCACAGTCAGGATGGGATGACAGTTTAACTAGGACAGTAAAAGTCAGCATGGGATGTCTGTGCTCCAAAGTGCTTTTATCTGGCAAAATCGTTGCAAATTAGTGCTGTCTCTGATAGCATTGGGGCTGGCTTGTCAGTGTGTGAGTTCGTTCCTAGAGGGATTCTCCCCACCTAGACTGGTCAGTGTGCTCATCCCATGCCAAATGTATTCAGTTCTGGGCTTTGCTCCTTCAGAATAACAAAGGTTGTCTAAACCTGGAATGACTAATGACAGACTAGCTTATCCTGTTTGAATTTCTACTTTGTCCTGCATTTACTTTCTTGGTAAACAAGGACCTGTAGCTTGTTGGCCTTTTCCTCGGGGCTGAAGAGCAGAGCAGAAATAGAGTTCCAAGTAGTGAAATTTGGGAAAATTTGGGATTGATTTACTGCATGTTTTCTTCTATCTCATATCCTTCAGTTCTTTTAAATTATACATGCTTTAAATATTGTCCTTCCCTCACATGTAAACTGGCACACACATGAAGCTCTCCATACCTCACTTCTTTCTGGCATCAATTTTTAATAACATCAATGTGAAAGTTGCCTTCTTCCTTTCTCACTTGTTTTTTTTTAAAAAAGTTTGCCCGTGCCTTCAGTGAGATTCCAGCAGTAGAACAGGAGCCTGGTGTTTGCTTCTGCTGTTGCTTGTGAGGTTTACGTCAGTGGATTCCCCGTGGCTTCGATGGAATTACTCTGCCAGCTTTGCACTGGCTAATTGGGAGAAGAACTGGACACATTTCCTTCCCCCTTCTTGCATGCAACAAGAGTTGATAATGATGACTGGGTTGTGCATTATTTATTGGGCACAGCGAGTGCCCATGGTGCTCTGAGAAAGAGGAATAGGGATTGGCTTCCGTCGATGAGTTTATTATCTAGGTCATTCACAGACTGAGGCATCTCACATTAATATATTCAATGAAAATTTATTCTCTAAGGCAGTTTGCTCCTGAGCCCGGAGGAAAATATAACTGTGTGAGGAAGGTGTTCCCATGTGGTCCAAATCCATGGTGGGATTTCTTGTCAAAGCCACTCGTTGGAACACGCTGTTAATACAAAAACTACAGTGGTGTTGAATGCGTAGGGTGAGCCTCCATCTCTTAATAGGGCTTGGTGGGAGTATTGCTGCTGATAATCAGTTTTCTACATGGAGCCTCATGCTTATCACTTTCATTATTGTTTACTCAGTAGGAGTAAAAAGTCCAGCTTTGGGTACTTGCCAAGAACTGCTCACTAGAATGGCGTGTGAGGGAGGGCGATTTACTGGAGATCGCTGAAAATGACCCTGCACTCAGTTTCCTTATTTAGAAGTTTCTGTCCCTTGTTCCTGATGTGGCACCTAAAAAGTAATGCTGGTTTATTTCTTTAACGTAATGGGACATAACTGTGGTCATTTAGTAGCTACTCCACAAACAACTAAGCTGTTCTCAGCTTAGAGTGGAGCAGACCTGGGTGGAAAAGATAAGCCATCTTCCTCTCAAAAATTAGCCCCAGTTACAATAATCCTATTAGTAGCTAATGGTAGTAACTCATTTTGACCATGCTTTCAAATAATTAGCTTGAGTCTTGCCTGTCTTGCCAATAAAGATGATATTTTTCCCTGTTTCCTTGATTCTAGAAAGGAACGTGTTCTGCTTTCCTCTTGCTGAATGGTTTATCAAAACCTAGATCTTCAAATTCATTTTGCTCATGTCCAAGAAAGGAGTAAGGTCTAAAGCTCTTCTAATGATCCCAGTGGAGCTTTATTCTTTCCCTTTGAGGGACAAAAAGGGTATGATGTAGGTCAAAAAAAAATAAAGGTGCAGGAATAGATAGAAGCTTCTTTGGTGCATTTGCACAGGTTGAGATCTCCAGCTCTGCCTGAAGGACAGTGGAACCCTCCCATATTTACTGTTCAGGAGCTGTCTCTGCAGGCCAAGACTCACTGTATCCACATCCTTAGAGCTTGTCATCTTCTGGGAGTGACAGTGTTGAAATGAAGAGCAGACTCCTGGATTCTGGAGGATCAGGAATAAAGCATCAAAAATCCAGGTGTTGTAAATAAGCCACGTGTATTAATTTGTGCTTAAGAAATAAAGGAATTACAGGCAGGAAGGAAAGCATTGTCAGAGTCAGAAGAAGGAGACTGAGCTGAGAAGGGAAGATCTGAAGATATCAGCAACTGAAAAGAGGGATTTCAATCAAAACAACATATTTGATGACTGGGCCATCAGCTCTGAGACAGCTTTGGCTCTCCAATAGACATTTCCCTGTCTGCCCAAGAAACCCCACTCCAAACTTGAACATGATTTACAACTAACCCTCAGACACCATTATAATTCCACTTGAGGAGAAATCAGAATCCCAAAAGAAAGCCCATGAATGTCATCTTCCAAAAAAAGACCCTGCCTCAGGGAAAATAAAAAGTATAAAAACTGAACCCTGAAGCAGGATTGCGGAGCCAATGAAGGAGGACATGGTGAGGACCGGTCCTATGTTCGCATCCCAAATTTGATCGAATTTATTCTTTATTGTGGCTTTGTTTTATAGTGAATTTGGCTTAGTGTGGCTGTGTTTTTACCTGTGTTTTTTGTTATTTTCCTGTATTTTTGCACGCAGTGACAAGAGAATAAATTCTATTTTTTTCTAATTACAATCTGGCTCACCATATTTATAACACAGGCTATGCTTCACCTCCTCACAGAGTGTTTTTCAGCCTCTTGTAGACAAAATAGATTTGTGTGGTAGTATGAGCCTTTCTGTCTCTGCTAATCCGTTACTTATGAAGTCATCCAGTGTAGGAATGAGTTTTGTGCTTAAATGTGATGGGGCACCTTTTCATCAGGGAAGTTTGTATGGGGCAGATCTAGGAGGGCACCCAGCAGGTTTTTGCCCTCCTCTGCCCCATGGGCAGTCGCTGTGCAGCAGGAGAGGTGGAGAGCTTCCTGCCTGTGTCTCTGCTTTTTGCCTACCCCATTTCACAGCTGAGCTTGCTGAAGAAACCATCAGTCAAACGCCAGGCGAGTCAGTGTGGGGGGCTGTAGGCTGTGGTTTTGGAGTCGTGCGAAAGCAACCGTCCACTGTGCTGCCTTTGGAGGGGAGTGGTGGCAGCCGGAAGAGGAGGCGGGAGCGGAATTTTGGGGCAGCTGGGGCCCTTAATCTGCTTTTGGTCAAAAGCTTGATGCCAGGATGGGTTTTCCCTGTGTTTTGTATCTACCAAAGAACTTGGTTAATGATTTGTCAGTTCACAAAGTCACGGAAGGGTTTGGGTTGGAAGGGACTTTAGAGCTCATCGAAGTTCCAGCCCCTGACATGGGCAGGGACACCTGCCACCAGACCAGGTTGCTCCAATTCCCATCCAGCCTGGTCTGGAACACTTCCAGGGATGGGGCAGCTGCAGCTTCTCTGAGCAAACTACGCCAGTGCCTCACACTCTCACAGGGAAGAATTTCTTCCTAATCTCTGATATTTACCCGCCTTCAGCTTAAACCACCATCAACCCTGTGCTTTTGCAGCAGTTTCCGATGACCCCGTTGGACACATACCAAGCCCTGCTCTGAGGTCACCTGTGCCCTGCTGGAGGGGTGTTGGGAGCCGTGGCTGCTCTCCTCTCTCTCTCTGTGCACATCTGCAGGAGAGCAGGATGTTCATGCTGTGGCGAGGAGCTGCCTGTGAACTCCTGGCTGCTGTGGCACAGACAGGACACGGCACACACTTGTTTCAGTTCATGCTCGGTGCTCTGTCTACCAAGGAGAAACCCTTTTGCCTGGTTATGTTCTTTCTGGTTAGTGCTATGTTGGTTAAAATTCTTAGAATTAAAAGCTTCAGAAATTTTGAGAAGGAGCTTAGAATGCAGAATTTAAGCTATATTTAAAATCATCGCTCGATTCATTTTAGAATTGCATGATTCTGATTTTGTCAAGAATATTGCAGGATCTGAGTGGATTTCTTCAAAGAGGAGCAAAGATCATTCGAGTTGTCACATGTTTTGGCTTATGTGGATGTGATCTCAGAAGGTTTCTGGTGTGCCCTTGCAAGTTTGTCATTTCCCCTTGTCATGGAGAAAGCTGTGTCTGTGATTAATACGAGGTCACTGGTGTTATTTCTATATATAAATAAGCTTAGTGCAAAGAGACTTGCCTCAGCAATGCATATGCAGTACTCATTGTTTTTAAGCAATGTACTTCTTATTTTAGTAACATTTTGAAGTGCCTGTTCCTGTTTTGAACATGAACATTAGGTGAGAAAAGAGTAACTGAGCTTGCAGGTTTTAAGCAGCTTTTGGGGTCCCTGTGTTTGGCTTCTGAAAGATTGCTCTGAAAACATCTTTGTGACCTCAAAAAAGCTCATCCGTGTTTTCTCAGTGTAAGTTTTGTGGTTCATTTCTAGGTTGACTAAACTGGCTTTTTATGTTAATAGTTCTGGTCACAAGAAATTTCATTTGCAGGAAAACTTGCAGATCTCTCATCTCTGGAAGTGTTCAAGGCCAGGTTGGATGGGGCTTGGAGCAACCTGGTCTAGGTAGAGTATTCCTGCCTGTGACAGTGGGGTAGGAATGAGATGATCTTTAAGGTCCATTCCAAACCAAACCATTCTATGGTTCTGTGGAATTTGGGTTTGCTGTTTTTGTTTGGGTTTTTTTTTCAATTACTCCAGCTACACAAAAAGGTGCTGTTTCAGTGCCTGATAATATTTTTCCCTGTCAACAATAAGAAAAGGAATTATTTTTTCTTTTAAATATGTATATTTTAGCCAGTAAATGCGTAGTTGCAAAATTCTGAACACCTATATAATTTCTTCTTACTCCATCTCTGACAATATTAAGCAAGTGTTTCCACAGGAACAGTGCTCTTTACAATAGACAGTGTTGTGGCTTGCTTCGAAGCCACAGCCAGAACTTGTAGGTGTTAGAAGAGTACCAGATCTTTCCATCTCTCACTGTGAATTTTCCAGTGGGTCAGATTTTCTCTCTCAGTATCTGAAACCACCCCCTTGTTTTGTGTTGCTCTGTGTGGTAATGCCCCAGAAGCCTTTCAAACTCTGCTGGGCTGCAAGAGGAGTTTTTTAGAATCATGAAAAGTCACAATTTGTGGTATGGCCAGGATCTAGTCATCAGCTCCAGTTTAGAATCAACTGTTCCAGGCCAGGTTGGATGGGGCTTGGAGCAACCTGGGATAGTGGAAGGTATCCCTTCCCATGGCGAGGGGTTGGCAGTGGATGATCTTTAAGGTCCTTTCCAAACAAAACTATTTTATTGTTTATTTTATACTTCCATCAAACTCCTTGCTACTGTAATCTTATCTCAGGCTCTTTCAGTATAATATGTATTAGGAGTTGAACAGTGTGAGGTGTTTATTATCTTTCTTAGGGAACTGTGTCTGTAATATTTCCCTTTGCTGAATGTGGGTCAGTCATTAAAAGGGGCTGGATCTCTTCATTTACTTCCCTCCAAGGTGGTTGCTGAGAGGACAGGAACTCAGTGGCTTCTTGGCTTTGTATTATAGGGCTTGGTAACTCTCAAAGAAGGCAAGTGATTTGGCTATATTTTCAGAGGAGACAAATGCTGTCCAATGGATTTCTGTCCTCAGCTGGTGAGAATTAAGGTAGAAGACTAAAACTGATGTGACTTTTCCCAGAGTGAATAAAATCTTGCTTTGGGAATTACGGGAATGTGTCCCCCCACACAGCAATGGCTGCTTGTCAGCAGGAAGAGGAGCATGAGGTCCACATTAGCAGTGCCTCCCAGCCCTGGATGTGCTTTTCTCCAGGAGGGAATTTATACTTTAAACACATCAGTTTGCTGGAGTTAAAAGCACGTGTGTTTGTGTATAAAACACATGGAACGCTCTGGCACAGATAAAATGCCAGGCCTTCCATTCACAAAGAAACTAAACATTTGTCAAGGAGGGAACATCACAACGGCTGTCCTAAAGATGACTGGCTTTGTAAGTGAGCCTGTCCTGCCCTTGGCTTACCCAGGATTGCCATGTGCTGGGGCTTGTGGCAATCCTCAGCAAAGGCTTTGTTTAAAGAGCAGAAGGTTTATCTGCAGGTTTGCGGGTGATGCTGAGTTTTGGATGGGAAATGTGGTCAGCACCAAGTTATGTTCTCTATTGACCTGTGAGCAAAACCACTCCAACCGTGTTCTGACCTTTTCCTCTACATACCCCTTCTGGGTGTCTCCACCCTCTGGTTTATTTAATCCAAGGTAAATCTTGGTCACATTGCTTCCTCATCTTGAACCCACACTTTGGAAAGGGAGAAAGAAATAACTGAAAAGGGGAAATATGTGACAGCGTGTTGCTGGAAGGTGCCAGCAAGCTACCTGTCAGCTTCCAGTTGCACCCAAAACCCCAGGAGAGCCTCCTGCCCTTCAGAGGGAGGCAGATGGCTGGGTCAGCACATCCCAGTGACACAGCACCGCGTCACCATCCGGTGGCTTGGGAAGGCTGGAGGCCAGTGCTGCTCAGCTCCTTCCTGGATCAGCCTAATTGCTGCAGTCACAGCTGTGACTTTATGGTCACAAGTGGGTGGTGAGATCATCCCTCTCATGAGGTAGATGAGGGAAACTAATCACAGACGTGATGGGACTAAAAGTTGCTTGGTCTTGGACAGTCTGTCTCTTATTGTAATGCTTGGCCTCAGGATTTCGGGACAGTTTTTTTTTTTTCCTTATTGTTTTTGGCACTGAAATCCAACCCACTGTTCTTCCCCATGGAAAACCTCACCTCTGCATCCTTTTTTCTAACTGCTGTTTCATAGAAGCATTTTGGTTGCACTCTTCCACTATTCCCACCAAAAACACCCCCAAACAGAAAACCAAACCCATCAACAAAACGCACTCTACAAATAGGATATGATCTAACTTGGCAAAGTAAATGTTGGCAGTGGTGTGTCCTTTCTGGGTGTTGTCAGCTGCAACCTACATTCTTTTTGCTGCCTGAAGACTTGATTGTGGCTCCCAGCACCGGACCTCGCGGGATTGGAGCAGAGACATAAGCAGTAACATCTGGACACCAGGAGCAAGCATCATACCTTTAGGAATGCTGGGGGAGTGCATGCCTTGGCACTCCTTTTTTTTTTTCTTTTTTTTTTCCCTACCTTTGGAAGCATCTAATTGGCTATGCAGCCAGAAACTGCTGCTGCCTTTACATGATGTTCCGGGATGTGTGTACCAGGGAGATGGAGCAATCCCATAAGTGTCTGGCAGGGAATGCGAGAGGGAGTATGTGGGCTAAAGTCCTTTTAACCTTCCTTTCATCTTTCCCTGTGTCCCAAGCAGGTTCTCTCCTGTGAGATGCCACTTATATTTGATAGCTTGCTTTTCATCCTTCTGTCTCAAATCGTTGGGCAGTTCATCTTGCAACATGGAGAGGAAATGTGGTGGATTAATAATGGCTGGGTATAAATGTTAGTCCCTAATAATTTCAGTGCTAAGAAACTGCCAGGTGAGGAAGTGAGAGGAGGAAGAAGGAAGTCACTGTGATAAATTCCACATCTGGGAAGAATTATCAGAGCTGAGGTGCTTAGGCTTCCCCATGGTGTTACAGCCCATGCCAAGGTTGAAAGTTGCTGGATTTAATCTTTCCTTTTTGTCTCCTCACTAAGGATGAGTAATGGGATTAACACTTTAAATTGGAATGTGAGCTGTGTTGGGAGCTGTACTCCTAAAGTCTGGCATGCCCCTGAGACATGCCATTTGAAATCTTAGGTTTTGGCAGAAATATTGCTGATAACTTGATCCTGCACATAAATGAACCCCTTGTGATGCTGACAGGGGTGCTGTTGTGTGCCCCTCAGTGCACTTAGCTCAAGGCTTTAAAGTCACTGAAAAGATTGAGAGTTCTGGTGCTTAGGAGCAATTGATTCTTCTTGATGTCTGGACTTCTGTGGAGTCCAGGTACATGTTGTTTTTGTGGGTTTTGCCAAATTTCCCTTCCACTTTCCCAAGCTGTGCAGTGGGCTAGCTCAGGTTTTTGAAGACCCAAAGCCCTGTTTCTGCCTCTGCTCCTGCCACTCACATACATTGCTTTCCTTTTCCTTAAAACTGATGGTGTAAGATGTGCTGGGCACCCAGAGGGGCTTTGCTGCCTTTGGTTGGAAAGGTGGGGATGTGTGGGATGTGTTTGGAGTGCACGATCTCGAGTTGTCACGTTGGCTTCAGGAGAGATCAGCGCCGTAGGGATGTGACACCAGGATGGCAGCCTGAGGGACAGCCAGCACTGTGGGCATTCCTGAAACTTCTCCCATCCACGTTTTAGGGTTCCAGCTGTCCCCAGTGCAGTGAAGATCAATAAAGGTCTTTTCAGCACTTGATGTTGAAGAGAAGGAAGGAGGACAAGGTGCCTGTAAATCAAGCCCTCTGCTGTTGGTTTGTGTCAGTACCTCTGTGGTGTGGAACCCCATCTCCCTGGCATCAAGGTGCTGATCACATCTCATTCCAGAATCCTTCTTTTTTAGTTTTACAGTGTGCATTATTAGTGATCAAGCATCATAAATAACTGAACTTTTCCGTCAGGTTGCCTTTTGCTGCACCACCAGGACTTAACTTTTAACTGTTGTTAATAGGATGGCATTTGGCTCTTCAGTATCTGACAGAAATGGCTGGAGCAGGAGAAAGTTGTAACCTTTCCCCTTTCTACCTGAGGTGTTGAGAAATTTGATGGATTTCTATCTGGAGGGCTAATGGATTTTAATGGTTCATGATCTCATCTGCCGTGGCCTGGTTTTAGAAAGAAGAAAGAGCTATTGGACAAAAATGGAACAGCAGCAGTACACCAAATGAATTACATGTAGTAGGAAGGTATTTTAAAAATAGTGACACACCTAATGGAGACTCAAACGAGATTAATTTCTTAGAAGTTTAGAATTATGCAATAAAACCTGTGAATAATGAGAAGCATTTCCCAGCACTGTGTAGTGGAGAAAAAAACAAGTGGGTGAGTGAGCCAAGTTCTGGGGGGACAGCTGCAGAGGGGGTCTTTGCACAGTGATGCAGCTGCTTTAGGGGTCCCTGCTCCTTGGGTTGGATCCAGGAACAGGGTATTGGGGGCTCTGCCTGATGCCTGTACAACCCAGTGGATTGCCCCTAACTTACCCCTAAGTGCTGTCCTGCTGTAGCTGTGCAGTGATGGTCCCTGGGCAACCAACAGGAGTGCCCTGGACACAGAACCTCAGACCATGTGCAGACTGTGCTGCTTAATGTAAAGTCATAAATGATTCATAAAGTCTGCCTAGATTTTTTAGGGAGGTTAATGAAAGCTGAAGGTGAATGCTGTGCCTTGGGAGACTTCTCAAGACTGAGAGAACTGTTGTTGGTTCTCTGCTCAATCTTTTTGTTTCTCCTTCTGTATTTGTGCCTGGTGCCTGTTCTGTTCCTCTCTGGGCCAAACCCAGGTCTCTGGTGTGCACTGGGCTACCTGGGCTTGCTTTTTCGCTGGCCTTTCCTTCCCTGGGGACACTGCCTCAGTTCTAAGCTCAGCTGTGTCACTGCCTGACTTTGAGGAAGCTCCGCTCAGCACCTCCATTGTGGTGGCCCTTGGAATGTTTCCATGTGGGAAGTGCCACCAACTCGCCGACTTGTCTATGAATTTATTTCTTTACAACTGTAAACAGAAAAAGTGGCACAATTCCCTGGGTTTTCTGCCAAGTTATATTGGGTTCATGTAAGAGACAGAAAATACTCTTGTTGATAATCTCCAGATCTTGGAGATAGAGAAGGGCAATCCCTGTATTGTGTGCTCATGGCAGACCTAAAATGTGAGCTGCCAGGATCATCCCTCTGCAACTCCAGCTCAACAGCCATTGAAAGATGTTTGTTCTGCTGGTAATAACTGGTTGTTGAGGTTTATTGACATGTTTTCACTGTTAATTGCATGGAAATAGAAGATTTTTGATGCTTCTTTGTTCGTCAATGCTCCGAAGCCCCCTCAAGAGCAGAGGCCCTGTCCCACTTTCAGCCTCTTTTACCTGCAGTTGCACACACAGGTGTCTGCAGGCAGATTTCCATACCTTGCATATGCAAAGCTGATAGCCTGATAGCAGCTACTGAATGTGAGCATGGGTGTATTGGCTGTAATCAAGTGTTCAGACGGCTGAAAATGAAGCCCTGCATTTGCCATCTTTTAATTTAGTGGTCCTGCATTGATGTCAGTATTTGCCTTTGGGAAGTAAAAGTAATCTGTGATTTTCCTTCCCATCCCTTACAAAAAGCTAGCTGTAGGAGGAAGACAAGAGGAGTTGGAAGGAAAATACAGTGATGGACTGGACATGGTGGTATTTGGCACAGTGTTACAAAGATGCACAGTGAATAATTAAAGGTTTAATTGTGCTCGGCAGAGCTAAAGCTCTGCTTGTATGTGCTTGTGGTAGGGAAAGGCAGCATCCGTCCTGCCCACACGATTCTGGTTTCACACGGGCTGTGGGAGGGAGCTGGGGGCTTCCTGCCCCTTCCCTCTGCAGGGGCTGCTCTGGGAGGCTCAGAGCAGCCTTCTCTCTCTGCCTGGCATCTCCCCTGGCCACCATGTGCTGTCACTGGGGAGGTTCCAGCAGCTTTGCTGTTCACAGAGTCATCCTACGTTTGGCATGCTCTGTGCCCTCAGAAAATGGACTCTGACTGGTAGGGTCTGGTCACTCTTCACATTTTCTTCTCAGCCCGTTTGCCATTTCTAGCCCCTCACTTCTAAGAGGTTGTGAATGAAAGCTCTCCTCTGTTGCAGACTCCAGTGTGTGCATGACATTCTTAGACTCTCCCACGTCCCCTCCCATTTTGTTCTGAATTTCCCTTAAATTTCTAAAGGAGGGGGTTCTCACTCAGTGGTGGTACTGTTGAGATCAGTGCCTTGTGCTCAAGAAACTTCAGTACCATGGGATTTATAAACAGGCAATTGGATCCACTCCCCCTGGCACATAACTTGGGAAAAAGGTAAAAAATCCCTGTGGAGAGTTGTTGTTGTTTTTCTTTGAAAATATAAGGAGAACAAAAGCCTAATAGTCCCTGAACCAGTCATGTCTGTGTTTCTCTTTTTTAACTTTATAAGCATTTTTTTTTCCAAATATGCTTAAGAGCATCTTCCTGAAACCATTCTTGTGAATAATTCATTGCTTTAGAGGTATTTCTCAAAAGCAATATAAATTGCTGTAACACTATGGGAGCAGGTTCTATCTCCTGCTTTTGAAAGTTTGGGGGTTTTTTTGAGATTTGAAACCTCTTTTTTTAATCTGTATACTTACACTTGTAGCTCTTCAAGCAGGTTTTTGTGGCAGGAATTTTCACAGGATAAATAAATCTTGTTCCTACCTCAGAAAGTCTCCTGTAGAGGTGGGTAATCTCTTGGATGAAACCAGACTAAAATTGATTAAAGAGTCCAGGATTGGCTAAGAGCCATTAGTTATGCATGCCTGTTCATGGCTGGTGCACAGCTTATAATTAGGCAGCTTGAACGAAAACAAAAGCAATATTTCAAACAGCTGTCCTGAAACAAAAAATTAGAATGACAATATTACAATAATAGCTGGAATAACTGGTTATAGGAGTTTTGAGAGAGGCTGACTTTCCACCCATGTGTGAGTTTAGCTGCAGAGTGTTAGACTTTGTTCAGGTGTGCTTCAAGGCTCAGGGTCTGTGGACCTGCTGATTGCAGGTGGGATTGGCAGCCTTTTCCCAGTGCTCTCCATGTCAGCCCCTGCACCTGCAGTGGGAATTACTGCCCTGAGCACTTGCCAGCCTTTGCAGCAATGAGATGCTTGGTACCCTGTTGTCTGTGTGTTTGCTGCTTGTTCTTTTTTTTTTAGGCACCCTAATTTGAATCTTAAACAATGCATGCTGTGCATTTGTAGGAAAAACACTTTAATGTGTCGTCTGGAAATGCAAAATCCCCTTTGTGCTAGACAGCCCTGAGGATTTTCAAAGGTGTCTGACTTGACAGACAGGTGTCTGTCAGCCTCAAAAAGTATAAGAGGGACTGATTAATCCAGGCACTGTGTGTTTGGCTGAGAAAATTGCCATTTGACCTGTCCAAGGAGGTGCTACCTTATTAAAATACAGAAAGATCTGACATTCCATAAGCATGATCTGGTAAGAGCTTAAACAAGAAAGATGACAAGAAATAACTAGAGGCATGTGAAAAACCAGCTTTAGCCTAACCCAGATTTTCAGCTCTTTCGACTGAACAGAGCCTTGGGAATTACCTCTACAAATGACTGATTACATATGCAGTTCTGTTAATTAAAATCAAAAATTATGTAGGAAGTCAAAAGATATAGCTACTTGTTTAATTAAACTAATGAAGTCCCTAGGTAGCTTTTATATTTGTTTTACTCACTGCAAGTGTCTGGCCTGTTCTGTTTTTGAAGGCATGTCAGCATTGACGTGCCTTAAAAAAAAAAGTCTGTACTTCTAGGAGGCTTATGGATTGTGCCTGTGGGGAAGGAAGGACGGGGCAGCAATGGGAGAAAGGATGTTCTAGGCTCCAGGGTAAGCACAGTCATCTTTTGTGTCTGATCCAAACACAATAAAAAGATTCCCACTGATTCCGATGTGCCTCAGATCAGACTTCCCAGACTGGGTTATCTGTTGTGGGGATAGGAGGGGGAAAAAAATAAATCTTGCAAACTTGTGTTTGTGAGATTTAATGCTCTTGCCAGGTGCACTGTTGAAGGTATCTTTTCATCTGGAGGCCCACCTTATCTACCACCACATCTTGATTTTGGAGAGCGAGCGACTTGCAGTCAGGCTCCCTTTGGATCTGCCTCTTCCCATCCTTTCCCAGAGGCAGGCCGGGCTCTCTTGGAGGCCAGCTCACTATACCTGCTCTTCAAGTTCAGTGGATGCTTCAGCTGGGTGTTGATATGTTGCCTGAGAGATTACCCTCCTTCTGAATTTGTTTTCCAAACCTCTTCCACCGATGAATCACGCACGACAAGTTTTTATTATGTGTGTGAAGGCATGTGATTAAGGAGCCCTGTTTTGGTCTCCCTGCATCTGTTCCGCTCCTGAACTGGCTTATTTTTTGTAATGCAGAGAAGGGGAGTAAATAACACCTGCCCTGCTGTTGGGAAGCGTGTCAGCAGAGCCCTTTTCTGGGGAAGAAGGTGTGTGAGGTGGTTGAGTGGTGCCCCTCCTTGTGGGAAACCAGGCCCTGGCAGCTCCTTTGAAGTCACATGGAACAGCTCGATCCCGGCAAGTTCAGGCACGGGGCACCATGTGAGTGGTTTGGGTTAGAAGTGGAGTTCCTAACTCCCAGCACACTGTCCTGGCAAAGGCTTGTGCCTCGCAGTGGAAGTGTAACAAAGCCGTGGCTGAACTCCTCACCCTTACCTGCTCATTTCCAGCTCGCCTGTCAAAATCCTCCAGTGCTTGTTTTCCCTGCTACGGCTGTGAAGTTCCACAGAAGTTAAAGTGTGTGTTTAGCTCTGGGTCAGAATCCTGTGCTGTTCTCACAGATACAGCTGAGCTCCAGCAGTTGATCTTTTCCACCCCTTATGCTGTGGACAAACGTGCTGCCTTCATTTCCTTGAGGGTGACTAAAGGATTTACTGCTGATAAGCACACTTTCATCTCCCAGTGAGCAAAGTTGCCTCTAAACCAGCCAGAAAGTCTATGTTTTTCCTCCTGGTTCTTCCCTGGGGGACCAGGCTGAGGATGAAAGTGCTGGAGAGAGGGGAGGGTGATGATTGTTTACAGGTCTCCCTGCCAGTGGTATAATGCTGTATGCCACCAGTTTAGTTTGATTTATTCTGAGATCAGTGCACCTCACAGCATTCACAGTATCAGGCATGCATAGAATTTCATACTTCTCCTTTGCTCCCAATACAATAGGACTTTCTTTGGCTTTGATATTAAACCTTGCAGGCATAAGCCTGTGATTCCCTAAAATAAGTTATCCCATACCAGATAGATCTTGGCATTAGGAAACTTTTCTCTGTACATATTACTCTTTGATAATTGTGTCAAATACATATGATGGTTACATTCCTGTATCACTTATCTCTTATATTATGGTGTAGGAGTTCCCCCTGAGCATCACCTGTGCTACCTTCAGGCTGTTGAGTTTCTCTGAGCCTCTCCTGCTTCCTTTCAGAAAGAATATCAGCTGGTTTGTTGACCCAAACTGATTTCATGGTCTACTTTGGACTTTATTAACTCTGTCAAGATTAATACTGTGACACCATGTGAAAATGTAGGGGTTTTGCCTTTAATCTCAATGCTGGGAAATGAAAAACAGAAAAGAAGTGAGGAGCAAAACTTGGCGTCTGCGTGGTGCTTGTGTTACACCCACGCTGCTGTTGGGAGGCTGGATCCCGAGGGTGTTTGCTGGTGCTGGGAGGTACTGGAATCACTTGGAGCTGTGGAGTCAGGGCTTGGGCTGCCAGCCCAGGTAGGGTTATCCCTTCCATGGCTGGAGGGCCAGTCCTTTGGCTGCTGCTTCCTTTTGAAGTGCTCAGGTCTTATTAAGTAACAGAACACGGTGAGAAGCCCTCCCAGTCTGTGAAAGTGGGTGCTGGAAGTGCTTTGGTGACTGGAAAGATTGAAGGAGGGCTTGTATCAGGAGTTCCTCCTTTTGGGGGGTACCCGACTCCTGATCTGTGGGTCTCTGGTTTCAGATGGTGCTGGGCAATTTCTGCGTGCGCAGCTCCAGCTGCAGCTGCTGGGTTGGTCGAGTTTCCCGAAGTGCGTGCAGCAAACTGTGGCTGCACTGCGAGGGTGAAGGCAATGCTGNTGGCTGCACTGCGCGGGTGAAGGCAATGCTGAGGGTGTGAAGGTGGTGCTGAGGGTGTGAAGCAGGGGCAGGAGCACGAGGGGCTGTGCCGCAGGGCTGCCTGAGGTCACCCCCAGAGCCTGAGCAAAGCTCTGGGTGTTCACACCCAGCTCAGCACGTGGGGCTGCAGCGGCACCGTGGCTCCAGCGAGTGTGAGCAGCTCACAGGCATCATCTGCTGCCAGCACGAGACCACTCTGGTGGTGTGGCCATGGCTCAGGGTGTCCCTGTGAGGGTGGGAAGCACGTCCTGTCAGGCAGGTGCTGCTCTCAGGGAGCTGCTGGTGTTTCTCAGGCCGGCTCAGGTCTGTGGTCAGACATTTTCTATTCAGTTTTTAGGTCGGGTGTTATTTTCTGTTTCGGACATGTTCCATATGTCTGAGAGTTATCTCAGGTACTTAGCTGGTCAAATTCATCCTTAAAGGAGATCACAGCAAGTACAAAAGCCAGACTTTCCCCTGAGATCTGTTATTATTTCATTTAATCTCATTTCATTGCATGTTATCTTTTGTTGTTCTGTTGCTATCAATTTAAGACTAGAGAAACCCTTAAGACTGTCTGGTTTAAACTCTTGTCTAGGACAAGAATTCACCATTGGTCCTGCATCCATCAGCCTTGGTGTGCCAAAGTTTCAGCAGCTCCTGGCATGCTGGGGCTTCAGCCTCATTTCAGAGCCTTTCAGCTGTAATTTTTAATTGGATCCCCCTTAGATGTTCTGTAAGAAGATATTGAATGTAGCTCAAGTCCTCTTGGCTGAGTACTCTTGGGCTGTGGTACAATATGAGCACAGCTGCTTAGTAGGTATAGGGGATTTGACTGGTCTTTAATCTTGGAGTCTGGAGGGGAAAGAGATTGTTTTATAACCCTCACAAATCTCCTGCTATTGCTTTCTGAATTAGTTTGTTTCTGTTCTGTAAGACTGCTGTAGGTAGAGCACTGTGTTGTGCTAGGGGCAGAGAATTGTCTTTGCAGAGATGGAGAGCAAGGTGTGTCAGGACTTTGGGCCAGTTTTTGTCTGTGCCCTGTGTCAAGGGTGGGTGATGCTTTTGTTGCATCTCCTGGCCTCATCCCAGGTGCTTGAGTCGTGACAATCCTTTGCTTTTAAGACTGAGCAAGGAGTGCAGGATTTATTCCACATCTCACCAGAGATATTGTGTGTTAGAAGAAAGGAGACAGAAGAGGCTTCGTCTTTGTCAGTGTGGAAGCAGGAGTCTGACATATCCTGTATGGAGACTGGCAGGAAAATGATAAGCACTGAAGAATGATTTTGGAAACCTAAGTAAGTAAGGATTTTTCCATAAAACCTGAAATCTTGGTAAAATCAACCATAAATCAATTTGTATTATTATATATTATTATGTATTTTGGAAAGAACAATTTCTTTACAAAGCTGCACATTTCTCCAGGGAACTGAAATTTGGGCAAAAATGATGTATGATATTCCTGGAATTGAAATCTATTTGGGGAGTGTCTTCAATATTAATGGAGACAGAGGGCTGTTCAAACACAGCTTCCTAAAACCGGTGTAATATGCAGTGCAAACAAACACAAAAATTAATTTTGAGTCAAGGCTGTATATTTGCTTTAAATTTTCCCTGTCAGACTGATTTTAATTTTTTTCTCTTTTTAGTGGAGAATGTAATGTGCATAAAATCAGCATTTAGGTAGGATTTTCCCAGGGAGCTGTAGCTTCCCTAGATTGTGTCCCACTGATAAGTGTGTGTGTAGCACCTCAGAATTGTAGCTGGAATCGTGTGAATGAGATGTTTGCTCCTTCTTTTTGCTGGAAATATTTCTTCTGCTCATCCTAACAAATTCCCAGCAGTTTAAATTACAGTTTCCCTAGTTCTGCAACAAACTGTGGGCTAGGGAAATGTATGGCTGCCTGTGCTCCCCCTTCACTTATCCCAGAGGGCTGTTTTTTTTCTGGGCTGTGTCAGCATTCTGCACCTTAACCCTGCAGAGCCAGCCCAGCTCAGCTGTGCAGGTGTTTTCCTTCCCCTTGTAGCTTGGCTGTTTGGCTCCTCTTGGGGGTTCACCTTTCTGTTTTTCCAGTATCTTAATATTATTGCCAGTTTGGTTCGTGGCAGCAGCGTTTTTTGGATGCCACGAGCGAATGTCTGGGTCAGGGGTTGTCCATAGCCCTTGCTCCGGGAGCTCAGGTTGATGTTGGAGGTTTATTTCAGTGGTGGGTTTGTTTCAGTGTGTTTACACTGGAGAGGAAACAAAGGATTCAGGGGGTACACTGTGTGCTGCCCCTGGAAAAGGAGAGAACCTGAGCTCATCATCCTGTGGTTGTACAGGAGGAGGCAGGGAGGGTTTGGATGAGCAATCTTTATTCATTCCCCAAGAGAGCTCCATTTTCAAAATTACTGTTCTGCACAGGTGATTGATACCCACGAGGTGGGAAGCTCCTCTTTGCTAATTTTAACCTTAAAATTTGTGGGAAATTCGGGCGGTGCCTTGTTACTTCTTTCTTTGTTTTGCTTTTTTAACTGAGATTTCTGTGTGGCAGCCTGACTGACACGTCAGGAATCCTTAGCTGTGATTTTAGCTGGTAAATAATAATAAAAAAAAAACAACAACAAAAAAAAAAAACCACCAAAAGCAAGACCTGTATTAAAAATGTATCTCAAAATGAAAAAACCCACTCACGAAAAAATAAATGCTTTCTTTTAAGGACAGGCTGACTTACACTGGGATTGAATCTCTGATCCCTAAAATTATGTTCTGTATCTCTATCTCTATCTAATTTAGATTAAATGACGAGAAGTTCTTAGGTAACAGCACTAGCAGTTTTCTGTTTCCTCTGGTTTAAGGCCAAAAGGTGATTTATGTAAGAAATCAGCATTTGCCTCAGCGATGATGGTATTTTGAGAGACTGAAACAATTTCACTGAGATAAAATATAATAGAGAGGAAATATCCATATAGTTCTCGAAACAGCTGCACATTGATCTTTTCAGAGAATTTAGTGTTAGTTCTGCTTCATTTATCTCACAAATTGGAACACTATGAACTGTATTTTATTTTTTTTTTTAACTTCTGTTTCCTCTAACCAGGTAGAGATTGTTCAGCACTTTCAGGAAAGAGAAGGACTCAAGTTCCTTATTTTTTATGGAGCCCTGAATGCTGAATAATTTGGACACAGGATGCTTGATTTGATTTATTTTTTTCAATTAAGGTGTGCAGGAGAATATATACACGTTCCAATATAATCAAATGTTGGCAGGGTTAGTCGGGCAAAATCCCGAGAAGATTTTTTCTGCCTTTAAAAAAACCAAACTTCTAACATTTCCTTTTGTTTGTTTGTTTGTTTTCAGGTGGATTTGGAGCCAGAGGGCAAAGTGTTTGTTGTCATAACTCTTACAGGAAGCTTCACAGAAGGTAAGGGAGTCACTCTGGCTTGTTTCCATCCAGAGCTGGGCTCTGCTCTGTCCCTGCCATCAGTTCCAGAGCAGTGTAGATGTTTGGGGTCTTCAGGGGGCCACATGCTGTGGTGTGCCTGAGGTGTCCAGAGTGACAGGAGAGATCTGGAAGGGGCTGTTGGTGACAGCTGGAGCTGTGTGTGTCCTCTGCTCTGCTCTCAGACCTGGGGAGCCGGGTCCCGCTCGCTCTGGCTTATTTCCCTGAAGTTGTCCTTCAGACAGATTGTTTTTGTCACTCCTGCTCCTTCACCTGGCTGCCTCTTGAAGGGCAGGCTGAGAAGAAAGCAGACTATGTTTGCAATAGGGTATGTTTAAAACATCTGGATGATTTTTATTCCATGATGTTTCACCTCTACTTCACGAGCTTTTCTGTTTCCCGGGTTCACTTCGCACAGGAAGCTTGCGAGTTTTAGTGTGACAGCTGCCCCAAAAAGGTATCCAGGCAGCCTTTTTTTTTGGTAACTGTGTTTTATGGTGTGATGGTTTTGATGTCCCTGTTGTTTATTGTGATACCAGTTATGAGTGTGGGTGTGAGCTGTGATGTAGCAATCAGGAAATCTTTATATTTGTAACCAGAGAACAGGGACAGTGCCAAGGTTTGCTGGGGAGGCCTGGAGGAATTTCTTGCAGGAATGAAAAGGATGTAAGAAATTGGCTTTAATTTCCTATGATAGAGCCAGGGATGGAAAGAGAAGAAACTGGAGGGCTTTTACTGTCTTACATCCCAGTTTGTATCCACATACAAGAGTGCCATGCTTGGCCATTTAAAGCAGGGTTGAGCAGGGAAGGTGGGCACGAGCATAAATCCAGAATGCGTTTCAGATCTGTGCTAGTGGCTGAGCATGTTGCTAACAAGGTCTCAGAGATGAGAAATGAAGAGCTCAGATGTCTGTACAGCTCCTGCTTTCCAAGGGAAATGGGAAATGTTGGAAATATTTTACTTCTCTTTCCTCTGTTGTTCTTGAGGATGTGTAGGCTTACAGAACAGGAAGATCAAAGATGGCTCTTGGGTTTTTTCTTGTCTGGCTGTTCCCATGTGTGGTCACATTTAGAGTTTCCAAGAAAAGACTTAATCCAGGGCAAGCCTGATTGCAGATTCTGACTTTTCCCAGTGCAAAAGGGGTTTCCCTCTGATACACAGAGAGGTCTTGTTTATAACATCATGTTCAATTCTACTTTTGTCTCTTCTGCTGGAAATGTGGAGGCTCTGAAATTGTATTTGAAATTTTAAGGGTTTTTTGGCAAAACAGTCTGAGAATAATTCATGACTTGAAAGCTCAAAAAACAGCTTCTCACTTGTTCCCCTGATCTGGGGGGCAGCCAGTGCCACATCCTCCCTTCACCCTTTGACTTCCTATGCTGAGCAAGGGGTTTTGTTTATGGAAATAGCCGAATTCACAGGGTCTGAGGCATCACTGTCTACCTCCAGTAATGTAAAAGTCCAAAAAGTGGGCAAAGAGAGGGAGGAAATAGGGGGGATAAGAAGAAGGATTAGCAAACCCCAAAAAAACCCCAACAAAACAATCGAGACTGGGGTTTTAGGCCCACCTGAGACTGCCCTATTTTTTGTCCTGTTTTGTTTGTCCTGTTTTGCTTTCTCAAAACAGGCAGTCCTGGTGGTGCTTGGACTTTAGGAGTGGTAGCTTTTTGGTTCGATCAAAAGTTCTTCTGACCAAAATCTTAATTTGGTTCTGCTCACCTACAGCAGGGGTGGGGGAGCAGGGTGTCACTGCTGCAAGTCTGACAGAGGCATTTGAGTTCTGTCAGGATGTGAGAGCAGGACAGGGAATGTACAGCTGGAAAGAGGTTAGTTCTTTGCAGGTTCCCATATGGCTCCTCTGCCCATCAGTGCTGCCCTGCTGTTTTGAGGCAGGGAGACCTGCCTGTTTGATGTGTTAAAAATACATGTCGTTTTTCAGAAAAAGAAAGGAACAGAGCAATAGGAAGTGAGGGAGGCCTAGAGAAATTATGCTTGCCTCTCTTTATTTTCTCTGCTTGGATATATTTGCTGTGCTAAGCTGTATCTTATTATATTAACTACCTTCATTCAGCTGACATTTCCTGTGTAAAGCAACCAGTGCAAAATTGAAATGAAAATCTCCTTACCTTGGGAGGAGATTACCTCTCACAGAAAGCACAGAATACTCTGAGTTGGAAGGGACCCACAAGGTTCAGCAAAAGTCCAATCCTGAGCTCCCCAAGGGTGACACATCCCTGGTGGCCCTGGCACCCAGCTGTGGTGGAGGGAAGCACACTCTTCCCCAACCATCTCCCTCACTGACCCAAAAGCTGTTTCAGTCCAGGCTCCTTTATAGAGAAGGTGAGGACTGACTTCTGCCTGCCAGACTTCAGGCATTGCTTAGGGATTGATTTCCCACCCCTTCTCAAATGAATTTATTTACTCTTTTCTGGGTTTTCTTTATTTCACCCTATTAGGATTTTTTGTCCAAGTCATCAAATTTTTTTTCAAGTCATACAATTCCTTTTGAAAACTTTCATATTCTTTTTACTCTGGATATAAATATGACTCTTCCCCCGCAAGGGTGTCTTTAGCATTTCTTACCTCTCTCTGTTCGTGTCTCCTTGCCTTTGCTCTCTTATGAATAGTGAATGTGCCTTGTCTGAGGTGTGTTTTTGCTGTGGATGTGCCCATCCGTGGATGTGAGGCATGTTGTCAGCTGAGGAGCTGGGAGCAGGAGCAGGGTGCAGTGTGTGGGACCACACCAAGCTCTGCCCAGCCCTGGGCACTGAGGGGCTGTGGCTTAACAGAACCCAGAGAGTCCTGCTTCCCTCCCTCCCTCCCTCCCTGTGATCCCATGTGTGTGCCAGGAACTCTGAGATAATCCACGAGATCTCAACTCTTGCAGACCCTCTTTAAATGGAAAGAATCTGCTTTATTGCTCTCTTACACATGTAGTGCTCTTGAGGGTGTTGCTCAGCTGGTGACATGAATTCAGACCTGCTCTCCAGTGCTTGTTGCTTTTTCCCACTGATTCCTGCTTTCAGCTGTGAGAGAGCAAACGCTGAATTAGCTCCTCTTGGGCAGGATATGATTGATTTGAAATAAAAAGCCTTGCAGCGAGTGTGGGTGAACCACTGCTGTGGTTTGTGCTTCTGCACCCCTGTGAGGAGTTAGGAGAGATTCCCCAGAGCTGGTGATTCCCAGCCTGGGCTGGGGTCAGGCTGGACCCTGAGAGGCCCCAGGTGTTTCTTGAGGGGTTGAACCTCTCCCCTTGCAATGCTGAGTCCCAGAGCCAGCCCAGTCCCCTGGCAGCTTTGCCTGCACGGTTGTGCTGTGTGCCCTCAGCTTGCCACCTCTCTTTCTGTTTGCTCTATTTAATTCTGAGCAAAGCTAATTAAATTAATACAAATGAAGTGTTTGACTGAATTAATGAATGAAGCAAGCCCTGTAGAAAACAGAGTGTTTCTATTTTAGTGCTTTGAACTCTTGTAGTTTGCCTTTTTTTTTGTTTTTAATTTTTTCTTCATGTTGTCACTCAAAGTGATAATTCTGGCTTGAAGTTCAGTTTTAATTTCATCGTTCTGAGGAAAGTAATGGTTGTTTCTTTTATTTCAGTGTCAATGAAGACAATGACAAATTTGAGTTCTGGGCAAGAAATAGAATGACAAGAATATCAAAAAGCCAAGTGAGCTGGCAGGGTGGATATAGCACCTATTACTAAATATTTCATGTTGGTAGGGTTTGCAGCAGCAAGGAATCGTAGAATCATTTTGGAAGGGACCTTTAGGATCATCTAGTTCCATCCCCCCAAGGGGAAAGCTGAACCTGTTTACCTGTAGGTAGCCTAAGAAGCAGGTTCAGGAAGCCCAAACCTGCTTCTGGACCAGGAAATGCTTCTTTGTTTTTCAGCTGGCCCATTAAAATGGTTTGTCCTCAAACACAGAGGCTCTTGGTCTTTTGCTGTCATTTTTCTCAGAATCCATTTTTCTAAGCTGAAGTTCTTTTAAAGAAATAAGGTTTTCTTTGACAGGTACCACTAAAGATCTGCAGCCTTTAAAGTGGAACACAGGTATTGTGCTAGCAAGATCCTTGCTCTGCACTATACTGTAGCTCCTCAGCCCCATGAAATTTCTGTTGACAGATCTGTTATCAGGTTCTTGCACAACAGGGAGGAAAAAGAGTTTTACCAGTCCTCTGTAAACTGCAATAATGACTTTCAGCCCATCTTTTATAGTTAAGGGAATAAATACTGGAAACTGGGAACCAGGAATAAAAAAAAATGCCCTGTTCTCATCCCCAGGTTTTTGGGCCACTCTTCTCTTTTGGTTTACTGGCTCTAGCAGACTTTTAAAGCTTGTAGCAGACACCACCTAGAAAACCTGCTGGTCCAAACAGGCCATATCAGTGCAGAATAAGATAAAGTTCTGCTGTCTTTGGTTCACAGTCTGAGGACATGGAAGTCTTTAATGTCTAGCCCAAATTCTTGTGTGGCAGAGACCACCAGCAGACATGCATTTCTACACTCCTGTATTTTTTTTTCCAGTGTCTACAGTTTTTTCAGTGCTTTACACTTATCACACCCTTGCTGTAGGCAAGGGATTTCCAGATCCACTCCATGTTGGTTCAGCTCTGCATTTTCAGATGGAGTTAGGTCAGGACAGTGTTGAGTCCCATGGGGGAGAAAATACACCCTGAGTGTGCCCGGAGAAGATTGAGCCCTTGCAGGGACTGGGAATGTAACCCACAAATGCTGTGCATCTCTGTGTGCCAGGCAGGGGGATCCTCAGCCTTGCTGCAAGATGTCAGTCAGGTTAAAAACTAAAGTGCCCAGGTTAAAATTTTAAAGGTTTCCAGAGGTTGATCCTGAAGTCCTGAGCAGGTATTGGTCTCCTTGGAGGTCACATTCTGCACACCCCAACAGAGGTTTATCAGCCAAGCCAGGGGGAGCAGGAGCTGCTCTGTCCTTGTCCTGAAGCCTCCATGAGTTTCTTTTTTTATATATTTCAAAATGAAACTTTCAAAATGTGCACACTGAGTTTCATGTGTAAATATTGCTGAGAGAACCTGAGTATTCTTGCACCCTGGAACTCTGATATCTCACTTAGGTCTCTCTCCCATTAGAAGAAAGAAAACAAATCAAGGAAAGTTTGTTAAATTCTGAATTTTCACAGGGAGAAAGTATTTCAACAGGAAAGCAATCAAATAAAGCCATTTATTCCTGGTAGCAGGAAGAGCCAGACCCTGGGAAATGAAGTGATTTGCTTGGAGTTTATGGAGGGACTGTAATGCAGAGGCAGGAGGAGAACAGCACCCCAGCCTATCACATATCCACAAGACTACTTTTAATTCTCAGAAAATGATCCCATGTGAGCCCCACAGCTATTGCTGTGTATCTAATGCCAAGAGGTTCTTGTCAGTAATTTGTGACTTGCCAAGATCTGCCAACTGCAGAGATACCCAGTCTCTGTAAAAATGCACCAAACAGCAACGTCAGGGTTAACTTCACTTCCTCAGTGGGCTGTGTTTTGTCTGGGCTCTGAAACCTAGAGATAAATATGCAAGCTTGCAATCAGCCCTGGGATTTCAGTGTTCCTGGCTGTAATGAGGAACAGAGGTTGCTTTGCTTTATTTTATCATGATTCCTGGAAGAGGTGAGGGAAGCTCCCAGAGGAGCTGAAACCTCCTTGGTCTTGGAGGACGGGGCTGTGCTGGAGCTGCTGTTTGTGCTGCTTGTGGTGAGTGTGGCATGGAAGGACAGGAACATGAAGCTCTAGGAGGTGAGTGCTGGGGGTCCAGGGATGATGGCACAGCCCTGTCTGCTGCTCCCTGATGCTGTTTCATGGCCATCCCTCTCTGGACCCACTGTGGCTGAGGATACCTGGATGATACCTTGGGATGAAGGGGATGCCCCGACAGTAGCACACCTCAGGCTGTGGCTGAATTTCTCTAGAGCACGGTTTGTGAGGTGCCTGACTGATGAAATAGGTAAATGCCTGTCCAAAAGCCTCAGTGCTTTACCAGGGGTCACTCTGTAAATCTGCGCCAGAAACTGCAGGAAAAAAATACCAACAAAACCATGCTGGTTGTTATATGTGTATATATATGTATTTATTTAACTTTGGTTCCACCAACTATCAAATTAGGCTGTATCCCATTAAATATCTGAGTCTTTCAACTCTGGCTGCTGGAGGAAACTCCTGATTTAGGTGGTCCCACCACAGTCAAGAATTTTCCTTGTGTGTGGGTGCCTGGCAGCCCAGCCTGTCCAGAAGTCCTTGTCCCCTGAAGGTAACAAGGTGCTGTTGTGCTGCAGTGTTTGATTACCTCAGTTTACCTGGGAGCTATTCAGGCGTCCTGGGGAGACCCAAGGTTCCCTCTGGCTCCACAGCCGTGAGGAGGATCAGCAGCATCAGTCTGCTGCATGGTGGGGTTGCTGAGCAGGTCAGTCCTGCATCTCACTGGGGGGGGCAACACCTCCCAAACAGCTGAGGGCAAATCTGGGTCTTCAGCATTAGGTGAGCTGGCATGGAGCTGTAGGAAGCAGAGCTCATCTTCTGGTGATGCTTTAGGAGGTGAACACTCACACTTGCAATTTATACACCTCTGTTTTAGGTTGTTCCAGACCATGCCCAACAGAAAATAATGAGTTTCCTGTTCTTCAGTGCCAGCTATTTTTGTTTCCTGGAGAGCTTCAGCAGCAACGATTCTGTTTGTTTTCCAGAATGAAATGCTGAATCAAAACAGAGCTTTGAGCAGAGATCCTGATGTTGTTTGGCCAGGGTGACCTCAAGCTTGGCTGAGGCAAGAGAGGGAGGGATGAAAGCTTCTGCTGTCCCTGCCTGCTGTCTTTGGAGAAAACTTACTCATATGTGATGTGGGGTAAACTGCATGCCATCGGCATGGCCTGGAGTGCTGTGGACACCACCTGCACTGAGCCACCTCAGTGGCTGCTCCTCCTGGCACTGCCAGCACTGCTGGAGGTTGCAGATGAGGGAATGAGGCAGTTTCATAATTGAGGGTAAATCTGTCTGTCTGAAAAGGACGGTCTGGGGTTTCCCTGGGGCTGCCTTGAGTGGGGCCAGTTCTGCACCAGCTGTCTGGACTGGGAAATTGGAGCAGGGCTGTGGTTGGTTTTTGGGCCAGAATTCTCCCTGACTGAGCTCAGCCCTGCTCTGGGTGCTGCAGTGAGGCAGGAGGGGGAAACCCCAGCAGTGGTGCAGAGGAGGGAGGAAGGCAGGAGGTCTGGCTGAGCAGGTATCCTGCTCTCCTTGCCCCATCTGCTGAGACAAGGGGCAAGGGCAGGGAATGGTGGAAACACTGGGAAAAGTTGCTTGGAGAAGAAGTAGAGCCATAAGAGTCTGGAAGAAGGACAGAGATAAGGAATGTAAGGAGGGATAGAAAGAAGTAGGTGACTGGTCTGGGGAGTGGTGTTGGATGGGTGTGGGCAGGAGTAGTCAGGAAGAAGCAGCCTAAAGAAGCCCAAAAGGTTAAAGGAGGTAGGAGGGGGAGAATATGGATAGAGGGATTGTAGAGGAGCTGCGGGGACAGGGAAAGCTGTGACCATCAAAGCCAGTTTCATGCTGGAGTCTGGAGCTGTTTTTAATCCCAGAATCTCAGCTCGTTTCTGCCGTCTAGCTGCCAGACTTGGTGAGCATGTGTGTCTGTCACTAGCACTGATGCACACAGTAAAGCATAATCCTTTCCTGGGCAGTGTGTGTTCCCCTGTTAGTGCTCTCCTCTCTCCCTGGAGCGTTGTGCTCAAAGCCACAGCCTTGCTGCCAGGACCGAGGAGACTGCTGCAGTTCCAGCAGATGAACTTGCTTCCAGTAATAATTTTCTTTGTTTATAAAATGTAGGAAATTGCCTTGAAGCCAGAAACCTTTTCATTCGAAGGATATCACTAGAAAATCAAATTCTCAGAAGTCAGGCAGTGTTGAATTTTTGTGTCTAAAATGTGTCCTTCTTGTATGTTCACAGTACAGACTTGCAGATCACACTTGCAAGTCAGCGAGGATAAAGACAGAAAAATCTTTCTTGTCCAGCCTGCCCAGCTCAGAGTTCTTAGGTGTTGAGTGATGGCCTCAGTGTGGTCCTACACCTGTTTTTACTTGCATTGACTCTGGTTCTATAAAGTTCTGGTTCATTTCACTTGTAAATGGGAGGCAAAGTGGGTAAACCAAGCCCTTCAAGGGAAGGGTCCAGTTGCATCCAAAAGGGATGATCACAACTTGCACCATGAAGGCCATGGCAGAGAAATCCCTGTGTCCCGTGATCTGGCTGGGAAATGGCTGTGTGGGAAGGCAGTTCTGGAAGGAGGGCAGGGTGCTGTGTGGGGGAACTGCTGAAACCTGTGTGAGGGCTGTTGTGGCCATCAAACCACGGGCTGGCTTTCATCTCCTGTCATTTGAGCCTAAACAAATCCCCCCCCTTAATTGTTCCCCACTGAAAGACTGGGCAAAAAGATGAAGGTACAGGTTTTAGACGTCTATCACAAGCTGTTGGGGAAAGTGACTTTCTTCCTGCTCACTCACCTCTGCTGGTTTGTTAATTGAGAGGAGTGAGTTGGGATGGCAGGATATGTATTTACAGCTGCTGTTCTTACACCTGCTGGAAGGAGCCAGCCATTTGGGAGAATGAAATTGGTGGGTGTCACATCACGGAGCTGCTGACACCAGACTGCCCAAGCAGTCTGATTGTGAGCCACCATCCCAGGAAGTGTTCAAGGAACAGCTGGACATGGCCCTCAGTGCTGTGGTTTTGTTGACAATGTGATGTTTGTTCAAAGGTTGGACTCGATGATCTTGGAGGTCTTTTCCAACCTTTATGATTCTATGATCCTGAATCTCCATGTGGCAGCCAGCGTTTTTAAAGCTGTATTTGTTTGGATTTGGAACATCTGCTTTTGAAATCCCAGAGACATATTTCAGAAGTGGAGAAATATGTATTGCCGGGTGAAAACCATGTCTGGGAGGAGATGGGGATGGGGGAGACAATGAGGTCTGGCTGTGTTAGCTGCTGGGAATCTGTTGGGCACAGCTACATTTCCTGGAGGTGCCGCTTCTGACATGCAGCCCTTGTGAAATCCCTCTGGGAAATCCCAATAATCCCCTGGCACTGGGAGAGGCAGAGCATTTGTGGTCCCTTCTGCAGAAGTTTCAGGATGGATTGTGCCATCCCCAGCATGAGCACTTCCCTGCTGCATTGCCAAGGTGGGGGATGTGTTGATGAGAAGAGGTGCTGCTTCTTGGCAGAGCTCTTCCCAGGAAGCTGGGAATACAAGAGGCTGAATTTATTTTTCTTGACAGATGCTTTGCTGTGGCAGTGTCTTGCTCAGCCCGTGGTGTGTGGGAACCTGTGTGGGAGAGCGACATGGTAAACAACCTGCTTTTTAAAGCTGTTGAAATTAGAGGACTCATTGGCAAGCTGCCACATGGAAATCTCAAAAGTTCCTGGGTCAGCTGTGTGATCAGAGCTGAATTTGCTGCCTGACTACTTGTGCTTCACAGCTGTGGAGTGACCAGTCCGCCAGGAGAATGCAGGTGTTGCAGGGTGGTGATTGGGGTGCTGATCATCCTGCCCAGTGAGCCCAAGGCCAGTGCACCTGCAGGGGAAAAGCTGAGGCATCTCATAGCAGTAGTCAGAGCCCCCAGTGGAAGAAAAAGGGCAATATTTAACCTGTCCTGTTGAATTAGCTTTCCCAGTTACTTTGTTCCTGACTAGATTCCCGTTGTGCTTTGGGATACAGTTTGCTTTCTCATGAAGAGGTGCCCTTGGTGAGGAAAGCTCGAGATTTCATCCTAGGGCTGGCTGCTGTTTGGAGGAATGTGGTTACTTATTTGTGGAGGAATGTGGTTACTTATTTATGGAGATGCTGCAAAACATGGGGCCCTGTGGACACAAGCTGCTTGATATTCCCATCTCAACTGGCTTTTTGTTCATCCTGGTTTGTTTGTGTGTTTTATCTTCATGTTCCGTAAAGAGTATTCTCCTGGTCCTCCTTTGGAGGTTGATGTTAAAATTGTGTCTCTAACAAATTGCACTGCCTGGACATGAAGGTGTGAGTTTTAAGCAGATTTAGTTGATTGTCAGACACAGTGTGGACATACTTGTTTCAGTACCAAAGCAGCCAACCTCTAAAGCTGCCTCCGTGCCCCCAAAGGGGGGATGTCCCCAGAGCACCTACTTTAAAAATAGCTTTAAACTGCACTTGGTTAAAAATAGGTTTGACTTGCGTGTGGTGTTTCCCTGTGTGGGCAGGGCCTCCCCAGGGCTGTTGTGATCCCTGCTATGGAACACCCACGAGCATGGGAGCTGCTGGTGGTTGTGACATGCAGAAGCCCCCAGGCAGTGGGAACAGGGAGGGTTCAGGATCTCCAATTCTGCTTTTCTGGAGAATTCTGCCCAAGTGATGAGAGCTTTGACTTATAAATGCTGTCACTCTGTGTTACTACTGCTTCTGCTCTGTAGCCAGTGTGGTTTGAGATCTTCTAAATCAGCGAGCATGAATTAATCATGGAAAAGATCAAAGTTGTTCTGTTAGTTTTATTTTCCTGTTTTTAATGAATAATGTATTAAAATGGTTTCCTTCCCTAGTAAATCGCATCTCAAACGCTTTTCTCTTGAGTTTAGTAAGTGGGAGGGACTAACAGGAGGTTTTACAATGGAAATTCACTTGCCTAAGCACAAGGAAATAGTAATGATTGTAATTTTGGGGGGAGGAGGGAGAGGAATCAGTTAAGGCTCTAATGAGCCATGCAGTAAGAAGTGTTTTGGGTTTTGTTGGGGTTTTTTTTTTGCCTTTTCTCATGTAGGTCAGTGTGACAGGAGAGGGTTATGGAGCAGTTGAATGCTGGTAGGTCTGAGATGGTGGAGGTGGGGGTGTCTCTGTTGTGAGGAGGGAACAGTGGGGCTGGGGTGATTTTTAGATTCTACATCTGCTGGAAGACCATGTTCAGCTACAGCCAGAGGGAAGCCCCTGTCTGCGGTATGACCAGACTAATTTATTTAGCTTTTTGAAACTGTGTCTTGCTGGGTAAGGGACAGATACGAGGTGGCATTCTGGTCACAGTGCTGGTCTGGGGCTCTGACAGCCTCAGTTCAGTGCTCAGATTTCTCTTGTCTCCCTCAAATCCCTCTTCTGATTTTAAAATAAAATGCTTTCCTCCTGGTGTCTCCTCTCTGTGCAAGCTGAGACAGATGCTATTGTTGCCCCAGCCTGGTCTCTCTGGCAAACAGATATATCCTGAGGTTTTGCAAGTGAATGCAAAAACTTGCAGAGATGGAATGGTAAGGTTACTCACTACAGAAATGAGTGGAAAGGCTTTTCCATTGACATTTTTCAGCCTTGTGCAACACACTGTGGTGCCTTGCTTCAGAGCTCTCAACATCTGCAAGCAAAGCTCTAAAACCAGCTTAGAGAAAAAAAACTTTTCCAAGAAAAATCATGTAATAGCAAATGTGGAAAAGCTGCTCTGTGCGTGACTGAAAACCCGTGTGGCAATTGGGATTAAAACTCTATGCAAAATAACCTGTATGGTGTTCATAACTGGTTGGGAGGCTTGAAGAGGCAGCAAAATACTTGTTTTAGAGGTTCTCAAGCTGCCTTCTTCCTGCTCTCTCATGTTCTCACAGAAGTTATGCAAACAGATAAAAAGCAGCTGTTCCTCCCTCAGCCCCAGCACTGGGCTGTGCCCTTGGCTTTGCAGCCATCTCCCCTCCTGAAGATGAGGATGCTCCCAGCACACACATGTGTCACTCCAGCTCTGCAGAGCTGTCCTGCCCTCCCTGGTGCTGCTACAGCCAACTCCAAGAGGCTGAAGAAAACCGAGCCCCCCAAAAGTTGCTCTTCTGTCTTGCCTGCTGGTACGACCAGAGCTTTGACATCACTGTGTAATTCTAGAAATAATCCTATGCTGGGCTTTTGTAGCAATGGCAGAGCACTGTCGTGCTCACCAATATTGTTGTGTGAACCTCATTGATCATGTTCTCACTGCTGCCACACTGAAACATCATCCTTCAGCTTCAGTCCTCAAATGCTGTTAATCACTGAGAGCTGAGATGAATTTATGTCCTATATCTGTCAGGAAAACAAGATGGATCTGCCCTACATCAGCACTTGGACACGAAACAGAGGCCTTGCCTCCAGTGCACAGTTCTGTGTGATTTGATGCAGGGATGATTACATGTTTGCATTTCCAAGGCTGCTGACAGTGCTGTTTCGCATTCCTGAGTGAGGAAAACATTTTTGGGATTCAGAGCATCATTGTTCCCTCTTACTCTTTCAGACAATATTGACAGGTTGGCATCTTGAAAGATGAGCTGCCCATTCACGTGGCTTTTCTGTGAAGCCCTGGAAGACAGCACAGTGCTGCCAGCCCTAGCTGCCTCTTTCTCTGATCTTCACACAAAACTTTATTCCGTTTCAGAGGGCAAAAAGACATCTGGATCAAACATAAGTCCCAGCCTGTGTTTGATGTGCCACATGTTTGCTTTGCAAGGAGCCTCTCCTGGGATTGGAACCGGAGTGCAGAGCCCAGATCATGCACAGAATGGCAAAAGCAACACAAAGATCAACTTCTGCTGGGAGAAAAACCCCATGTGGTTAGCATGATCTTTGTGGAGATGGCTGTTTTCCACCTGGCTGATTTGTGCATCCAACTTAACTTTTGAGGGGAACTGAAGAAAAGCTTTGTAGTAAAAAAGACTGGGCTGTCACTGTGCAGTACTAATATTAGGGAAGCAGAATAAGATGTTTAAATCCTTTTCTCTTTTCAGGGTGAGGCTGTCAGCTTCTTCAGTGGTGTATTTGTGTTTATAACATTCTAATTAGCAAGGCTTCCCATGATTTTGACCATCCAGAGGGTTATGGTGATAAAACTCCTGCTTAAAAACCTTAGTAAGGGATTTTTGTCATAACTTAGATGTTTTCCAGATAAGGAAATAAACATCTTGGTTTAGCCTCAGTTTACATTCAGTAGATGTGAGGAAGCCCACTGTTGGGTAAATATTGAGAGAACACCTACAGACCGATGGCTGGAGGGTGTTGGGGGGGTGAATTCATTTACTTGATCTGATTTATGTATTCTTTTCCTAAAACACCCACTACTACACACTGTTAGAGCATGGGCTAGATGAGCATTCAGCATGATCTGAGATTCTTGTTCAGTGCTGCTGTACTTGCAAGAAGTGAGTGGTCTCTCAACCCACTGTGTTGCTTTTTAGAGTCCAGTGAGGTCAGTGGCAGTGTCTCAGTTCAAGGGGAGCTTGCTTGCAGTGCTCCTTGGGGAGGATGATGTGTATCCTGCTCCAGATGCTGATCAAAAAAAGGGCTTAATTGGGTTTTTACCTATTAATACTATTGATTTAAGGCTTTTTACATTGCTTTTTTGGAATGTCTTTATTTCTTTCAAATTAAAACGCCACTGGTGCATATGGAAGTGTAACACTAGGAGCTGCCACATGTGAGGAGGTACCTGGGTGACCTTTGCTGTGTTGGTGTTGTAGCAGTGGTCGACAGCACCACAGTGAGATTGATTTCCAATAGATGAGACCTGATGAGCTTTACCTACTTGAGTCAAATAGTTCCAAACACTCCACTGCATCCTGCAGCTCTTCCTGTTTTCTTGCTGTAGTTATGCCACCACTGTAAGGATTTTCCTGACATAACGCCCTGGGATATAAACTGGGGCAGGGGGGAAAGGAGGAATGTCTGCCCAGGAAGAGCAGGATCAGGAAAGCTTGGGGGGCAAGTGGGTGGTGATAGAGGCTGCTGAGTGGGTGAGCATGTGCTGGTGTTTGCGTGTGTCCTCAGATGACTTGGTGGGTTATTTATTCTCCTCTCCCACTGCATGTATAATTTCCACTGCCATAAACATGTGTTCAGTGTGAGTGCAGAGGGGAAAGGGGAAGAGGCTTTTTACTGTTGGACTTTGTAGTTAAGTTTTGCACATAAGCAGGCGCAGTAAATACCCCATAATTACAGATGTCCGAGTTTAACCACGGATGTGGAAGCTCCCTTCACTGAAATGTTATTTGTCTTCTCTTAAAGCAGCATTTGGACATTTGAACCGTTCATGGTGGTTGTTGCTTTACCAGAGATTAGAGGCTTTTAAAAGTCTGGGTCTCTTCAACAGTCTAGAATGGCTTTGTTTTCTAAACCACTTTCTGTGTCCAGCAGGAAAGTATGTATCCTGTACGAAACCGGCCAGAATGCAAAACATGAGCTGGGAAAATGTCTCTGATGGCTTTATATCCTCTGACACCAAAGATGAGTGGCATGAGGGGCTGCTGCATCGGCCATGCTGTCACTGAGTCACAGATTGGTTTGAGTTGGAAGGGACCTTTAAGATCACCTTGTTCCAACTCCTTTCTATGGGCAGTGACACCTTCCACTAGACCAGGCTGCTGCAAACCCCATCTAGTGTGGCTGGAGTACTGCCAGGGATGGGGCAGCCACAGCTTTCCTGGGCAACCTGTGCCAGTACCTTATTGCCCTCAGAGGAAGGAATTTCTTCCTAATAATTAATTAAATCTGTTCTCTTTCAGTTTGGATCTGTTCCCCCTTGTCCTATCACTACATACCCTTGCAAACAGTTCCTCTTCAGGTTTCTGGTAGGCTCCCTTCGGGTACTGAAGGGCTGCAGCAAGGTCACCCCAGAGCCTCCTCTTCTCCAGACTGAGCCATCCCAATTATCTCAGCCTTTCCATTAGCAGACTTCAGTGCTGTGTTGATGGATGATTTCTGCCCACAGCCTCTCCCCCAGTGGCACTGGGACCTGTTGAACAGATGTGATGGGTGTGAGCTGAGGAACTGCCATCCTGGTGGTTGGGAGGAAGGAGGTTTTGGTAGCCATATGTTTCACCATTTCAAAATCACTTGCAGCTTGTTGGAGGGCTGAACTTGCCAGCTCTGTGGTGTGGTGTGTGGGATGCATGAGCACCCAAGCCCTGAGACAGAGGGATTTATTCTGTGGCATGTGATTGTACATGTAGATCCATTAAATCATGTGATGGATGGTCTCCTGCAGCTGCACCTGGGCTCAAGGTACGGCTGAGGTTGTGCTGGGCTCTCCCTCTCCTTCTTGAGCCACCACCAGGAAATGGGAAGAATAGTGCCCAAAAGAGTTGATGGCATGTGGAAAGTAATCCAGGCCTACCTGAAGCCTGCTTAGTAACACTCAGTTATATTATATTGTAAATTGAGGTGACTATAAACATGGGTGAGGATCACCTGAAAGATGTGCTGTATCAGCAGAACATTAGTAGGGTCTGACAGCCAAGCAGTGGGAGAAAGTGTGAAATTTGAGGAGTGTTTTAGCTTTTAGTAAAGAAAAAAACCCAACTTGTGGCATGTGCATTAATGACAAGCAGGTCTGTAAGATGGAACTGTTGTGCTGTGTGATTTTGGTGTCTGGAGAAAGGGGGACA
Organism: Cyanoderma ruficeps; assembly: GCA_008694505.1. NCBI lineage: Eukaryota > Metazoa > Chordata > Aves > Passeriformes > Timaliidae > Cyanoderma > Cyanoderma ruficeps. Next base: position 46,623,485 of record VZDJ01007753.1, on the reverse strand, counting down.
GAAGCCAAGTAGGAGAGGCTTCAGGCTGGCCCTGGATGTGATCAACCAGTGCAGGCAGCATGGACACTCCCTCTGTTGCCCAGGAAAAAGCAAGTGCCTGTAATTTTTGGGGTTTTTGTGAACTGTTTCAAAATTGCAGTCTGTCTGAAGCTGGGCAAAGCACAGGGACGCACAGCAGTGTCCCATGGGTGGCTTTGCAGGCTGTCATCAAGTGTCCCCTATTCCTGGTGCCAAGGAGTGGTTTCCTCTTGCCATGTGTGGTCTGCACTGCATGGGAGAGCCCCAGGGAGGTGATTCCCCTGTGCTGGTCCTTGACAGAACCATAACAAAACCAGAAGCTGCAGGAGCTAAACTGGGAACATATTCTTTTAAACTCTGCTAAATGGGGGCTTAAAGGGCATCAGCTGTTGGGCTTCTAGTGGAGCAGCTGGCATGGAGCAAGCTGGTAACTGGATTGCTTCTTTAGGCGATTTACTTAGGTGCTCACCACCCTCTCAAGCCCTGTGCTTCCATTTCTGTGCCTCAGATTTCTCCTCTACATGCTGGACACCAATACAGGACATTCTGCCAGTTGAGGTGTTTGGCCCTGATCCAGGCAAAACACCTCTTTGCCTAAACCTAGATCAAAGTCGTGTTCTCTTGAATTTGACACTAGGCACATTCTGTAATAATATAAGAAATTTATTCTTTTTTTATTCTCACACGAAGTTGTAGGAGGCTCAGGCTCAGCAAAGTGACTGTGTCTTGATCTTCCTTTTAGAGAACCTTTTGGTTGACCTCTTGAGGTTCTTCTCAGGCTTGTTTCCTGTGGTAGATAACAAGGCACCTGAACTTGTGCAATGGTGGTTGAACATTTGAAAGGAGTATTAAGCCTCCACAAATCAGATCTCACTTTTGGAGATCAAAATGACATCTTGTGCGTGGGAAAGGCGAATTATCTCCCAGCTGCAGAGTTCCTCCATCTTGCTGTCATGTGTTTCTGGTTGCCCACTGACAGAGGCAGGATGCTGAACTAGATGGACCAGTGCTCTAATTCAGTCTGGCAATTCCTGTGGTCCCCTGAGTCCTGTTGACCTCAGTGGGAATTAAACACATGTTTAGGCACTTCCCTGCAAAGACAGGCTCTTCTGTGCCAGTCCCTGCCCAGATGCTTGAAGCTCTGCACTGAAGAAAGCAGGTTCCTGTTAAATACTTGGATCAGCCTCACCACATCCTTTTTCTTGGTGTGTTTGAATGGGAAAATCCTAATTTATAGCATGCGCTTCCATTTAAAAAATAAATGCAAGCTGTCCTGAAGTCGAGCCATGCTCTGTGTCTCAGTGATGCCATCGGGTTGGAGGTTTCCATCAGTGCCTGGGGAAGGGACACATGCAGAAAATGGCTGGGAGAACTCAGCAGAAAATCCTTGAGCTTTATGGCTGGTCTTGCTTCTAAACCTGTAGCAAGAGTACCAAGAGGACTGCATCCTGTGGCTCACGGCCCCTTGAAGTGGCTGGGCTCAGTACTGACAGGATGGTTTCCCTTATCTCGACTCCTACAAAGAGGGCTGGGAAATATGCCTGTGATGTGGGATTCCTACATTTCTGGCCTTGATCAGGTTGACAGCTTTTCCTCTATTTCCACCACCCCCGTTCCCCCAGTGGTTAGTCAGCAAAGCCAGTTGAAAGCAGGGAATTGCTCTGCCCCCTTTTTGTGGGAAGTTAAGTGGGAGGGTGACAGCTATGTTAGGTCCTGTTGCCAATCCACTGCTCTGAGAGTTTGCAGACCTGTCCCTTCCTGTGGAATTATGTCCATGCAGGGGGTTTGGCAGGGGATGGCTTTGGTCTTGCATCCAGTCCACGCTCAAAACAAGAGTCCAGAACACAGAATATTGTTGCACAGTCACCTCTGGCAGACTCTGGTGTGTTGTCCACCCCCTTCAAAATGCTCTTGTTTTCAGGGCCTTTACTTTGCCAATTAACTGACTTGAAAACGGCAAATTTCATTTCTTTCTTCTGAGGCAAGTGTGCCCCAGATGAGGCTTTGATCTGGGAAGCTCAGCTGAGCCTGACCAAGTCTGTGTGAGGATCCCCGAGACCAGCTGGCTGTGGGATATACAATTTGGACAGCTGCTGCCTAAATGGGAATGGCTCTCTTGATCTAGAGCTCAGTTCATGCCCTTTGAGAGACGCTTGTTTTGGGTAAATTGAGCTTTGCTAGGAGATTGTTATGTGGCTGAACTAAACTCAGTAAAAAGATTAAATTATATTGATAGATAATTAAATTGTGATATTAAATTGCTCCAGTGGACTTTGGACTGGGCATCAGGAAGCATTTCTTTAATGAGAGGTGGTTCAGACATGGGAAGAGGCTTCCTAGACAGATGGTCAGTTCCCACAGCTTGTCATATTTAAGAAGCATTTGAACAACGCTCTTAAAATACATTAACTTTTGGTCTGTTCTGACGTCGTCAGATGATTATTGTAGGTCCCTTTCAACTGAAATAGTCTACTCTGTTCTAAAATTAAATTATATTTTGGGACAGTTCAGATTTGAATGCCAGCAGTTCCTGGATCCCTGCTTTCCAGAACTATCAAATAACCCTTTAAAGAAAGCTGAGTGTGGCACATATCAAACAACTAGCCATCATTGAAAAAGTAGCTGTGAGGTTCATATGTTTTTTTAAACCAACACAGGAAGTATTAGAAGTATGTAAAAATGCTGCAAATAGTGATGAAGAAATGTAGGATAAGAATACCAAAGGTGGATGAACACTGTTTTCAAAGAAAGGAACTACTTTTGCTCAGCAAGTGTGGTGGTGGTCAGTTGGTTGTGTGTAGTCGTGGTTTCAGGAGTTACTGCCCAAAAAGCTGTGGGTTATAACAACTCATTAGCCTTGAGCTTCCAATAGCTTGGTCTATTTACAGCTTGTGAATTAACAGCTTAGTGGCATATCTCAGTATGGGAGAGGAGTGAGGGGGAGATGGCAAAAGGCAGATATTTCTAGATGAAAAATACGATTTTGAGCTAACTTCATTGCATTTAAGTTCTGAACCTGTCCCAGATGCCATCCTTGTTCTAGGCCACAGTCCACTGACTTCTAAACTAGGGATGTAATTGTGGCTTTTGAAAGTATTTTATCATAGAATCATAGAATGGTTTGTATTGGAAGGAACCTTAAAGATCATCTCATTATACCTGCCCTGCCATGGGCAGGGACACCTTCCCCTAGACCAGGTTTCTCCAAACCCCATCCAACCTGGCCTGGAACACTGCCAGGGATGGGGCAGCCACAGCTTCTTGGGGCAACCTCTGTGAGGGCTTCACACAGTCATTAATTTCTTCAAAACATTCAATGTAAACCTACTGTCTTTGAGTATGAAGCCATTCCCCCTTGTCCTGTCATTCTCCCATTGTCAAAAGTCCCTCTCCAGCTTTTTTGCAGCCCCCCTCAGGCACTAGGGTCTAGGGTCTCTCTAGAGTCATCTCTTCTCCAGGCTGAACAGTCCCTGTTGGTTTCTTTTCCTCTCATTAGAGCCAGGATTAATAGACGGGAGATGCAGTTTTCATGTTTGGATTCAGTGTTTATTAATTCTTGTCTATAGTACAGTCTCATGAGTCGTGAGCCCTAACAAGGTAGAAAATGGATTCATCTAAGTCTTTCCAAGGTCTTCTTAAGCATAAACTATCCAATAATGAGATTACACCTATATTATTTATACTTTTAACCCAGTAATGACCACCCAAAGTCCACAATGCAGGCCTTTCTCACCCAATTAGAAAATACCACCCAAAACCGTGAAGAAGAAGGACTTAGACTATGCTTTAAATCCTCCATATTGCCCCATATATATTACTATATACTAAAACCTTAAATTCTAGGTTTTTCACCCTGTGAAATCACACAATACTATTCAAACTACACACCCACAACCCCAGTGCTATCACTTAATCTCGGAAGCCTGTTCCACGGCCTCAGGTGAAATGTAGTGTTTGCTTGAAGGTCAGTGCCTTTTAGCACAGAAGGCCTGAAATTGTCAGCCTCCAGGGTTCCAACAAGTCCCAGCTTTTCCATCCTGTCTCCACAGCAGAGGGGCTCCAGCCCTGACACCATCTCCATGGCCACCTCTGGGCTTGCTTCAGCAGGTCCACATCCTCCTTAGGCTGAGGGCCCAAACTGTAGCCAAACCAGAAGCAATAACTGTGTGTGATGATCTTAATGTTTTGCTGTCCTTTTTTCTCCTTCTCCCCCCTGCACAGGGACTCTGCAGAGGGACAGGATCTTTAAGAACCTCACTCGGAAGCGGCAGCGGGCGATGCGAAGGCGGGTGCACCAGGTGAACGGGCACAAGTTCATGGCCACCTACCTGCGACAGCCCACCTACTGCTCTCACTGCAGGGAGTTCATCTGGTGAGAACAGCTCAAACACCCTGCCACAGAGCTCCCCAGTCCTTTGTGTTCTGGGGACATGCCACTCCCAATCCTGAGTGTCACGTAGGACTTCACCCAGGGCCTCTGATGTGATGTCCCTTGGCCATCAGGTTTAGCAGGGTACATTTTATGCTGCAAACTGGGGTCACTTTGCAGAGGCCAGAGGTGTTGTGTATCTTGGATGCTGGAAGGAAACTTGGTTGGTGTGGAGCTGTGGCACTGTCCCTCCCTTGTAACCACAGATGTTATTTCAAGGGGAAAAAAAGTAATGAAGCAACATGAAGAAAGACCCCAGTCACTGGAGTGGAGCGTTGAGATTGCACTGAGAAAAAAACAAAAACAGTTGCTTGAAAGTTTAGAGAGAATTCCTGAGAACAGAAAAACCATCAGAGAGGTGTGAGGTGATGCACGTGAAGGAGCAGGCAGAGCAAGGAGAAAAACATAGATATGTCTTAAAAGAGCATGGAGTGGGAGAGATAATAACAGGGTGTGGGCTGCTGGGATCAGTCTAATATGTGTGGTGTGTGTTGTAATGAAGTGAGGTATTTGAGAAACGAGAGTGAGGGGGAATATGGGGAATACAGGCGTGTTGACAGCCTGCCCTGTGAGCCGTGCCTGTGCTGTGCTTTCCTGTGCTCTCACACCCCTGTGCTGGATTGCACCACTACTGCTGGGCAGCTCTGCCATGGGATCTGATAATTTGGGATCCTCCTGCATTTTGGCTCTGCCTTCTGTAAACAATCTGCAAGAGGACCGTGTTTCTGCCATTAAATCGTGTCCGTGTTTTCTCTTGGCCAGGGGCGTGTTTGGGAAGCAGGGATACCAGTGCCAAGGTAAGGTGCTCGGCTCCTGCGTGGCGTGTGTGTGGGATGTGCTGCTTTGGGAGTGCTCTCCCATGCTGCTGGGACATCCTGCAGCTGTGAGCTGCTCTGGAGTCACCACTCCTCTTCCTCCCCGGGCAGCCAGACCTGTGCTTTTGAACCCCTGTCAGATTTGGGTGGCTGCAGGAGCAGCCACTGACATTCCTGCAAACACCTGCGTGTCCGGTTGCTTTTTCATCCTGTGCAGTTCCACTCAGTTTCTGGCTACATGCAACACCCAGCTAGGCGTGAGTCACCCAGGTCCCTTCAGGACAGTGCTCAGCTGGTACTGAGACACAAAGTACCCTGCTGGAATGGCCACCCTCCTTTTTCTCCCTGTGTACTTTAACAGAGTAAAATTTGGGAGTTTGTGACTTTATGGGCTGGCACAGCACTTTTGCCTGAATGCATGGTTTGGCTGACTGACTGTGGAGATGTATGTGATGCTTGTTTGCATTTAATTATTGTTCTACCTTTCTCTTTATTTTGCCTTCCTGTTTTTCCCACAACTACCTGCATCATGGTCACTCAGTATAGCCTAACACAGCCTGTTCCTGTGCAGTGTAACAGGGCACTGGTGTTCTGTGAAAGGAAGCTGCATGTTAACAAAATGGATATTGCTGTGTGAAACACTCTTCACTGGATAATTATTTCAACAGCATTTCTTTTAGTAGTTTGAGAAGCTACACTGTTGTTTCTGTGTCCATCACCCATATTTGATATAGGCAGCTGTTTCTGGGCTGTGTGAATGATCCAGTGCAGAATTTTTATTGCAGTAGGCTGAAGATACATCCCCAGATCTGTTGTAAATTCCAAGCCACCAATTATTTTTCACATGTTTACTGTGTGCTGATGATGCAGCTGGACCTTAAGGAATTCAGCTGGTGGATTGATGTGTTCTAACTCTTCCAAGGGCTCTTTTCAACGTGCTTCTTTTATTTCCTAGTGTGCACCTGTGTTGTACACAAGCGCTGCCATCACCTCATTGTCACAGCTTGCACGTGCCAAAACAATACTAACAAGAATGATCTCAAGGTAAAGTCATGCTGGTTACTTTGGCTCGTCATACTTTGTCTGGGTTGCTGGGGTTGTCCTATAAGAGAATTTACTTTATCTTCATTCATGGGTTTAAAAGTGGGAAAGAATGACAGGGACCTGCTTAAAAGCAATGCAATGGATCCAGTTGTTTTTCTGTCAATGCCATTAACTATTTGGACTAGCACATGGTTTATGAAGTCGGGATATCTTCATTGGAAACATCAACAAGTAGCAAATCCACTGGTTTCCTTGGTAGTTTTCTTGCATGATTAACTGTGGTGCAATCAAAATTTGGTGTCTGGTATTTAATGTGGATTTCTCTGGCCAACCACCGGTTTTTGTTTTGCCTCTTTTTTTTTTCCTTTTCTGATTGCCTGAAGGGCTCATTTAGTTGTTGCTCCACACCTTTGCCCTGTGAAATACATTGTAATCATTGTAATAAAGAACCCTTGCATAACTTGTGTTTCTGAAGGTTTTCCTTTTTGCTGGTTTTAGCTGTTTTTGATGGGAGTAATATCCCTGCCTGGCACTGCCCTGTGCATTGCATGTCTCATTTCTGGAACTGGTTCAATAACTGTTTGAGGAAAAATCAAATCAAATCTCTTATTCTCGAGGCAGCTCTGTGTTTTGTGGCATGCAATTTCCTTTGTTTGTTATTTCTTGCCCCCAAACTGCTGAGCTGAACTCCTTAAAATGACCCCTTGACAAGCCAGATGAAAATGAGTTAAGAAGCCTAAGGGTAAAGTGCAAGTAAAATACTGAATGTCCTCACCCTTCTCTTGGGATTATGAAGGTTTTATAACACATTTAAACTGCTTTAAAAGAAGCCAAAAGTGAGGAGGCACCACTCACCTTAAGCTATTTGTTCCAGTCACACCCCTGACTTTTCTTTAATAGAGCTGTGGGTTCCGCCTCAGCTTTCCAGGATCTGCGTTGAGAAACAAACTCAAAAGTGATGAATATGCTAAATGGGGACTGGTTTCTTCAGCCGTTGAAACCTTTTTTAAAAGATGTCCTTGAGATCTGAATGGTTTACAATTGGAAAAGAACAGGTTAAAAAGGGGATGAGTGCAAGTGATAAAGTGAAATATGTGCCTGAAAGGCTGTTAATTACAAGCAGGGTGAGAGGAGGAATGAGAATTTTAGGAGGAGCTGTGAAAGCAGTTCTATATTGAAATTAATAAAATCAACAGTTCGACCTAAAGTTACTTGTCTTTGCACATAATATGCAAGTCAATAATTTCAAAACTGTGTGATTAAAAAATGCTGTAGCTCACACTGCATTGAGATTGGTTTGTTTTGATGTAACCTAATTCTAACTTGTCTTTAGGAATTTAAAATTGGCTAGGGAGCCCTTGTTTTAAAATCTGCCTTGCCAGGTAGTCTGGCATGGCCAGCAAGGGAAGCAGGGCTGGCATACAGCAGGTGAGGCTGTTAATTCAATATTCACTTGCCATAAACCTCAGTGAGGTGATGGATTGGGACATATTCTGACTTGGAATTATTCTCCTAGATTTGCACTTAAATGCCTGTATGTAAATGAACACCAGTTTATAAATCTGTGTTTGAATTTTAAACCTGTGCTTTCCTTTTGGTTCCTCAGGTGACTGAACAGAGGTTTGGGATCAACATTCCTCATAAATTCAGCGTCCACAACTACAAGGTCCCGACGTTCTGTGACCACTGCGGCTCCTTGCTCTGGGGGATCATGCGACAGGGTCTACAGTGCAAAAGTGAGCAGCTTCTCACTGTTGCCTTTTCACAAAATACATTTATTTTTAAGCTCTTGATGCGCTGTGTGGGCTTGACTTGTGCAACCTTCAGGAGAAGGCTGAGCGATGAATATTTGTCTTTGTAAGGGTTAAAAAAAAGGCTGATCTCCTTTTTAATCTCTGGCTGCCAGAAGGACTCTACTCTGCACTCTCAGCACAGCTTTGTTTAACTTGCATTATTAAAAGTGTTCTGCTTCCTGCATTCATATTTTCCCTTTACCTGAAGGTTTTTCCTCAGCTGAGGAAAATGAGATAAGGCAGTGAAAAGGCATCCAAGGGGAAAAAAAGGTCATTGCTTTAGGCTGACTACCCTGCCTGTTAATTGATGACTAAGCATGTTCTGGTGGTGTTTTTGTTTCGGTGATCCAGACTGTAAAATCCTTGCCTTCATCTCCCACAAGAGGGTGTGTGTGTGCCCATGAGTTAGAGCAAGAAAGATTTTTGTTTCCCACTGAATGCTGTCTTTAAAGTTAGATACAGGAAAATGCAGGAGATGTTTGTTGCAAATTCTGTGGCATTATAAATACTAATTGTACTTGGAGACATACCTGCAGTGGTAGTGATGCACCTCAAAAATATGTGCTTATGAAAAGCTTTAGGCAATAATGGCATCCTGCTTGGAGAGTTTGGGGTCTGTTCCTGGTTTTCAGGAATTTATTCTCTTACAAGAGTCCTAATTTTGCTTCTACTTAGATCAGTGGCAAAAATCCCTCTAGTTTAGAGGATAAAAGTATCTTAGTAAAGATACAGAGTAGATCCAGATAGGTGTATTTCCTGAAGCAGAATTAGTAAATTGTTTCTCAGCAATAAGCCCCTCCCAAGTTATTTTAATTGTTCCTTTGCTTTTCCTTCCCATTGCTCCCATCAGTCTGTAAAATGAACGTCCACATCCGATGCCAAGCAAACGTTGCTCCAAACTGTGGGGTGAACTCAGCAGAGCTTGCAAAAACCTTGGCCTGCATGGGGCTGCAACCAGGAAGCATTTCCCCAAATTCAGTGAGTATTTTTTTTTTCCCTTCTCTATTTAAAGCATTTACAACTGAGTCTTTCTATGGGTGTAGAAGGGGGCAGAGGCTTCCCATAGGACAGGTGATTTTGGGTGGTGGACTGCAGGAGTAGGTCTGGGGCTTGTGGCAAAGGCCTCATCTGGAGAATGGATGTCTGACATCCAGGTTTTAATCTATAGGTGTTGCTTTGCAATGTGCTTATGTTTCACAGTGCTGGGACTCTTCAACACTCTTTCGTCTGCCTGTCACAAATGAGAGCAGAATAAGACCCCCCTGACTAATTAGCAATCAATATAATTCATGCCATGCATTTTTTATTTTAACTGCAAGCGCAAATGCTGTCTGCATGCATGGCTTGTGATAGAGCAAAAGAGCTCAAGAAAGAGCCCAGTTCTCTTCCCAGCTTTTTCTGTCTGATTTTGGGGAAACCATTTTACTCCTCACTACATCCCTGGCCAAAAATCTGTGGTCCCTGTCAATACAGCAAAAAGAATATATTAAAACACTGACCATAATTTCCAGATGTGGTAAATCTTCTCATACAATTAGCCAGCTACACTGATCAACCACATCATGCTCTATCAGCCTAGCAGGCTCATTAGGCTGTGCTGCCCCTTTTGATTTCAGCTGGTGTGTAGCAAACTCTTATCTTTGCTCTTCCCCCTGTAGCAGTTTGGGGGACAGTTATCCTGGGAGTTACAGGGAAATCCCATACTCCCTTCTCCATTCTGCAAAAATCAGCACTTGTTAACACTTGTTTGCATCATCTGCACATCAAAAGGAGATGAAAACAGAAAAAAAAAAAAATCTGTGCTCGGTGTTTAATGATCTCATTTTCTTAGTCATGACCTAAAGGATCTAAGAAAGTGTTCGGACTGTGCTGTAAGGACAACCCTGGATGGCTTTAAGCTGACTGAGGGTGGGTTTAGATAATATATTGGGAAGAAGTTCTTTACTCTGAGCCTGGTGAGGCCCTGCCACTGGTTGCCCAGAGAAGCTGTGGATGCCCCATTCCTGGAAGTGTTCCAGATCAGGTTGGATGGGGTTGTGAGCTACCTGGTCTGGTGGAAGGTGTCCCTGCCTATGGCAGGGATTTGGAACTAAATGATCGTGAAGGTCCCTTCCAACACAAACCTCTCTGTGCTTCTGTGTCTGCTCTTGCTTCTTTACCCATGGTGACCAATCTCCTGTGCAGGAGGAACTTTGCTGTACACCAGAGCAGTCACAAGATGGAGCTCACGAAGTCCCTGTGACTTTGTTCAGACCGATAAACTGAATAGAAGTGCTCGTTTGTATGCGCATGCATACCTGGAGAGCTGTGGGCACAGGGCACCGGAGGTTGGCTCGATCTTTCTGTACTTCAAAATTACGAGCTCTAGAAATGTGCTTAATTCTGGTACAACTCCAGAATATGCAGCACCTCACTGCTGGCATGGGAGTGAACTGCTTTACATTGAATTTGGAGCAGTGGAGCAAGCCAGCAGCCCAGATGTGGAGAAGAGACAAGTTTTGAAGTTGGGGTCCCACTGAACTGGGCTTTCAGTAAGACTCTTAAAATCAAGTAGAAACATAAGAAATTCAGATGAGATCTGCTAGGGTTCTAAATCTCACCAGCACTTTGCCTTTTGCAGAAATTATGCAGTCCTCCGTACTTTGCTGGTAGATGGAAGACTTGGATTTCTCCACTCATTCTCTTTTTTCTTGTGGAGAGTAAGGATGGAGAGAGTCAACCTTGCCTCTTGACTCTTGGGGATGGTCCTGTGCAGGGCCTGGAATTGGACCTGGTGATCCTTGTTGTTCCATTCCAAACTCAGCATAGTCTGTGATTGTCTGTGATGTGCTGGGCAGAGGGTTTACAGCCTGAAATGCCCCCATCAGGAGCTGCTGTTGAGATGTCAGCACAGCCCTGAGCAGTGCTGAGTTTGGCCGGTCACATGTGACAGCTGTGTGACTCTACCAACACAACTTTGTGTCTCTGTAGCCATAAAGTGCCCCTGGACAGGCCCCAAATGCCCTGGCTGGTGGATTGACTACCTGTGAGCCCTTCTGAAGCAGAAATACAATTCCTCTGCAGACTGACACTTCTTTGCTTCCTTCCACAGAAACTGGTTTCCAGATCTACGTTGAAACATCAGGGAAAAGACAGCCTGAAGGATGGCGACAGCATTAGTGAAAGTTCAGCGAGCAAACTTGGGATCAATGACTTAACCTTCCTTCGTGTATTGGGAAAGGGAAGCTTTGGAAAGGTGAGAGTTATTCCTGGCTATTTTGTGAGAAACCACATTCCTTATTTAAGAAGCCCCGAGGTAGGTGAAATGATTTCATAACATGGTAAACAAGCTGTCCAGTGGTACTGTGGAGCAAGTACTGAGTGGCACTTAGTCCCACTTTGTTGCAACTTTGTGCAGTAAAGTTGGTTGCAGAGAACAGGGAGAAAAGGGAAGAGAAAGAAAGCTGACAGCAAAGTGAAGAATTGAATATCACCAAAAAAAAGTTAGCACCTGAAGGAACAGCTGCATGCCAGGGCCCATTCCAGGAGCTGCAAGTGTGTGTGTTCACACCTGTTTGGGCAGCGTTTCTTGGAGCATGTAAAGACTTTTCCTTTAAAGGCAACTAGGCAGTGGTTTCAAACATGGTGAGATGGTGGTTTTGTTTCTCTGCTTTGCCACGAAGCTGATGTGAAAGGGTGTGAAAGGGTTTTATAACGGAGGAGGGAGGTGGGATGAATGGCCCTGCTCAGGCAGTTTGTGCTGGCACAGTGGGTGACCTTGGAGCAGCCAGCCCTGTGCCAGACAGGAGCAGCCTGTGGGTATTTCTGTCCAGAGCTGCCTGCTGCAGGCAGTAGTGTGTGTCATTGATTGTCCACTGATGCCCATGCTAACAGGCTGACTCACCTTGGTCCACAAGCCTGGTCATGAGATGACTGACCTTTCCAGCTTGGGAAGGTGCAGGAGGCTCTGTGCTGCTCAGAGACAGAGGGCTCAGCCCTTGCCATTCACACTGGCTTTTGGTTTAGGTGATGCTTGCCAAGATGAAGGAGAGTGGGCAGCTGTATGCAGTGAAGGTGCTGAAGAAGGATGTCATTCTCCAGGATGACGATGTTGAGTGCACCATGACGGAGAAACGCATCCTCTCCCTAGCCAGGAACCACCCCTTCCTCACCAAGCTCTACTGTTGCTTCCAGACTCCTGTAAGTATAGCCCAGGCAATGCCCAGCCTTCCTCCTGACACTGGCTGCCATGAGGAACCTTGCTGTGTATTTGGCCCCTGGCCTGTTATAAATGTCCCCCTCAGACCCAGAAGAAACCTCTCTGCTCGAGGATGAACAGAGCACTGTGTTATATTGCACCTCTAACATCTGCTGGGCATTTGGCAAACAAAATCCTGGCCTTTTTTAAGCTCCCTAACAAATTGGTAAGGCACAAAGCCTTTCTTTGTGTCTTCCCCTGAAACATCTCCATGCCATTGAATGTTTTCAAGTGCAAATGTCTACACACCTGCAGTGTCCTCTGGTAGCTCTGGGCTCTCAGGCTCTGCTCTGTTGCTGCCTGAATTTTTAACAAGACTGTATTTGCATTGAGTTTTCTGCAAACTTTAGGGTTTGCTCTTGGAACTGGAGGTAGCCTCCAGTCTCTGCCAGAGCCTTTGTAGGCTGCTCAGATCTGAAGGAAAGATCCTTCTGGGGTTACTGGAAAGGGTCTGCCTGACATGGGTGGACACTGAGTCAGATCCAGGTACAGTTTGTGGGTTTTTTTGTGCGGGGAAGACAAATGGCAGTGCTGCTGTCCCTTGTGCCCTGTGTAGGACAGGAGGGCAGGACATGGCCTGAGTGCCTGGCTGGGGGCCTCGTTTGATGTGTGCTGATGGCTGGGAGCCTCTTGCTGGTATGGCTGAGATGAAGGCAGTGGCCACAGCCATGTATGGCAAGGGGAATTTGGGAATCCCTCAGCTAAGCTGTTATTAGGACCAAAGCATTTTCTGCATTGTAGCTTTACAAAACTGCCTGGGCTCCTTTCCAGTTGCATTTTGTTCTTTGCTAAAGGGCAGTAGAGCTTATTTTCCTCTTACAAGAGGTAGGAGAAACTTGCCCTTTTAATTGCAGCTTTGCTCCTCCTACATAAACCCAGAATACCTTAAAGAAACCAAAAAAAGAGCAGACAAATGTATTCAGCCAGCCACCCATTTCTCTTTTCACTGGGGTGATGCAACAGCCAGCTATGGAGGTGAAGAACTGTGCTCATTTAGGGTGGGGCCTGTGGGTAGACTCATCTAATAGAAATGAGTGGTTTGTGTTGGGTTTTATTTAATACATAACTCACATGGTTCACAGAGCAGCTGTGCTGTAGAGCAGAAATGAAACTTAAAGTTCAGTGTTGTCACTAGTAACCAGAGAAACTTTAATTTTGTGATATTTCAGCTTGTAATGGCTTTCCTGAAGTATCAGAAGTGTCCAGTATTGATGTGTTCTGTTTGAGATCAAATGTGGGTTTTGCCACTCGTTGTTATGGCTTTGCTTACTAAATTTGCAGTGTGGAGGTGAAAACAGCAAGCGTGTTCCTGGGCTGTGCAGAGTGCTTCTTATCAACTCAGGGAAGACTCAAGGTCACTGTGTGAGTGCTGTTTGTCATGTTCAGAAAAACTGAACACAGTCTGCTGTGGGTACAGGCAGGGTCTTCTGGGCTGGTGAAGTAATTGCAGAATCTTTTGCTAAGAGGAAGAAAAGGGGAGAACTCAGCCTGTTTAGACTAGCAAATTGAAAGCAAAAAGAGGATCTGATTGATGTCTGCAGATGTCAAATACTGAGGAGGGAAACAAAGCTGTCAAGATGCTGGTTAAGATTAAATGAGTCTAGACTGGCCATGGGTACAGTTAGACTAGAAATTAAAAGGAGGTTGCTAAACAGTAAATCAGCCTGAAACAGGAGTTTCTGGACCAGCTTGTCATCAGAGGAGCACAGGGAAGAACCCCTCATCCCTTGGTGCCCTGAACACAGAGCTGGTCAGTCCTTGAAATGGTGCCAAGGGAGTGGTGTTTGTGTAAAAGGACCCTGCTATTTCCCATCTTTCCTGGGTTCCTCTTTTACTTGAATCCCACTTTGCTTCCTTGTCTGAATTGTCTGTAACAGAGAACCGCTTCCCCTCTGATGATAAATAACATACAAAAGGGAAGTGTTTACAAAAAAAAATGCAGATTTCAAATTAAGGTGGTTCGTGACATCTTTTGCCCATGGTCTGCACTCAGTGACACCTGCTTCAATCCAGAATAACCAGATTTATATTGCTTATAAAAGTACAGTTAACCCCCTTTGCTGTAGTAGAGAAATTATTGCAACACCAAGAGTATTCACTGGTCACAGTCCTTCCAGAAAGGCTTAACCAGGCTGGTACAAACTTGGGGGTCCTCTTTATTCTTTGTGTGGGATGGGGATATCCCCTCTGTTAACAAGACCTTGGCAGAAAAAGATATCTATATATATATATAAACCATTATATATATATATAGATATTAAAAGAGTAACCACTTATTCAAAATGTCATCCTGCAGCCATATTTAAAAATTTATGGGCTGGGGGCATGGTTGCACAAATGCCCAGTTTGCAACTACATGGAAACCACATCACATGTATCGCAGTTACGGCCCAGCCTCTTAAAATGTGGTATTAATGGTTCATGGTATAAAAAACAAAACATAACTCCAGTCTGCCATGGAGATCCTGGATACATAATGACCTACTGGGCCCGACTTTGGGAATTTTTCAAGAGCTGGCTGTTTTGAGGCCTCTTATCATTTGTCAAGGCCAAGTCAAAGCCTGATCCCGTTAGATCAGGACAAGCTGGGACTGACTGGCAGAGCAGTAGCCCAGCTGGAAGGCAGACAGGGCTTATGGTAGGTGCCAGGTTCAGTCTGAGCCAGCCTGAGCCAGCCTCATGGAATGTGAGCCAAATTACGGACCAGGCTGTTCCAGGAACTTGGAAGAGCCATTATCTGTTCTGCCTGGCACTGGAGAGGCTGCACCTGACACAGGGGTGTCCAGTTACAGCCTCCCCCATCCAAGTTCAAGAAGAAATCATGGAAACTTGAAAGAAAGGCTCTTGGAAGTGCCTGAGATGCTGCTGCAGTTTGAGGACAGAGCACTCATAGAGAATTTGGCTGGATCCAGAGCCATTTGAATTCTCTTTCTTTTGCAATATCCCACCCAAACCAGCAAACTCTTCCCCTGGCTTAAGCAGACTGGGGATGACTTTAACAGCCTGGGACATCTGTGCTGCATGCTGTGGTGCAAGAAATGCAGTGTTATTCCAGGGATGCCCCATCCCTGCAAGTGTCCAGGGCCAGGCTGAATGAAGCTCTGAAAAACCTGATCTAGTGAAAGGTGTCCCTGTACAGGAGAGGAGGGTTGTAACTAGATTATCTTTAACATCCCTTCCAAACCATTCTGTGATTCTGTGATTAGCTGAGCAGGCACAGGTACCCAAAACAGCAATTACCCAAGTTCATCTATACTGCTGCTACTTCTGCTTGCCTGTTTTAGAGCTGGCTGAGGTTTTTCTGACCTTACATTAGCCACCACTGACGGTTTTCAAAAAGATTTTCTGTTCTCTTGTGCTGCCTCTGTGCTCAGTGTGAGCCTGCTTTAGTCTCAGCTGCAGCTTAAGTGATGCCCTCCAGCAAGGGCAGCTTTATTTGCCCAGGGTGGGCTGAGGCTGCCTGACCTCCATCAGGGCTGAATCCTGCAGCCACTAGGTGGTAGGAGCTGCAAGGGCTGTCTCTGCCTGCTGTGGGTCACAGTTTTCAGAGCGTAAAGATGAAATATCAGCAGCTCAGCGGGCTGGCAGAGGCTGGATGTAGCCATCTGTGTGCCCAGCACTGGCTTGGGCAGTTTTGGACTTGCACCTCCGGATTCCTTTCCTGTGAAAGGCACGGAGGAAGTCCAGAAGTTCCATTGCAGGGGGAACAGTTTAAATCCTGTTTCAGCAGCATCTGTGGGAGGTCTTCCTTGCTCACCACCTCTCTGTTTTTTTAAATTTAAGGGGTTTTTTTTTAACTGAAGGGCTTGCCTTGGGAGCTTTCCACCTTGCCTAAGCCATTTACCTCGGTTTTTCTAGGGCCTTAGAATAATTATTTGGTGTCAGAGAGGATTATGCTTCTGCTCCAGTAATCTGTGAGTTGCTGGCAGGTGCTGGGACCTGTGAATAATCGTGGATCCTGCATTAGGCGTCACAAGCACCAAAAAGTGTTTGTTTCCGTTTACCTGGCACTGGTGTCATCCAACTTCTCAACAATACCGTCCTGGAAGGGGTGAAAGAGGCTGTATGTATAAATAGCTAAGTCAGTAATTTAATCCTGGGGAATGTGAATCCTGGAATGTTTTAATTAAAATCAGTTTGCAGTAACTAGGTCCTGTCTTCTTAGGGGTTTAGGAGTTAACCTTCCTGCACAGGTGGTTTGCTTTAAAATCCTTTTGTCTCCATTCATATGCATGAGAATGAGGAGGGCTGGGGGGGATCGGCTTCCCATGCAAATAGTGTCGAATAGCTTCTGGGTTTTATGTTTATTGCCCTTATCCCTTTTCTCATGACCAAAGGGTCCTTCCAGAGGACTGTCCCCCAGGCGATGCTGTTCCCAGCACTGTCCCCGTCAGCCAGCCTGATCGTTATATGGATTTGCCTTCCCTCTGGCTCTGCTGACAGTTGCTGAGGCTCAGAGCCTGCCCCTGTTGTTCCAAAAATAGTGAGACACCAGAACTTGGCAGAGGGATGTGATTTTCTATAATGAGCGTCCTTCAAGATAATAACGAGCAGGGGTGCTATTTAAGCCAGGCAGGACTGGCCTGGGACTCCAGGACAGTATAATCGTGGAACTGGTCCCATTTTACGAGGGCAGCCTGCTGTTTGGCACACAACTTTTTGTCCCCATTACTGGCTGAGGGCTGATGTCATGCTCTCAGCATGGAAGGGGAAGGCGTCTCTGTATCTCCACTGGCTCTTGGGGGCACTCAGGCAGTTCTGCCGGGGTCAGCGTGGTCATCTTGTCATGGGTCACCCAGTTGTTTAGAGAGATGAGCCTGGGTTTCATCTCCTAGAAGTGTTAGAGCTGACCTGGAGCCTTCAACAGGGGCATCATTTTCAAGCCAACAAGCCCACAAGCCAAAGCGGTGGGACTGAGAGGTGGCAGCTCACCCACCCCTTGTTCCCAGGTGCCACAAGAGAGGTCTAAGTGCCCTTGTATGTCCAGGGGAGTCCTTGGTCATGGTCCCCCCAGGGGATCTCCAGCATCAGCCTGGTTGTCCACCAGCCACTCCAGTGCCACCAGATGGGTAGAGCACAGGGCAGAGCCTGGTGTGGTGGGGGTGAGGGAGGCTGGAGAGGCAGTGGCAGCCTTTCCAGGGCTCTGGGAGATGGGCAAGTGCCCTGACACAGACTTTGGAGTGTGCTGGTGGGTGTTCAGGAAGCAGTGAGGCCTCTTCGATGTTCTCTTTGAAAAGCACTGTGAGGGAGCCCTTTGGGAGCAGAGAGGATGGCTTTGATCCACTCCCAGGCTCTGAGCCCTCAGCATTCCCTCTGTGGCATGTTGTGGAGGCACAACTCCATGTGTACGTTCACGTGACAGCCAAATGCACATCTTGGATGCTTTTCTGCAGGCATTGAGACTTTTTCTCTTGTCCTTGGGAGTTGACACCTGTGCTAGCCCCAACCACTCTGCTGGAAGGCTCTGCAAGTCAGGCTTGAGGGAGCTTGAGTTGTTCTTTGCCTGGGGTGGCAGGTTGGTTTTTGGGGGGGTCTTGGAGGTACAGGGGAATTTCCTCTCTCCCTCTTCACTCTCCGGTGCAGATCCTACAGGTGTGTGCACTGTGATGCCCCCATGTTGGCTTTGGTGACCACAGCAGGGACAGCCAGTTTCTGCTTTCCTCTGGCTCCTGTCTAGCACAGAATGAAGGCAGGCTGGTCGAAAGTGCATCTTCCAGTGGTTTGACAGCATTGACATCCACCAAAGACCCCTGACGTGTTTGCTGGCACGCTGGTTCCAGTTGTCGGTGAACCTGACGTGCGAGGCCTCCGCGGCCTGTTCGCCAAGTCACTTCTTCTGACACCTGCAGTGACACCTTGCAGTGGTCACTTCATTGCAGGAACATTTGAGGCCAGAGTTTTTTTACAGGCAGGAGGTGAAACAAGATCAGGCTGACATTTCTGACTCTAATCTGTGAACTTTGCTGGAGGTGCACACTGAGGCGAAAACAGGAGCTGCAGGGTTGGAAGGGTCAGCTGCCATCTTTATGTCATAGCTCCCCAGTGTAACTTTCTGACCCCAGATGGTTGAGGGACTTTGGATATTTGCATTTTCATGAAGCTGATACAAATTCCTGTCCCCATCTGCAGTAGCTTAGGGGAGAAACTGTAGCTTGGACAAATCATCAAGCTCAGTGCAAGGGTAGCCAAGTGTGTTGTTTCTGGTTAGCCACAGTATGTGAAACTAACATTTTTTGTCCTTAACATCAGGGGAGTTGCAGCATAAAAAGAGATCAAAATGGAAGCAGCTCTCAAGCAGCCCTGAGCAAGCAGGTGCCAGTCACTATTGAGGAGGAAAGGAAAAAAAAAACAACGCAGGCAATCTAAGCTCAGAGAAGAGGCAACTAACTGAGGTGTGAGCCAGTGGTGCTTTAGGTTTCAGTCCCTTTGAATCCATATTGCTTTCCAGGTGATGTTTAAGGTGATTCACAGATCCTCACTGCAAGCTGTTGCCGAGTGGCTTTTGGGTGTTTTGGCACTCTTAATTTTTGTGAAGCTCAGCTTGGCTGAGCTTGTAGAGATCTTTAGCCTTGTAGAGGTCTCTGGCCTTCCGTAGCTCTGCCTGAGCCAACAGGTATTGCAGAGCTCAGTATTTTGTGAAACAGGAAGAGCTGTTGCAGGTTGGTCACTGTAAACTGAAAAGACCAATTTCAGTAGCCTTTTTGAACTGAGGGCTGTAAAAAAGCATGGTATTTACAGGGCTATTCTCTACTGAGAATGCCAAGATCCCAGCAGCCAGCTGAGGGCTATAAATCTTTGATTAACAGGTAATGTCTATAGTGTACTCTAGTTCCTTATTTCTCAATTTATTCTTCTCTAAGTTCAGTCAGTCCTTTAGGTGGAAAGGAGTATTTATGTTGTTTTCTTTACCATTTTAAAAGGTCTGGGAGAGAAGATTTTCTGTTGCTGCTTCTTTCAATTTGTTTTGTATCCTTTTAATATTTCATTTTAATGATGCTCAAAGTGTCTTTTTTTAATTGGGATTAAAAAACTACTTTTTTTGTACATAATTGGTTGGCTTATCTGAGTTTTGTTTTTTTTTTTCCTCTAATTTGGGTCTGGTTTTGTTTCAGATGGAACAGATAAAGGTGAACAAGATAATCATCCTTTTGCACATATGCTGTGTAAAAAAGATGAAGTAATAGTGTAATGCTGCTGTGAATTAGCCTGTCTTGCAGAGAGGGGATGAGGAGGAAGGATGTGTGTGTGGCTCAGTTGAATACCCCAGAAGATGCATTGTTCCAGACAAATGACTGAATGTGCCTGTTACCAAAATTCTCCAGTGTATCAGCTTGAAATTTCAGCCAAGTGGTTAAGAAAATAGGGGCAGGAATTTGGAGGATGCAGTTAGATTTGGGCTTGTTTGTTCTGGTTTTATTTCTTTTTCCCTGGGGCAAGTGGGAGCCCACAACTCCCCTCAGCTCATCCTGGTTTGTGGTTGTCATTGTTGGGCTCCTCTGGCATGAGCTTGGTGTTGGTGCTGCACTGTCCAAGGGACCCTGCAGAGTTTATTTATGCAAGTGGCAGGAGCCAATTTATGATTCTCTGGGTGATGTCCCTCACTGCAGTGGCCTCACAGGGAGCCTTGTGGTGCTCTCTCACTGTCAGAGAGCAGAGCATGGTGAGTGATAACCAGTGATAAAACTGCCTCAGCGACGTGGTTGTCACCATGATTGGTGACTTTTTATTAGAGGACCTAAAAACGAGCCTGGTGTGGGGAAGTGACCTGAGATTCTCAGAAATGTGTTCACCAGCTGCCCAGCCGGGAGGAGGCACCACGTGCACCTTATGCCCATTCTGAGTTGGCTAAATTTTCACTGTGCCTCCTTCTAGCTTAAAAAACCTCCCAAAAACAGCAGAAGAAAGAAACCTTCCCTTTCTTAGCCTTTCAGCAGCATCACAGCAGTGAGCCCTCATCTGGGTAACCCCAGGGCTGTGTGTGCTGTCTGTGGCTTGGTTCCCAGAGGTAGAAGTGGTTCCTGGGGCTGGCGAGCGCTTGTGCAGCCACTGAAGCAGGGAGGAAGAACAGCTCAACAGAGCAGCACTGCTGGGTGAGCAGATGGCTGTAAAACCTGCTGCCTCTCTGTCTGGGATGCCTGGGCCACGTGCATGGGGTTCCATCTGAGCCAGCATGGGGCAGAGGTGTTCCTTGATGCACTTGCTGTGATTTGAAATCAAAGGACCAAATATTCACCTGACATAAGTCGCTGCCTTGCTCCGTTGCAGTCAGGCGAGAGTGGCTTTGTCTGAGAATTTGGGGGCTGAGCTCATTGGGTCTGCTCTTGAGCTCACACACGTGTTTGTTCAGGGGTTGTTGTGATGAGGCTGTCCACAGGACACCTGTGATGCTCCCTGGGTTTGAAACCATGTGCAACCACCCTGGATAGCCTGTTCTCCTTAACCTTTAGAGCTGGGAGCAGCTGGTAGCTTGTCGGGATGCAGGGCTGCCTTGGTCCAAGGGGTGGGTATAGAGGGGAGGTATTTCCAACAGGAATTCATAGAATCTGTGTATTCTGTGAAGGGCTGGATATGGAATCATAGAATCATAGAATATGCTGAGTTGGAAGGGACCCATCAGCACCCTTGAGTCCAACTCCTGGCCCTGCACAGCACCATCTCCAAGAGTCACAGCCTGTGCCTGGGAGCATTGTCCAAACCCTCCTTGAGCTCTGCCAGGCTTGGTGCTGTGCCCACTGCCCAGGGGAGCCTGTTCAGTGCCCAGCCACCCTCTGGGTGAAGAAACTTTTCCTGGTATCCAACCTAAACCTCCCCTGACCCAACTTCAAGCCATTCTCTCGGGTTCTGTCCCTGGGTGCCAGAGAGATCAGTGCCTGCTCCTCTGCTTCCCCACATGAGGATGTTGAAGAACCACAGTGAGGGAGGGGGGAAGCATTTCCAACAGGAATTCATAGAATCTGTGAATGCTGTGGAGGCCTGGATATGGAGGATGGGCATTTCCTCACAGAGCAGCATCAAAGAGTGGGGCATGACTGTGTTAGTCCTACAAAAATAAATACTCAGTTACAAACCTACTTCTTATTCCTCCTCCGGATCCTGTGCTTGGCAGTGCCTTGACCCAGATACTGATGGCCATTTGCACTGCTGGAGAGTTGGACATGTGGCTTTCTGGAGCCCAGTACTGAGAAATTATGGTTTATTTGCTCGCTCTGAGCAAGACCTAGGGCAGATTTGCTTTGTGTGGGGGCTGTGGACCACGAAGGGAGAACATTGGGAACACTGAGAGAGCCTGCCAGCTCTTGTAATTATCTTGTAATAATTTGCTTGCAAGCTCCCTAAGCCCTGCTACTCTTTTTGGAAACAATAAAGTTTCTTTGGGAAGTGGCGACACAGCTGTCTCTGTTTGGGGATGTTTTGGAAAGCCTCCCTTCTGCTCTGCAAAACATAAACCACCAAAAGAGGGAAAAATGACTGTTTTCTTGGGGAAGCCCTTTGGCTTCAGTGAACTCAGATTGAGCCCAAAGCTGATTTTCCAAGGAGTTGTGTGCATGAATTATTTCCAAAAAGATTAAATGCAAAGTAAATGGAATTCCTGAGCTGGGCTGATTTTTTTTTTTTTGTGGGGGAAAATTGTACCCTTGTGATTGGTGATAAGGTCCCAAGAGGTCTTTGGTCTTGTGTGGGTTATACATGGACATCAGCTGTGACTTTTAAGTAGAATAGGGTAGAAGATGGCCATCACACTGTCCTTTTTGGGCACAGGGAGAAAAGGGATGCTCTTTAAATAAAATCTGGATTTTTTTTTTTCTCCCCCTGTGTTGACAGAGAGGAAACGTGTGAGGATCCAAAACAGCTTGTAGGGCTGATGAGGACAAAGGACTAAAATGGTGCTTGGGATGGATTTCAGTGTTTGCAAGGGGCAGTAACCAGTGTGTGGATTATCCTTGGTGGGTCTTGCAGTTGGGCTTTCTTCAAGCCCCACAAAACCCCCTAAGACAATGAACAAATATAATGGGGATATGTAGCTGCTGTCAACCACTGCTGTGCTTCCAACCCCTGCCCTGCTAACAGGTGA
Organism: Cyanoderma ruficeps; assembly: GCA_008694505.1. Lineage (NCBI taxonomy): Eukaryota > Metazoa > Chordata > Aves > Passeriformes > Timaliidae > Cyanoderma > Cyanoderma ruficeps. The sequence goes on along the minus strand of VZDJ01007753.1, from coordinate 46,601,077 downwards.
ACAAATAGGGATGGAAAACTGAAATTAAAAGAAATATTTTTTTAAAAAAGCCAAGAAAAATGAAGAAGACAGCTCTGTTGTGTGAAAATTGACAGGATTAATCTCTATGTGTAGGCCATCTCTATGTGTAGGCCAGCCTTGAAATAAACCTGCCTGATCCCATGGACTTTGTTTCCTCCAAGTGTTCTTTAATTTACAGTAACAATTGCTCTGAGAGTTTATTATCTTGATCCCAGTCCAGGAATGGTGCAATGTGATTTCCTCCTGTGGCTGCCACTTGCTGCGAAGCCTTTCGTGTCACTGTTTCCTGTTGACTCAAATGCTCCTTTTTTACCACGTCAGAGATACCAGATCAGGCAGACTTCTGGGCAAAGCACAATAGAAAAACAGATGTGAGGAGTTCAGCATTGGGTCCTGTCAAAAAACAATCCAGCTTTCAACTCCTCCTAATCCCCACTGGTGGTTCCCAAGAAAGGAAGAGACACATAACTGACTCTTAGGTCAAGTTTGCAAGTGTCTGAACTATCTGCTGTTTTGAGATTTACTTTTCCTGGCCACCCTTCTTAAGCTGTTTTCTCAGTCTTACTCTTCTGGCTGCAAATTGCCCTCTTTTTTCTTCTTTCCTCTATTTTTGTGTTTGTCTCAGTCCCTCCCTCCCTCTCTTTTCTTCCCTCTTCCCCCACTAGGCTCCAGCTCGCTCCTTCTTTACCCCTCTTTTCTTTTCCTTCCCCCCCTCTTTTATTTTTTTAATAGGATACCACTGTTTATTTTGTTTCTTAATGATTCCTGGGAGAGTGGTTGGTCTTTGCAGTTTTGCAAGCTGATGATCTTCCTTAAGAGTAAAAATGGAAGGCCTTGCCTGGCTTTTAGATGCTTTTCCCCAAAAGATGGTCATTAGTGCTGATTTTCCAAATGTGTGTTTCCAGGCATGTAGCAGACCACAAATGCTGCATTGTAAACCAGTTGCAATACCCATCCTGCTCTTTTCTTCAGCAGTCCTGTGGGATTGCTAAGTGTTAGGAAACTGGGCAGACAATAAGTTGGACTTCCTTAAAATAAATTGGAAAAAAAATGAAAAAAAAAGATTGAGTAATCCAAAATTCTGTATCTATGCTTGACCAGTGAAATGAGCCCATGGGTGGGTGTGACCATATAACACGTGCAGTTATACTTGCTCAGGTTTGCAGTTAGTCTGAAGCAAAAGCAGTTTTTAGCAAAAAGCTGCTAATTCCATGGCAGCAGTGATGTGAATTTTAAAATCAGCTGTAGGCTGGTGCCTACCTGAACATTTGAGAAAGGAGTAGTGTCTTTCTGTAAACATCATAGTAAAGACTAGTACAACCAGAAGTCTGAGGTGGGCTGTGGAGTTTTGCCTGCTCTGGAGAAGCTGGAATACGTGTTTTAAGATAGGAAGTGTTAATTTTGTTTCCCTGAAGGTCACCTTTAAGGAAAGAGTAGAAAATCCCTGTGTGTTCACCTAAGTGCATGGATGTTTATACAAGCATATGTATCACTTATATAAATACACACACCATCCCTCACCAGACTGCTGGTAAATTAAATTGCTTCCTGTTGGGGATCTGGCAAGAGGGATTTCTTTTTAAGTATGGGCTTGAGGAGATGCCTGGACAAGCTGGGCTAGATAAGCATGTGTCATGTGGAGAGATCAGCAAGGAAGGAGGTGGGAAAGAATAACAAGGAGATGTAAAAGCCAACCCGACTGGCGAGGCAGAGGTGGTACCTGTGCTGCAGCTGGAGGAACAGGCAGGCACAGCACAGCCTGACTGAGTTTAACCACCTGCAGTAAGATCACAGAGTCACAGCATCATTAGGTTGGAAGAGACCTCCAAGATCATCACCCAACCCTAACCTCAACTAAACCATGGCACCAAGTGCCACATCCAGCCTTTTCTTAAACACATCCAGAGATGGTGACTCCACTGCCTCCTCAGGTAGACCATTCCAATACTTTATTAACCTTTTGGTAAAAAACTTTTTCCTAATATCCAGCCTATATTTCCCTTGGCACACCTTCAGACCGTGTCCTCTCGTTCTGTCAGTTGCTGCCTGGAGAGAGAGACCAACCCCCATCTGATTCAATCACCTTTCAGGGAATTGTAGAGGGTGATAAGGTCACCTCTGAGTCTCCTTTTCTCCAGGATAAACACCCCCAGCTCCCTCAGCAGTTCCTCACAGGGTTTGTGTTCCCAGCCCCTCACCAGCCTCGTTGCCTCCTCTGGACGTGCTCAAAGGTCTCAACGTCCTTCCCAAACTGAGGGGCCAGAACTGGACACAGCACTCAGTGTCCACCCTAAACTGAGACACCCAGAACTGGACACAGCACTCGAGGTGTGGCCTCACCAGTGCCCAGTACAGGGGAAGTATATCTCCCTGCTCCTGCTGGCCACACTATTCCTGATAGATGTGGTATTAGAGGGCTGATGTGGGCTGAAGAGCCAAGGCTGCTGATGGGTTTGCCCAGTTGGTGCTGCTCTGGCTCAGACTGCTGCCTAGACAAGCCAGCTCAGGTGTCTTTCAGTGCCCTCTCATAAAGACAGAGTGAAGCAATGAGGTGGTGTTGTTTATATGGACTGGAGAGAGCATTCAGCACATGGCCTTGGTGCTGCAGTAGTGCTGTGAGAGTTCTGGGAGCAATGGTGAGGCTGCATCTCAAACGCTGCTTTCAGTTTGGGACCCTCACTGCAAGGAGGATGTTGAGGTGCTGGAATGTGTCCAGGGAAAAGCAGCAGAGCTGGGCAGGGGTCTGGAGCACAAGTCTGATGAGAAACAGCTGAGGGAGCTGGAGGGGCTGAGATTGGGGGAGAGGAGGCTCAGGAGGGGCCTTCTCTCTCTCTCTACAACCCCCTGACAGGAGGGTGGACCCAGGTGGGGGCCAGGCTCTGCTCCCAGGGAACAAGGTACAGGACAAGAGAAAATGGTCTGAAGTTGCAGCAGGGGAAGTTTAGATTGGATGTTAGGAGTAATTTGTTCACTGAAAGGGTGGTCAAGCTGCCTGGAACAGTCTGCCCAGGGCAGTGGTGGAGCCGCCATCGCTGGAGGTATTTAAAAGACATGTAGATGTGTGGCACTTGAGGACATGGTTTAGTGGTGGGCTTGGCAGAGTTGGGTTAGTCGTTGATGGTCTCTAAAGCTCTTTTTCAACCTAGATGATTCTATGATTTAATGATCTTTACCTTCCAGAAGGAGCCCAGAAGGAGCTGTTGGGCAGAGCCCAGGTTGGCTGTGCGAAGCAAGCTGTCCTCATGTGTTACAAGCTGTTTGCTTTCCTGCTCATGTCCATTGAGAAATGAGGGAATTTCTGGTTGTTTTTCTTCTGCCGTGTGCATCCCAAGATATTAATACCAGTAGTCATTTCAAGCTGGCTGGCTGCCAGAAAGTGGAGCACGACAATGCTTATCCTCTTAAACCTAGAGAGGGTTTCAAAGTAGCTTGTAGATAATTAACATCAGACCTGGGAAGAGGCCTGTGGGAAAGAAGGGGAAATATTACCATTAAAAGCCTGGCTGATCTCAGTTGAATTCTATGCCTATTTTCCGATCTGCTTGTTCCTGATATTCAGAGAAAAATTGAAACAATAAATACTGAAAGTCCCGAAACAATTGCTGAGAGAAATTTTTGAACTCTACTGCAACAATTGCAGGGTTTATTTTTGTGCCAAGTCTCTCCGTGTCCTTCCTCTCACAATCAAGTGAACACATGCAAAACCCCTACTCACCGTTGAGCACACAGCTTAAGCAAGTGCCTCCCTATCTGTAGGCTTTTGCAAAAGCCAGAACAAAGCCAAAAAAAGAAACCTCAGAGACCAACATCTGTGGTTAATGAGCTGAACTTCATCAAACAGGTTGCTTTTCTGCTCAGCAGAAACTTTTATTTATACTTCATCCTTATCAGTTCCTCTAATGCCTGGAGGTGTCTGCAGGTTAATCAGAGGAAAGCTGGAACCTGAGGGCCCAAAAAGCCATTGCCATGCAAGCGTATGGCAGGAAATCCCATCCTGGAAAACAGCCCACATTCTCCAGAAATAATGTTGGGATATCCTTGAGACAGTGTTGTGCTGTTTTGGTGAAGCTGCAGTCTGGTTATGTACATTGTGTTATGGAGCAGCTTTCCCCAGAGATCTGAGGTGTTTACTAGGGATTTTTTTGCAGATTTCTCCTGTGCCACTCAGCTCAGAGAGTACTGGTGAAGGGGTATCATTCCCTGCTGATTGAGCCTAAGGATAATTCAGAGAAACCCAGTGGGAGCTGATTACTGATGAGCACACACTTACTAACATGCCCAATCCACGTGTGAGCAATAATTCATTTCAGAACTGAGATCAAAACTTTTGGGAGGAGTGCAGGGCAAGGAGGTACTAACAGGTCTTCCTGCTGTTGATTTGATTTTCGCTGAAAAAAATCAGCCTTTCCCCCCACGCACCATCTCACGCTTACTTAATCTGTTTTTGTTTGGGCGATAATGGTTTTACTGAGACATTTCCAAGCCTGAGCAAGGATGTGATTAATGCTGTTCATGTTTGGTGTGTTTGCCCGTGTGTAGGATCGCCTGTTCTTCGTGATGGAGTTTGTCAACGGCGGGGACTTGATGTTCCACATCCAGAAGTCACGGCGCTTCGACGAAGATCGGGCACGGTTCTACGCCGCAGAAATTATTTCAGCCCTCATGTTTCTCCATGGAAGAGGCATCATCTACCGGTGAGCTTTGCATTCATTGCTTCTCTTTGTCTGAACTTCATGGCTGAGATGAGAGCTGGAGTGTTCTGCTTGAATAAAGAAGTGTCACTTGCTGCCCACACCAGGAACGAGTTGTCAGCTGGGATCCCAGTACCCCCACGTTCCCCCTGCACATTGGCCAAGCTGCACCACTTTCCAGGAGGGAGTGAAATTTCTGGGCAGGCATAAGTGAAACCTTCCCAGATTTTCTGGGAGGTGAATGTAGGGATCTATTGCTTTTGCCACAGTGTGCCATGTTATTTCAAGGCTAATATGTACGCGCTGGTCACACCAAAGCCTCTGCTTCCCTGCAGGTAACTACTGTGTTTAAACCCTATCTATTTCACATACCTGTTCAATGCCACTTATCTCAGCCACTAAAAGTGTTTTAATTCCTGCCATGGTCCTACAGCAGGAGTTTTTCCTTCCTGTCCATGTCTGGCATCTTTGTGTTTGCAGCAGGATTGGAGCATTGTTGCCTCCATGCATCAGCCTCCACTCGAGGTCTCAAGGCTGTTCTCAGGAAGCCATTTCTCATACATAGCTCTCCTTTGTTATTTGTCATTTCTGTCTATACTCAGGGGGGCAGTTTGGTTATATTTTTTCCTTTCTGTGCTGCTGAAGTGCTCCCTTGTCAGTTCAAGCATAAAGGCATAGAGCAGCCAGCATGGATCAGAGCCAGGCTGCCGTGCAGAGCCCTCCCTGGGCCAACATCACCATTTGACCAGCATCCTCCCTCAAGCCCCAGAGGCAGAGCAAGGCCTCTTCTGGGATGGAGCAGGATAGCTGGAACAGGGAGGTGTCAGCACTGAGACAGTCTGGTTGTACAGAAAAGTTTCTTTCTGCCATACTTCACAGAACACCTCTGGCATCCTTGTGCCAGAGCACTGGGGAGGACGAACAGACTGTTGTTTTCTTTGGAATACTGTTACCTGGGGTCTAGCAGCAAAGCACACATTTTTGAGCATGGTCTGCTGTAGCCCTGCTCAGTCTCAGTTGTGGCATGTCAGCACTGCAAAGAATAATGGTCTCTCTTTTTTGCTGCTTGGTTACAGCTGTACTGCTGGGATCCAGAGCTGGGTGCAGGATGGGACCAGTTCCAATCCCAGTCCAGCTCTGTTAGTGCCATTGGGTTGGGCCAGATGTCATCTGATTTGGGACTTTACATAGTTTAACCCAGTCAGTAGGACATCCTCCCGTGACAGATAAACTCGGGTTTGAACTCAGGAAAACCAGAATAGCTGAGGGCTAAAGTGGCCAAGGGGCTGGGGACTGTGCAAGGGGCACTTTCCTATCTCATGGGGAAATGATAGGATCAGTCAAGTAAAAACAGCTTCTCTGTCTCTTCCTAGCTCAAGCTCCAGTAAGAAGCAGATGGTCAGGTGAGGACAGAGAATATTAAAATATTTTTAAGTATGAACTCATGTGACATACATGGCACAGTGAAGTAGAGAATGAGTATCATTTTAATATCCTCCATGTCCTGAGAGCCTGAAGATGACTAGTGATATATACTCTATGTATCAAGCTCCTAAAGCAGTGATTGTCTGTATAGAATAGCAAATCTTCTTACTCTGCAGCTGGATTTCAGCCTAATTCTTCCCCTGTGAATAATACCAGCCGCTGAGGAGAGACCCTGCCAGATAATTACGCAAATGACACTATCCTTAAAATAGTGACATCCAGTAGTCATTGTCAATCGTTCAGCACCAAAACTGGGTCTGTGCATAATGTAATGCCTTGTGCTTACAGCTCATCCTGCCACCCCCAGTCTGCTGCCTGTCACAGGGCAGGAGTAACTGATCCCTCTGGATTTTGGCACTCTTCAAGTGCTGCTGTAATTCACGATAGAAATTGGAGGAGTGACTGGAAAGCTCCTCGAACAACTGCACAAGCTTTGATCTTGTTGAGAAACTGGTTGAGCTGTGGAGTCAGGTAGCTTCAGCTGCACAGGGCAGATCTGCAGGGGGGTGGGTGACTTGGTTTCTTTTAATTAGTTGGGGTTCTGAAAAGATGTAAGAGGAGAGAGCTGCTGGCTGGGGCTGTACTGAGCGGAGGTTGCTCCTGTCAGGTCACAAACACCAGGCTCTGGGAGGGAGCATGCAGGATAGAAGGGGATACTCAGAATGGAGTCACTGCACTTGTGTAGGAGAGTTTGGATCAGATTTTATGATAAGAGTGTGAGTGCTTGCTTAGGGAGCAGAGGACAGAGACACCAGAAATAGCCTGACCAGAAAGGGTTTTACCACAAGCTCTTCAAGGTGTCTTCTTTTTGGGTTTCCAGGGTCAGTGGAGGAAGAGAGTTACTGGCCTAGAATACTCTGTGTCATTTGTTTTTTTTCTGGGCTTAACTTAATTATACTGTATTTTTCCTTGCCCCCTTGAAGACTGAGCAGTTCAGGAAAAAATCTGCATTTAGCATTGCAATGAGTGTTCTCCTAGTAAGTCAAGTTGCATTTGCCACAAGTACTGCCAAAAGCTGAGTTTTTAATTCTTTGAAGTGCTGGAGACGTTTGAGAGACAGCACTAAAAGTTCATCAAGAAGTAGCTGAAACTTGTCATTGTGGCCTGGCAGGATGGTGCTGGTGGCTGCTAAAATCCGGTGTTGATTGATTCCTTTTTCAGCCACACACAAGCAGTTTGAAATAGCTGTAGAGCAATATTTTTGCAGTTGCTATACTGTAAGTCCCTGAGAATGGCGTTCTGAGGCAGATGATGCGTTTTGGCTGTATGTGATTTTTACTTTTAAAACCGGGCTTACGGCTGGATTGGCCCTCTCATGGGATGGTTTTCACGATTCAACTGAAATTTTCAATGAGTTTGCTCCTCATTTTGAGGAAACTCCTTTTTTGTTACTAAGCTGTGGCCAGAATAGGAGTCCCATAAACATACATTGTATATATTTGGGGGTCTTTGAAAGAGGGCTTTCAGTTTCAAAAACCTTTATTTTTTTCTCTTCATTTATCTCGGGTTTGGTTCTTCACCCAAGATTCAGGTGGTTGAGTGTCTTTTGCCCTCTGAAAGCCCTGAGCCAAGTTGCAAGAAAGAAGCGGAGTCTTCAAGGTTTTTCAAGGTTTCTTGTGTTGTTTATTATTTCAAGTCTCACCATTTTTTCTGTGCCCAGCCGAGATCTGAACAGTGGTGAGGACATGGGGCGACTCCTCCCCGATGGGGCGTTGCTGTCCTCTCCTACAGATAATTACGTGTCTCTTATTTACAATTGCGTGCCAATACCTATTACCTGTACTAAAAGGGACATTTCTACTTTGACCCAATCCCCTTAAACTACTTTGTGCCATCATCACTGCAAAAAATGGAGGCCAGGGGAGAAGGAGAAGAACCCAGGGCACTGCCCTAAATCTTCCATCTTGTTCCCCATTTTCCTCCATTCTAAGAACGCCAAAATACAAATTTTTCCACCCTGTGATTAGCTACACTACTGTTTCTCACACCTTTGTGGTTTGTAATTCCTCTCTCAGTGTTGGAAGCCTCTCCCACGGACTGAAATCAAAGGCTGTGTCTTCCTGGACTCGGTGCCAGGGTCTACTACAACCCCTCTGTACAGATTCCAGACCCTCTTGCTCGGGCCCCAGGCATCTCTGCCAAGGTCCCTGACCCTCCAGGGCACCCAGAGGGATGCACTGGGCTCTGACACATTTACATCACTACAAAGGAGAGATGGCTTCCTGGCCTTATCAAAGAAAGAGAGCCAGGTTTAGCTGTCAACTTAGCAGCACCTATTTATAGTTGCTTCCTGAAAAAAAAAAATCAGCAAGTACAGCCCATCATACAGGGGAATGCATCCAGACATGAAAACAGTCTTTTAACTTGTCACATCACAGTGTATTGTGCACCCCTAACCACAGAGGAGTAGGACCAAGCACATATTTGGGATCAGCTCATGCTAGATGCTGCCAGGAAAATGTTAGGTAATAATCATGGTTATTGTAAATAAAATCTTTGCTCACAGGGTGGTATTTGTGAACTGCTGCTTTCTCTAAGATTATTTCTAAAGGAAATTGCTGTGTTGGGCTCTGTTGCAGATAGGTAGGTTGGTTTATCATTTGTTCTAATGTCTGTATGTGCTATTTTTCTTGAGGCAGCTCTTGCCGACTTTCACTTTCCAGTTCAGCAGTTCCCAGCGTAGGGGAAGCATATTTTGGCTTCTGTGCATGCCAGAAACAAAACAAAGCAGTGTGTCTGAGCAGAATTGGGTTGCACATTGACTTACTCAGTATGAGGGAGCTGGTCCACTCACAGTCTGCTAAAAAGCAAAGAGATAGTGGATGACTGTAAGGGTTTATTTTAAAAGCAGGACATTTCCTTCTGTGTGGCACTACTGTAAAAATGGCTGGTGTGCCCTGCTGCCCTCAAATTCAGCCCTTGGCATAGACTGATGTACAGCTTTGGGAGTGAGTGGATCCACGTGCCAAGGTCCCCTACTTGAGTATTGAGGGCAAATGCAAGATTATCCTTAAATTTGGTTGTTGTGGGGTTGGATATTTTGGAGGAGAGGGCTTTGAGGTTTACAGTAAAATACAGTAAGGCCCTTCTAAAGGTAACAATCAGCCCAGCCTAGTGGCACAGCCTTAATTTCTATGATAAACCTTTTTCTCTCTCTGCAAGTATGTCTCACTGGCAGGATGCCTGGGCTGAGAGGGTCTCTTTCCAGAACACACCTCCACTACCTGCAGAGGTGATGCAGCATGCAGGACACAGTGTCAGCTCTGCACCCTGTACTTCAGTGGTGGTTTTGCCAGCCTGAGGTGTAGAGCTGGACAACAGGGACACCTCCATGCCCCAGCTCACTGCTGGAGATAATGTAGCTGAGCAGGAGCCAGAGGACCTACAAGGCTGGTGACAAGGACTGGTTATTGGTTGGCTGAAGAACCTTGTTTTTATCCTGAGGGCTTGTGCTGGTAGAAGACCATTAAAGATGTGCTTGTGCAAAGATTCCCTGTGCTCTGGTGTGTTGGTCGTGTGACTCGATGGTGTTTAATAGGATGCATGCTCCTTTTGGAAGGCAAAACATAATTATGCAGTTATCCAGATGAGAACATGGTCTGGCCTTGGGGCTGAACTCCAGCTCTTGGGCAAAATAAGATAAGCATATTAACAGGCAGTATTTACTCCTCTGTGTGTTACCTGAGAGCATCTCCTTAGTGCGTGGGGGACTTCTTTCGACAGGAAAAAACTTTCTCCTCTGGGATCTGGAAAGATTGCTGGATAGTGGCCAGGTCTTTGAAATCATCTTTTGCTTGGTGGAGGAGACCCATCAGGCCTTCAGCTGTGTGTCTCATGACTGTTGGCTTTTATAGGGAATGAGCTTTTTGCAACGGGTTAATTCCCTGCCAATTCAAACAATGAGCCTGTGACACTTGAAGGAAGCTTTACATAAGCCTTTTATAGAGACCAGTTTTGCTGGAAAGACTCCTGTTAACTGAAACAACACTAAGGTTTCTTTCAGCAAAATCAATTAAAAATTACGTGCTGAAAACAGAAGCTGAATGCCTTTCCTAATTACATACAGCCACTGTTAACAGAGCAACTTCTATTAGTGTGCTGTTTGCTTTTTCCATGGGTCAAGACAGTGTAGACATGGGATTCCTCATGTTCACTCTTTGCTGTTTTTTTGTTTGTTGGTCTTTTGTTTGATGGGGTTTTTTTGGGTTTTTTTTTGCAACGGGTGATTTTGTTTATTCTCATCTCGTGCCCTTTTTCACATCTGGAGCCAGATCTTGTTTCCCCTGAAGTCAAGGGGCTTTCCCCAGGGAGGTAAAGGAGCAGTTGAACTGGATCTGTGGCTGATAACGGCAGTGCTCTGCAAGGCAAACTGGCTGGCTGGGGGGCTATCCAGGAATTACTGGTGGTTTGCTTAGGTGCTGTGCATAGCTTTGTTTTCTTGGCAAATAAAGATAAGCTTTTGGTTCAATGAGGTCTTTTTAAGCTTTTCTGAAAGAGAAAGACCTTACAGCAGCCTGGATACCTGATAGGAGCCTTCTGATATCTGAGACAGGTCTACAAGAATGCTGGAGAGAGACTTTTTGCAAAGGTATGCAGTGATAAGACGAGGGAGAATGGCCTTAAGCTGAAGAAGGGTAGTTTGACATTAGATATTAAAAATAAATTGTTTACTGTGAGGGAGCTGAGGCCCTGGCACAGGTTGCCCAGAGAAGCTGGGGATGCCCCATCCCTGGAAGTGTTCAAGGCCAGGTTGGACAGGGAAGTTGTCTCTGCCCGTGGCAGGGGGTCAGAATGAGATGATCTTTAAGGCGCCTTCCAACTCAAACTGTTTTATTGCTCAGTGAAAGTTTTAGTTTGAATGTGCTGCAGCTGATGCCTGTGTAGGTAATCTTTGGTGGTTTGATGTATTTTATCCCTCTCTTGCCCATGGATTTGCCTGTGTGGGCAGAGCTGTTTGCATCTGAGGAAAGGGTGGGAAACAACTCAACCAGTGCCAGAATGAGTGTGAATCTTCATAACCTCAGCTGTGGGATCTATTCGCTGGCACTTCCAGAGCTTTATTTGGGAGAGCTCCAAGGCTCAGTGATGTGTGGGATTGGTGCCCCAAAGACCAGAGTAGATACAAATGTAACCAGAGCAAAATGAAGGGTGTGTTGTGTTCCGAGAGCAGCAGAAGGGATGAAATATAAGCTGATTATCTGGTGAATGAGTGAAGCAAATCAGCTAAAAGCTGCAATCTGGCACAGAATAGCCCACCAGCAGTCCCATCCCTACAACAACTGCTTAGTGTAGAAGAGGAATTTTCATGCTGGAGTCTCTGGAAATGCTTCATTCAGCTTTAGAAAACATAAAGGGATGTCTCTGAGGGTCAGGAGTGTAGTGATGTCTGTGGCTATCTTATCTGACAGTCAACAGCTCGTGTAGACTGATTTGTGCTTCTAGACAGTGCATCTTCCACAGAGTTTCCCACTCAGATGTGGTTGTTGCATGCCTGTGAGATGGGCTCTTTTACAGCCTCTGGCATGCAGTGCTTAAAGGGTTGTTTCTCTGCACTTGATCAAATGGAAAGTGCAGAGAGGGAAAAAAAAAACCAACCCAGCCTCTCACGTTTCCGTGTCATGTTTAATCAGTCAGAGTGCAGGACAGTTTAGTCCTGATTTACAGTTATGCTTACGAAGAGCAGTCCTGTTTTGAGATCCACATATCAGATCTCTGTGCCCCATTGACTCCACTGTATATCGTCTGTGAACTTTGGTGGAACTTTCCACATGACTAAGGACTACTGAATAGCCTACAGAAGTTGTTGGCTCTGCTAGTGTCTACTTTTCCTTTATGGTTATTTAAAGGGACTGATTCGAAACCTGCAAACCCTGCACATAATGAGTTTGTATAAATCATTAAAAAACCCAGCTCGAAGGGGCCTCAAGAGTTTGTGTAGTTTATCCACCTGCCCCAAGGCTGGAGAACCTTAGCCTCGATGCCAGTCTCTCATACTTTCACTCTTTTTTGGTGTAGCTGCTATATTTGGATATAAAAACGTGTGGACTGTTACAGGCACAGACTCCTTTAGTGAGTGATTGCAATGAGAGCTCGGTGGTGTTTGATAATTCTGATGCTGGTGCAATAAAAATAAGCAGTACTGCTCATCTGTGGAGAGGATAAGTGATTAGATGTGACTTGTGTTCTGGCATTCCTTTTGTGACTAATGCATCCTCATGGAGGCATTTCACAATTAAAGAGCATGCAGATGCAATTAAGAAATAGCTATGTGTAACAATTACAGACAAGTTTGCAAAGAAAGGAGACTTAGAAACCAGAATTAGACTCAATCTCTAAATCCCAGAGCACCAGGGAATATTTGGATTAGAGCTTTTGAAACTAAGAAACTTTTCTACAAAAATACTGATTTTCTCTCTTTCCTGCTCTCTTCATTCTATTTCGAAGGCATAAAGGTCACCAGAAGGAGAAAACATAAAAAATTGAAATATATTCTGTGTTGCTTAAAATTTATTTCTAAAAACTGCCTCTAAATATTACTGTTATGTTTTTAGCCAGAACTGGTCATCTGACTTTTAACATGTTCCCTGATACCAAGGCCATTCAGGTATATGATTTCATGAATTTTGAAAACACTTGCTCTGAGATCTCCAGAACTGCCCAGCGTTAATCCAGTAATTTTATTGATCTTTGTACCCATCTCAAAACGAGGAAGCTTTCAGTGTCACTCACAGAGAACATGAGCCCTGGGTTGGCACTAGGGAGGTTGATATATATAGCTGGGGAAAAGGTCTCTGTCAACCTTAATAGATGTTCTGTACAACTTCTTGAAAGAGGGATTATGCTGACAAAACGCTGTTGCATCTGCTCCTCTGACTTGCTGAAATGGAAGATTTCTTGTGTGACAACGTGTTGCCGTGAGTGAAGTTGCTGTATTTGTGAGGGACACAATGAGAGGCTGTGTTGAAATATTTGGCCTTGCAGCAACAGGCCAGGGAGAATTTGACTTACTGTTTTAGCTGCAACAAGATCGGCACCTGATGTTTCCTTGGTCAATAATCCCAATGTTTAGATCTCATTTATGCTTTGAAGCAGGTGGGTTACTCTGCTTTTATGCAAGCAGAGGAATTTTGTAAAGCCATCCAGCAACTTTGAGTATCAATGGTGCATCACTGTGATACCTTGTCTATAGATTTTGGTTCAGAGCTGCCTGTAGTGATACAGATATAAACTAAAAATAATAACACAATGGAAAATTCCAACTATGACAGGGTAGTGCTGCAGTAATAAGCGTTTCACAATTCAGAATTTCTGTGGGAGAGAATTCTCTCTTCTGCCAGTGGTACCCTGATCAGGATGGTGGGCACAGCTTTGTTTCTGCCCTCTGTGTGCCAGCTGAACTGGTGCTGGGGCTTGTCCTTAGCTGCTGGGCAGGCCAGGGTGCTGTTTATGGGCCCTATTCTCATGGAGCAGGGGGAAAGCATTACTCATCATTTGGCCTCTGAGTCATGGCACCTTTGCTGTTAATGGGATGGAGTGCCTCCCCTTTTATGAGGTGGTGCCTGAGGGCACAATTTAATCTTGGAATTGTATTACCTGGTTATTACTCCACTGAAGTAGTGGCAGTATTCCAGCTGACAACAATGGGAAGGGGAGCAAGCCTTCAAGTCTCAACCGTGTACAAATGTATATTGTACAAAAGATATATTCAAAACCACAGAGATGCTCCACGCTCTGAGCTGATTCCTTCTGAATCAATTAAAGTTTTCATGATTTATTATTAACATCCAGAGCTGCTTTCACAAATCTCTTGGCAGCATGGCAGGGGAGTGTTCGTGAATCAAGAAAATTACTTCCAAGTGGGAGAGGTTATTTACTAGCTAAATCCCTGATCCAGGCATACTGCCACGGCTAAGGCTCTCCAGTAGGATGTGTGCATCCACATCTGAAGCGTTTCTGATCTGAAGCATTTTTGTCATGGTGCCTGGCCTGAGTGGCTCATGCCATCTTTGGTTGTGCTGGAAAAGGAAGGGGGATGGAGGAGGGGGTAAACTGGGAGAAGCAGGGCTAGCTGTGCAAGGGGAACATTATGCCTTGTGCAAACCTGTGTGGCAGCAGGGGCAGTAGGAAATGCTCCCTTCAGACTGTCCAAGGACATTCCAATGGGCTGTGAGGGTGAGGCTGCCATGTGTCTCAGTGTCCAGACTCTGTGGCACTTGTGCTGAGAGTCTGAGCTGGTGTGTGACATTTAGCAAGCAGGCTTTGGGTTTTCTCCTCCCTTCTCTGGATCTTGTTACATTCCTTTTGACATTTACCTGGCCATGAAGATGTAGCAGGGTTCCATGTCCTTGTTGACTCATGCCTAACAGCTGAATTAGTGTGCTTTGTATGTTTCTTTGTCAGTATCTCTTAACCATAAGTTAAAGAATTGTGTGCTTATCTATGCATTGGGGATTTTGGCACGATCTTAACAACTTCATGTAACCTTTGACATTTCCTGCACCTTCTCTTTTTTTTTTCCCTTTTACTTTATAACCATTCTTCCTAGCTGGAGCTCCCCATGCCAGTATTACTCATATATTTCTCATATATTTTGAGCAGTAGCTTGAAACTTGATGCTCAAACAAGCCAGAATTTCTACCTTCAGACCCTGTTAAGCACAGAGGGAGCAAAAACCTTGGCAGCTGTCTCCTGCTTCTTGCTGCTTGGTCCAGCCTTGATAAATGAGAAAGTCAAGGAGAAGCTGTGACTCCTGCCAGCTGGCCAAGCTCCCAAAAAGATAGTCCACCCACTGGGAAGGTCAGGAGGCAGCGCTGCCCAGCCACTCCACCCTTGCAGCAGCACCGAGCGTGGAGCCAGAGCTGGGCCTGCCAGTCCTGTTGCTGCTGGGGTCTCTTTGGGGCCAGGGGCAGCCCCCACAGGAGGGTGACAGCTCTCAGTGTCCTTTGTGCTGCTTGGGATGCAGCAAGCCAGGAGAGGTTCAGGCACTCAGCTCATGCCTCACACTGCAGAGTTAATTTTGAAGTTGGGGTGGCCCATGGATGGCAGCTGATCTGCTGGTGGTAGATTTGAAATGGGACAGGTGGAACTCCCACCTGAATTGATGTTTTTTTTCTCCTATCCTTACACAAAGAGAAAATGCCCAAATAAGCCTTTGTGGCACCATATCTGTTAAATAAATATCTTTTTATCAGTGACTGAGCCACTTGAAACATAGTTCCCTGTCTGCTTTCAAAAAAGGTAATACTAAACTCTACTGCTTCTTGGAACTCATGAGGTTTTGGAAATGAGCCAGAGCAAAGGGAAACCAACTTTCAAACCCCTAAAGCCACAGGTCATCTGTGGCTTGAGTGGGCTGAAGTTGGATTCATGCATGGAAAGTCTCTATGTCACAGATCCCCCTACACTCTTTTGATCTTGTGAAATTGCCCTCCTCACTCCAACTGGTGACTGCTCTGGCAGGGATAGCCCTGGGGGAAGGACAGCTATTTGGTGTGATAAAATTAATGGGAAACTATCTTGCAGCCTGCCCGATTTACTGCCCCTCATCATCTCCACTCAGGGCTGCCTTGGGGTCCTTCAGGACTGACAGTTTTCCCAAGCCACAGGACAGTCAGGAGAAGTTCCTGCCAGAACTGTTGGATGCTGCTTCCCAGCATCAGCCTCTGGCATCTCTGGATCCCTGCTGGCCAGGAAGCAAGGCAGTAGATGCCAAATATTGCCAGTAAGCTGACATTGAAATGGGGACATATGGAAGAGAGAGGGTGGTCTTTGGAGGCCTGGCTGTTGCCTGTGTATGAGTTAAATGTGGCATGGAGTATTGGGTACCTCACATTCTGTCAATGTCTAGGACAGGGTAACTGAAGTCACTTTGACTCCCTGAGAGCCTTCCCTACTTTCTCTTCACTTTCTTACAACCAGCCTCATGCTGAAATTCTCCACCTCTTCTCCAGAGAAGCTCCTAATATTTCCAAGTCTTTGCTCTGCCTGTGTCTTCCTTGGGACCTGGCTGTGGTTTGGGGTTGTTCAGATTGTTCTCCTGTTCCCTGAGGGTCACAGTTAAAAGACAACTGTCCTTCAGTAGTTGGGTTACTGAAATAAGCACATCATTCCCATACGATCCCTGTTTTCCTGAAGCCCACAGTATGTCAGGGTGCCTGGAGCCTCTGGGTGTAGCACAGGCACTGCTTGCTCCCAGGCTGTCTTTGGGATGTGCTGGCACAGCCATGCACAGCACTGGCCAAGTGAGTGTCTGTCGCAGCGCTGTTATGTAAGGAGGAATTTCAACATTAAGTACCTGTCTTGGCTTTGGGTTTCATTCTGTCTCTCCAGACACCAGAATGAGTCTCAGAAGATTCAACGTGGCTTCCACAAACAAAACAAACTTTATTTCACAGGCTCTGGGCTTTGCTGCTTTCTGCCAGGAGCTTCCACTCTCCTGGGACGTTTTCCCTTTGTTTCCCTGCCACTGAGGAGGGACAGCAGTTTTTCTGGAGGTGCTGCCGAGCATAGCTAACATGCTCAAGTATTTGAGCAGCAGGGAGGCTGGCACTTCCAGTCAGGCCGATTAAAAGGGGAAAATTAACATTTCCTTTTGCTCTCAGCCACCTTCCTGCATTCTGAAGGGCTGGAGGAGGGAGGGATGCCATCAGGGCTGTAGAGGTTGGCTGGGACAGAAGTGTGTGCTGGGCAGAGGTATCTGTGTGGATCATGTTCTCCCTAATGGCTTTCCTCCCCCCATCTGAAGTCATTAATGCTCGGTAAGCCAGGATGGCAACAAACCCAAACAACAACAGTCTACAAAATAATTCCGTCACTCCAGACTGGTTCTTTTTTTTTCCTCCAGTGAAGCAATTAGTCTCCTGTGATCCCATTTTTAGCCAGACTGGAAACAACCAGCTGGACAATAGTGAATTCCTCTTCTGGCAGAGCAGTCATTGGATCTGGTCCCTGATGGGAAAGGTGAGATGAGTTCCCTTGCCTGTCTCTAGGGGAAGAATCTCCCTGCAGAAATTCCTGTGGGCCTTGCTGGAAGCCCTATTTTTGAGCAGCCTCTCCCAGTGAGTCACAGCCTCTGGCTACTGTGAGAGCTCTCAGTACCGTGGGTTTTCTGCCAGCCCACTGCAGGGTTAACCCCTCTGTGGTTTTGCTCTCATGCCTGTACAACCCGTCCCACTCGCTGGCTGATGATGCCAACTGTGGGTGCCAGAAAGTCATGAAGTGACTTGTGGTTTATACCAACAACAGACCCGTGTAGGACTCTGTGGAGGCAGGGTGAGACTTTTCCAGTCTCGCTCATTTGAGGGGTACTTGTTCCTGGGAATGGTTCAGCTTGATCCTAGGAATGGCTCAGCCCATGCTAGGGGACAGTGCTGTGGAGCAGCAGAGTGTGATATGAGCAGGGTCTGGCAAAATTTGGTGTGACAGGGAAGAGAGGGGCTGGCTGAAGTCACTGAGACTGCCACCTGAACAGGCTGCCCAGAGAAGCTGTGGATGCCCCATCCCTGGAAGTGTTCAAGGCTAGGCTGGAGGGGGCTGGGAGCAACCTGCTCTAGGGGAAGGTGTCCCTGCCCGTGGCAAGGGCCCCTTCTGACCACAACCATTCTGTGATTCTCTTCTATGATTCCCTGAAGTCCTGTGTAGCACCACACAGAGCTGTGTGGGGAGCTTAGCCAGAGCCACCCAGGAAATGTCTCCATTCCTGTAACTACTTGTAACATGAGTAACTGGAAGTACTGTCCTCTGCCCAGGGCCGAGCTCCAGCTGTGCCACACACAGGGCCTTCCTCTTGCCTTTGAGGTTTTTGAGGGGTGTGGGGAAGCTGTGGGTTCCCCCTCCATTGCTGCAGCTCCCTCACTGCACCCTCACTGCCCTAAAAAGCACGGATGGGACAGGGTATGAAAGGGCAGGTACAGTTAGAGAGCAGTGTGGCTGTGCTGCTGGAGGAAGAGACTTAAATCACCAGAAGAAGGGATCTTGCTGTCTCTGGGTTCTGAAAAGCAGCCCCGATGCCACTTTAGCAGCTGGACAGTGCTAAACCCGAACACTTCCCTTTCAAGATGCAGGAAGGCTCTAAGCCCAAATCCATGTTTTACCTCATGCACATGAGGTAAAAGCCACAGGGTTTCTACTCAGGTGCCAGGAAAAGCTGCAGCTGCCCAGAAAAGGGCAGCTGAGGACAGAGGGAGCTCTGCTGGCTCGGTTGCTGGGATTAAGAGCAGTTCGCCACGTGTTTGAGTCATGTGTCACCAGCGCTGCAGCTCTGACTCCTGTGGTATGAAGGTGCTGCTGGAGAAACACTTGGCAAAGGAGTCTGCCAGGCAGGCTGTCCTGGTTTAGGGCAAATTTGGGAGAAAACCCCCGAGTAGGGTCCCTCTGGAGGAGCAAACCCAAATGGCTCCTCCCCCAAACCAGTCCAGGAAAGATCTTCCTTGGAGAAAAGTGGAAAAAACTATTTATTTAAGGAACAAAGTGCCCACAAGCATAAAGAATGAATAATATTAAACAATAAAACCTTCCGTTCTAGAGATGGAAAATTGAGAAAGTCCTTGCTGTGGGTGTAGCTCGACTCAGCCAGTCCTTTATCCGTCTCTCCGGAGGTTCAGGCCCTGGTAGGCCACAGGTGCCAGCTCTCAGTACTCCTCTGGGTTTTTCAGTCCAGAGTAGGTTTAAACAGTCCCAAGAAAAAGGAAAGAAACAGTCCAGAGAGATTTTCTGTCTCAGCTAGCTAAAACTAAGAGCAGAAGAAGATTTCTGTCCCGCTGCTGTCCAGGCCTCAGCCGAACACAGCGGAGGAGGAATGCAAAGGAGCGAGTGCTGTTTTTCAAAACAAACTGCGCGCTTCTTCCTTCTCTGCTTCACTCTCAGGACCAGTCTTAAAGCACAGAACTCAATATAAACCACAAACAGAACAGACAATTGGGGATACAAGCACCATAAAGTCACCCTAGGACACAGGCCCATGTGGGGATGTGTGGGTAAAGTGTTTCTGCCTCATCCCTGCATCTTAGATCAACGCCAGGGCAGAGCCTGCCCCATCTGAGCATCCCCCTGGGTGTCGGCTGCTCCCGCTCCGTGCCTGGGCAGAGCCGCCTTGGTTGCTGTGGAGGGATGAGAGGCTGTTGATAAACATTGTCACCTTGTTGGGTGTTCTCTGGTTTGAGTCATTCCAGCCATGGTGATGGTTGCTGGAGTGCCAGGAGTGCCAAACAAGCGCTTGGGGTGGGGGCAGCAAACCAAATGCCCAAGGGTTGGGTTCCAGGTGGGTGGGATGGCTGTGAAGATGCAGACATCTCCACAGGTGTGCAAGGGAAACTCAGGGATTCAAAACCTGCAGTGCAAAATGAAGGGATTGGCTGGAGAAGAAGCAGGGTGGGTTTGTGTTTGTATCACTGTGGTGCTTCCCAAGTCACCACAGGGACAATGGGAGGTGGAAGTGAAGGGAGGCAGTGTTTAAAAGCTGATTCCAAATGCTCTTGGACATAACCTTGATGGGAAGGCAGCTGCTGTGTCATGGTGTGGTTGCTTTCCTGTTAACAGCTGAGAACAAAGCACATTGCAGCACCCACATCACCCCCCCCAAACAGTGTCCTGTGCTCTCACAGCCATGGGATCGTTTCAGCTACTGTGGAATCATTCCTCATGCAAAACTGTGGAGAAATTTGCAAACCATTTGTGAAGTAAAGCTTTGTGTGGAGTCTGTTTGAGAACAGAGATGGAGGACAGGTAAACTTACAAATTATGTCCCCAAAATGCAGAGAGGACACGGGCCATCTATTGCTCCATGTCTGCAAATCCATCTAGAAAAGTTCCAGGGGTTCATTAGCTTTAATGTGCCTATTGTGGGTGATGCACTTCAGCATGTTGATATTAAAATAATGCCCTTTTTATTCTTTTTTCTCAGGACAGTACAGTCATTCTGCTTTCCCTGAGCCTCCCTGGTTTTCCATTAGTCCTCAATCAATTATTTATTCATGGGAGAGTATCTGAGAGCAGCAGTCCAGTGTGAGAGCAGCAGTTCTTGACTGTGGAGATGAGTTTGAAGTACTTGATGGCTGAACCCACTGGAATTGTCAATAACATTAAGAACTGCTTTCCTGCCACAAAATAAAAATATAGTCTTGTAGGTGGAGAGTGCTAAACTTTGATGAGGACATGAGCTAGAAAACAGTGCACTTTAGATGTCACCTGGCTGTAACTTTAGTGAGTACAGACAAGGAGGTTTTTGAAAATCACCTTGCCTTCAAGTTGACTAACTTTTGCATTGTGATAGAAAATATGTATTGTGCAATTCTGGCCTGTGTTGTGAACATGGGAAGTCTAGATAGAAAATCTGTAATTCTGAGTTTTGATGTGATGTGATGCCTGAGCAAGAGGCACTAAGGTTTTTGCCTGATATTTCTTATCTCCCTAGACTAGAAATAAGTTTCAGTGGGGGTTTGTGGTGTCTTCTTCCTGACCAAAGGGATTTATAAGCAAGATATGTAGCCGGAACTTGTGTAAGCAAGAGGGACCTGATGGCTTCAGATCTTCCACTGCTAAAATAGTAAAATTTGAATGTGCCAAGAGGCATGTTTCCAGATGGACACACAGTACCCTGGCTATCCTTCTCAATGGTCACATGTTGCAGAGGCCAAAGGGACTTGCAGGGACTTGATGTGTGAATGTGCTAAAAATTCAAGGGCTGAGCAGTATGAAGACAGACTTTCTTAGGTCATGGCCCATTTCTATTTCTTTTTTCTTGGTGGGGTCAGTGGAGACCGTGCTTATTTCATTCTGTGGTTCATGTGTTTCATACATGACAGGAACAAGGCAGTTGGCAGCTCCTTGTGCCTGGTGGTCATGTCAGGTGAGCATCACTTGACTCCTGCTCTGAGTTACTGCTGCTTTACTAGCAATCAGCAACCTAAGGCACCTAATTGGGGAACTTTGGTCACCTTGTCAGCTGGTGAGTCAAATTTAGAGGGCCTGAAGTGGTTTGGGAAAGCATCTGTTCCCCTGTGCCAGCTGAAGAGGGAGCCCGGACCAATGGGACTGGAGGGTTAAGTACCTGGTGTGACATGGGGATAACACCGGCCAGCATTGTTGATGGGCAGTTTGGGGTCTGTTTGATGCTGTGTGGCATTTGGGGTGACACATGGGATCTGGTCTGTCCCTGCTGGCCTGGCACAGAGGTCAGTGACAGTGGTTCTGCACACAGGCAGCCTGGGAGGAGTCGGAGTGGGACTGCAGAGAGCTCAGCATGCCCGGCCAGGAATTCCACCTGGCTCTGCCCTGCTTATCCAGGATCCTTGGGCTTCACGAAGCTCCGGGTGAATCACCTGTAATGAGTGAATAACAACAGTAATTCACATGAAATGAGAAACGAGATCTTGGCATAATGACCCATCTTCTAGGCTCCTGCAAAAGCCTCTTCCATTTTATATTTAAGTGATTGTTGTGGTCAAGAGCAGAGAGATCAGAGCAGTCAAAAAAGCACTGTGTTTGCCCAAAGGTTCCCTGGAGACTTAGGAAAAAAAGAGCCAATTATATCGGTGACAGTGTCAGTTTGTGGTTTTTTTAAGAAACAGCTCTCAAGACAGCATCTCCTAGGAAAATTCATTCATTTATTCGAAGGGGAACCAGGCAGAACCCCCTCCTGTGCAGCAGTGGGATGGCTGTGTGCTTTGTGCCCACAATATGTCACTAGCAGGGAGAATGTTCTTTTGCTCTGTGCATAAAAATTCAGTGCAGATGGTGAGATTTTCAAAAGCAGCCGTGCTGGACCAGCACGGATGCTCCCTCAAAAGTTAATAGTGAGTTTGGCAGTGGAAATCTACAGGCCAAAGCAAGGTGCTTTTAAAAATCCTGTCTAAAAATACATTACTTCTGCCTTCAGCTTTGTTTATTCCATTATAGAAAGGAGATTAGCACCTATAGCCTTAGCTTTATAAATTTGGATCTGTAATTCAGAGCCTTAATAAGGTTAAGTATTTTTTTTTTCCTCGGGGCCTATTTCAAAATTGAGTGAACTTGACAGGAGTTGGTTTTTTTTCCCCAGTTTCCCTGGATTTGGAGTCAGGCTCAGAGTACAAAGAACCTTACCTACATCAGATGAATGTGAAGTCTGCCTGACCAGATTTACAGGTTCCAGGCAGGAGTGTCCTTCCCACAGAGCCCTGCTGGCATTGCCAGCACCAGCACAGGTTGGTTTGCTGCCCAAGCCAGTGCCAGAGGCAGTCTGCACACATCATCCTGATGGAGAAGGACACCTTGATTTTTATTTTCTTTGATATTTCTAGGAGTGAAGTATTCCTCCTAAGACTGGGGTGTGGGGAGGGTGGATTTCATGGCAGCTGTGGAATGAGCAGGAGAGTCACTCTGGTGTGGCTGCTGGCCCATTCCCCCCGGGCAGGCTTAGTGGCACACAGAGGTGAAACGGGGACCTGTCTCTGTGTGCTGGGGAAAGGAGGTGCCTTTTCAGCAGCACAGGCCAACCCTGATGCCACCAGGACAGCTTGGAGCTGGGACAGGGCCTTCAGCAGCCCTTTGGTGGGTTGTGGGCAGTTGCTGATGACTAATCCTGGACAACTCTCACTCCATCTTGCACTCTTGAGACCATGCTGTGCTGTGGGCACAAACCCGATTCCATTTTAATTTCCATATCAGGCTTTGAATCAACATTGATCTATTTTTGTCGAAGTGACACAACAGGCTTGTGCTTTTTAACCTCTCCCAGCTCCATCAGTCCCCTGATTCTTGTTCCTGCATTTGGGTCTTGAGTCCTTTGTATATCTCCTCAGAAGACTTCAGGCAATGGGATGCACAAAAAGAAGCATTGTGGTTGGGGCTTTTTTTTTCCTTTTTCCTTCTTTTTCTGGCAACGGTAAAATAGGAGCTCTGTTGGGAGCAACTCAGCAAGTAATGTTTCAGGGCCAGCAAATTCCAGGGTTGCTGCCCAGTGGGACTGAGGAGTCTATCACAGGACTAGGCTGGCAGCTCATCCAGAGAGGGAACACGTGGCATCCATACCAAAAGCTGGACACGAAGCCTTTTTCAGTCCACCTCTCCCCTTCCTGCAGTAAATGGGAGAACAGTTGCTCTGGGAGTCAGGGAAACACTTCAAGTGTAGCTCCTCTCTCCTGATTAGAGTCCCACATAAAAGTGCAGCAAATAATACGTAGATTATATAAAAGTATCTGTAAAAGATGAACGCCCGTCAATTTGGATGTATAAATATATAATAGGGATTGTGCCATCTTTGGGATTACTCCAGTATGGCAACCTCCAGCATGCCTGTGCTTCACCAGTAATGGCTCTGGCTCGTGGCTGCCCCATTTCACGTGCCCCCCATGTCTTTTTGCTCTTGTAAAGCTGCCTTTGGACACTGTCATCAGCCCTTTTACAGCTGCTGTGGGTGTAATAAAGGGGAAGCTTGGAGGTGTGCCTGACCCCAGAGGGACTCAGGGCACCCGTGAAGTCCCACTGGATCTGTACCACCAGCGTGGGGGAAGCTCTGTGATTATCTCTCGTGGTATGCCCAGGTTTTTTAGTCTCTGCCTTTATACTTGAGCCTACCACTCTTGTTTTAACTGGAGGATGAATCATGCC
The DNA here is from genome assembly GCA_008694505.1 of Cyanoderma ruficeps. Taxonomy (NCBI): domain Eukaryota; kingdom Metazoa; phylum Chordata; class Aves; order Passeriformes; family Timaliidae; genus Cyanoderma; species Cyanoderma ruficeps. Next base: position 46,577,294 of record VZDJ01007753.1, on the reverse strand, counting down.
TGCTCATCTCAGCAGCAATGAAATCCTGTGAGTAATTGTGCTAAGCTTCCACAGGCACCCTTCTGAAGTGCCCAGAGGGAGGGGAGTTGGGAGTGCTGGTGCTTCAAACTACCAGAGAGGTCTTAGATGCTGGGTAATGCCATCTCCTGTGCTGTAAGAGAAGTCAGTGCCTTGGGCACTGCTTTGTCTTCAGAGCAGCAGCCTGGGGTTGAGCAGGAGAGGGGCAGTGCTCTGATGTGGACCTGGGAGCTGCTTCCAGGAACCCCTTGCAGGCAGGAAGGGGTCAGGCAGGGGGACAGCCAGCCATGCTGGGTGCCAGCCCATCTCTGCCAAAAACCCCATGGTGCTGCCTTAATGCAGGCAGATTGCTTGCAGAAACTCGTCCATGTGCTTGAAGGGCTGCCTGACTTTAAAAGAATAATAAAACAGAGCACTTCTGGATACAGTGCATGCCAGTCTGTTTAGTCTGAAGCCCAAGCAACAGGGCAAGAATCAGACCCTGTGAGTGTACAAGACTGATACTGAGTGCCTTTGGACATCCTGAAGAGCACAGATGCACATGTGAGGATCTGTCCTGGGCTAATTCACACACTCCTGACCTTGCCCTCAGGGCAGTCCTTGGCCATGTCCTGTGGTGAGTGTTCAGAATGTTCTAGTCCTGTGTCTGACCCCAGACTTGAGTCCATATTGCATCAGTCTGTAACATCTTGTGTTGCAAGAGAGGTGGAGCCTGCTTTGGAGGCTGAGTATCCCTAATCCATCACACCTTTATCCTAATGCAGGGGTGCAGAGCATTTCTAAAGGTCTGTGCTGTCTGTGCCAGCAGGGCGGGTTGGGTGAAGCAGAGACAAGGCAGGAGGCTCTTGTATTCTGCCACATTCCCCTCCCCAGCTATCTGTGGAGTCTGCAGGATGTGCTGTGGTGGGATGAGGCTGTAAAAGCCCCAGGAATGGTGCTGGGCTCCTGGCTGGAGCTCTGCTCACGTGCTGAGGTGCCTGTAGGATGGATCTTTCCCACAAGCCTCCTCTGGCTCCCATGGCCAGCAAGGACAGGCAGCTGTCTACTGTTAATTGGCCCAGCAATGAGTGTGGACTTCCAGTGGAGTTTCATTTACTTGTACCTCTTACCCCAAGTCTGAGTTGGATCCTTGAATCATAATATCACATTTCTGCTATTGCTTTGTTTGTGAGAAATGAGAAGGTCAGCCTGGAGCCGTGGTGGCTGTATTTACAGTCCCTAAACACTTAAGTCTGGTCAGCTTTTGAAAACAACTTCTGGCTGTTAGGTCAGTGTAGAAAGGCACTTGCTGTGTTTCATTCCTACTTTCTGGTAATTATAAATTGCAAATATCTGGAGAGATCTTCCCTTCATTTCTGTCCTGTTACACTGCACTGCAGGTTGCAGTTTGCTGTAGCCAGGCTGTCTGTGTGGCTGGCAGCGGCCTGGGCGGGTTTCACCTTAGAGGTTGTTTGGAAACCAAAAGAAACGTTTTCTTGACCCAAAGGAATGTTTTTCAAGGAAACAGCGAGTTGAAGTTATGTTTTGCAGTCCCTGTGTATTTTGACTTGACTTTGTGCAGTGCTGGGGAGGATGGGGTGCACAGACTAAATGCCATGGGATTGTAGGGATTGTGCTGGGAGGCTACAAGTGTGTAAAGCAACACTTTCCAACTCAGCCTGCAACGCCCACACAGTGGTGTGTGTAGATGCCTACACACTGGTTATGTGCTGAGTAACAACAGTGTCCTACCTCTTTTTATTTGGCAGCAAAACTCAGGATTTCAACTGGTTTTCTCCAGCTCGGAGCAGCTTGATCCTTTTCTGATCTCTGCTTTGTGGCTCCCTTTATCAAAGACCAGTAACTTGGTGTTTTCATTTGTGATTCAGTGTTTGTCCTGCCCTAAAGATGTGCCTAAGCAAATACCAGCAGCTTAGCCTGGGTTTTTATGTCTTAGCTCAGGTAGAGTATGTGCAGGTGTCAGCTTCAGCCTGTATTTACTGCTGCCCAGGACATGCTTAACTCTTCCTTGGGGCTGTGAGAGTATGAGTTTCTGGTTATAAAAGCTTACTTGAGCATGGAAATAAATAATGTTTGGTAGTTATTCGAAAATGTGGGAGATGTGAACCATTTTCTGTGTAGGAATTTATAAGCAAGTTCTCTACAACCTAAGGCTTACAGTAGAAACAGCCTCAATTCCCAAAGTGGTCTAAAATCTTGGGGACAAAATGTGGAGATCTCTAGTCCAGAGCTGGTGGGAATAGATTCATGAAAATAATTATTTTCTTTGAGTTTCCTAACTGACTCTCCAAAATTTACTATGGAAAGAAAGATAGAAAATAATTTTGTGGGCCCAAAATAAATGGTGAGGCTTTTTTAAAGCAGTTAAGTTTTTCTTCTACAAGTCGAGAGAGCATTGGTTTTAGGTGAAATGAAGTATTTTAGTTTGGATGTTCCTTATGAATGCAGAGGAAAATGGGAAACATCAGCTTCACATGAGTATTTAGGGCTTTACATAAAACTGAGACCTCCATCTGTTCTCCTCCTTATTTAATCAAAATATGGGTTTAAATCTGTTGTCCACTGTGTTTGGAGCAAAGCCTCCAACTTGAAAACTACTGCCTTTTCCTTAACTGTCTTACCAACTGTGCTATTCTTCAGGTTGTACATCTTTCGTTCTCCTCTGTTGAAGTTGCTTCATTAAAAAAAAAATTACACTATTTTTGGAGCAGGAGTTGGAAATGTATATTACTTTGGCTACCAGAGCAGGCAATAGAAACACATTTTTCTGCATCACGATGGAGATTGCAGTATTTTTGTGAAGTAAAATGACTTCAGCAGAAGAGGTGGAGAAACTTAAAATCTCATCCCTGCTTGCAAAGGGACTTGAATGCACATTTGCTCACCCAAAAACGTTTCCAAGGAGTGTCTAAAAGGAAAGTTTTCCCCTTCAGAAAAGCCAAAGTTACTCATTCAGCTAATTTCAGCCTTGGGGATTTTGTTTTTCATTGTGTATTTTTTGAAAACCATTTGGCTGGAGTTTTATGTTAGCCAAACTTACCTTTGTGGCTGGCACCCACGGCTTTCACAACTGAGTGATTTGCATTGAGGTGGGAACACCAGGCTTTAATGAGCTTTAAACTGGACCTTTGAGATTAGCAAACCTGGGATAACCTTGAGGGGAGACAGGAAGCCAGTGTCTGCCACCCTTACCCCTCTGGATCCTTACTGTATGTACAGCCCTTACCACAGCAGAGTGATGAAACCAAAATAAGGGAAAAACCAACCAAACTTCATCCTTTCCAATGCAGTTTCTACATAAGCAGTGAGATGGTCAGAGCAGAGCGAGTGGCAGGTACGTGTATAACACACATTCCCTGGCACAACTCCCCGCTGCAGGGAAACTGCATTTGACAGATGTTTTGGAAAAGGACCAGATCATCTGCAGTTGTAATTTTGGGTTTTTTTACGAATGCAGCAGATGTGCAAAGAACGCTTCTCCCAGTGAGTGACACTGAAGCAGCTCATTTTGTCGTTTCTTCTGGGTCTAGACTAAACAAGGCCATTAAGCCAGTGTGCCATAGCTGAGGGTGAGGACAAAGACAGCCTTTTCTGAGTCGGGATGAAGGCTGTTTTCCAGGGCAGGTTTGCCAGTGAAAGGCAGAACCTCAGCCGGACCTTAGAAACGCAGCCTCAGAAAACCTCTCTGCCGTTACTGCTTCATGGAACTGCTAAAAATATTGAATGGAAAATGCAAGTATTAAGGAAATGAGGTAGATTTGGCCTTCTCTGAGCTGGATGACTTCCAGTTTCATCAGCTTCCCGGAATCCTTGCTGCGAAAATGAAGAGCTCCTTGTAAATCTCAGAGAACTGTCAGTGCTTTTCCTCTCATGTGGCCGTCCCAGCTTATGGGGTTTGATGCATGGGGAGACCAGTCAGCATCAAGCAGTTAGTTCAGAGCTCACGACTGCTGGGATGGCTTGGGACAAATGCTCAAACCACAGCTTTCCCAGGGAATTATCTTATGGGGCAGCCAGAGAGAGCAGGCTCCAGAGGAGCCCATGGCTGGTGCTGCCACTGTATTGGCCCACGAGACTTGCTCCAAGAGGGAAGTGTAGGATGATCTCCTGTCATTTTGCCAAGCAAAGAGAATGAGCAGCCTTCTGTGGTCATGGGAGGTCCTCTTCTGAAATGATCTGCACGTAGCCGAGGGCCTGAGCAAGTGAGAGCCAGCGTAACGTCACATTTACAGGTTATGTGAAAATAGAAAATGCAAGTGTTGGGTTTCACACTGCTGGAAAGAAGTCAGGAGGAGACAACAGACACTGTTAATGGGTTTAACGTGCAGTGTGGAGAAGCCAAGGGCTGGAGCTTTGCCTCGTGTGGTTAAAACTATGCTTACCCAGCGAGAGGCAGGCAGTTTAAATTTAATGGCAATTGCAGAGATAGAGGCTCTCTGGGAGGGTGCAGCCAGCACAGTGTTCTCACACCTGCAGGACTCCTGCCATCCTAGAGCTGGGATGAGCATGGTGCACTGTGCAGCTAACAGGGATTTGGGAGTCCTGCAGCGTGTCCTGTGGGGCAGAGGCTGGGAAGTGGCAGCGTGCCCTGGTGACATGAGCAGAGCTGGCCCAGCCCTATAGCTGTCTCTTGCCTCTGCTCTCCCACGTTTGTGACTGCGTTTCTGCTGGCTCAGATGTAAGGATGGTGGATTTTGAGGTATTCCCAAAGCATTCCAGGACGTGGTGGATGTTTCAGGGAACAGGAGGAAGTTTGCTGGGGGGATCTCCAAGCGAGTTCACCAGAATTCCCCTTCCAGCTGTATCTTTAGGGCCACACCACAACAGTCAGCACTGCCCAGGACTGAGAAAGCGTTTTCTGCATTTAAACCCAAGCCAAGAATAAACTGTGCATTTCAGCCACATCGTGGCAGATTCCTGAAAACAAGGCCTGCCTTCATGCTTGGAGGGCTTCCTTGCCCTGCCAGGAACCACGGGGAAGAGCAACAGGAGCTTTGGCTGTAAACTACTGCTGAAGTTGGGCTGTCGTGGGCAACCACACACAAACCTCTCCCTGTGCTCTCCTAAAGCCTTTCCAGGACAAGCCTTTGCCTCAGCCATCATTTGTGATTCTCAGAAGGGAAAAAATGTCTCCCGCTGAGCATCCCGCCCAGAGCAAACACTGCAGTGTGAGACAGGCATGGGCACTGTCCTTGGCACCCAAATTTCACTGGCCACTGGGTAGCTCGTGGGCCTGCTGGGAAGTGCAGCAGAGTTACAGAAGGATTTTTGCTGGCTTGTGTTGCCAAGCCATCTTAAAAGTTGAAGGGAGAGGATGTGTGATCTTGTGATTAAGATCTGAGCTAGAGTTCAGGAAGCTCATGTTCAGCCTTGTCTCTGGGGGACATGGGCAAATTTCTTAACTTCTATCCTTCGCTTTCCCATCCATTCAAAAGAGGCTAAGAATACTTTTCCTTATCTCTTTAGGAGAGGATGTGGCTCTGATTGTCCTACACAATGTGTCCTTGATCTTTCCAGTCCAGCAGTAGCTGAGGGCGAGCTGATTGGAGTCCCGTGGGCTGTGGAAATGTCAATGCACAACAGAGCCATCAAGCCCCTGATTTTCACTTCAGGATCATAGATGGAGGACGAACAGGATCAAGCTGGATTCAGATTTCAGATCAACCATAGATTTTTCATACTGTTAGAGAGCTGTCACCACCTCTGTTACCACCCTCCTTACAGCTCCCCCTTCCCAGGGAAATAGATATCCAACCAAAGGGCAAAATGGATCAAGATCCAGCATGAAGGGGCTTTAAGACCCTAAAAATTATTTTAATTTTTTGATCCTGATGTGGGCATCAGAATGACTTTGAAGGTGTCTTTTTCACAGTGCTGCTGTGATGGCTCTGGGCAGCTCTTGGGCCAACACCTGAGACAGTTCAAAAATTGAACTGTGACCTGTGTGTACTGCCCAGAGCTCCCATCAGAGCTTCTCCTGCATCTGCCATGGTGCCTGGAGCTTGTCTGGCAGCTGCAGAGCAGAGGTGCTAGGAGCTGGGGTATTTTTAGGCAGGCATTGCCTGAGTGTGCAGATGACCCCGTGCTTTCCAGTCCTGTTCCTGACAGTGCTACTGGCTGCAGGCTATTCCCAGGGCAACCTCAAGGTCAGGCAAGCTGATAAGCTTTGTTAGGGCTCTGTCATGTTGGCAGCTTTGCTTTCCATGAGGAGCTCCCAGGCTGTTGGAGGTGACAGATTGGAAAAAGTGTCTCCCTGCAGCTCGTTGTGACAGGCTGCAGGTCTCTTGTGACAGTGACAAGGAGGTCCCCACTCCAGTGACTGCTATGGGGGATATTCACTGCTTTTATTGGTGCACTGCTGGAATTGATACAGCTGGGAGGACTTTAAGACTTTCCCTCATGATGGAGGAGGCGTCCTGTGCTGCTCAAAGATTCCCCCTGCCCATGTGGTGTGATGTCAGTAGGGAGTTTCTTCTCCTCTCAGCTTGGATAGTGCTGCAGATGGAGTTTATCAGTCAGGCTGATAACAGGGAGATTTGGACTGATGCCCCAACACCTCAGGAGAATAGGGAATGTGCTTCCCCTCTGCAGAGGCCTTGCTCTGCTCCCCAGCTCCAGTGTCTGCTCCAGTGCAGCTGTGCTGAATCAGTGTGGTCCATGCGCAGCATTTTGCTGCATCATCCTTGCACAATCTGACAGCTCTGGCAACCTCTGCTCCAGTGAATCCCAGAGCTAAATGAGCACCCTGCCAGCCAGGCTTGTGGTGTGTTTGGAAACCCATGTGGGCAAACTCCTGCAGCACCTGCCCACACTAAATGCCACTGGCAGAATGATGCTTCTTCCTCCCTCCCTTTTGTAAGAGATGAAGCAAAGGATGACCTCTCCTGCATGACTTTTGTTTATTTTTTTTACGATGATGAAGTTTGTCCAGGTTGCAGGTTGAGCTTCTAAGGCCTGGGATGGTGGCTGCATCTGTGTGGGGCTGCTCCAAGCACACAGTGACTCTGAATGATTCTCATTTTAGGGACTTGAAGCTGGACAACGTGCTGCTGGACTACGAGGGGCACTGCAAGCTGGCAGACTTTGGAATGTGCAAAGAGGGCATTCACGATGGCATCACCACAGCCACCTTCTGTGGCACGCCAGACTACATCGCTCCAGAGGTACAGGAAACCTTTCTTTGGTCAGGAAAATGTGAAAAGAGTAGGTTTGCTTTGGAGCTGCCAGTGTCTTTGGCTTTGCCTTAGATTGCTGAGCTTAAGGTTTCCTCCCTAGATCTATTATCAGCCCCTTGTGAAGTAAAGCATGAGTAAATCTTCAGGCTGCTCTATGCACCAAAACAAGCCTATATATTTCTCTAGAAAATGGGAGGTGAAAAATGGAAATACAGCTGCAAAAATCTTGAGAGACGCATACAGATGCTGTCCCAGCTTGATTTGAGAGGAGATTGACTTCTCCTTCATTGCACAGTTCCTTTTTCTACCTCCTCACACTCCCTGTCATTCCCCAATCTCACTACCAAATTAATAAACACCTCTTTAAGGAACAGCTGCCCTCCAGATGCTGCCAGATGTTCCAACAAGGCTTCACATCCTTCAACACAATTGAATTTCTGTCTGTGGTTGATGTTTGCACCATTCTCCCACACTCACACTGCTTCCCCTCTCTGGCTGAAAGCCTTGCTGTTGGAGCCAGGTAGGTGTTTTCTTCCCAAAGGCGAGGAGGAGGCGATGTCAGCTCACACACGTGGCTGCTCAGACAGGTTTGCTGGAGTGCCCCTTCTCCTGCAGCTCAGCCCCAGCATCATTCCAAGGGCTTGCTTCCCAAGTGACCCAGCCAGGCCAATTCAGCCCTTAAAGCATCTGATGTACCTTTGTGCTGATCTGGGGGTTCCCAGGGCGAGATCACTTTATGCCTAATGGAGAGCACTGTTAGCGGCAGCTTCTGTGTTACTCTTCCCAAACCCTTCTTTCCTCCCCTGCTCCCATATGAAGCTTCAGGGTTGGTGTTTCTTTGCTGTGTGTGCTGCAGATCCTGCAGGAGATGCTGTATGGCCCTGATGTGGACTGGTGGGCCATGGGAGTGCTGCTGTACGAGATGCTGTGCGGCCACGCGCCCTTTGAGGCCGAGAACGAGGATGACCTCTTCGAGGCCATCCTCAACGATGAAGTCGTCTACCCAACGTGGCTCCAGCAGGATGCAGTGGCAATCCTCAAAGCTGTGAGTTCCTTTGGCTGTTTGCTCTCTGTCCTAGCTTTCTCCAGCTTAATTCCAGCAAAAGAGAGCAGGACCAGAGTATTGGCATTCAGAAATAGTGTGAGGCCCTGACCCTGACCCTCCTCTTATCTCAGATTGGAGAGTAAACAGAAAGAACATCCTGCCACACTTAGGCATGTTTGCACAGTTATGGCCTTTATATGGTTCAGTAGCCGACTTGGCAAGCAGAGTGTGAGCCTGTCTGTGTGTCTGGGCATTCCCCTGCTTGCTTAATGATTGACAGTGTGTGGTTGTCTCCCAGAACAGAAGCAGCAGGTAAACACAAGGTTTATTCAGTAGCAGCCATATGGCCAAGAAGTGAAGGCTTCCTGATAATCCTCTCTGGTAATGCCAACGTCCCCCAGGGTTGCTGCCTGTCCGCCTGCAAAGACAGGAGTTTGATTTTTGTGTGCTTGGGAGGAAAAAAAATGGAGCTGTGCAGCAAAAAGTTTGAGGAGGGCTGTTACTGGTGACATTCTTTGTCCTGCCATGTATTCCTAACTTTTTCCATGATTTTTTTAATCCACATGCCTATAACATCTTTGCCTATAACATGGGAATTAAGCTTTTAAGATTTTGAGCTGTGTGTGACCCTAATGAACTGGAACTGCCTGGCTTTTCTGTAAGGAATCAGAAGGTGATTCCATGACAAGGGTGTTAAACTATGAACTGGGAGACCTGACTTGGCTATTCAGCTACTGACTTCTTCCTGGCCTTTACACATCACCAAATAGCTCTAAGAAGCTTTTGGAAAGAGAAGGATCTGAGTATTCCCTTTTCTTGAGAAAGCACTGTGAACAAAATTGCATTTAAGAGTGGATACCAGTAAATGGTAATAGAGGATCCAAGAAATAATTGGATAAGGTAGTAATTTATAGAAGCTCATAGAGCACTGGCCCATGGGAGTGGGGTAGTCAATGATGGGACCATTTGAGGGAAAGAGGAGAGACTTTAGTAGTGAAAATCTGGAAATTTTCTGCTGAAGGGTTTCTGTTGTATGTGAGTCAAGCAACTACTTCCTACAGCTGAAAATACATCTGATAAATTTCACAGAAATCAACTGACAATAAAATCCACTCCCAGAGGAGTAAGAGGAGCTTTGAAATCACAGGTTGTGCTCAGAATTGATTGTTTGTGCTGCTGGAGGCTCTCTTGGGTTTTGGAAATAACTCGCTATGTATTTGAAATATAAACATGAACTTCAGACTCATTGCAGCTTCTGCAGCAGCGTTTATGTGGTTGAACTGGGACTCCTAAGTACTTCTTAAGTACTAATTCCTCTTCTGCAGTGACAAGTACTAGAGGAGTGGATTTGTTGCAGGTATATTGCATAATTATGAGATGGAGGTAAAATGTGGTCGTATAGATGCTTGTCGTAACAGGAATCACAGGGTGTAATAAAATATCATTTGTGTTTTAGCCTCTTGATGAAATGAGTGTTTTCCTCGTTCTGATAGGGCCTCCCAGAAACAGCCAGTGTAAGCTTCAGTCATCCCAGGCTGCTCTAGGTTGTGTTCAGAGCCCAAATTTTAACAGTTTAAGGTCCATTCTGTGATTAACAGACAAGAAACATGATGAGGGGCACTGGAGGAAGAGGGCCAGAATTGAAGAGAGAGCTGAGAATTTATATAGAAAGCATTGAGCATCCCCAAAACCCAGTCAGCTCAGTAACTGCTGGTTCCTTGCCTGAAAAAGTCTCCTCTCCAGCCCCTCTGCTTGTCTGTTGTTTTATGTGTTGCTGGTGACAAACAAATGAAATCAAAACTGCCTCCCTGAAATGCACATGCGCTGCTCAAGAGAAGCACTGCACTATGTCTGCTCTGGGGTAAAGGCTAAAATTTGGGGCATTCACTAAAATGCACATGCACTGCTCAAGAGAAGCACTACACTGTCTCTGCTCTGGGGTAAAAGGCTGAAATTTGGGGCATTCACCAGGAGTCTTGGGATTAACTAGTAGGAATTGACAACTGAGATGTTTACTGGACCTTCAGTTCCTCAGTGTTTCTTTTCCCTGGGTGGCTGCTGCCTGGACATGAGTGTTGCATCTTATTTCACAGCACTGGTGCTAGTTGGCTACAGGCTGAATTTCTGCAGCTTCAGAGTAGCTGCTTTTGGGCCCAAGAGCTGTTCACTGGAAGAGCTCCTCCTTTCCTCCTTTCCTTCTTACACTGAATTCTAAAGAAGCATCAGAGCATGTTGGCTTTAGTAACAGGAAGGAAACATCCTGTCAAGAGATTGTCTGGAACCCTAGATTAAAAGAGAAGCCACAGACACTTTGATATCTTTTGAATGATAACAAATGTTATCACTGCTGAGGTATTACATTTTCGGTGCACTGATGATGTTTGGTCAGTATTTTTAGGTGTTAGTATAACACAGAGTGGTAAACCTGGGTTTTTTGAGAAAGAGAGTAGATTTTCTAGCTGCTAAATATGTAGATTTTCTTTTACACACACTTCTGATGCTAATATTTCTCTTAGATGCAGCATTATGACTAAATGAGCATCTTCTAATTGCTGTTTTGCTTTTCTCCAACAAAACATGCACTCGAGTTCTCTGATTCAGGGCTGTGACAGTGCTTTCTAACCATGATGCTGAGAGCTCTGGAAAATCAGCATCCAACTACTTCAGTGACATAAATGATTGTAAGTAATTACATGGCATGGGAAGCCCGTGGAAGATCAGGGAATTAAACCTGGATTCTCTTGTATTGCAGGCTAAGGCCTTAGTAGCCTTAATAACTGGATTATCCCCTTACTAAAAGTTCTGGTCTCTAACCTTGAACAGGACTAGTGAGAATTCACCGTGTTTGAATGGTACAAAGCTCTGAAATGAAAATCAAATTCTTCTGCTAGGAAGATGCACTTAGAGATGCTCTACAGATAGATATATCTAGGTTTAGAAAGCTCTTGATCCGATTGCCTTTGTGAAGAGCTTCATTTTAAGCAAGGATAGTAAGTTTTAATACTCATTTCACAGATGCTGTTGCCTCATTTCAGTTTCATTTTGCACAACAGCATTTCACCGATTTCCCCCCATCAGAAACCACACGATTTCTACAGATTGCACCCTGCTCATCTTTGCAGTTTCTTGACAATAACAAAACTACATTCTTAGGACCTCATTTACGTCACTGGGTGTTCCTGGAGGGTTTGTGAACAGTGGTACCAAGGAAAACAAAACTAACCTCAGTGCCCTGGGACTTTGTATAGAATTAAAAGCAGAAATATTTGTTCTCCAGAAAAAAAACCTTTTTATCTGTTTCCCTTTCTATTTTTTTTTCTTGTAATTTCCCCTGAAGAGCTGGGGAGGGAGTAGGACCGAGGTAAATCAGCAGGATTTGACAGAGTCAGTACTCCCAGAGGAGGAAAGTTGAACATCTCACTTATGTACCCTGCCCTGTCTGAATGTGTCACAGGGGAATTCAGGTACTGATGCTTCAAGTCAGGAGTAGAGGGCTCAAACTGAGCTCTCCTCTGCTTGTGTGGGCAAGTCAAACTGGGCATGCATTGGCTTGTAGGAGTAATAGAAGTGCAGAAGGGGAGAATTGCTGCTGAATGGATTCAGACCACTTCATCTTATTCTAGACATAAGTTTTGCTTTGATTTTAATTCCTAAAGGAAAGATTTCTCTACAGCCCTACCTGAATGCAGTTACAAGATGTTCATGGCAGTTACAAGGAATTATTGTGTTTGTGTGTGTCAAATAAATCCTTTCAAATACTCTTTGCCATCAGCTGACAGTGCAGTCACCAGGGTCTGATCATGGAGAAAATGTGAGGGAGAAACTGTGTGAGCCTGCTGAGAGCAGAGACTGCTACACCAAATCTCTTATGAGGAAAGTGCAGCTAGAGATTACTTTGTTACAGCTATCAATATTCTGAATTTGTTAATTGTCACCACCAAAAAGTGCTGGAGCAGAGAGGGGAGCTTTCCAGGCAGCCTGAAGCTTTGGGATTCAGCTGAGTGAACTGCAAAATGAAATCCAATCCTCTTGCTTCCCATAAGTAGGGTGGGGTTTTGGCAGCGTGTTTCACTCACTTCGTGCATGGCTTTCTCAAATGCAATTCAGCCACGCTGCCTGGCTCACAGGCAGCTTAGTTTGAGGGGAGAATGGAGGGACACACTGAAAACCAGGCCTCAGAAGGCAATGGTGTAATGGGAAGCAAATTCCCAGGGAAAGCTGCAGGGATTTTGCTTTCCGAGCGTGGTTTGGAATGAGGAGAGAAGGGCTAAGCCTCTTGAGTCACTCCATGGATGGTGATCTCAAGTAGCAGTGCTTGGCCCAAAGGCTTGGAAATTTGGATAAGCAATTGCAGCTTAGATGTTTTCACCCTCAGAGCCTGGTAACAGCAGGGGCTGGAAAGCAGCATTTCCCTAAGGAAGTGTCTGCACCCTGGATTTCCAAACTCCTGTCACAGCTGAGTTTGCTAAAGCCAAGGATGTCTCCTGGCATTTTTCTGCCAACCCCCAGTCTTAATGAGAGCTCTGAAACACTTCTGGCCTAGCTGAAATGCTCCCTCCAAACGTGAGGCTTAGGCAGCCTTTCCTGTAGCTTTATATTTTGGTGACACTAATGAGACTAAAGCCTGTTCTTCCTCCAGCTGGTTAAGGACATGCATTTTGAGAAAAACACTACTGGAGTTAAGAGAGTGGGCAGAAGTGGTTATATCCACCTCCAGGTGGGTTTTGTGTGAAAAATAACCACCAGACAAGAAAAGGGGAAGTTGCAGAGAGAATTGTCTGTGTTTTTAGCAGGCTGTGCTCTCTCTCAGCACCAGGGAGCCCAAATGCCCCTGGATTAGTGTGAAGAGTGAGGGTGGGAAAATGAGGGAGCTTGGCTGAGGGCAAGCATGAGAAAAATTGCATCAGCACTACAGTGCCAAGGAAGCAAAAGAAACACTTGATCTATGTTTCTAGAAAACAGCAGCCTGGAAGTGACTCAGAAGGCAAATGGTCTGGTTGAGTGAACTCTCTCCTGCTTTGTGTCACTGAGTTCCTTTCCCCCCTCCAGATACCACTGAGACTTTGTTCTTGCAGAATCGTGTGAAATCCCCTTTGCCCTGTCAGGTTAACTCCAGGGGGCTGTCCTGTCTGGGAGTGGTGCTTCAGACCCAGCTGCAGCAATAATGGTGCTCTGTGGGTCAGCAGGATTGGGCTCCTGCTCTGATGACCTGTGTTTTATGGACTTGTTTCTGGCTGTCAGACCACAAGGTGAGGGAGTTGGGATTTCCTACGTGTACCCATGTGCATACATAGAAATAAGTTTAATGGAAGTTAGGAAAGAGTGTGTGTGTGTGTATGGTTTTCTTCTTCCCTAAATTTGAAGCTGATACTAAGTGAGGAAAAACTGTATTTGAAGGGTACCTCCCTCTGTCCCTCCTTGTCATGAAAAGGAGCAGTGTTTCCCATAATTTTTCAGGACTCCTAAGTGATGATAAAGTGAGATAAATTTTATTACTGTGTTTGTGTGTATGAGTTGAATCCAGGACTCCCTGGGAAGTACAGGTTGTCATTCCAAAGAAATACTGAGGAACTACCCATGTCCCATGTGGCTAATGCATGGGGCAGTCCAGTTTGGCTGGATGCAGGATAACAGCTCCAGCAGAGCCCCTGGAGATTCAGGCTGTGTAGGCACTTACCCTGATGGGCTGAGAAGAAAAGATTGGAGAGATCACAGAATGGTTTGAGTTGGAAGGGACTTCAAACACCATCCAGTCCCAACCCCCTGCCATGGGCAGGGAAACCTTCCACCAGACCAGATTGCTCCAAGCCCTGCCCAACCTGGCCTTGAACACTTCCAGGAGTAATTCACAGCTTCTCTGGATATCCTGTGCTTCACCACCCCGTGGTCAAGAATTTCTTCCTTATAGCTAGTCTATATCTCTCCTCTCAGCTATAAACTGTTCCCCTTGCCCCGTCTGCCTGTGTAAAAAGTCTCTCTCCCTCTTTTTCATGAGCTCCCTTTAAGTACTGGAAGTGTCCATATACAAATAAAAGAGAAAATTCCCTGGGACACTTCATCCAGGGCTCCTATGGGAGAGAAAGCAAAGTGAGCACTGAGCAGTGACCTGCCCACCCTAAGGGTGCCACCCTGAGTGCCCAAACCCCCCTATTTTCAGAAAAGCTTTGTGGATGGCGAATGCTCTGTGTTGAACCAGACTGGCCCCACCACTGTGGGCAAATTGAAATTGCCTTGCTGAGGAGAGGAGGCAGAGGGATGGAGCTCTTACAGCAGGAAGAGGCAGATTGTTTAACGTAATCAAAGCAAACAGTCTCCTGTGTCAGAGGAGTGGAGGGGAAAGGGCTGTTCCCAAACTGCTGATGAGGATGTCTGAATTCAGGAGAGGTGTGGATGATCCCAGCTGCCTACTTGCTGCAGCTGCTTGCCCCTGACATCAGCAGGAGGGTGAGGTCCTCTGGACTTTGGAGAAGTTTACTTTGTTCCTACTCTGCAGTTGTTTGGGGTCGAGCACCTCTGGACAGGGGGAGGTCAGAAGTAGCTGCCACCAGCGGATTCCACAGAGGTGGCTCCTCCCTCAGCACATCACTCATAACATCAGTGCTTTCTGCTGCCTTCATGCCTCACCTTTTCCCTGAGTCCTGGGCAGTCAGTTTGGCTCCTGTGTAAACTCAACCAAACCCCAGTGTTTGTGCTTCCCAGCCCTCTCCTGAACACCTCCAGGGAGTGAAAAGAGGCAGCCAGATGCTGATGGTGCCCTTGTGTCACTCTGCACAAGTTGTGTCTCCCTTTTGCTTTTGTATCCTGCAGATCTGGGTCAGGTTCTTCCTTTCCAAGTGACAGAAAAAGGCAGATAATCTGTTTCACATTCAGTGCTGGAATAAACAGAATGAACTTGTTTCTGAATGAACCAGATGTATTTTTTAGGCAAAGTTCAAAAGGAAAAAGGACAGCACGATGGTGGACCCACTGAAATGAGACAGGGAGCTGGATGAGCTCACTGCTCTATCCTGAGAGTTGAAGAGCCTGCTAACAAAAGGCAGATAGATATTAAAAGTGCCTTCAAACGCCAATAAATGATTCTCCTTGGCATCTCTTCAGGGTTGGCAGTCTCCATAAATTCTCTTGCACAATTTGATTAAGCTTTGGCTTTCAGCATGAGGCTGATATTTAAATCTCCCTGTGAAGCTCCGTGCTGGATCTGTGTACACATTTTTCCTTTATTTTATTTTTCAGAAATGCTTTCATCTTGCATTTCCTGGTTGGCTCCACAGCCACTGCTGCAAAAGCAGGGCTCTGGAGCCTGTTGTTTCCCAGCTGGGGAGGAGTTCTGCAGTTTTAAAAGATCTCTTGCCTAGACCATTTATGCCATAAACACAGCGTGGTGAGGTGACAGGGCTGTGCCCCACCACAGGTTGCCTTCTTACCTCTTTTGCCTGAGCTTGCACATCCACATCTGTAGCCTGCTCTTACTCTTTCCCTCCTCATTCTCAAACAGCAAACAGCTTTCCCCAGTGATTTTAATCTCTTCTGTTGTTTGATCACACCTCATTCTCAAGCACTCTTCCCCACAGTGAGAGTCCCATGCTTCTGAATAATTCACTCTGAAAAAGACGACAGATATCTGTGTAGAGCTTGCCAAGGCCAAATTCATTTTGAAATATCATTAGGTAGTTTACCATTCCCTTTCCAATAGGCTGAAATTAGCTTCTCATTTAAGTCTGCAGCATGAAAACTCATGAAAAAAACTCGTAAACCAGCCTATTGTAATGTCAAATGTGACTCATCCTCCTCTTTCCTGCCAGGGATGGAGGAAAATGAAGGTGTATTCATTGTGCCAACATTGTCTTCCCCATCTTTTTTTCCTCCTTACTCCCTGGTGCTCAGGAGGGAGCGATTCCCCTGTCTGAGACTAAGACTTGTGGCCCAGGCTCCTTCCTCAGCTCTGCCTTATCTAAACTGATATTGAAGAGCCATAAAAGGGGTTTGGTGAAGTCCATTAAAATCCAGTCTTGGGGCAAATCCTAAGGATTCCCTAAGTCCACCCTGGATTTGGGAATGATTGCTGTATGATGGGGCCGGCTCTGGCCGTGCAGCCCCTGGGGAGGGGCCAGACCATCTCACTGGGAGGTCTTCACACTGTGATAGAGGTAACAAAACTCTGACTGAATGAGCTATCCAAGGGTTTCAGGTCTTACTCGTCCCTCCAGCTTTGAACTTTATGACATGCTGTGTCTTTTCAGAAACTTTAAAATTAAAAGAATTGAAATATAACCAGGACTACAAAAAAAAGCTCCTTTGAAGTATTTTCTTTTTTCTTAATTGGACTTTACAGGTTTGTTCAGGGCACTGTAGTCCCCTTTGTACTTGACCCTATGTAAATAGACCACCCAGAGCCCTGTAACAGATTCCCAGTTCCTCTTGACAGGACTATCAGAAAGGATTAATTGTTTTCCCCTGCAACCCAAGGGAGATTTTACTCCTGCTTAAAATGAGAGTGGGATCATGCTTGCAGCCTGTTAATAAGTGTGATGCTCATTTTGCCTTGTGTTTGTGCTCCTCTGATTGATGTATTGATTTAGTAATGGACCTGCATATCCCCATGCTGTACCTGTAGCCTGACTGTGGTAATTGAAAACTAGCAGCAGGATTTTGATCCTGTCTGAGCAGCCCCTGCAGCTGGTGACCCCTGTGGGGGTGACACCTCAATTCTGAAAGCACAGCTTTCTGGGGTGTCATCCTGAATAAAACCTTTGTCAAATATTCCATATAGCCAGTGACTGAAGTTACTGTCTACTTATTATTACTCATTAGAGAAGTACCAAAAGCAGAAGTGTCAAAAATCACTAGTTACCCTCAGGGGCCAGTTCACTTGATACTTGTGGCCCTTTTGTTCTACATTAGTGTTGATGAGTTAGTTGTTGATGAGTGGGGAGAGGCAAGGAAACAGGTAGATTTTAGCACAGTCAGGAAGGTTGTAGCTATTCAGACAGCATTTTATCGTGGTAGTCAGCAAAGTCTCATCAGTTTGCACCACGGGGAGATCTGGAGCCAGATGTGTCTGTCCCACATGGGAATTGCTCTGTCCACCTGGGTTTATTTTGCTAATCAGCCCACCTTGGTTTATTTTGCTATTCTCTTGCTCAGCACTGTTTGCAATCCAGTTAATCCTTCTTGTTCCTTCAAGCTCTGTCTGGGCAGCATCAAGCAGCCATTTCTGCACCAGGGGAAAGCGAGATCAAATTTATCTGCTTAATACCCACTGCACTGACATTTTGTCCTTCTTGCCTGGGGCTGGCACACTGGACATGTGACTGCTGTCATGCTTGTTGTTACAGCCTTCTGGCTTTTAGGGAGCTGGGCTGAGGACTTATTTTCAACTCCCTTCCCCTTTTTATCTGGAAAAGGAGATAACAGATATTTATTTCACACTCTGTCTTTTCCTCCCCCCACTCTCTTTGAAATGCTTTCAGGGCAGTCTTGTACTTCTGAACCCCGGCACTGTTCTTGCTGGACCTTCTCTGCCCTGAAGGATTTTGTGTACCAGGACTGCAGTGTGGGGTACCCACACCCTGTGGGGTCACATCCTGGCTCAGCACCACAACCAATTGCACTGGTAGGAATCAGGGCTTCCAGCAACTGATCCCTCTGTGTGCAGGACAGGAGCAGAAACACCACATGGCCTCTGATGTTTGCAGTCAGAGCAAACCCCAGATGAAACAGAGGTGGCATTTGAGAGAGCCACGGTGACTCCAGGCCTGCTGTCAGCAGCTCAATGCTCAGGGAAGGTCAGGAGGATTCCAGCTTCCAGGTGCCTGGCTCACACCCACAGCCAGGCACTGGCTGAGCTGCCCTGAGTACAAGGACTTCCATGGGACAGCTCTCTGACCACACTTTTCAGTGAATCTGGGCTGTGCTGCCTCCCTCACCTCCTGCAACCCACTCGTGTGTGCAAGCCCTGCATTGCTCTTGCATGGGGAAATGAGGCACATTTCTGAGCATCACCTGGCAGGACTGGGATGCAGGCTGATGGGAGCTTTGCCCAGGAGAGCAGAAGACAATTCTGGCTCAAAATGAGCAGCTTTTTATTAAAAAAAAAAAAAGATTCTTGGCTTTCAATCATTAAAAATAATACAAGCATTAACAGGCAGAGCCATAGAACCATCTTTCTTCTTCTTTGTTTAAGGGCTAATGACACCCCAGACCGTGGGTTTGTTTGCCTTACATAATAGGCAGCCAAACTGTTTTCAGCAGCTGCAGCATTCAGTCGGGAGATTCATGGAGGGAAGCCTTAATTAGAGTAATTGCTCTATTTATATAATGATTCCCTTTTGTCTCAGATCAAATGGATCTTTGAGAAATCTTATTTCCTTTCCAGTTAATTTCTGCCCTGTTAGTTTAGCTCATGAATCTTAATGAAGAGAAGCACCTTGGGTATCTCCTGATCTCCTGCTCTCGCTCATTATTGGAGAGGAGACTGTGGGGCATTAATCACCTGTTCTGCTGCTGCTGCTGCTCTTCACTTTGGTACCAACATGGGAGGAACACCAACAGGCAACTTTTAAGACCATGAACAGGGATATCTTCCATTCCTTTAACAGTTTGGCTTGACTGTTACACTGCCACAATTTGAGTAGGGGCCCTGTGAGGCACAGGGTGTGATGCAGAGGAGGTGACACGGAGGTACTGCCATCCTATCTGGGGCAGGCTGCCCTTGGGCTCCTGGCAAAATAGAATTATGAATTTTCCTCAGTCTGTTCCTTGCCTGTATGATTGGGAATATCCTCCCTCTCTGCTGTGTGCCTGTGTTTGAAAGATGAGCTGCTGGGACTCAGGCTTCCTCTTACAGGGTAAATACACCGGAGTCCTAGTGTGTCTAAAAGATGTGTCTGAAAGGTTCTTTAGTACAAGAAAGAATGGTTTCTTTCTTGGCCATACGGCTGACAGTGTGAAGAGACTGGCTGAGCAGAAAGTTGAATTTCTCTTCCTGAAGTGCAGCACTCCTGTGACAGGATTGAGCCTTGTTAATGTTTTCTTAGAACGTGATGCAATCTCACGTAATCTGTGATATTACTCATGAAATTAATTTCCTGATGCAAATAACACATACATCAGTTACGTAAAAACCAATCAGGGATTCCAGAATTGAGAAAGGAGACTTGTAATTCAAGGAAATTAATGCAAGGAAATGTTGCTGGTTTGTGCAAACATCCCTGCAGTGACTCCCAGGCTGTTAGACTGATTTGCAGACTCAGCCTGTTCAGACAGAAGTTGCAATGCTGCTGCATGTCAGCAGCACTGGAGGAGACCACTACAGCCTTGCCCGGTGTCCTAGGAGCCCTGGAGCCCTTCCCAGCGTGGTCTGAGCTGTGGGTGAAGGGGAGGACCACCACAGATCCCCTCACCTGCTGCAGGCTGAGCTCCCAGGGCTGACACAGATTTCCCCCAATGGCGGGCACTGCTGTGGCAGCATTTTTTGCTTGTAACTTCACGGGCCCTCTGTGGACTAATCCACAGCTTTTAATTTCTTGTCATGGCTTGCTGCATTTTCTCTCAGTAAAAGTTTTCAAATGATCTTGTGAAGTCATGGTTTTGGCTCATGCCAGCTGCTGGTTTTGGCTGCAATGCTGCTGGGGGGGTTAGCTGAGGTCAGGGAGAGCCTTGCTCCAGTTTGTTGCTCAGCAAACTGGTGTAGCCCAAAGGATCCCAGTCTGAGGATGCTCCCAAGGGGCTCCTTACCCTGGGAATGGGATAATTTCCCATGGCTGCATGTGGTCACAGAGCAAGGGTTTGACTGCCTGGTCCAGGTTTGAGCTTGATAGTGTTGCTATTGATTTTGCTGGGAGGCATCTTGGATTTGGGTTTCTTTTTGCTCAGGAATGTCTCTGGTTTGCCTTGTTCTTACTGTTAATTTTTTTTTTCTTTGTGTTTCTTCACTTCTTCATCTGTGTGCCAGAGACTGAGGTTTGTGCAGCATTCATGGTTATTGTGGAAAAATAGAGATAATTAAGCATTAGCAGATGACATCTTTCCACAAAAGACTTTCTGCTGAACATCTCTCACCACCTGCATGGGAGGGTTGTCCTTGGAAGGACACTGAGGGCTATCAAACATGTGAAGCAAGTGTCAAACTCTGGCCTTCCCAGGAATGCCAGGAACAGCCAACACTTTGTAAGACATTTTCCAGCTGTTTCTGAGTGCAGCCAAGGGGATCACAGGGAAGAGGAGCTACACTTCTGAAAACCTTTCCCCTGTGTGTGCAGAGGAAATGTCTGTGCAGTCTCAGCACTTCACCCTCCTACTGCACAAGAGCCTCTCACATGGTCAGGACAGGGGCATGGGCTGCAGATACTCATTTCAGAGAATTGAGTTTTTCAGAAATCTTGAGCTCTTGACTTTGCTGGAAGTGCCATCAGACAGCAGAGGCAGCATGAGATGGTCTGCCAGATGCTGCCCTGCTGCAGCAGAGAAATGTCAGTGCTGCCTCAGGCAGGGAGGAAGCAGGATTCATGGGTTTTGGAGTCTTTGAGAGGTCATTGGAATCTTTTGGGTTTTTCTGCCTACTGGGCAACACAAACTGAAAATTCATCCATTTCTGTGTCAGTGCAATAATTCCTGGTGAATTCAAATAGCGTTTGGGAGGCTTTGGGATGCATTTTAGTGGAAGCAGGCTTCAACAATCTCATTCTGCCGTTCTATAAACCTCTTACAGCAAAGCAGGCAACTGTTCCAATGCAGAACATCAGTGCTGTCTCTGTTGGAGTCATCATTTGCACTCCTGCTTTTCAGCCCAGATAAAGACTGGAGCTTCTTCCCAGAGAAACACACCCTCTTCACCAGACTGTGATGGACCTGCCTCCAAAATTCACCAAGATCTTTTATGTAAAGGAGGAGCAGCCATGGCCAGCCTGTGGTTTTCCATCACAGCCCCTGGGTGCAGAGGTGTGTGTGCATGCACAGGCTGGGTGTCCTGGCACTGCCCAGAGTACAGGGCTGGGTTTCACAAGCCACGTTGCTCAGAGCCCCATCCAACCTGAGCTTGAGTTCTTCCAGGGATGAGGCATTTTCTGGGCAACCTGTGCCACATTTTTGCTGAAGAAGACCAGTGTGAGTTTGACAGCCAGGAAAGGGAAACCTCTTCACATTGTGTTCATACCCTTGTTAAAGTTCATGGTCTGTAATTCACTTTCAAGGTCCTGCTAGCCTACATTGGGTGCTTAAGTGCCTTGGGTTACCCACCTGAGGTTTCCCAGTCTCTGGGTCCAGTGGACAAACCGGAGCTGACCACTCAAAATTCAAACAGTTTTGGTTTGAAGGTTGTTTTACTTTCTCAGACCTCAAAACAGCCCACCTTAAAGGATGGACTTTGCCTAATCCTCATTGTCCTAACAAAAAGGGTGTTTTAAACAGCCAAGAATGAATTTATGTTGGCTTTTCACTTGTTGCATTGGGTCCCTTTGCTTGGTGCAGTTTTGGCATCACATGGAATACATCAAGCAAATAGGAATGTAAACACACTTTTATATCCCAGGGATCTGAACTGGTCTGGAAATGGACAGTTGGGTTCAGGTTTTGGTCTTATATGGTTGGGCATGAATGGGAACTTAAAAAAAAGTATGTTGCCAGTCCTTTTCAGAGTTTATTTACTTTCATGATTATTTTTTCTCTTCCCACACTTAACAGAATACAATGGACGTGGCGGTAGGGCAGGAGCCAGGAGACATGTGATGTATTCCCAGATCTTTTCTCCATTTTTTTCTTGTGTTTTTGGAATGTTTTGGTCTGTACCACTCCCAGCACCGGCAAGCTCTGGTCTTGTTTGAGCTTTCTAGGTGTTCCAGCAATGCAAATGAGAACTAGTGAACTTCAGATACCCATCTGTGGGGACAAAGAATTAATTTCTAGAGAAAAATAGGGCTGCCAGGAGGTTTCTGGTCTGTTTTGCAAAACAAAGAAACCTAGTTCAAGACTTGCAAATGCTTGTCTGAACCAGGTCTCTCAAAGATTTTGGCTTGACCCATTTCTTGTTTAGAAACCCACCTGTTTCTGGGGATATCACTATCCCACAGAAATGTTGGGAAAGAAATTGTGTTGAAGTTCTGCTGGTGGAAAGGGAGAAGAACAGGCTGGAAGGGTTGGAGAGACACAGAAGTTCTGCTGGCCCTTGGGCCTGACCCCGGAAATGCTGCATCACCAGGGCTGAAGAGTCCAGAGGAGCATGGGAAGAGCCCAGGTGCAGCAGTCACCTCAGCTTTAGTCCTGTCCTGGAGACTCCTTGTACAAATCTGGGTGCACCTGGCAGCTCTTTCTACTGCTGTTTTGGGTGGAATGCTGGAAAACGGTTCTGCTGTGGGGAATCCTGTGGCAGCACAGGTCCTCAAAGGGCTCAGGGTGGAGCTGGGGGGGTTTGTGCCGATGCCAGTAGAGTTTGGGGTCCTGCAAGGGGTCAGCTAAAGATGCCCCATCTGCTTTCTTCCTGTAGCCCCCTCAGAAGGAGGTGTTGGGGAGAATTCTATAAATCAGGCAGTCATTTTTCACCTCCCCACCTTCCCTCTGGATGGGGAATGACTAGACCTTTTATCCACTTGCCCTAGGAGAGTTTGTACTTTGTGAAAGGCTCCTGCAGTCAGAATGAAGTTGTTCTCTCCCCTTCTTTTCATTTCCCCATTGCTGAGATGCAGCAGACTTGGCCATTCCCAAAACAGTGACCGATTGTCTGGTTTGGCTGGTTCAGCTGTTTGCTAAACATAATGCTCTTTCATCTTCCAGGAAATCGTCTGGACACCTCCACCGGAGTGCAGCTTGCTTTATGCTGCTGTTTCAATAGGCAAATAAAAGCAGCTATTTTCCCAGTTTAAACATAACCTGATTTCTCCAGTGAATTGGAAATACTCGAGGGAAGGGGAAAGATTGTTTCTTACTGAATTTTCAAGAACTGTAATCTTAAATTGACAAGCCAACCAGCTCTTTTCCTTCCTGGGGAAAGGATTCTCCTCCTCCCATTTAAGAATATCCACAGCACTCACACTTCATCATTTTCATCAGAACCTAAAGGGCGCCCACCAGGGCCCTCTCACACCATCTGTGTGATGTATGGCTTTCCTAATTGCTCCCTGGCAAGTCAGGGCGCTTTGGCTGAGGTTTGAGATTTTTTTTTTCTGGCAGCAGAATAAAAATGTAACAAAATTAAATCCTTTATTGGCGTTTCAGCAGCGAGGGAGGAGACAGTCACCTGTCTGCTCCCATCGGCTCAGGGTCAGAGGGCTCCAAAAGCCAGAGCCTTGCCCATTTCCTCTGTTTCCTGAGATGACAGGAAAGAAAGGGTAGGCATCTGGCAGTGCTTCAGCAGGGAGAGGTTTAGGAAAAAGGCACAGCTCAGGACTGACTCCAGGCCAAAGCCTGGCTGGCTGCTGGGCGGTGTTTGAGAGCAAGCTTGTACTCCTGAGAAATTAATACAGAAACAAATAATGACCAAACACACTGGGAAATATTTGTAATATTGCAAATGATGCAACTCAGCTTTCTTAGTGTGGTAATCAAGGATTTCACCAAAAGCAAAAGGACCAGGGAGAAACACACCCCGACTTCTTCCTCTGGGGAGCGAGTCAAGTTCCTTGCATGCGGGTCCATTACAAGGAACTTGAGAAGTCTGGCCAGGGACTGGGTTCAACAGGAAAGCTGAGGACAAGCTTTTGTGTGGCTGCTAATGGGTGCCTCTCCCGTGGCCGTGCCGGATGGGAGGGAACAAACAGCCCTTTCTGTTTTGCAGTTCATGACAAAGAACCCCACGATGCGGCTGGGCAGCCCCGGGCTGGGCGGCGAGGGCGCGATCCTGCGGCACCCCTACTTCAAGGAGCTGGACTGGGACCTGCTGAACCAGCGGCAGATGGAGCCCCCCTTCAGACCCCGCATTGTACGTGGGGAGGAGGGCTGGGGGAGAGGCATCCCTCGGGGGTTTTTTTGGCTTTATAAGCAGGTTTGTTCCCGTGAGACAGGAGAGAAGTGAGGGAAGGGAAGTGAGGCATCTGGGCCTGACTTGGCTGCTGGTTGGCCGCCTAGTTAGCCGCCTCTTTTACCCTCCAGGGTGGATTTTCAAAGGCAGCTCAGGGAAAAGATGCAGATTTATAAAAGCAGCTGCAGGAAGTTAAGCACTCAAGTACCCTTGGTTTGCCCCAAAGATAAAACAGGGTAAGTAATCCTCATCCTGCTCACTCCACCTACCCCTCCACAGCAGGACTGCCTCTCCCTTGTCTCTCTGTGTCTGTTCAGCGCCCAGCACAGTGCTCCCTGCTCAGGCCACTGTCACTGTGTGCTTCAAATGGCACAGAGGCTGCACAGGACACAGTGCTGGCCCTGTCCCCAGAGGTGCCACACGGCCCTAAGGTTGTTCTGAGAGAGAAGGCACTGCTCTTCATGGGCAGCCTTTCCAGGGTGATCACTGTGGCTTCCTTGTCTTTCAAATTACTGCCTGGGTGGCTTGTCTCATGGTGTGGTCACTCTACAAGCTCTCAGTGGCCATGATCCACCCAGTCCTGCTCCCTGAACACTGGGTGCAGGATCAGGTACTTGGGGAGGTGTGACAGCTCAAAAGCAGAATTTTGAGTTGCCCCTTAGCCTGAATCAAAGGCTAAGGGAGCCTGCTCAGTCTGCCATGAGCTGGGCAGAATCTGGGAATGTTACACTTCAATGTCAATAAAATTTATTGACCTAATTGTCAATAAAATGTCTTGCTCTGGGTGCAGGAAAAACACACACCTCATGAAAATGTGCCACAAAGCCAGCTTGTGTGTGTGCATTCTAAACAGCCCCACTCTATGGCACACAGCAAGGAATCCAGCACCTGGAGGTCAGCCATTTGTCTTCCCATGGCCCAGTAATTCAGTATTGTGCAAGTTTAATGGCTGGCACTATGAGGAGTGTCCTCCACCCCCTCCCCAAAACCCAGCTGAGACACTGCAGATAAGGAGGGACTGTGTGGAGTCAGCCAGTTGGGAGCACAGCTGAAAACTGCACGGGGTCTGTGCTGCCACTTGAGGGGAGGGACTGATTCATGTGCCCTGCCCTGCCATGTCTGGCCAGGGAAGCCCCAGAGCTGCTGTCAGTTAAATCTCAGAGGGGTTTCTCTGTCAGAAACCTTCAGAGGCTGGGAAGGGCTTTGCTCTGTGACAGGCTCTGTGGGGGCAGCTGCTTTCAGCTCTCAGTCAGCTCAGCCTGGGTTATAGAAGTGCTGGTTCAGTGCACTCAGATGAAGAGCAAGGGTCAAGCAGATGATACATACTTTTGACATGTCTTTCCTTTGTGTTTTCCATTTGACAGAAATCCAAAGATGACGTGAGCAACTTTGATCCAGATTTTATAAAAGAGGAGCCCATCCTGACCCCCATTGAAGAAGGGATCCTTCCAATGATAAACCAAGATGAATTTAGAAACTTTTCCTTCACCAGCCCAGAGCTGCAGCAATAGCTGTGGCTCTGGAGAAAGGTTGCTGAGAGGACTGGGAGGAAATTAAATGAAAACCAAGTTTACCAGTAATTTCATTCTCAAGGAGTAGCAGTGCACTGACTTGCACAATACAGCAGCACCACTGTCAGTGTTACCTTAATGTGAAATTGAAACCTTCCTGTGTTTGTAGAACTTCTGCAGCTCTTGGATCAAATATTGACAGGGGTGGAACAAACGTGATATTGTAAATAGCTGATGCAGACAGAGAGCATTGGATGCTGAGCTGGTTGGCTCAGCCTGAATGTCACCACTTGCAGTGGATTCGAGGAGTTGGCATGAGCATGAAACAAGTGTCTTGCAGCCCTGAGCCAAACAGACTTGTTACAATGCTGATTGTTTGCAAGACTCTTTTGGAGTCCCAGCACTGTCCAGCGTTTTGGAGACGTGATCTGATATCCCATGGCTGACTGAACCAGATGTTCCTACTGACTTTACCTGTTTCCTGCAGTATTTATTTCTTTACGAAGCACAAATGGCTCTCTTTGACACTGTTTGGGTTCCCATGTGAAATATTTCATTGTGCTGACTAGTAGAAGGAAAAAAAAAAAAACAAATGCCCTGTGCCCCACACAGATTCTTCCAAATCAAAGGGAAGTCATGTGCTCATAGTGTTTTACTCTTTGTGTGTGTTGAAAAGTTTTAGTGTTTGCATTCTGTGAAATGCCTTTTTACATCACGCATCTTCAATGCTCCTTTCTTTGCCTCCCAGCTGTTTTCAACTATAATGTAACTTGTTGTACTGTTTATTTAGGCCCTTTCTATTTAATTATGCTACACAGAACCCCTTTTGTGGGTTTAGTGCCTCATTAAAATTTTGATTGAAAGTGGTAGCACTTAAATTATTTGTAGCATTATTGCAATGGGAGCCACAGGACTGGCAAGGTGCTTGAAAGCAGAGTTGTCAACTAACAGGTAACACAGAAGGACAGCTTTTCTCCCATGAGAGTGATAAACCTTATCTAAAGATACAGAGCAACTTGGTTTGGTTTGGATTTAAGAGCTCATTACTCTCAGGGCATTTCTTATCAGTTGCATCCTCAAGTTTCTGCCAGAGGCAGACTGAGATGAATTTTCAGTGCAGATTTTAGAGCCCAGATGCTCTGGGAGATGGCCCTGTGCTTTTCCTCTTCTCCTGAAAGTTGGATGATTTTTTTAGAGCTCCTTGGCACACCTTTGCACTCCTTGCTGGGCTTGAAGCTGTATGAGAGGTTTATAGCCTCTTCCTTGGGCAGATAGGAACTCCCGGAGAAGGAAAAGGATTTCTAACCTCTTGCAAGACTGATGATGTTTATATAGGGCACCTCACATGCTTCAACTTGAGAGAAGGGTGAGGTGCAGCAGAGAGGGGCAGTTCTGCACAGACCTTGCCCCACTGCAGCTGTGGAGGTCGTGTAGGGGAGCAGGAGCCTTGGGCATGGAAATTACAGAGGTCCAACCCCCATTACAGCACAGACCCCTGGTCTGTACGTGCTCACCTGCTGTGAAACCAAGCTGGAAAGAAGAAATCAAAGCTGAGAGGTACATGCAAGAATTATTCCTTCCCACTCCAGTCCCCTCGACTTGACTGAGTCACTTCTACCTCTAAAGTATTTCTGAACTGTCTGACAGGTGGGACAGAGGCTCAGTTACCCTTGGACTCTTCTTTGTGCCTGTGTGTTCCACCAGTTCTCCCTCTTTCTTTCCTGTGTCTCCTTTTCTAATAGGCACAGCTTCGTCCTCTGACCTCCCTTCCCTTCCTTGGGCACCTTCTGGCCACGTTGCAGCCCTTCCCTTTGGTGGTGTGTAGTTACCCAGCTCCTCCAAAGCGGGGCAAGAGAGTAAGAAGGACAGGTTGTGTTGTACAGGCAGGAGAAAAAGAGCAGATTTCCAGAAAAAGGATCCAAGAACCAGCCGGGCAGGCTGGCTGGAGTTGCTTTCCCATATAGGAAGAAGCAGTACAGGGATGGATGCATTTGCATGAGGCAAATGTGCCACTGTGGCACCTTGTTCTTGTGTGAATGACACGTGGTGTTCACCTGTCTGGTGCCGATGTGACCCAAGGCAATTCCTCACTCCAATTCCTGCTCAGTTTTGTGGGATTACAGCTGCAGCAGTGCTTGTTGGGCAAGGTGTAAGTGCAACTAAGTTGGCCACCAAGAGTGGGAGCCCCAAAACTGTCTGAATTTTGTGTGGGTGGCTTTTTGACTGTCCCACTCTCAAGGATTGTGAGCAGCCTCTCCTTCCCTGGTGCTCAGTGCTGGAGAACAGTAAGTGATGCACCTTTTTTTTTTTTTTTTTTTTNNNNTTTTTTTTTTTTTTTTTTTGCCAGCACAGTGCTATCATCCCAGGGTTTCATTGGTTGTGTT
Organism: Cyanoderma ruficeps; assembly: GCA_008694505.1. Classification (NCBI taxonomy): domain Eukaryota; kingdom Metazoa; phylum Chordata; class Aves; order Passeriformes; family Timaliidae; genus Cyanoderma; species Cyanoderma ruficeps. Next base: position 46,549,212 of record VZDJ01007753.1, on the reverse strand, counting down.
CTTCTTTGGGGCTCAGGAGACCTTATGTTCCTGCTGGAGAAGCTACTGCCACAGTGTTGCCTTCAGCATCAAAACATGAAACCATTTCCATGTCCCCAGGATCTGAGAGTTTATGTCGCTGACAGCATGAAGAATGTGCAGTAGTCACCTTTGGAGAGCTTTATTGGTGTGCCAATATTCTATCATATCATATTTCATATCAGAACCACCAATCTGTGTCCTGAAAGCTTGGAGAGTGGGAATTAAGTTACCTCAGGAGGTGCTCTGTTAGGATTGTTGTGAACTGCAAACCAGAAAGCTCATACATCTCTGGAGGATATAAGATGGTATTTTGGGGAGAGGAAAGCTCTCACTGTGGCCAGCCAGTACCTGCTGTGGCCCAGGGTTTGTTGGCTTAATGGGACAGGATTCAAATGACAAAGGGAGTTTTTCCCCCAATTTTTCATTGATTCAAAGTGGCATCAGGATCACTGTACCCTTCCATCCTCCTTGGTGCAAATTTGTGAGCAGATCTGTGATTGGACTTGGAAGCCTAAGGTTCTGCTGTATGGGAATTTTCTTGATTTTCACAGCTTTCACCTGGATCCTGATTTGTAATTTAGGGCAGCTCTTCCCCTCCATTGACTGCCTGCAACTCACATGTCTGTGTAATTCTCTCAGCCACTGGAGTCAGCAGATCCTGAGTCAGCCACATTTGGCCAAGATCCCTGAACTCTCCCATACTTTTTATGAGGAGCTGCCATTTCAGTTGTGTTCCCTGAGACTCTGTCAGCAGTATGGATGAAGATCAGCTCAATAAAAAGTATCGGTGCAATAGCTTTGCTTTTGAAAAAGCTGGATTAGTGTTTGCACTGCCATTGAATATGTAAAGAAATATTGATTTATTAAAGAAAGAAAAAAATCAAGCGAGGGTACAACAAAAGCCCAGGAGTTTTCCAGGAGCTACCCTGCCAGCTTTTTTGGCTTCGTTGCTTGCCTCAGTGGATGCAAGATGGTTTTAGGCCATTAATACGCTTCTGGCTTTGGAAGTATATTAAGCTGGCAGCCACAAGTTTGTAAGGTTTAAAGCATAAAATGCTTGTATTCACTCCAGTGTGAAAACTGGCAATTGAGCAAATTGTAATTAGTTCCCTTTGCACTGCTTTTAGTGCTTGCATGAAAAAAGAAGATCCCTTTGATGTCTGTAAATTTGTGTTTGGTGCAATCCTTTCATTTTCAAAGAGGTTCATGGAATCTAGCTATAAAATTCAGTGGCCTACATCTCCTTCAAGGCCTTTGAGTGTTGAGGGTAAGAAGCAGATGGTGAAGAGATGAAAATCATCCTGCAACTGCTCATGCTGGCTCTGCTGCCAAAGACAGTTTTTAATACCGCTGCTTGATAGGCAATGGAAAAAAAAATCTCACAGACTTCCAGTGCCCAAGGGTCTTTAAGGTAAAAAATTCAGTTCTAGCTGCTGGCTGAGGATGCTTTGAATGCATTCTCAAGGACTGGCGTGGGTTCCTCACTCCTTGTGAAGTCCTAGATGGTTTGCAACAGTAGTTTTTCCCTTGGAGCTGCGTGCTCCTCCTACAGAAGCTGCTCTTTCTCCAGTCAGATTTGAGAGCAGCTCCGGTGGCTGTGGCATGGCAATGGACTTTGATTAGCAAAGCCCAGAGCCAGGAGCAGTGAAGGGGAAAACATGTCTGGGATCATCTGCTCTGTCCCTTGGCCAGAGAGGAAAGAGCTGTTCACTGCTGCCTACTCTCCCTCGGTTTGTTCAGCTGCTCAAGCCTGTAGCCAGAAGGTTTCTGCTCCTCCCCAGGGAGGCCATTTCACAGCTTTTACAACTCTTCCCGCGAAGTAAGTGTCCTGATATTTGGAAATGACATGAATGAGATGAAAAAATCTGTCTTATCGTGCCATTAGGATTCTCATTGGAAGCTGCAATTTAGGGTTTGTATTACTAAATACATACAGGGCTGCCAAACCAAAGCATTCAGAAATGATGAGTCAGGTTGTCTGAAAATCGCAGCTCACTCAGGAATCAAGAGCTTTCCAAAATAATAAATGTCAAAGTCCTTTTCTTTCTTTTCTTCTTCTTTTTTTTTTTTTTGAACATCTGTATTACGAATATTTTGGATCCTGACTTTCACTCCTCCACATCAATAGGAGCTGGAATGTTGTGCAATTATAATTTTTTTAGATGAAAGCTGAGGTCTGCGAATTGATGTGAAGCCAGGCATTGGAGCATGGAGAAAAATGCCAGCACCAAGAGGTGGGTGATAAAACTGTGAGCAGGAATGGGATTTATGTATTTTTCCATCTCTTCCTATTGTTTATGTACAATCACCACAGTGTGGTCCCTTGCCTCCTTGTCTCCAAACCCACAAAGCAGGGCACGGGAGTGAGGAAGGAGAAGAGAGGAAGGCTGGGGAAGGCATTTATGTGCTGTGTAGTCACTGTGTGTAAGGCTTGTCCAGCAGCATTTCTGAGCACGTGCATCAGCCCTTGCACAGCCCTGTCACCTCCTGCACCCCACACTGCCCGTCCTGCCCTCCCCTGGCACAGCACTCGGCATCATCCCTCAGGCTGCCATGGGCTGGAGGTGTCCTGCTGATGGGGCCAGGCCTGAAAGAAGAGCAGGAGGTCAAAAAGTGTGGAGGAGAGAGAGGTGTTGGTGTTTAGCAACCTTGGTGTCTTCTCATGGAGGTTTTGGTTCAGCCAGTGTCCCAGTGATGGCCATATACGTGACTGGCAGCTGAGGGAGAAGGCCAGGCTGTGTCCCCTCTCATGCCTTTAATAGAAGCTAAAAAAGAGAGGAGAGAGGGCAGGGTCCTCAAGAAATGCAGTTCTGGATTGTGACTGAGAAGATTCAGTAGATTTTAGAGGTACCTCAGGCCACTTGCAGGCAGCGAAGGCACACAAGAATCATCATTCCTGCCCCATCCACACATCCATGGAGGGGAAGACCCTCCATGAGGGCAGTTTGAGCAAAGAGACTTGTGGACCACAGGCCTCAGGGATGTTTGTGGGAGTTACAAGGCGTTGCAGCAAAAAGCTGCCGGACAGAATTGCAAAGGAACCTCCCCAAACCCTTTCATCTCAAGAAGGAAGCTTGAAATGAGCTTGGGTCAGACAAAGACAAAGTCTTCCCTGTGTGGACTCCCCCAGGGAATGTGTCAGTGTGAAGTTAGCCCTGAAACAGTTTTGACTTGCCCATGGTGTCAGTTCTGCTCCAGCTCTGAGCTCCCACAGCTCTTGTTGGCAGCAGGTCTTATAGAAGTGGAGAGATTTTAGCAGTGAGTTCAGGATTGCTCAAAACTGGTGACTCAGTTCCGCCAGTGCCTCTTTCCCCCTCCTTCAAATGAGGGGTTTATTCATCACCTGGCTTCTCATCTCCCACCATTTAACGTGAACTGTGGTCAGACCTTAGCTTTTCTGCAACAGTGACAACTAAAACTGCATTTCTTCCTAAATGGAACCTCACTTGATTCCAGGAACAGGATCTCCAGATCTTCAAACCTACTACAACAACACCACCAGTATACCCACCACATCTGCCAGGAGAAGAACATTGCAGGAGTTGTTAATGAGCCCTTTTTGGAGACTGGCCAAGGTGTGCTGTAGTTTGGCTGGGAGTGAGAGGGAATTTTGTGTATCTCCATCTTATCTCCTGCCAGACCCAGATGGGAAGCAGTTCCAGACCTCCCAATCATTACAGGCCTGCCTGCTGCCCAGAGATGCCTCCTGCACAAAAGTCTGGCTTTCTTTTCCCAGATGCTGTCTGGAAGAAACAGGGTATCAAGAGCATTGTTAGGGATTGGTGCTAACCAGTTTTCTTCTGAACTGAGACACAGCGTCACGTTTATCCCAAGAAGGGGGTTGTTGGGTTTGCAAATTACTCTGGCCAGTGTCTCCTCCAGCTTCTGGGATGTTGCTGTCTCCCCACTTGGGAACAGTGGCAGCACCATCAGTAGCTCAAACCTGACTGAGGCAGGAGGGCAGCATTACAGGTGAGTATTTCACCTGGAATTGAGTCATCATTATTTTTAAGCTCCATGAAGGGCTTGAGCTGAGGTATTGTTATCTGACAGACGTATCTGGACATGTCACTCTCCTTGGGGCAACCTTTCTGCTTGTCTCTTCTCAGGCCCTTTATTCTCACTCATCACCAACCCTTTCTCCAAGGGGAAGGCTGGGTGGTGATTTTGAACAGGTTGGTGCTTCTGCCACTTCCCTGGGCAGTGGGGAAAACCTGCCTCCAGCTGCCTGAGGAAATGGATCAAGTGAGACCTATGTCACAGGACAATGTTCCCTTTCAAATGCTTATCTCACTAGTTTAAAACCCAACTTTAACTGGAGAAAAAAAAAAAAAAAGGCAGGTGGGACCTTTAAGAATGTTCAGCTAGGCCTGGACTTCAGCAAAAATCCCTGCATTTGTGGGAACCTTCATCCCCAAGTTTCTGCAGGGCTCTCTGCAGACCCATGGAAATTGCCATGTAGAGCATGTCTAAATTAGACCCTGGCAACCAAAGGCTCTTTTATTTCTGCTTACAATGAGCAAGAGTTTCCTCTGCCAGTTTGGGATGTCTTCTCTCATCAGTTACCCCAACTCCTTTAATTTTCCTCCCAGTGCACCAATTTACCGTGGCCCTGAGTCTCCTGTGCACACAACGGGGACTTCTGCTGGTGCCCATCTGGTGAAGATGTTGTAACCCAAAATGGGGCTCTGTCTCAGCTATTTTGGTGGAGTCTGGTAATTTGTCTGACATGGAAAATCCCCAAGCTGCAATCAGTGCCCGGGATGCTTGAGTGGAAAATGACACAATTATAACATAGTTCATCTCCACGTGGTCAATTACTCTGTGCCTACACACAGTCCGGGGCAGCCAGGGTGACTGTAAAGGTATCCAGCCTTCGTTCTGGCTCCGTGGCCTCTGTATTTGGTTAAACATAGAGGAAACGAAGCTCCCATGACCTAACAATTGTAAGAGGTGGGTGGTCCTCAGTTCCTCTGAGAGGATCTTGGGCCAAGAACCATCGACCTCCTCTTCCCTCCCATTTAGCGCAGAGGGGCTGGGGGGATGGATGGAGAGATGGATGCCCTCTCCCCTCACCAGGAGGGGATGGGTCTCCTGGGACAGAGGGAGGTATCAGGGAGCCTGGTACCTGGTGGTGGTGGCCAAATCCTCAGAGTGACTTGATACAGGTGTCTTGTAGTTTTGGTGAAACGTGAGTGTATCCCAAGGACTCCTCCAGTGCTGATTTAGGACCCCAATAAATGGGTTTGGAGCACCTGGAGTTCCACACCAGGCATGTGAATCACGGTATCCTGCCTTGGAGACCGGTTCCTAGGCAGAGACAGGGAATGAGCAAGGAGTTGCCTGGAGCTACCCGGGCCTGGAGTGAAAGCCTTGATGCAGAAAGCTTTTAGTGCTCAGCTGGGCTGGAAGAGGCACTTGAGGTCACCCAGGGGCTTTGCCTTAGTCCTCCACCCACCTGTGCACTCAGGCTGGGGCCATGCTGAGCAGCTCCTGGGGGACTGGAGCCTACCTGGTGTGCAGGACCTTGGGCTTGGGCAATGTAGGAAAGGCACCTGAGACTGGAATCAGGAAGTTTCTTTTAAGCACAGAATCATGGAATATCCTGAGTTGTTGGGACCCACAAGGATCATTGGGTCCAACTCCTGGCCCTGCACAGGACCACCCTCATTTAGACAATATTTAAATTAACATTCTAGTTGGGAAAGGTGATTGAACACTGAGCTGTTGTTGGTGCCCAGACCCTCCCCTGCTCCTTGCTCCCAGCTTTGTCCCCCTGGGCACTGCTGCCCCTGAGGCAGTTGTTTATGGAGTGATGACCACAGGCAGCAGGAGCCCTGTGCTGATTTAGGGTCATCAGGAAAAGGTCACACAGGCAACATCTGAGCTTCTAAATCTTGGTGTCCACCAAGACAGAAAGCAGGGTTCTGCAGCTTGTTTTTATGACCGTCATAAACTAAATCCAGTATCTTCCTGAGATAGGGCACAAGATAAGCTGCAACAAACCAGAGTAGAGAAGTAATTTTTCTTTTAATTGCTGTTGTAAGACAGTGGAGATGAAAAACCAAGTGTCCAAGGGCATAGGAGCCCTCATCCCCTGATTAGATACATATAATGAGATGGAAAGCTAATCTATCATATTTAGAATCAGTCAATTAGAGGGTTAGGGTTATAGATGCATTTAGCTTTAGCGTTAGGGAGATATTTAAACCACATACTGTACTTAGTCATTACCATGCTAAGTGATAGTAGATGCAGGTCACCCTATATATGGGCCATGGTAATCAGCTTGCAGTATTACTAATTAAGCCTTTTCACCTTTGGGCTCCCTTCCATGCCACCACACATGAAATGGGCCACTGAGGTCACGGGGAGATGCTCCTTAAAACCCAGCACCCAGTGTTTATGGTGAAGTGGAGGGTGATTTGGCTTTCTAGTTCTGTCTCTGCTGCGTGGACAGAGCTGTAAGCACACAGCTCTTGCTTTAATCATGTATTTTGCTTCTGAGTCTCAAGATGCCAACTGGGCACTGCCAGCCCTTCACTTGCCTAGCTGCCTGCCTGGCATTATTTGAAGCCCACAAACCATCCAGGAAAATAAACCACATCAAAGTGAGTGTGGCTCTGGCATCTGCTTCCTTGCAATCCTCAGTCATGTTTTCAGAGGAAGTCAATAAAAGCTGCAAAGGCTGTAGTTGCTCTGGAAAGCAGCTTATGCGATTAGGCAGAAGGTCGAAAATAGAAAAGCCCACATGGGAAGGGCTGAAAAACTGGGTGTCATGCAGTGATGCCCAGTGATGGCTTCATTCTGTCCCTCCCCAAACCCTGAGACATGGGTGGGTGTCCAAGGCCCTCAGCTCCCCTCTGACACCAGCCCCTTCTCTTCAGATTTCATGGATCCTTCAGGCCAAAAGCTCTTGATGGCTTTCTATTAATGTGCAGTTGCATCTGCTTTTAGGACCTTGCTGTGTCAGGATGGTGGCAGAGCCTGGGCTGCCCTGCTGCAGAGGGCAGGAGAACAGGGAGCATTCCAGGGCCTCCCAGCCCAGGAGAAAGGCAGGGGTAGCCATGGAAATGGGGGTGCAATGACTCTGCTTGCTCTCCAGCCCAAGGGGAGTGACTGTTTTGGAGCAGCTTTTCTCTGACAATGTTACTGAGACATTCCTGGGAACACTCAGGCTCCACTTTCATAGAAGCATAGAATATCCTGAGTTGGGAGGGACCTACAAGGATCATCCAAGTCCAACTCCTGGCCCTGCACAGGACAACCCCAGGAATCCCACCATTTACCTGAGAGCCTTATCCAAATGTTTCTTGAGCTCTGTCAAGCTTGGGGCTGAGAAACAACCACCCTGCCCTTAAACCTTCCCATCTCCATCCTTTCCTCAGAGGCTAATTGCTCCATTTCTGCCTTCATTTCTGGTCTCCTGGGAATCTGAGTAAGATTCTGCTGCTTGTGATGGGTAAAGGTGAATACATGCCTATAGCAGCCCTTTCCAGGCACTTCCTAACCCTTCAACCCCATCCCTCTGGGGCAAGTCTTTGCAAGCTGGCAGGAGCTGGCACAGAGGGCTTGAAGCAGGGATTCTGGTATTCTGTCTCAGGAGAATACCAGGAACTGGTGCTGCTCACCAAGTACTGGAAAAGGTCTTAATTTTGGCATGCCCTGTGACCAGGAAATTATTTGAAACATTGGGTATTTTCTGTGACACAGGGCAAGCATTTCCCCAGCTCCTCTCAGCTGGCTGGGGCCAGTTGGTGAAGATCCCCCAAGGAAAGCTGGCAAGTTTGGGGCTGATGGAGACCTGCCCCAGGGAGGAGGAGTGGGGATGATGCAATGAACCACAGCTCTTGCACTGCCGGGGCTGGGGCGTGGGCAGGGAAAGTGTCCGTGGTGTCCAGGGCTGGCACTGGGCGGTCAGGGTGCGGTGACATGGCAGCAGCTCTTCACCAGGCTCTGGAGGGGCAGCCAGGTCCCTGGTGTTTTGCCACCTGTGTTCCCAAGGGCCAGGGACACTGTAGGTGGAGCACAGCACCTTGATGTGGAGTTGAGTTAGCAGCAAGCGCCTGTGGCAAGAAGACTGTGACAAACGTTTCATGTTTTCATGGAATCGCAGAATGGTTTGGGTTGGGAGGGACCTTGAGGATCATCTTGTTCCAAATCCCCTGCCATGGGCAAGGACACCATCTGCTAGACCAGATTGCTCCAACCCCAATGATATTTCCTTTATGCTGATGGGGAAGCATTTTTGTCCCATGAACTGCTCTCCAGCAGCAGTAAAATCTTCTGTTCCTTCCCCCCCGCTAATTCTTAGCCAGTAACTGCAGGTCTTTGAGAGACTTTCCATCTGGCCCTGTTAGCAGGTCATGTTCAGCTGCACCAGGTTGGTCAATCACTGGACAAGTCTTTGCAAATCCATGTTCAGCCAAGCCAGCCCACAGACACACCTCTCTCTGTACCTGCAGGATCTGTACATTGTCTTAATTCATCCTCCTCCTTTTGTCTTTTTGCCCATCTGTGATCCTCCACTGCAGTTTCAGTTCCCTATTTGGGGAGGAGCAGCATTGTGCCGAGGAAAAATTACCAACGTGACCTCTGAAAAATTGATTTTATCGCCCTTTGAGCCTGTGCTTTGTTTTGGGGGGTTATTTGTTGTTCATTCACCCGCCTTGCCGAGCTACTCCGGTGCTCAGTCAGCACTTGGAGGTGGTGTAAATAAGCACAGCTCTGCCCAGCTGGGTAGGGATGTCTTTGCTGTGGTGTGAGCGCTGTTGCTGTTGGTTTGAATGTCAGTTTTGGTGGTGGGGTGACCACCTCTGCATCACTGCTGGGGAGGGTGGTGCTTCCCCTCGCTCAGCACAAGAGTGGGGCCAGACACTCTCTGCTTTTCCATGGAAAGAGACAAGCATTCTGAGCACAGGGAGTTGTTCCTGCTCCTCCCCGTGGGATCCACCACCATTTTTGTTGCCTGTTTTTCCCATGAACTTTGCCAGTTTTCCACAGGTACCAGAGGTGTCCCGCCAGCCTTCCTGTGAGCCATGGCCCATCTGTGAGAGCCCAAGAGCAAAGGGGCTGAAACAATGGAGGTTCTGCATGTCAGAGACCCCCAGCTGGCATCTGTCTTGGAAAGATGAAGATCTGTCTCCCAGCTGGGTATTGTGGAAGGACAGCCATGCTCGGGGTGAGAGGGTGGAGCCAGCAGGAAGCACGCCTGTGGTTTAGATATGGGGTAAGAGGCTGGATTTTCAGAAGTAAACTTTGGGTCATGTTTTTGGGAGGTGCTGGGGTTGGGTTGGCATATTCCTGTTTGTTTTCTTACATTGCAGCTCTAGGTCTCATCAAGAGGCCTGAATTTCTGAAGGTGGATGCTCAGCCTGGGCTCCCGGCCTGTATTCCTGGTGATGGTGATGGAAAGCCTGTCTGTGACCTGAAACACCATCAGTTTTCCAAAGCCTGAGCACACTGTGTGACCCCTCCCAGAGCATCCCATGGCAAGAGGGTGAGTGAGCCCTCTCCTGACTACCTGCTGCAGGAATTTAGGGGATAAAAAAAGTCAATAGCCATGCTGGGCACTGACCCAGCTGCCAGGCCCAGGGCTGAGGTGGTGTGACCATTGTGGGGGTGGACCCTGGCACTGTGAAATGAGGGCTAAAGGCAGAGCTGCTCTCAGGTCACAAGTAACACAGACTGTGGGGCGTTTAGTTGCCTCTTGGCAAGATGTTGGCTGGGAGGGGACTGTGTTTCTCCAGCATCCCTGGTGCAGGAATATGGGCTGTGGCAGTGTTTGTCCACCAGCACACGCAGCAAACAACTCGGCTGTTAGTCCTGGCCGCCTGCCTGGCAGCTGATTCCAAGGACTGTGGGATGGAGACCCAAGCCTACCACAGAAAGAGGCATCTTTTCAGCTGAGAGAAGCCCAGAGATGGTTTTTTTGGGGGGGGATCCAGGTTCAGAAGCCAAGCAGGTGCTGCAGTGACAGGAGGAGCTCGCTGCCTTTGCTGCTCCTCCTCGCCTGAGGCTGTTGCGCCATCGGAGCCGACAGTCAAACGTGGAAGGAGTGCCCTTTACTCCTTCCTGAATCACTCAGTATTTGTTCTGGTGACATGGCCCTTCTTATCAGAGCTTTTGCTACTTCACCCTTCCACTTCCTGGCACTCCAGGGTTCATCTCCTGACCCGCTGGGCATTTCCAAGCTCTGTTTCCAGTCCCAGGTTTCCCTCCCTGCGAGTGAGGCAGGCTCAGCATCCCCACTGCCTTCCCAAGCATTCATCAGGGCTGGCTAAGGGCTTGATTTCACTGTCCCAGGGGGGTAGACCTGCAGCACCCAGCACATTTCTGGTACCTGCCCACACCAGTTAAATCTCTCCTGGGACATTCTGGCCCTCCACAACATCCTGGGTGCTCCCCAGTGTGCTCTGGGGCCTGGGGTGTGAGGTGAGAGCATCCCAGAGGCTCATTCCATCCCGAAATGAGCCTTAACACCGTGCATTTGGGCCTGTCTAGTGACTCATTTTCCTCCCCTCTGCAGATCAGGAGGGATGGGATCTTCGGGAGCACAATTCATGGCTGCCCTCCTCAGGTTTAGAGGCCATCCCAGCTGGAGTGTGCCCAAATCCTGGATGTGGCCCTAAACCAGGCAATACCACACAGGGAGCCTCCAGCTGGGTGGGTGCAGCCATTGCCCTGAGATGCCAAGGCTGGGGTGTGGAGCAGATATTTCCAGGGCTGTTCTCACACCCCTGCAGCACCCAAAAACTGCCATTGGGGCCTGGCTCTGACAAGGGGTCACAAATCTTCCCCCCTGACCCACACCACAGAGTTGGCTACCCTACACAGCCATCAGGGAGCCTGAGCAGGGTGAGGCTCCCTCCCCATGGTGTCACTTCACTGCACCCCTGTGTGGCTGATTAAAGCTCTGAGCGAGGCAATTATGGGATGCAGGGTGCGTAAATAGGAGAGGCTGGGGAGATGAGCTCCTCTGCCTTCTTGGAGAGTATCTGGGGGTGTATTTGTGGCTCCTTCCTGGCGCTGCCTGAGCCACTGGATCACCTTCATGGCTTGGTGATTCCCAGTGGGGATTTTGTGGTGGTCAGCAGTGGCCTGGAGGGATTTGTTCTCTCCCTGACTTAGTGGTGTCTTCCCTCCCTGGCAGGGTGATTGAAGCAGCTGGAGTGCCTGGCCCTACATGTCCAGGCAAAAGCAAACCCTGGAAAGACACAGTCAAGTGATTTTGTTCTTAGAGTTCACTCCAGTTTTATTTTCAAGGACTTCTCTCAATTTGTAATTTGAATAAGAGAGAATCTCTAGAAACTAAAGACAAATCCAACCCCGCACTGCATCCCTGAGCCTCCTTTTCACATCTCAGGGCTTGCTTTCTTTGGTATTGGTTTTATTTAGAGTTTTCATACAATGGTTTGAGTTGGAAGGGACCTCAAAGACCATCTCATTTCAACCCCCTACCCTGGGCAGGGACACCTCAGGTTGCTCAGACCCCATCCAGCCTGGCCTTGAACACTTCCAGGGATAAGGTATCCACAGCTTCTGTGGGAAACCTCCGCCAGTGCCTCAGGACCCTGAGCATTTTCTTCTACCCACTTTCTTTCTTTCTGTTTTTCCCCCTCAGAAGCCAGCTGTCTGTGTGCTGTCTGGGTGAATCCAGCTTTTCTTACTGCTGCCCCACCTTCCCATCTCCTGGAGCTACACAGCAGTTGAGACATGGTGTTCATGTGCATATACATGTTGTATATGGAGAGATCCTCTATTAATCTTAAACACCCTTTGATCAGAAAAGTAATGACTCCCTGCCATGAATTGCTTCACAAATTTTGCTTTTGTGGAGAGAAGCTCCTTGGCTTGAGCTTTTCCATCCAAATAGGAACGAGTTATATCTGATGAACAGACCTTGCTGCTTTCACTCACAAAGCAGTAATTTACTCTCCAAGCAGCAGCATCCCAACTTATCATCCCTGCAGCACCATTTATTCAGCAGTGCAGTCAGCCAGGAGGATAATGTGGGGTGCAAACCATGGGGTTCCTATCTGCTCTGCACCATCTGGCGTGGCTTTCCCCTTCTTGGTATATTTCAGGACACATAAACCAGGCGGAGAAATGTTTTTCTTCATGTGAGGAAATTCACGTCACCCCATAACCAAATTTATCCTGCAGGATAGCAGCTACAGCTCCCAGTAGATCCAGTGGAAAATAGTTGTAGCCCAGCAAATTCCACTTCGGCCCATACAGCTGCAAAGCCATAAAAGACTTGGAGCTTTCCCCTGCACAAAGGTTCTATAAAGGCTTCCTGCAGCCTTGACTCCTTGCCAGCCCAGCCTCCCAGGCCATCTCAGCCCAGCCAGGACTTTGCAAAGAAAATCCTGTCAAAACCTCCCCAATTTCTCCGGTTTGTGTTTTGTGCAGTGCTCTGATGTGAAAATATTGATTCTGGACTTTAAAGCAGCTGCTTTGTATATTTGACCAAATCAACAGCACCAAAGTTTGGCCTGAACTGTGCTTGTCCTTGTCTGGGTCCTTTTTTATATTTTTAATGCAGCCTTAAAAGCACAGGGGGTATTGACATAAGGAAGAGCCAAATGTAACAATGATTCAGCACAAACCCTATATACCAGTAATTTAGTCTCTTTTGGCTACGTGCAGCTTTTTTTTTTTTTTTTGATTCTTTTTTTTTCTTTTACCCTCCAGATTTTATTCAAAATGGAAAATTTTAAAAGGCCATTTCAGAAGAATGTTAAGCATTTATGCAGAAACAGAGAAAATCAGGCTGATGGAAAAAAAATACAGAAACCCAAGCTTCTTTAGATGAAGAAGAATAGGTTTAGATTGGATATTAGGAAGAAATTCTTCACTTTAAGGGTGGTGAGGCCCTGGCACAGGTTGCCCAGAGAAGCTGTGGCTGCCTCACCCCTGACAGTGTTCCAGGCCAGGCTGGATGGGGCTTGGAGCAACCTGGGATAGTGGAAGGTGTCCCTGCCTGTGGCAGGAGGTTGGAACAAGGTGATCCTCAAAGTCTCTTCCAACCCATTCTATGACTCTGTACTGGTCACACTGATCTGCCCAGAGATTTCTGTGCCTGGGGCTTTCTAGCAATTTCTGTGGCACAAACCTTTCCACAGGATTGAAGCTGATATGGTTTGTTACAAGGCGCCGGAGTGCATCCTGTGTTTGCCAGTCACTAGGCCCCAGTCATAACTCCTTTTCATTTGGTTCACGTGGGCTCAGCTCATGCCTGTGCCTGCTCCAACTGGGATTTGGGTTGGAGCAGAGTGTGGAGGTGGTCTGGCCTTGTTCTGGCACCCCACACTCCTCAGCACAGTGCTACTGCCTGCTAAGCAGTCCTGAGAGAGGCTCTGGTGATGAGCTCTTTTGGCAAAGCAGCAAATAATCCCACTGGCAGCCTCAGTGCCCTCCCTCAGAGAGAGGTCTGTGCCCTGGAAAATGCTCTGCCCTAACTCAGCAGTGTCCCAGTGAGGTGCCATGCTGAGCTACTCTAAAAATTTAACCCTTGGGTGAAGGAGCATCAAGGATATATTTGCTCTGACCTAGAAGCAGTTTTGTATCTCTGAATCAAAGCCTTTCCATGACTTGGTCCCATTTGAAACTGGGCACATTGTGTAAGTCTTCCTGGGTGCTGTGCTGAACCCTGGGCATCTCCCACCACTGCATCTCCCACCACTGCATCTCCCACCCTTGCATGCCCCACTGCTGCTTTGTGCTGGTAACAGGGACATGATCCGTGAGGGCAGATGAAGAGCCAGGGGCATTTTCTTTTCCAGCTCTCTCCATAATTCTGAAGCCAGCTTTGAGGACAGGACACCCATCACAGAGTCCAGGTGAGGACTGGATGTCACCTTTCCCATGTAGAAACGCTCCTGACCTGCCCTCCAGCTCCATGTCCTGTCCCCTTACTTAGTCCAAGTCTTCTTAACTGGCCAAAAGACAAACCAGAAGGATAAATGGTGGGGGATTTCCTGTGGGGCATGGCTCAGTGACACTGTGGGTGAAGCATGTGGCTGTTTTGAAACAAAGCAGGCAGGGTGAGGGGGAATGGGGTCTCTGCTGGCATCAGTGGGGTTCATGAGCATGTGCTGGACCCAGGGTTGATGCAGGGGCTGTGCTGTCCCCCTCATCAATTTTAGATTGGCAAAATCCCCAAACTTTCCAGATCACATCCTGGTGTCTCATGCAGGTCTGTAGGATGGCAGCACTGAGGAGGCACTGAAGGTTTGCCACTGAGCCCCTGGGAGAGACTGGTGGGTCTGGTGGGGCTGCAGCTCACCTCTGCATTTGGGAGAGAGGGAGGGGGAAAAGATCTGACTTTTTGTTTCCAGGCTCTTTGTCTTTCTCACAGAGCTGGAAAATAATGGAAAGAAAGTGTGTGGGACAGGGAAGGAAGATTTTGTGTGAGATAACTCTGAAGCTGAGAGCTGTTGTCTTGGTCACAGGGGAAGCAGCTGCTGCAGTGGGACTGGGTCTGATGTGCACAGAGCCACTTGGCAAGAGAGTCCTCGGAAGCATCAAGGGACAGATTCACTCTCTCCAGCTTGTTTTAAAGGGTGAGGAGCTGACAGGAGCCTGCCTAGCACAGCTTTTCCAGCAACAGGACGACGTGTGGCTGCGATTCAGGGCAGCTAGCACACAACATGCTCACACAGGGGCAGCGGGGGAGAGCTGAACTTCAGAGAAGCTGCTAAGACCGAAGCAAGATCGGCTGAGAAAACGACCCTGGCTTTCCAGCAGAAGTACCAGCAGAAGGCGGAGATGGAGCAGTCCTGGCTCAGACAAAACAACTCGCTGGGCTTTGTTGCCGGCTTTTGTCCGCGGGCGGGGGCGGCTTTCCGCAAGGCTGGCTCCCCGCTCCCTGCAAAGCTGCGCAGAACTTGCCTATCACCACAAAACATGACAGGGTGAGCTGAGAACCACAGCTCACAGGGCCCTTCAACTCAGCTCAAGGCAAAGGTGAAGGCTGTTGCTGTCCCCATGCGGGGATTTGCCCTCCTGAGGCTCCATGAGAACCCTGAAGTGAGGAGGGCAGGGAAAAAGACCTTCACACTGAAGAGCTTGTGGAGAAGCCACAGGTGCTCCAAGGCACTTGATTGGGATAGAGGATCAGGAGAAGGCCTGGGAGGGGACTCACCCTCAGAAGAGAGACAAAAAATTAAACTCTTCAGAGTTTCTGGAGTTATTTGTGCTCTTGATGAGCAGCCTCCTTAGGGCGTTTGGTGAAATTGAGTCTGAAGGTTGTTTAGAGGCGGTTTATTTTTAGCTGAGATGACTTGTGGCAGCACAATGGTGTTGCAACACCACGGTTCTTGTCTGTGGTTTCCCTGTGCTTTGGTCCTGGAGTGAGTGAAGGCTCCTGACAGGGGCTCATTGTGCTGGAAAGTGCAGAGATGTCGCAAGAGCCAGTTCCCTCCCAGGGAGGCAGAGAACAGACCTGTAAAAGCAGAAAGAAGGGAGTGGAGTCGGCCTTGTGGGCAGCCTGTGGGTCCTTGTCACAGCCCCACTATGGCTCCAGCCACCTACCCCAACCCCAGCATAGCCAGGGGCTGCACCACCCCATGGACCTTCTCTGAGGGGATGGAGATGGGAGGCTCCTGCCACAGGAGCTCCTTCCAGCTCTCCTTCCAGCCTTGCTGCTTCTTGCACAGCTGCTTTGCTTTCCCCTCTACCTCCTCCATGAGCATGAACCACAGTGCTCTAAAATAGTTGTTCTAACTCCAGCAACATCACTGCAACTGTATGAAGTGACAGAACTGGATGCCAACACAGGGCCAGGGAGGAGACTGGGGGCCGAAATGAAATCTAAACCTCCAGCCCATCACTGTAACTAAACCTGTCTGCCAAAGGCAGCCTTCTCAGTTCAGCTTCTTACCTGGTGTAAGAGGAGAGACATCAAAGGCATAAGGATCTGGTTTCCTCAGCTACTGTCCTTTCACTTGTGCCTGCTTTCTGCCTGTGCAAATCCATTAGCTCTTGCCCAAGGTAACAGCCCAGAGTGAGGTACCTGATCTGCCTCTTTTCAGGCAACACAACCTGAGATTAAAGCTGTGCAAGCTTGGCATGCCACTCTGTAAATCCCTACGTGTTGATTCCCTGTCTCCTCCTCAAATTTTACAGGATGCCGACAGCTTTCTGCCTGTTTTATGGTTTCATGGCAGTTGCTCGACACATCAATATGAGAATTAATTAATCTTGGCTAGAGGGTAGGCAGCAGCTCGGGCAGCCCAAGAGCAAACAAGGTCAGGATTTCAGCAACAGCCCATTTAGAGAACTTGCTGGGGCTCCAGCAGAGCAGCCTCGTCTCCGCAATTTTTATTTGGATCACTGCTCTCTTGCCTTGTTTGCAAGTTCTGTCCTGTTGGCAAGGCTGCTGTGAAGCCAGACCCAGAAGACTGTAGCAGATGACTCTGTTCCATACAGGGAGCAAGGATTAGGGCTCGGATAGTGTCTGGCTCACAAACAGTCACTACAAAACAATTATTGACTTAAAATCCCTTTACTGGTGTCCCAACTTTCATTTGATGATGCTAAAAGGTCAGAAGGAAAATTAAAGCTTTTTTTGCCCTAATCCCGTTAAGTGCTAAATTCATGGAAAGGAATTGAATCAGCAATTTAGATTAAGGCAATAGCTTCAGATGCTGAAGAAACTCTGTTCCTCAAAGGATGCCTGAATAAAATGGGGCTTTTCAGAATGGGATTGGAATTGCCCTTGGCCTCCTGTTACAAAGATCCCCCTTGGTAAGTGAATAATCCAAGACAGCCATGGCCATTGCAGTGCTCAGCCCTGGAACATGCCCACACATCACAGTGAAAGACTTTGAGCAGCAGCAATAAATACAGGGGAAAAGAAAGATCTATGTCAGACTGGCTCTAAATTAATCTGTTTCCTGAAAAAATCAATAAATCATTACTGCTACTAGTGAACACTATTTATCAAGTTGATGCTGTTCTTTACAGTCCTTGGTAGGTGTGAAATATTTTTTAACTTTTCTTCTCCTTGTGTAACCAAAGTTTCTCTGGATCATCAGAGTGCAGAGTGAGGATCCCTGATGGAGAGGAGGGATGTCCTCTCTCCATGCAAAGGAGCACACCGAGTACAAAACACGGTGGCAGAAGCAGAGGCAAACCCAAAGGAGAGCTTGAGGGTGATGTGACTCCTTTCTTCCTCGAGCCCTGGTCACAGCCCCTGCTCCTCAGCTCAAGCAGGCAATAATCCAGCAGGCTGCGAGGTGGTGGATTGGATCCTGCATGGTTTAGTTGGGATGCAGCCAGCTCGTTTCCTTGGTGCCTGTTGACAGAAGGGCTTTTACTGCGCACACAAGCCTTAGCAGAGACAAAACTCCTGTCTCCCCTTCTAATAGGAGGATGGAGAGATATGACTCTGTCAGCAGATTGTATTTTTCATGTGAGTGGGTTGGGTTGGAAGGGAGGTAGACATCACCCAGTTCCAACCCGCTGCCGGGCCCAGGGATATCTTCCACTAGACCAGGTTGCTCCAAGCCCCACCCAGCCTGACCTTGAACAATTCCAGGGACTGTGCACCCACAGCTTCTCTGGGCAACCAGGAAAATCATCCTGGACTTTCTCATCGAGCTGGAAAGCTGATGAATAGTGGTGTGTTGATTTGCATGGCCCAGCCCCTATGAACTGATAGTGTTATTTCCATCTTAGATGACCTTTTGTAATCTAAACCACAACAGTTGGGCATCCTGGTGAAGCAGGAAAATCCTCTTATTAGGAGCAGAAACTTATTAAATTCCCATTTACCACTATTAAACAGTGGTTCCAGCCATCCCTCTGTCCCAAACCCCTTGGCTTCAATTTTTCCTTTTTTTCTTTTTTTTTTTTTCCTAAGGTTTAGATTTGCTTAGGAAATTTCTTGTCCTGAGAACATTTCTGAGAAACATGTTTTCCATGACTGGTTCCTTCAGAAATGTTATTACTGGCTTGGGAGAATTCTTATACAATAAGATTAGGTTTCTCTTACTTGAAAATTCAGACACTACAACTTTTTAATGTCAAAAAAAAACCAAACAAGTAAAAACAAGTAATTTCCTAAGAACATACACAATCTGGTGTTGGTAGTTTTTCATGGGAAAATGCTTCGCTCCAGTGTGTGTGCCTGTTCCTAAGGAAATTAATGGCAGATGGGGTGAGAGGAAAAACACACAGGATAATTACAAAGCCCCACTTATCAACCTGCTGCTAACCATTCTTTGGAGTGGTAGGCAAACATGCAAAACACTGAACCACTCTGTATTTTTATGATGCTTTGAAGTGCGAGCTCCAAAGAAATTTTACTCGCATCACTTCAACATTTCCATAGCTGGGTAGTGCTGGTGTCTTGGGGCAACAGAAAGAACTTCTTTCTTGGCTTTCCAGAAAGAAGTCCAGAACAGGGGATCTAGTTGGAGATACCATGTCCTTAATCAAGAGAAGAGGTGGGTAAAGGACAGGGCTTGTGAAGTCTTGATGGATAAGTCCCTCCGTGGTTCTTTTCTAAGGGATATTAATATCCTAAGGGATATTCCCACTGTGCAACGTTCAGTGCTCCGGGGTGGCATCTTTGAAGCACCAACAGGTTGGCAGGAGGGGAATCATCATCCTTGACATATTTCAGGGGTGCTTTTTCAGGGATCCTTTGGTCGGGGTACGCTCCCTCTTTCAGCCAAGCACGTGTGTTTCCCACTTTTCTCGTGTCGCTCTCCGGAGCGGAGTGGCAACGAGAGGTGCTGAGTGCCGACCCTGGGGAGCCTCTGCCATCAGCAGATGCAGGTGTTGGCAAGTGCAGGCGGGCTGCTAAAAATATCCCGCATGCTTTATTCTTGCTTCAAAGGCCATTAAGTATTTCTGTGAGAGTCTTTTTCATCTTTAGCAGGAAGATCTTCCTAGTACTCCCACGCATCCTTTATAATCCCCGGAATCTCAGGTTTTTCCAAATAGGGATATCTGGGCTGTAGATCTGAGCAACAAAACCTTTAGTGCTGTGTGGCAGCACTGAGAAATAGGGGCAATGAAGCTGAATTTCTTCTTCTTTTTAGCGGTCCTTGCAAGACTAATTCTACCGAGTGCAGGCTGTGCGTTTACTTCCCGTATCTGCAAAGAGCACAATCAAATCCAATTTACTCTTCACGTGAGCACAATCCACATATGTGACTTTTTAATGCAGAATATTTAGGTCTGCTTCATAAATAGCAAAGGAGTGTTGGGAGGAAGCGTCGTCGTCTCACCCACAGGCACCTCACAGAACCCAACACACCCGTGCAAAGGTCAGCCTTAAAAAACAAAAGCACATTGCTTTCCTCTCACTTCTGGGCCTGCCAATGCATTCCCAGTGTGTGCTGTGTGATTCCTAGCAGCCCTGTGATTCCTAGCAGCCCCGGTGTTTTAGTCATCCTAATGTGTTTGCTTAGGCACCGACATTAGTGTCAGGAGCACTTAATGCAAAGGAAACTCCCCAGGAGCGCCCTGCTCACTGCCAGACCCATCAGTCCCGCATAGGGAGAGCAGTGCAGTGTTTATTACTGCGGGCTGGGTAATGAATTACCCACTGATTCTGAGGGCTGCTTCCCACTAGGACATCTGAGAGAATAAAACTGCTGGGCCCCATATTGACAGGCTGAGGGGGTTGGGGTTTTTCAGCCGGGAAAACAGAAGGGTTTGGGGAAACATTATTGTATCTTCTGGTACATAAAGGGGGCTGACAAGAGAGATGGGGAGGGACTTTGGACAAGGGCCTGGAGTGACAGGACAAGGGGGAATGGCTTTAAAACTGAAGGAGGGCAGGGTGAAATTAGATTTTAGGAGGAAATTCTTGACTGTGAGGGTGGCGAGGCACCCAAACAGGTTGTGGATTCCCCATCTCCTAAAAGCGTGCCAGGCCAGGCTGGATGGGCCTTGGAGTAATCTAGGATAGTGGAAGGTGTCCCTGCCCATGGTAGGGGGTCTCAAACTAGATAATCTTTAAGGTCCCTTCTAATCCAAACCATTCTGTGATTCTGTGATCCTGTGTTAGGTGACTGTTGGTCCTCGTGCACTCACATCAGCCTCCAATGACAATAAATCTGAGATGAGGATGGAAATATTTATTCTTGACTGATGCTGTGATCTGATATCGAACAGATGACTCAGACCTGTGACACAGTGACATCCTCCCACCCTGGAGTCTGTTCATGGAAATTCTTATTTCCCATCAGGCTAATTGGGGGTGGGTAACTGTGGGTGAGGTTCAGCCACTGGGAACCCCTGGCAGGGTGCCTGACCCCTTTCCCAGCCCCTGGCAATGACTCCAGATTTTCTCCTGTGCCCCCAGCTGTTTTTCAGTGCAAGCAGCTCAGTTTGGAAGCCAGGCTTTAAACCAGGCTCACCTGAGCCTAGGTGTGGGTTTTGGGGCAGAGGATTTAGCCGAGAGCTTTCCCATATGACCCCATCTTTTAGTAAGCAACTGCAAGGCTCTGTCTGTGGGCTCCTCTTAGGCAAATGGAAGCCTGGCTCACTCACTGCTTTAAGAAGCTCTTTTTCCTCCATGATTTGTTTGCTGCTTTGATTTTATTTTTTTTTTTAAGTTTCTGTGCCTTTGATGTAAAGGAAACAGGAGGAATTTGAGCTGAGCTGTGGAGGTGAAGAAGTATTTGGAGATTACATTTCAATCTGCTTCTGGAGATTTGAAGGCAACTCTTAGAGTCATTTTTCTTTTCTAATCTCTTCTTTCTTCCCCCTTTGTAGCAGAAAATGAGATTTCCAAGGATTCCTGGCTATCACATCGTGCTGGAGGTGAGTGAATCCTCTCTGTGCCCACCAGGAGTTGCTGCTTTGCTGTCATTCACCTTCTGCAGATCAGCTCTGCCTGTGGAGGTGCCTCCAGCCTTCCTGCTGTGCACGCTCTCTTCCTCAGAGCTGTAACAAGGAAAACACAATGATAATATTAATATAAAAATCCCCCCAACTGCTTTAATTCAAGTGGTTTTTTCCTAGGGTTTCCAGTGCCAAACTCTTATGCCTGGAAATATCCAGAGCTAATCCATCTTTGTAAATGCTGGAGTCACCCTAACAGCAGCTGAACCAAAAATGACAGGGAACCAGGCCTCCCTGCCCCTGTACCTACACATCTGATGCTTCAGAGCCTGGCAGTGATAGCTGTGACTCGCAGGACACTGTCCCAGTTCCCTGGAGATGGAGGGTGGAGGATCCCAGCCTGCACAGGAGCTTTCCAGAGGGAGCTGGGAAGTGGCAGGGCTGGTTTGCTCTTCCCACATGGCAATTTACTGCAATGCAAGACAAGTCACCTCCTAGCTATCATCAAAGTGGTAGTGTTTCTTCCAGGGGATTTTTGGGGTGGATTTGCCTAGGGCTGGTGCCTGAGCTGGTGAGGCCATTAATTAGAGCAAACAGTACTGACTTTCAGCCTCTTTTGAGAAACTGAGGATCATTTTAAAGAGACAGATCCCTAAAAGGGCCTTGTGCCAGCCCCTTGCCATTCCAGGAAGGTTGGAGCCAGCCTGGCTCATCCCATGCTGGCCTGTGCCTCCTGCTCCAACAAGGATTTATCATCCCCACTACAAATCCACAGAGGAACTGACCTTCTTTCCATATATATCTCTGAGAAAGAGTGACATCATTATAAACAGTGCAGCTCTGAACAATTAATTGCTTGCAATGTGAATATTACAAATAGTATTTTCAGCCCAAATCCCAGAGTTTCTCAGCCTGTGGAGAAGGGATGTGAGCTCCTGCTCCTCCAGCCAGCTGCCTGCCTTGAAGTCAGTGTTTTTACAGTGCCAGGGAGCAGAATTTGGAGTATTTGGGTGCAGACATAGTGGCTGTGTCTTTGTCACCAGGTGCCTTGGCAGCTGGAATGTGAAGCTCCTCAAAGGGCACACCGTCCAATTTCGTGGCACGGTGCAATTCCCTGGACCCTTGGCATTTTACAGCCCTCAGAAAAGGTTTCTTGTTCAGGGCTTTGTTAATGTTTGATGTTTTAAGAACACTAAGCAGACACCACTCTCCTAATCCTGTCAGATTTGCAATGAAGCAGATATGTAATCCTTCATGGGTATTAAATTTAATAGCAATAAAGTCTACTTAAGAATTATACTGTCAAATGCTTGCCTAAGCACAGGAAAATATTCTTAATTTAGACTTCATCAGGAATCTATTTCCAGTTGTTATTGCCTGTGGAAGTCTCCCCTGCATGTGTGGGGGTAAAGATGAGGCAAATCAGCAACAGGCAGTCCCAGATCTCTCTTTTCAGGAGAAACAATTCCCTGTAATATATGACCATGAGTGCACATAATCTGTACAACTGCTTTTATATCCATGAGAGCAGATGTGGGTGCACTCAGGGGCACCCCTGTGTTTAAGGAAAAGCCCCAAGCTGCATAATGCATATTCCTGCCAGGGGAAGGATTTTGGGGGGTGGAAGGAGAGATGTGCTGGGGGATGAGAGAGAGCAGGTGGAAGCTGTGCCACAGGCGGGATCATCAGCTCTGGAAGGGATGAGCAGCAGGTGGGATTGAAAAAAGAATGGGGGGCCCAGCCCTGAGGAGGGGAGCAGTGAGGAGAAGTCCTGAGCCTCTGGTTTTGGTGCCCCTCCTGGCTGGGGAGCTGTAGCTTGGCTTTGCTTGGTCTCGGCCCAAGCGCTGGGGGAAGCAGGTTTCTCAGCTGAGTAAACAGCCGAGTTAGCCACCTAATTAAACAATAATTTTAGTGTCTACAGACTTTAACTCAGCCTCTGCTTTTGGCATGAAATGGATAAGAGGTCCTTATCTGACCCTCAGTGCCCCAGTGCCGTGGTTGGGAGCCCTGGTGCAGGCAGGAGGATGAGGTGGAGCTGCTGTGGTGGTGGTGCCTGAGACACAGCTCACAGCAGAAGGGAGAGTCTTACAGAAAAAGGCTTTTCATGAGACTTCAGGTCGAGAAAAAAAGGAAAACTCCATCTTCACTGGCCGTGAGCTGTGCAGCACGATGTGGTGGTGGGCAGAACATGGAATAGTCGTTTCAGATGCTGAGTAACTTTTCTCCGAGAAAAATTCCCATCCTCCTCCCACCAGCCGTGGCACGGGGAGCTGAGAGCAGAGAATTCTTCGGAGGTGAGACCTGCAGAAATCCAACTCGTCCAGAGCCTGTCACTCCCTATCAGGACGCCACACAAACAAATCCTGTGTGACAGGAGTGCCCCCTCTCCACCTCCCCTCCGTGCCCCCCAGCCCGCCGGGGAGCCAGGCAAACACCGGGTTTTGCTGTGGTTTACACGAAAACTTCTTCCATGTGACAAAACGAAGCCTGTGGTGTCGCCCAGATTCAACCAGCTGCCGGCGCAGGAACTGCCTGATACCACGGGCTAATTAAGGAGCTTTTAAATAGTTTCCGCCAGCGATATGATAAAGTGCTGACTCTCCTCGTGAGGAAGCCTTGAGAGAGGTGACAGGGTTTTCCATGCCACCCTCCTCTCCTACCGGCAGCTGCCTTCCCAGGAAAGCCGCTTAACGCCGGGGCAGGGATGGAAGATGCTCTTTCCCTTTTGAATGCACGGATCATCCCCGCCAGGGGCTCTGGATGCTGTGTAGGGGATGGCCGGCGGCGTGGGGTGACCTGTTTGGGGTGGGAGGCGGTTCAGCCGGCTTTGCTCAGTGCCACAGCCCGGTGTCATCCTCCCCAGGAGGGTTTTTTTCACATCCATCCATGGCGGGCATCTCCAGGCTACTTCCCCGCTCCCGGCTCCAGGCTGCCCGGTCTCCCAGGCTGAGCCTGCTCCGACACGAACGCCGGGGAGAGCCGGAGCTCGCAGATGCCTCCCCCTAAAAACCCGGCAAAGCGGGTGGAAATCCCCCGCCCGGGGCTGAAGCAGCGGGGGCCAGGATGAGTTTTGGTTTGATCCTGATTAAGAGAGGGCAGGAGGAGCCTGAGCCAACGTGGCCCCCGCTGCTCTTAACCTCAGATGACCCCGGGAGCGAGTCCGAGCGCTCCAGCCCCGCTGCATTCATTCCTCTGTGCCGAGCGCAGAAAACTCCTCTGGAATTGCTCTGCATCCCGGCCGGGAGCTTTCCCTCCCGCCGATGGGCGCTGGGTGTGCGGCAAACCTTCTGCTGTAAAGGCAGGCTTCGTGGGGATCAATCTTTGCAGAATTTATAAGTCCCTTGCCATTTTCCATGGGAAGCCATCGCCTGAATCACACTGTGGGGTCTGCATTTTACAGCAACACAAGCATTGTATTTCCCACAGAAAATCCTGCACTTGGAAAACATTTAGTCCATGCAGTTTGACATTAGCTAAAACCTCTGAGATAAACATCTTTTGGATGGAGAATTTGAGCTGTGGAATAAGCAGACTGAAGTCCCCAAAATGTTTTATTTTTACAGAATTAGAAATGTGTGATAAAAGGCACATATTTCTGTGGCTGAGTCACCCCCTGGTAAACAGAGTGTCACATTAATGCTCGCCTTGAAACACCTTCCCTTGGAGCAGCCAAGCCTTGACCCTTCCAGACAGCATGAAAATATCTATATATATAGTTCCAGTAGATTTTCATACTGTCTGACCAGCTGCCAGCAGCTGCTTAAGAGTTGCCTTCCCTGGAGGCAAGGACACAAACAGGAATCTGTGTTATGGCTTCAATTTTCTCTCTCAAAATGTAGAATTGAATTTTAAACAAATAAGAGAGGTTGGCTGATCACAGGCTATTCTGTGATGGATGCTCTGTACCTGCTGACTGATGGAGGCTGTAAACCTGCCCCCGATGGAGCAATGCTGATTTACAGGGGCTGAGGATTGAGACCTGGGGAGTTCGGGAGAGGAAAAACTCACCCAAGTAAAAGGCAGCTGCTTTGCCTCCATGTCTGTGGCAGAACAATATTGGCCTCTTAATTTCCTACTGATTAAACTGTAGGAAAACAAAATCTGCTTTGCCTGGAGCGATTTGGCTTCAGCTCAAAAGCTTTCTCATCAAAATGAAATATCATTTGCTGTGAAACCGTTAGCAGGAGGATAAATGTAGTTATAAAAGCAGCTATTTGTAAAACCCAAGTGGGGAGCAGCAAAATGCTGTAATTTAGGAGAAAATCTCCACAAGGGCTCTGGAGGGCAAAACTCCTTATAAAGCCCAAGTTTCATCAGGACTATGTGATGAAACAGAGGATTGTTCAGCTGCCCATCACTCAGATACAGAAGCATTTTCTTTCCTAACATCTCTCTTGGCTTGTCTAAAAGATGAGCTGGTGGACACAGGGCTGGTGGGACCCTCCAGTCTGGTATGGATGTCCCCAAGCTCAGAGGTTGGGTTGGAGACCACTTGTTTGGGAAGCACGAGGTTGGAAATGGTGGTGTAGCCCCTCCAACACCCACATGCTGTGACCAGCAGGGCTCAGGGCTGGAAAATGAACTACAACCTATATTATCCTATAGAATGCCTAGTAAATAGCAGGTCATTTTAGTCCTGGGAAATAGCCACAAGAGGGAGATGTGATTGGATGTGCCAAATGCATGTCTTTAATAGGGAGTCATCTTGAGAAACTGAGTGTTAGTTCAGAGCTCACTAGAATTCCAGGAAAATATTTCACCACAGGAGCCTGCGGTTTTGGGGTGACCAAGTATGTGAGCTGAATTTTGGAAGTACTTTTACCATAACAAAATTGTCCATGATGCATTTTTGCCTCAAAATCTCCCTAGCCCTAATGAAAAATTGTGTTTTCTTGAATGCTGCCTGAATTCCATTAATAATTTTAAGTGAAAATAGGGGAAATGCCGAGCTCCCCAAAACCCTAACAAAAACAGGGAGTCAAATTTTCATTTCAGGTTGATTCAAAGAAAATTTTTGATCAGTGAACCAAAAATTCCCTCATTCAGACAGCACAGCTGTAATTATCTTGCCCTTAAGGGCCGACTGACCGGGTGATGCTGAAGCATTTTGGAGCGTGGCTATGGAGATGGCTTGAATCTGCTTCCTGCATTCTGTGCTCTCAGTTTAAACAAAACATTTCCTGAAGGCCATCAGTCTGTCACCTTTCCCCTGTAAGAGAATCATTTCTGCTAAAAATAAACCTCCTTCTTTCTCCCCTCTCTCCTTTTTCCCCCCCTGTCCTCACAAACTCAGACTCTGATAACCAGGAGTTCTGTGGGCCTGAAGATTTAGGAAGCGTAGCCTGGGCTGTGGATACTCCCTTTAAAATCATCTCCATGCCCTTTAAATCATCTGACTCTCCACTGTCATTGCAACAATGGGGGAAAACCTTTTTTTTTCCTCCTCTTAGAGCTGCTCCTGTTACATAACTGCTAATACAGTATCTGGCTCCTCTTGCCCATCCGTCCTTGGGGCTTTCAGCCCTATTTACACACAAACAGACTAACACCCATCTGAAAGTCATCTCGGGCACAAAGAAAGGATCCTTTTGCCTCCTCAAAATAACAATCCTTCTCTGCAGGGCACTGAATAGCTGTTTGGAGAAACGGGTGCCAGGTTGGTGCTTAGGTTAATCTGCTTAGATCGACTAACACAGTTGTGCAAGGGTAGAAAATACCCAGTCAAGTAAATTACATCATCCGGGGAAAAGCTATTCTAAAGAAAGCTCACGCTTTATAAGCCTGAGCAAAATCCTGCTCAGGTAAACATTTACATATATTTACAAGCAGAAGCTCAATGCTTTCCTTGTGNAAAAAAAAAAAAAAAAAAAATTGGATCTTTGAAGTTTTTTGGCTAATAGAAAAATGTCTACCTAAATTAATTGACTGGCCAAGATCCAGAATGAATCAAAAACCCATTACAATTTTTCTCACATTAGTAGTACTAAGTAGGTAAAGTCCCCAATCCAGAAGAAAGGAGATCAAGGTGTTGCTTAGCATTGTGTACAAGCAATGGCTCTTCCCTGGCTATATTGGGCCTATCTCTGAAATGCTGTAATTCCTTCTACTGACCATATTTTAACAATCTCCATCACTTGATGCTTCACTAAAATATTTTGTTCTCTCTGCAGTCATAAATGCAATATGAGAAGGGGAAAAAAATGAAATTAGGGTGGACAGGGGAATTTAGAGACCATAAGCACATCTGGATTTAAATGTATTTAACCCCTGCTGACTTGTTTTTTACTGTCCTGTTCAAAAATATTTTCAGTGTAAGGTCTATTGTCTGTGGTGAGGCCTGAAAAGGGCTGATGGTGATGTGCCTGGCAGCCAGGAGCTCTCTGGCTCATCTTTCCCCAGAGGAAGAGCTTGAGCTTCTGCAAAATGAAGGATGGGATCAAAAGCTAAGGAAGGTTTGATCTTGTGATGGGGCCTGAGCTGTTGCCATCATCCTGGGTCACATCCCTGGGAATTACAGCCCAGGGGGCAAGCACCACAACAGGCTAAAGAGGAGTTAAATGACCCCACAGATGTGTGGAAAGGTAGCAGAGGGTGATGGAGAGGGACCAGAACTCGGGGTCTCTATTACATTCCCTGGCCCAGAGCCAGTTCCAGCTGCCTTACACCCCTTGTTGGAGCACCTGTGACACCTGGGCACATCACACAGAGGTCAAGCTCAGTGCACAGACCCTTGAGCCCAGCCTTGGCAGCAGCAACATCTCCCCCTCCACGCTGGTTTTGCTTTTGCAGAAAGTTCTGCATCATGCCAGGAGCTCTCCTTCAGCTTTCTGTGGTTACACTGGAAACTCTCCTCTAGCAAAGCTCCTTGCCATGGTTTGAGCCTTAGATTACAGTTTGGGTGCAAATATGCAAGTGTGTCACATTGGGAATTCCCACAGAATAGAGTAAAAGTAATGTAGTTGGACTTAGTTCATATTTAAATGCAGTAGCTTTTTTTTTCCCCCTAAGCCCTTGAAAACTTCACCTTGATAGAAAATTATATTTGGGTTCAAATTAATCTTTTCTTTTTTTCCTCTTCTTCCTCCCAAATTCATCTGATCAAGCCCTTGTCAGTTTTAAGAACACCTAGCCAATCCATGTATATTAATCATCTTTTGGAAAAATCTTGTCTTATTACCTTTCCCTCTCATCCCTTTTCATCCTCTTTTTCCTGCGGTCTTGATTCACTCTGGCTTAAAGTGCCATGAAATGAGAACAGCTACATCAGTAACAATAAAAGGATAAGGTTTCTGCAAGGGTAATTGAGCCTTTTAGGATTTTATCTGCCTGACCATGTTAGCAAAAGGACTATTAAGCAAATGTGAAATTTAAAACTAGATATTGTGCATGATATATTGGCTTCTACAGTGCACCCACGTGATGAGCTGGATGGGTGATTCATCATTACAAGGCTTAGTAGTGCTCAGGAGTTGGACAAGGCAGCATTAATCAGGTTCTCCACACTGACTGCCCTGTCCTGGACTGCTCCAGCCCAGCTCTGCTCTGCCTCTCCCTTCACACTTATTCACCAGTTTGATCTCCCAGCTACTCCCAGATCTGGCTTCAGACCATCACTGCAGGTAAACTCATCTATCCAATGGGTAAATACGCCCATAGGCATGTCGTGGCAGCGTGAGGGTCAGAATATCATGTCCATACTATTCTCTGAGTCACACTGAGTCCTTGTGTTCAAAAGAATGAGGAAAAGCCTTAATAAGTGTTATTATTATCGGTATTTAGTGACAGTCTTGTCACTGGCATAGATGTTACATGTAAGCATTTATTAAATGCTCATTTAAAATCCTCAATCTATTTTTTTTTCCTGTGCTACAAATGAGCTGATAAATGATTGCAGCCTCTTGGGATTATAACATGAATTGACATTCAAAAAAACCCAAAAGTTCCAGCTCCATCTGTTTGGGTTACATAACTCATGATCTCAAGCAATCTCAGGGGCAGGATTTTCTGCATAAATAGTACAATTTCCAGTAAGGAGATTAAGGCTTCTTTGCTGGGAAAGGAAGAAATTACCAAAAAAGCTGTCATGTCAATGGATACAAATAAATCATGTTCCAAAATACACAGGAAGACAAATTTATGTCATTTAGTTCCTCTGCCTCAGATGCTCCCTCCCCACCTGTCAGAAAAAAGCATTTTGCCACAAAACACCATTCATCCTTTAAACATTTACATGGTCAGCTCTATTTCCCACATGTTTTAACTCTTTGAAAAAACCAGGGCTGCTATTAACACTATACATTTTTACAGTTGTAATCCAATTGGGTTTGTTTTTATCTTTAATATCTGGTGGCTTTCTCTAAGTGCTGAATTTCAGTAAGTCCAAGAGCTGGGAAGCATAAAATATATTCCAGCAGGATAAAGAGAGGCACTCAGAGCAGCTACCATGGGGCAGCCTGGCAGCAGGTCCTGCTGTGTGTGATGGAGAGAAAAGCTCTTCCCCGGCATCTGACAGTGCCGTGTCTCACGAAAACACACAAGTTTTGGGTTAAAAACACACCATGTGTGTGTGTGTGTGAGTAAGGAGAAAACTCCTGGTTTGGCCTCTTTCTGCACACAGACGGGCAAGTGTTTCTGCAGACAGACTGTTACCACACGTCACATCCTCCCCAGGCACAGCTCCCATTAAAAAGCTGCTGGCAGAGGGTGTTTATTAAAGAAACTTACTACAAATTCACAAGGAACTCTCCTGCGGCAGCGATGGCAGCGCTGCCCCAGTGCCAGCACTCTGCACAGAATCACTGCCCCAGAGAAAATTCCCATTGCTGGAGAGGAGTAAAAAGCAGAGCACACTTGGGAAAGCCCCAGCTCAAGGCTGGAGCTCTGTGCTCTCTTCCCCAGCATTGCCCAGACCTCTGCCAGGCTGTGAGCTCTCTCCAGGGCTCACCCTGTTTCTGCCCCTCTTTATTTTTCATTTCCTGCTGCAGCTCTTATGTGCACTAAGGCCCCTCTTATCTTTTATGTCTAAGGTTTTAGCATGGACCAAGAAATAGCTACTCAGCAGATGCTTGTTTCCCCTCCCTTGTGTCCTTTCCTTGGAAAGCCAAATGAGTCTGGTGTGCAGTTAACAGGAAATGTTGTGCTGGCGGCTCCCATCTTGCTGCTTGTGCATTACCATCCCTCTGCTGAAACCTCTTCATGCCTGAGCTCACCACCCCTGTGCTCTAGGGTCACTTCTGTTCTTTTACTCATCCCCCGTGTGCTTCTGCAGCTCTTCCAAGGATATTCTGGGAAATCCTCCCTTTGCCTAGGCTTGGCTATTTGCTTCTCCACCAAAATGGCAAGAAAACAAATGAGGAGGCACTCACGCTGCTCTCACACGAGTCTCCAGAACTCTAAAATTACTCTTTATCTCTTTGTTTCACCACAGGGGAAGTGAATTTGCCCATGCTGATATGCAGAAGGAACAGAGCAGCAAAGGGGGAACTGCTTGCTTGGAATCCCCTGTGCTCATCAGCATCAGCAAACTGAGTTAAACTCAACGTGCTTTGGAGCACTGTGGTGTTTTATTCCTGGGAAAATGCTGCTTATGGCCTACCACAGCAAAACATCACAGAGATGACTCAGGAAAATAGAGATTATTTAGTGTATGGGGGAAATACGGAGTCAGTGCCTTCCTGGTGCCTGTCCTCCCCTCTTCCATGCACATCCCCCCACTGTGGCAGTGAGAGGGTCCCCATCTGCAGGGGTTAGCACCCCTGCTTCCCTCCTCACACAATGGTTTCCCATCAAAACCCCTTTGCCTCAACTTCACAAAACCCCATCCCAACTCCCCTGCACATCCAGCCGGGTAAATGGAGGCACAGTGTCCCCCACATTCCTGGAGATAAGCTGAATATTGAAGGGAAAAGCCCTGGGTTTCCCTGTCCTGTGGCTCTGTGGGCACACTGTCAGTGCTACAGAGAGAACTGACTGAAAAGCTGGAAAATGCCTTTGCATGTATGGCTGACTAAGAACATTTCCCATCGTCTGAAAAGAGAAAGGGACAACTTCTGGCCTGGTCAAGAGGAGAAGAGAGCAGCTGTTGGAGCAGGAGCAGCCTGGGAGCAGGGAACAGAGCCAATGACCTGAACTCAGCCCCCTTTATCCTCCTGCCCTGCAGAAGCTGCAGTCATTTCCTAAAGGTCAAAATGGTGTTATAGCAGGACATGAACTCTGGTGTTGTTTCAGAGGGATGGATCAATACTCCTGGCATGGGAAAGTGGCCAGAGATGAGGCAGAGCCCCAGTGCCACAGAGAGGGTTGGCAGCACTGTGTGCCTTGCAAGCCAGTTTACAATATGCACTTGGTAATGTACTTATGCTTTAATTGCTATTTAGCAATGAGATGTTTGGGAGGAGTCACCCAGACAGGAGAGATTAGGGAGAGCCAACAGAAGAAGAGATGCTAATCAATGAGATGATGGACTTTCTCTGGTCTGATATGTTGGCCAACTCCAGGAAATTATTTTTTTTTCCTCATACTCCTCCTATAAGCCAGCAAGAGCTTGGCCTGATTTCACTGATATTGAATACTTTGAAGGTGGCCACATCCAACCTCAGGATGTGTCTGACACTGATCACAGCCCTGGGACCAGCAGCTGCCTCTGCTTAGCAGCACTTCTCAGGTGATTTTCCTTCTGCACCCATTAACCTTCTTGCACTGAGACGTGCGGTTTTATAATTTATTAAAAAAAATAAACTCATCATGCTGTGTCAGACATGACTGACAGAGCTTCATTACCCTCTCCACGGGGCTGCAGCAGCAATTTCTTCACCATCACATGCAGCAGAGGCTGCAGGACGCTCACAGGCTGCAGAAACTCTGAGGTCATGCGGAAACTTTTCACATTAATGAGGCCTCCTGAACAGAATTCTGTTCTGCAAAATAAACATTGCTCCTGGGTAGTTTTTGCTCATTTAGGTCACTTTCAGCCATTTTTTGTCATGAGTTTGCTTAGCAGGGAAAAGCAATAAAAGTTGTATGATGCAATCTACTTGTCTTTTCTTGATGGGGTAAAAGCATATGAGGGACTTTTTATTTGTAAAAAATCGCTGTTAGGAAAATTGTGGTTAACTCACCAATCTGTGAATTTGGAAACTGCAAATCCCTGAGAAGCTGACAGGTTGTCTACGTGATCTAGAAGAAGTCAGTGGGCTGAAATTAACCTTTGGGTTGAGCCAAGCCTACTTTGAGGGGAAAAGGGGTGGGTTTTGTTGGGTTTTATTACTGTGGCTGTTTTCTCACATCTCTGATTTTGACTGAGAAGCCACAGAGTCGGAGCAAGCTGCCTGTCCCTGCCTTTCCAGCAGCCCAGTGCACTGAGGACACCTCACATGGGCTCTGCCCCCTCCTCGGCACATACCTGTGGGGAGGAAAGGTCACACCAAGATGCCACGTAAGGGGCATTGCTCACCCAGCCAGCCTGGCTAGAGAGGAGCCTCAGCTGCCTCTGAGGTGATTCCCTAAGGGATTGATTTTTGTTTGTTCGTTTTCAAGCTTGTATCAATGACAAACCTTTCAAAAGGGTTCCCGTGACACCAGATGGATTCTTCCCTGTTGGAAACCCTCGCTCTGCTCCTGCAATTAGACTTCTTTTCTGCTGCTTTGGGAGAAGTTGTTCAGCTGCTGGCCCTATCAATAATCCACGAGCTGCTGTACTCAGGCCTATGCTTGCTTTTACCTGGGGGAGATTGCAGCAGTGCTGCCTTCTCTCACTTTTGCGTAACAGTTCCAGTAAAATAAATGAGTAGTAGAGATGCTATTGCTACAATCCTCTTGCATTTTCAAAAAGGAAGTCATGAAATGATGATGAAATTTAACTGGTTTTTGACCCTGCCATGCAGTTTTTTGATGACGTGCTTTGTTGAACCAAGGGCTTCTCAACTAAAAACGAAAATTACATCAATGAATGAACTTTTTTTCTCCTTTCCAAGACTACAGGAAAACCAGAAATTGATTAGCTTGTGTGTCTCTCTCTGTTGTGTGCATGAATACCAATATGTACTAAAGGTTTGCCCTGAGCAAAAGCAGTCAGCATAAACAAATTTTCATTTGATTCTGAAAATGGTGAGGTCTGTGGTCATTCTTATCTAGATGAAGCTCCTACGAGATCTTTGTTTCCCACGCTCATGAGCTGTCTCTTATTGATGAACATTTCATTATTTAGGTCATGATCTCAGATAGCAAAGTGAGGTTTGGTGCACCAGCTTTGTCATTATGGTTCTGAATTTTGCTTACTCAGTTTTTTGGCAAACTCCTTCTGTCCCGTGTCGGATCTTATAAACCCAGGGGTTTTCTGGACTCTGAAATGCTGGGCTAGTTTGTTCCTACCAGAACCAGGCCAAAGTCTTCATCAACAATATAGGAATGGCCCCAGCCCATTCTATGCCTCCATTATATTACTTTTTCTGATTTTCCCACCTGCCAAAGTACTCTGACAACCCAGCACTGGTGGTCCTTTTTTCACTGCCCTACACTTCACCCTTCCTCTTCTCGACAGCATCTCCAGTTGAAGGAATGAGGAATTTGAAAAAAGAAATGGCTGGAAAGCCATCAAAGGGGATGCTGGTCTCTTGCTGCTGGCTAAGGTGTGTAGCACTAAGGAGAAGACACCAGGCAGAATTCTCAGATGCTGCTCTGTGGCCAAATACCTGGAGCTGTTCAGCTACTGCCCATCCTCAGCTCTTACTTGACCTTGGCTTTCTGTGGCAGGAGTTGTTCTGCTGGAAAGTACCTACTACACCTTTCCTAAGTGGAGAACTCGGTGTCTCTTCCAAAGGACCACATCCACAAACTATTTATGTATCTAGGTCCAACTGATTTTTATCTCAGCTGTCTGGATACCTCTGCATATCTGGACCTGAGTGTTTTGTCTGTGGTCATGAAGGAAGTCTATGGTAAGCAGAGAAGTGAAAACACAACTCAAGCTAAAGCTGTAACTCCTTGTGTCACTCTTCCCTTCACTGGGAACTTTTTGGGAGCTGGAGAAGGTCTCAGTCTGTTGTGAATAACAGCAGTATGTTGCCTCTGCATTTTAATATTTGGCTTTAAAATAAAACCCCATATCACTGCAGCAAATGATGCTTATTGATTATCCTCTCAGAAGCTGGAGAGCTCATTTCAGCTGGCACTGCTGTGGCTGAAAGCCAGCGCTGCAATTGATCATTTAATTAACTGGAAGAAAATTAAAGGAACTGTAATCTGTGTCTCAGCTCTGTTGTTATCAAGCTGGCAAAGTGCTTGTTTCTGCCTAGAGCAACGATCAGCTCCTTGACCCTGTGATTTAGAAGCAGCAGTTTAGGCATCCCCCCCTCACCCGCCCACCTGCATTTCTGCAAGGCAGGAAGCAGTGCAGCTGGATCTTTCCTCCATCTTCTGGTGCTTCCCAGATTCTTCAGGGGTATCTGGCACCTCTCACAAATGGGCTGGATCAGCTAAACTCACCTCTAACCACCTCTGTGAAGGTGAGATTAATGTGAAGAACCATGAAGGTTCTAGATTAATGGGTGGACAATCCGGAAAGTCTGGAAGAAAAATGGATGTACTATAGAAGTCATTTATTTAGACCCTGAAATGAGAACATGTGAGCTCTTGAGTTCAACATTTCTTTAAAGGGATTGAGATATTGATTTTTATTTTGCTACTTCAAATAAGTAAGAGGGAACAGTGTGTTTGAGAGAGAAATTACTGGTCCTGAAAATTTGGCAAACTCTTAAAGCTTTAGCTTAAACAAGCAACTTGAGTGGTCTGCGAACACAAAGAGGAAAAAAAGAAAGATGTAAGAAGGCATTGTTTTAACAATTGTGTTGCCATATCAAGAGAAGAAAGACAGCTGCTTCAAACTTGTCTTTGCATGCCCAGGTAATATGTTAATTACCTCATTCCCCCATAAATGCCTACAGTCCTCCAAAAGGCATGTTAAAACAGACATAGCCATTAAAGTTTGCACTGCATATTCTAATGTGTTGCTGGGAAAACAAACAAACAAACAAATAAGACCTCAAGCCCTTTGTCTTTTAGCTAGATCCAAGTTGGGGAAATGTTAGGCAGAAACACTTAAGAAACTGGATAATTGGAAAGAAAGTGTGTTTTAATGTCAAAACAAGAAAAACCCCAATTAGAATTTGAAACTAGGATTTGTAGGATCAAGTGAAAGAGTTTGGTCACCTTTACATTTTCATTACAAGTGCAGCCCATTTAATTTCATCTTTCAATTAATTTTGGACTCTTTCTTGTTATGTTTGAGAACCTTGTGGTCCAGGATGTAAAATAACAAAGGGGGATGGAGGGATGAAAAGGATCAAAAGAAGGAAAAAGAAGCCTCTTTCTGAATGTTCCTGTGGATCATAACTAGCTGTAGCAGTCAGAAATCTGCATGAAATTGAAATTGAAATCTCACTCCTTCTGAGAAAGGCATATTCCCTCTGCTCTGGGTTATAACTTATGCAGACTGTCTCCCCATCCACGCTGCTGCTGCTGGCTGCTCATCTGGCTTCCCTTCCCTGTCCTCAAAGTGTTTCACTTGTGTTTGTAGTGCCTTCAAAAGGGAAGCAGCGCAGAGAAGAAAGTAAAACTAGCCTGGTAGGTCTGAGGTTTTACAAGCTTGATTGGCATATGGGGAGTGTCCTGCTGGCTCCAGAGATGTGGGTTAAAACCACTTTGTTGGTCACAAGGAGAACCAGCTGGTGTCCTGCTTCCTGGTGTGATGACAGACTGTGCTGCCCTGGTTACCACAGCCTCACAAGAAAGCTGTGCTTGGAGAGTGTGAGCAGAGCAGAGGAGGAAAAGGAGGAGTTTGTGTCTCCATCTCACACAGTGAGGCTGGTGGCCATGAAAACAGCGCTTGGTAAGCTCAGGTGTACTCAGGATCACACCGGGGAGCACCAACCCCACTGTTCAGGCACTCTGAGTGGGGAAAACTCTGCCCAACTCTCTTTTGCCTGGTTTGGTGAGAGGATTTAAATCCAGCTCCTTCATATCCTCAAGTGTTCCTCTGGAAACTGCAGTTAAGCAGCTCCCAGAGGAGAGACAAAGGGAAGCTTTGACCAAGTTGTTGCCAAACCTTGCTCTGAGCTGGACAGGACAGTGGCTGAACTAGCATCTCTCACCTCTATGAGAGCATTTTATGCCCCAGACTTTCCAAATCCCATTTCTTTGCTTTGCTGCAGGGTGGAGTTACCAGACGGAGATCCTGAGCACAGACATATCTTGGAAGCCAATACCTGGACCTGGCTTTGACAAGGTCCTTTTTTTTCCGTATTTACATTGTGGTTGTCTCAGTTGCTCCCTCCTCAGCTGGTTTCTGAGTGTTCCAGATCTGACAGATATCTCCACGAGGAGCTGGACTTCATGCACAGCATGCAGTGGCTTCCTCCACTCAGCACTGTGGCAAAGGATTGCAGCACTGAAAATCGAAAGTCTTTCTCTAAGTGAGTTGTGTAGAGTCCTACAGGAAGCCTGGAACCAAACCTCGGCCCCCAGAGCCTTTGTTCA
Source organism: Cyanoderma ruficeps (assembly GCA_008694505.1). Lineage (NCBI taxonomy): Eukaryota > Metazoa > Chordata > Aves > Passeriformes > Timaliidae > Cyanoderma > Cyanoderma ruficeps. Next base: position 46,512,852 of record VZDJ01007753.1, on the reverse strand, counting down.
GGGCTTGGCCACAAACCCATCTTTTCTGTAAGGACAAGTTTAAAATTCCATGCTGTTTTTTGTCCACGTCAGAGAAACCACTGTACAATTGGCAGTATCTGCTCAGGAGGGACCTGGGATAGGCAGGATGCAGCCAACTGGTGAAACTGTACAGTATAGCCTGCTAAGTGTCTGCTTGCCTTATGCTTTCATCTGTTAAACTCCTTTCATGGGTAGAAAATCCTTCCCCAAATCTAATTGCACTGAATAATTAGACATAGTGCTTTTATTACACTGCAGAATTTGTTACCATATTGGGATACCTGCGTAGAAACAGGTCCAGAGAGCATTTCCAAATGCCTAAGTGTACCTGACCCAAGCAGGTTTTAAGAGGTGGTCATGGTTTAAAAAAATGTGGATTGTGCAGATGCAAAAGGAAAAATAAACAAGATCTTGGCACAAGAAGGAGAGAAGCACTGAGGTTAGAAAAGACCAGAGGAAATAACAGTTGCCAAAGGGAGATTGTGTCTCCCATCACGTACTCCTATTTCAGACAACATTTCATATTTGAGAAACAGCAGCATTAGGTTTCCAATGCCAATGGTTTGGTTTGAATTCAATTCAAATTTCAGTTCATTTTTCTATTGTGAAATGAGTTGACCACCAGAGCTCTCAGGTTCTTGCACTGTTAAGCACAGTAACTTGTAGTAACAACTATTAGCCTGTGTCACAGAGCCCTGGGTCTGCACAGCGTTTGAGACCTCGTGGCATCCCTCTGCCAACTCAACACTCCACAGTGGTGCTGTGAGCAAGACAGGGTTTTTTTTGGCAAATATTAATAGACTAGAATGTACCCTTCATTATAACCCAATTACTGAACCAATGAGTGTTAATTCCCTACATGTAGGGGGCTGTACAATGAAGCAAAAGCCCAGGAAAGCCAGTGCTGAGGGCAGGATGTTTGTGACATCCCCTGTGATGTGAGCTGCCGGATCCAGGGAGGTAAATGGAGCTTCTCTCTAACACCCTCTGCCTGCCCCGGTGAGTCCCTGCTCAGAAATGGTGAGTGTTCTTGGGAGGTAAGATGCCTTAATTAAATCCCGGATTTCTTTCCACCAAAGCAGGGAGTTCTGCCAGTCGTTCTTGATGGGGATGCATTTGGATCCCGAGAGCAAATGCCTACAGAGCCCATCGCGGTGACACCTGACCCATCAGCAAACAGATCCGAAGCCACAGGCAGGAGCACTTCTCCCGTCTTCACCCCGGCTTGCTCTGCTGCCGAGCCGCTGCCGCTGCCCTCGCCGTTTGCTGACTCATCAGCTTGTGCATTTGCCCTAATTAGTCATATGCAAACACCGTCGTGTTCAGGAAGTTCTCTAACGCAAGCGTGAGTATGAACTTAGAGCAGCAATAAAGGTCAAGAAAAGTGACTAAGGCATCACATACTGTAATAAGTTTCTGTTATCGGCCACTGGGAAAGCGGGAAAGAAAGTGAATATGCAGACTTGTAGAGGAGTGACGCCAAAGTTTAATGCAGGGAAGGATGTGTGTGAGGGAGCATTTGCTGAACATCTCTCAAGAGCTGCTACAGTATGAAATGCTTAATTGCAGAACAAGTTTGCACTAACACTGTTCTGAAACACAGCTGGGTTTTGAAGCATTATTCTTCATTATGAGCTCGGGATAAGCATGTTTGGCATGAAAGAAATGTGTCCCGTAAGGAGACCACAACACTTACTCACTGCTCCCCAGACAGTTTATGCTGGAAAGTCTGATATCTTTGGACAATCATTTGAGGAGCATCAGCAAAGTGGGGACTGGGATTTTTCTCCAGTGATTTTTACTCAGGGTTCACTAACACATCTCAAGCTGTTGTGTCCAAATGATTTAAAAAGTGAGCAGAACCTTTGGTAAGAATACTCAATGAGGAACCCTTTTGATATATTGCATATTATGTGAATTTGGATAGCAGTAATAAAGGTGCACAAGTGAATCCTAAGACATCCTTGCTTATAGGCACTAAAATTGTCATTCAAAGAGTGAAAAGACTGAAAACAAAATCTTACTGGGTAGGGTAAGGCAGGTTCTGTAGGTTACAACTGGGCAGTCCCTGGTCCAGACCGCACCAAGTGCCTCTCGGTCTTTGAAGGGCACTGAGATTGCAGTCAAAGTAAAGAAGAGGCTTTCACTTTCTCATGTGCCAGGCTCACCAGGAACCACTTCAACCTCAATCAGAGAGATTAGAGAAGCTGCAACGGCTGCTCTTAGTTGCACCAGCCTCCTCTAAGGCACGGGAAGCACCTCTGTTATCACTTCACTACCAAAACTCCCGGGATGCATTCCAGGGGCTCTGATGGGGAAGGTGGCACTGAGCTGGCCTTGTCATTTCTGAACTCACCAGGAGATCCCTCCCCATTTAACCAGAAAATTCTCTAGGGGCTGTTATGGTGACTCTGTGAACAGACTAAAAAAAACCTGCACAGCTGCAGTGCACTACTGAATTTCTTTCAATGTTTGAGCTGCCTAAACCTCATTTTGAAAGATAAAGTTGTCTGTGAGCCCTTGGGGACGGCTTCTTGGTACTTATGCAAGATACTTGAGGTTGAGTCTTGCTTAGATTGTTTTTCTTCTCGAGGCTCCAGTGAGCACAGAACAACAGAAATATCAGTAGTTCACAGCCACACTGCCACAGGCTATTGTGTTGTCACAGCTCATAAGCAAAGTAGAGCTGGGCTTTGTCCATGTTTGGATGGAAAACCTTGAAGGAAAAAAAGGAGTCAGAAGCACCTGTGCCTCTTCTGCATTTCTGACTGCTGTGGGCAGAAGCAATCCATTTCATACAGGAACTCCTTGTGATTGCTAACAAATGTCACAGTCACTGCTTTTTCTCCTTCTAAATAAAAAAAATAAATTAAACCCCCTCCCCCCAACCACAGAACACCCATGACTGTATGCCAGAAACAACTGCTTGTTACCTGGAAGTTGGGAATCCACAGCAGAAGTGTTAGGAAGGTACAGTACTGAAACACCATCACTTTGCCCTGCAGGTGTTTCTTATGTCATCGCACGTGTACACAGCAGCTAAAGAATGTCACTTATGCCTGTCAAAGCTGCTTTTTTTTAAAGGTATCATTACTGCTGAACTGCAAACTGAGTAGTCTCGGAAAGTTCAGCTCCAGACGGTCGCTTGGAGTCCTTGCTAGTGGGAACCCACAAGATGTAAAGGAACCCCTGAGCTCTGTGGGGTCACGCCACCTGGAATTGTGCCTTTCCTGCCTCCCCAGAGTGCTCACACACACATGACCCAGAGCTAAGGGTACAAAGCTAAGGGTTTTAACCCTAAATGTGTGGGTTCTGTCCCCAGTTTTCTTCTCCTTGCTTCTGATCCAAGAGGCCACTTGCTTGTGTGGCCATGTCAGTGCCCGGTGTCCCCTGTACAGCCTCTCCTGCTGAGCCTCCAGGGCCGGCCAAGGTCAGCAGGAGATCTTGGGGGTCTCAGATGAACAGTGCCTGAGGCCAGGCGTGCCATGGGGGGAGCAGGGAGAGGAAAACTGGACGCAGGCAGTGGAATGATGGCATTGGATTTGGGCCAGCCTGGATGGGCAGCAGGGAAGGCAGACGGGTCACAGTGGCTCAGCACAGCCCTGGTCCAGCCTCCTGGCTCTGCTGTTGGGTTTGGTTGGGGTTTGGGAAGTTGTAAAACTTGCTCGAAATGAGCCTAATTACCTGTCAGTTCCCCTTCTGGGCTGTCCGGCAGTGGAGTTGACTGCTCCCTTTAATTTATGTGAAGTTCTGAACCCTTTAACTGGAAATGGACTAGAAAACATGTCTTGTGAGGAGTGGCTGCGGGAGCTGGGTTTGCTTCCTCTGGAGGAGGGTTGGGGGGCTTCATGGTTGTCTAAAACTCACAGAGAGGAGGTTCTAGGGAAGTCTCTGCTCTGTGGCTGCAGTGAGAGGACAGAAGAACATGCCCTTAAGGCAAGACAGGGGAGATTCAGATTCAATACTAGAAAATAAAAATTTCACTCTTAGTGTTGGAATAGTTTGGAATAGCCTGTTTGGGCGTGGTGGAGTCACCGTTCCAGGAGGCGTTTAGGAGGCGCTGGGGGATGTGGTTTAGGGGCTACAGGGGCAGCGCCAGGTGGATGTTTGGACTGGATGATCTTAAAGGTCTTTTCCAACCTCGATGATCCTACGAGTCTAAACGCTTGTGTTCTTATTGCACCACGACACCTTTGGGAGAGGCAGCGGAGTCAAGCAGTGAACAAAGTTACGTGAGAAAGCAAAAAAGAAGCAGATAAAGAAGGGACTAACTCCTCGCGCCGTGCCCACGGGGGTGCGATTTGTGGCAGGATCCGCACGGGCGGTGCTCGGCGCGGCAGCGAGCGGGCCGGGCCGGGCCGAGGCCCCGCCGGCGGGCGCTGTGGGGCCGGTGTGGGGCCGGTGTGGGGCCGGCCGGGCCCGGGCCCGCCCCGCACACAGCGCCGCACGTGAGGCGCCGGCCCCCGCCCAGCTGAGCGCTCAGCTGACCCCGCGCAGGGGCCGGGCCGCGCCGCCGCTCCTCACTGGCGCAGCGCGGGCTCCGCGCCGCCCCCGCCGCCGCCGCCGCCGCGCCCGCACCTCCCCGCAGCCTGTGCCCCGATGCTCTGAGCCCGCGCGGCCCCAGACCCGGCCAGCGCCGCCATCTCCCCAGCGCCGGCCATCGAGCCGCGGCCGCCTCGCATCCAGGGAGCCGGCGGGAGGAGAAGCCATCCCGCCGCCATGGACAGCCCCGGCGGCGTCACCGACAAGAAGAGGTACCGATGCCGCGCCGCCCGTCCCCCGCCTTCCCCCCGCTCGCTGCTGCCGGCCCTCGCCGCCCCCTGCTTTGTTACTGCCGCCCCCTCCTCGTCCTCTTCCTCGCTGCCCTCTCCCGGCCCGCGGAGCGGCTCCGCTCTTCCATTCCTCCTTCTCCTTCTCGTCCACGTCGCCATTTTGTCGGCGGGGGGAGCGGGCCGGGGCTCGGGGCCGGCGGCGGGCCCGGGGGGGAAGCGCCCGGTGTCGGCCGCGGTGCCGGCGAGCGACCCCGGGGGCTGCTCCGCTCCTGGAAATGAGCGGGCAGGGATTGATCGTGCCCCGAGCCCGGCGCGCTCCGAGCCCGCCGTGCTCTGGCTTTGTGCGGAAAAGGGGCCGGTTTTCAATCTGGAGATATTAAGCTTTAAAAAAATCCCCAAAAGCCGCGTTGGGGAGGTGCGAGGGGGGTGTGTGTGGGGGGGTTGGCGGGTGGACAATGTGAGTTGAGGAGTATGAATAATTCACCGAGGATTGTAAGCGTAAATTAGGGGAAGGGAGTGAGGGGGGGGAATAAAAGCCTTAAAAGCCTTTGTTAGGCGGTGAAGTTTAAGGAGCCGGGGGGCTCGGGTGAGCAGGTCCCGGCAGTGGGGCTTTGTGGGGGGATTAATTGCCGTGTTCGCCATCTGCAGAAGGTTTGTTTATATGGATATCGATACCTTCTCTCGGCTTTTAATTATTCGAGGTGCGTTTTGCCTGCCCTTGTATCCAAGGGTCATCTGAGCAGGTTAAGCGCACTAAGTGTTACAGCGTGTAAGTTGTGTGGGGAAGGAGCCTGGCCGGCTTGTAAAATGGATGGTGAGCTTTGTGCTGGGCTGGGAGGAGGGATCGGGAGCAGCACCCGCTCCCTTGGAGCCGTCACCGGAGTGCCGGGCTGGGATGGGGCAGAAGCGCCTCTGGGTCCAGGGAAATCCCAACAGGGGTGGCACTCAGCCTTTCGTTTCTCTACTCCAGGCTGATGGCTCTTGAGAAGCCTGGGAGAAAATGTTGCAACCGAAATGATTAACGTGTGCTTTGCTCTGCCGCCCTAATTTAGTGGCAGGTCTAGGGGTTTGAGACTTGTTTTCTGATACTTTTTTCGGTTTATTGGATTTTTTTTTTCTTTCTTTCTTTCTTTTTTTTCCCCGTTTGCCCTTGAGCATTTATTATTTTTTACTTACCGTTCTGTCCCACTGGAGGACTTTTTCTTTTTTCTTTTATTTATTTAATTTTTTTTTTTTGCAATTTCCTTATCCTGGATGTAATCTGCTTTCTTCAGAATGCAAGAATCAGTATGCAAAGCTTATCCTTCCTTCCTAAAGGCAAGGCTTAAGAAAGAGAATTTGTTGTTTTCTGTTCCTGCAGACAAAGTTCAAAGTTGAGAATGTTTCTTATAAAGGAATATTCAGATTACTCCTGTTATAGGGTTTTAATGGAAAACATAAAGCTGTGTCTGTGGTACATTCTTCCTGGGGGCTGTGGATGTACGGTTGAGCGAAGATGGCTAAGCAAAAAAGGAAGGATATGAGCTCAGCAGAGAGCTTCATGGAAATATCAAGCATTTCTCAAAAACCTGGGTTGTTTTTGAAGGGTTTAGGTTTGATAGTGTCCATAGTCAGAATATTTTTAGGGAGAAATCCTTTACGTCCTGTTCTTTATCATTTTTGATGATAAAACTTTGGCTAATTGCATGTACAGTACACCTCAATTTTGGCGTGGGTTAAGATCCTTTTATTCCTTGCCTCTCCCTCTGCTTGTATGTGGATAGTGTTTAACTCTTGATAGTCAATGTAAAGCTTATTGTTTACTTAATTATGTGCTGTGAGATTCAGAAAATAAGGAATTAGACCAAGTTTATGTCTCAGCCTTTAAAGTGAAATTTAGTCTTAGCAGTATCTGGAGGTGTGGATTTTTATGCTGGCCTGTTGAGTCCATTTTTCGATGTGGTTCCAAGCTTCTCATATATGTACAGGGGTCAAGATTCCCTAAGAAATCGAGCATCAGCACGGTGATTAGATACTGAATTATTTGGGTTTTAGCCATCTTCAGTAGTCGTATCACTTTGATGTGCTCCTGGGTTTTCCCCCAGGTGCTGCAAGGACAGCGTTTCAGTGCGTGGAGTGGGTGAAACAGAGTTGTTGGGAGCTTTGTTTGCTCATCGACTCTCACTTGAGCCAAATTTAAGGCTTTTGGTGAGAAGTATGAGATTTTTCTCAATGTTCTTTTAACACGCTCCAGTGTGCAGATGGCTGATGCAATGAAAAGCTTTTCCTCAGGTCTAGGTTGTGACATTTCACTATTAGCAGAGGAATTCTGGTGCCTTTTTGAGTGAAAGAGCCATTTAGGGTTATGGGTTAGTCGCTACTTTTGTGGTGGCTTGCAGCTGGTAGCTAATTCATTTTTCTAGTGTGCTGTAAGTCTTTAATAGCATAAAATAGTGCTATGGGTGTTAAATAAAAATGATAAGTGATTTCTGGAGTATTCATTCTAGGTCTTAAGATGGTATAAGCCAGTGGAATTTAATATCCTGACGTGGGTGCCTTGTAGAAGAACTTCAGCTTTTCAACTTCTCAGAGTTAGGCCTTGAAACTTAATTTTTAGTGTCTAAGGGGGGTGATTTGGAAGACCAGGGGTTTTCTGCTGGATTTTTGCCACTGAAGCCCAGCTTCAGAATCTGTCTGAGAAGCCTGTATCCTGTACTGATGGCTCTGAGAGGCAGTGGCTACCCCTGTTTTTTCTTAAACCTGTGTGAGGTCTTTAGGATTGTATGGGCCGCTGCTTTTGTCTGTTAATTTCTCTCAGCGCTGGGGAAACGGAGCCAGAGTCGAAATTGAATACAAAACCCTTTTGTATAATCTGGGCTGTAAGAAGAGAGGAGGAATCTTTCAGTAACTCTCCTGTAGTAGAGTCTTCCCACAGGTATGGGGAAGGCTGAGTGGTTTCTGGCTCATAGAACAGTGGTTTTATTGCTTTCTGGATTTTTCTAGATTGTTTGCCTTGCCATAGGGCTTACCTGTGTTGTCTGTTCTTTGCACTGCCTCAAATATGAAAAGTTTTGTAAATTCCTTTAATAAAAATGACCAGAAATGGTTTTCCAGTGCCCACTAAAGATGAAGGGGACAGCATAGTGCTACTGCCCGTCCTCATCAGTATCGAGGCACTGAAAATCAGGGAAGAATAGCTGCGGAGGGTTTACCTGTTGCAGAAATTTTCCATGATTTTGCTCTGCTGGTGCATTGGTTCCATTTATCAGTGAAGGTCTGATAATTTGGCAGTGAGCTGATGGAAGCAGCAGGAGGGTTTTCTGGGTTTTGTTTACAGTCATGCTTTCTTTGCCCTTTAAGACACAGCGTCTCCAGTCTGCAGTCTGGGTCTCTTGACTGGGGTGCCTGAAATACCAATAACCAGTCCACGCTTAGCTGAGGGGGCTGGTGCAGCTGTGATCAGACGGTCCAGGTTGTCAAGGGGGCTGTAACAGGGTGATGCCGTAGAAAGAGGTTTTTCTTTGAAGCACTTTCAAGCTTTTCTAGCAGTTCAGCCTTCTGTTGAAATGCTTTTCCTTTCCGGTGTCTTTAGAGGCACATCCTGGACCATTTTTGGAAGGTGTGTGGGGGGAACAAAGGTAGCTGCATACTCTTATCAGCATCTGAAGTGTGGCAGTTAAGTCAACTGTTGGTTTAAAGGTGGAGGTGAGAAGTGGATAATCGATTTTATTCTCTCATTTAATTGCCATCCCCGTCTTCTGGTTGGTTTCTCTCTTATCAGAAGTGCCCATCAAGGGCTGACTTAGGTTAGGCTAAGGTGGCATGTCCTTTGTAAGCCTTGAGGAGCTGAGAAGTAGTGCCAGGCTGTCTTCCTCCTGCTGCCAGGAGAGAGACCATGCTGCTGTCATGTGTGTAACGCGTGAATTCACTTACAGGTGCTCTGCTTCCTCCCCTGCACGTTGTGCAAGCAGCCACAGACCTTTGTTCCTTCTTATCCTTGAACTATAATGCCCGGAGTTTATGCGTCTGGGTCCAAGACTTTGCTGATGGTGAAGTGGAAAAAAAAAAAAAGTTAGTCAATAAATATTAATTACGCTGTCAAATGTCAGCGGCGTTGCAGTGTAAGCCCAAAACTCTTAAGATTGTGCATGTTCCCGTTGGTGCTTTCAGCCTGGAAGCCTGGAGGACTCTTGCTGAGCCTGTGTAACACAGTGGATTGAATTCTTCAGTGTGTTCATGTTGCTCAGTAGTAATATTGCACCGGTTTGTATTAGAATGCTGGAATGCTGGATTTCAAGTATGCTTGCATGAGATTTTTGATATTAAAGGAGACATTGAATGACAAAAGCTGCTGATGTTTGAAATTTTTTTTTTTTGGTACTACCAAAGAGAATTTGGCAGTATTAATTTATTCCTGAAGGGCTTTGGTGTTAGGACATGCCAACAATAATTTTTACCTGGTTGTAGAGTGTGCATTGCTAAGTAAACCCAGGAGGGAAGTCCCACATGGTTTAGTGGTGATATACAAGAGCATCAGGCTTTTCCTGATGATACTTCCAAGGAGATGCAAATATCAGTTCAATTACAAGATGTGTTCTTTAAAAAACAAGCAGATTCAAAACAAAAACAAATCTTGCAAGAGCCTTACAAGAAGGCACAGTAACCCATACCTGTTCCTACCGAGTAAGCTGGTGTCCAAAAGGAAGGAATGTTCCAGATTACAAGTCATCAGCCCAACTGCACCTTTTATCTTCACACACACAGTTATATGGGCAGGTGTTTACATGCCTCAGAAAAACCACCTAGGTAATGCATGGAAAGAACTTAGACCTTAATCATCTTTTCATGTTATAACAGCCCTTTCCCTTTTGAATTCGGGAAAGTTTGAGCATTTTGAGCCTCTCCGGAGGAGCTTCCTTTGTATTAGGGTGGGTGGAAGAGAATGCAGGAGAATCTGAGTTTTCCACTGAGAACTGCTCTGAAATGGGAGACACAGGGAGGTTTTGTCACACTGAGGACTACAGAAATGGCCCAGGAGAGATGATGAGCCTTTGCACTTTTAACTAATGACTGAAAATCGAGGAAGACTCAGGTTTCCAAATTACCATTGGACATGAAACCTATTGAGTTTTTTCTCTACTGAGAGCTCTGCTATTTAGCTTGGAATAAAAATCTCTATGAAAATTACATTCTGAAATCATTAGGAACATGGAATCAAGGGAATGCATGCCAGCATATGCATTTTTTTGAATGCAGTTTACGTAGGTGACGAACACTTCAGAGTTCTTTGATGTGGAGCCACAGCCTGGGTTGAAGCTACGCCTGTTCATACCAGCCTGGGGGTTGGGTTTGAGATCTCAGAGAAAGTTGCATTGATAAAGAGGAGTTTCATCATGTGCATAATCTGTCATTTCTTCCTGTTGAAGTCTGATAACGCTGGGACTTGTAGAGAAATGTAGCCTTTTAAAAGCTTGAGATATTTTAGTACCAAGAAATTCAAAATGGCTTTGCTGGCACTGGAGAAGAACTGATGCTTCAAGATGGTCCATTAGTCGTTCCTTAAAGACACCAAAGCATAACAAACTGTGTGTGTTAGCAGAGATACTGTGCAGCTTCTGTTTCATTTGGTGTGAACAAATGCTCCTTAAGCATTTTGAAAAATGTTACAGCAAATCTTTTAACTCACTGCATTAAAACAGAGCCTGAACTTAAAGTGAAGAATCGAGGATACTGAATCAGCAGCACTGATTGTAATTACAACAGCGGGAGGTTTTACCAAGCAACTTATTTAATAACCTTTTTGACTCAAATTGTTGTAATCCTGGAAATGTTACCTGAAAAAGATGACCTGTTTTGTTTACCAGAATGAGTTCTTTCATTGTCATTCCTAAACCAAAACTAGACTGATGTCACTTTGTGAAAATTTGTGCATTTCAAGAAGCAAAAGGATTTGAGGCCAAGCCTCCTGTTTTTGCTCACAAATGAGAATAGAAAATGGTCTGTTATGCTAGAAAGGGAGTTACTAGAGGCTTACCTCCTTATGTTTGCTCCCTGCTCTGCTTCCTTGGAAGTCATAAAGTAATCCACATCAAATATGAAGGCTGCAACCTCCACTAGCTGTATTAAAGAAGGGAACGGTTTAGCTGGGGCTGGGAATTTTGGTGCTCAGTCCTTCAGAAAGGACTTTTTTCCTTGCACCCTATTGGGTCTATTGGATGCTGAGCTGACATTGCTGCAGGCTTTTTGTCCTAGCTATTGTTGTAAATGTTTCTCTTGTCTGCTTAGTGGGTCTGTTTGTTCTTTATTCGTACAGAAAAATAAAACTTGGTATCTCATCTGTTATTTTTTTTTCTCTGTTCTTAAAACCTTTGGTTACAAAATACTCTGTTAACTGAAAGCAGTTGAAGAACTTTACGTAAAGGGATGAAACTTGGATGGAAGCAGTGAGGGAAAATGTTCAGCCTCCAGTCTTGAAAACCAAATGCAGTGAACAAAACAGAAGATACATTTTAATGCCATGATTTAAACTAAAATTAGTTACTTTATCAAGAGTCTGTATCTTTCTGAAGGTAGACCAGTTCTTAGCTAAAACACTGTTAACTGAGAGCCTGACAGATATCTTGGGGATATGTTTTGTATCATTTTTTCATGAGCTTGGTAGAAGCAAAAGCAGAAGGGCTGAAGGGAGGAGAGCACTTAGTGTCTACTTCTGTCAAGCCCATGTTCAGATATCTTTTGAATGGCTCTGATTTTTCCGTAATAATAAAGACAATTTAGCTGTCATGTATCTTTCATCCTGAAGGGTAATTAAGGAGGTAATTGAGGTAACTAATTAAGTAAAAAAATATATATTCAAGGAAAAAGCCAAATAACATAGCTGGAAAAAACTATTTTCTTTAGTATGCCATGTGGTTGTTTTAAAACAGTATATTAAGATGCAAAGGTAAACTGTGAGTGGGTTACATTGCAGAGTAAGACATGATAGAATCACTTCACCATGATCTAAATTAGAAATGACAATATTTAAGCTTTTCCCTTCTTACACTTTCTACGTGCGGAGGTAGTTGGGGTTTCAGGTCAATTCAAGGCCATATCCAAATGATGGGTATAATCTTGTCAGCGTGGTGCTGTGCTGGGTTCAGGCCTTTAAGGCTGTGCTGCTGGCTCCTGTGGCTGTAATCTGTCTGTAGGATGGGTTTATATGGCCTCTGTGGTGTCAGTAAGACTTCTCTAGGTGAGCTGGCTGAGGCTCCTCTCGCTGCCTCTCCCCACTCCCATTTTGCAAACGCTGGTGGCTTTCAGAGCATTTGTGCTGTTGTTGCTAATCCAGGCTGACCTGCCTGCTTGCTCTCCTGATTTGTTAGAGTTTTATCAGTTAGGGGTTTGTTTTGGTGGTAGTCAGGCTACGGGAAATGCCTGTAACTACCCTCATGTAAAGAAAATGGTTTAAAAGGCTGTGTTAGAAAGAAATATACGAGGGAATGAATTTTAAGCGGTGTTTCTGCTTGGATATTACGTTAGTTTCTGCAGTTAAATCTCTTTTGAATCATTCATACTGTATGTAAGGAATTTCTGAGTTCTTTTCCTGAGCTGGATTAGTGGGCTGTGATGTTCATTAATTCATGAAGAGCAAGACTTTCTTCTGTGTAATCACATGCTTCTGATTACACACAAGGTTTGGGTGTGGGTTTTTTTGGTTTTTTCCCCTCACAAGAACTCTGTACACAGACTATAACGTAAGAAGAACTAGTAAATAAAATTGGCCATAAAGCAATAATACTTTAAAAGGAAATCACGTCAAAGCAAGGTGTGTCAAAGCTGTAACCCCAAGCTCATGGAGAACTGGCAGCTGAGAGGCTGCAGTAATTCTGTAGAGCTTCAGTAGGAGGAGGGAACACCCCTCCCAACCAAATTGGAAAAAGTTTGTCTGCTGAGGGTTGAACAGTCTGGGCTGCTGGTCAGGACAGACAAGTGTGACACTGCAGGGCTGGGAGGGAGAGGGAATGGGGCTCTCGGGGCTGCCTGTGACTCTGGGCCATGTTTGTGTGGGTCTGTCTCAAGACTTGATAGATGCTGCTAGCATTGCAGCTCTGTCCCCCCTCACTGAAGTTTATCAGCTCCTTAGCTCCCCATATACCTAAATAACTGGATTTGAGTGGTGTTCTCTTTCATTATAAACCACTTTTTCGGATGAAGTTGTCGATAGAGCAGTTCCACTGTTTCAGTTTCTCTGTGCCAGGCGCTGGGCTTGCCTGGCCCTTCTTTCCATGGAGGAATAATTTCACAAGTATCATGGCTAGCAGCTCTGGACAAAACACAGACCTTCCAACCAGTGAAGAAACCCAAGTGATTGTGTATTCAGCACAGTCGGGAGAGTAGAACTTTGTCCTAACACTCTTTGGCTGTAGGTGAGAGTGGTTGGTGGGACATGCCCAGGGCTGAGCCATTCACACTCCACATGGACACAAATGGTTATTCTGGGTGTTCTGCAGGCTGTGGCTGCAAACCAGGAGCTGCCCCTCTGTCCTGTTCAGCCGTGCTGCCAGAAATGCCTGGCTTAGGCTGGGCCTGAGAAGGTGACCAAGTTTGATACCAACCGCAGGAATGCATTCAGCCTTAAAAGTTAAACGTGAGACCACTTGCAGGTCTACTTTCTGAAGTTCCAATACCATCCTGATGTCATATACTTTTGGTATATTACTGTGTTGTAATATTTGCATCTTTTTTCGGTGTAATGAAGAAAAAAATAAAGCTTTGTTGTAGTGGACATAGTTTTTGTGACTTCATTTCTAAGCCAGGTGTTTCCCAAAATAGTTTTACAGTCTGAGAGGAGAGATTGTTACTAACATGGAAATATTATCTGAATCTTTTACTGGCTAATGATGGCAATTAATGGCAGAACTGAAAACTAGTTAAAGCTCAAGAAGATGTTACCAGATTTGAGGCACATTACTAATTAGGATTGTTTCCTACAATGTATATTTCCATGAAACTTTAGGAACAACTAATGTGGTAAATACAAAGCCACTTGGTTGAAGAAAACAAGTCTAAAGAGAAAAAATGTGAATTGCTCTTGGAAGATGTTTATATTTTAGAATGTTCTCAAAACCTGTATCGAGAAAGATGAGCCTGGGTTAATTAATCATGCACAAGTTATTTTATATGGGAGCTGAAAACACCTGTAGTGTAAAATGTACCTGATGAGAGAAACAGTAAGTTTGAATGGGAGAAAATCTGTAACCATAGCAAAGTGACATAAAGGAAACCTCTTGATTTTTGTTTTTTTTTGGGGGGTGGTTTTTTTTTCCTTTTTTTTTAAATCTAATATTATGTACACAGGATAAATTTTTTCTTAACACTGGATGGTGATTTTAAAAGCTAGAAGGAGACAAAGGTGACAGCTACACATTTTAAGTTCAATCCATTGACCATTTATTTATCTAATTATTTTCAGTTACTGATGGTATCTCCATGGTGTTTTTGTTTTTTTTTTTCTTCTATTTGCCATTGGTAAATAAGGAGGAACAAGCCAACTTATATGTGGTGATTGATTAGTTTTTCACTCAAGGAGAAAAATTGGGGCTGCATTTAGACAATTGGGGGCTCACTTGTAGGAACCTGCTGTGGAGGGGTCTTTGGGATGGTGTGGGGAATGATGTGTTATTTGGGAGGGGCTGTGGCCCAGATGGTTTGTGTGACCATGATGACAGAAATTGCACACTCAAGTAGAGAGGCCAATATTAACATCTGTAACTGGTGGGCACGGGGTTGCTGCTGGTGTGCTTTGCTCTCAAGGCTGTTGGGCAAATTCTTGCTGTAAAGCTTTGTTTCTATTCACCATTATTTGAGGCAGTGAGTGGGAGTTCAGGTTATAACCTTCAGCTGAGCTCTTGGTTCAGCTGCAGTGAGTCCTGGTCATGAAATACCCTTTTGCTCTGGGTCTCTGACTCAAATAACTTCTGGAGCTCAGATTTTATTCAGCTATTGCATGTAAACATCTCTTATAAATAAGAAGTGGTATTGGCTTTAAAGGCATCAGTGAAACTGCTTTCAGTGAACTCTGATGGATAATGTGCTTATGATTCTCTGCTTCTGTATTCTGGTGGTAGAAATACGAAATGGAAATGAATGTCTGGCACCGAAATTGTGCAGGAAAAATCAGACCTGCAAATGCATGCAATTTCCTGTCCAGCACCGGCGTTTCTGATATTTTCATTGCATGTATAATCCACTCGGCAGTTGAGGTTTTCTTCAGGCTCTTGAGGTGTTTTTGTTTCATGCCAGACTGGCAGCAGAAGGCTGCAATACAGCTCTGAAGTCTGGGGCTTGTTTTAAATGGAGCTTGGTTCCTTTTCTGCAGAATGCTATTTCTGTTGAGAAGATCATGAGCTTTACACAGGAGCAGTTCCAAAAGAACAGATAAGAGAAGTGATATGATTTGTTTAAACTGATTTTGTGGCACTTCACATCTCACTGTTTAAAATCCCCTTCCCTGAGCTCCCTTTCCTTCCCTTCTGGTTGAGAGACTGCTCACTTTGGAAATACATTTTCTTTACAGGAATTCAGTGTCATTTAATTGACTACACAGAAAATTGTGAGCAGCTATACATGCTGATGTGTGGTTTTTTATTTACTTTATGCAATTGTAACACAGCTTAGAGTAGTCGCAATAGTAAAGATTTTTTTTTTTTTTTTTTTTTTAGTTTGGTGGCATTTCAATGTTGAGGCAACAATGACTTCACTTGGTAATTAAACCTCATTTGTGAAAGACCTTTTCCCTATTAATTTGATCCATTAAAGAAACGCTCTTTGAAGCTGGTAGTTAATCTTCCTATTTAAATGGCTGGGTTTTACTCAGATTGGTTACAGCTTAGGTTTAAATAGCAGCTAAAAATAGCCAACTGTTGCGCTGTACAGTTTTAACATCTATCTATAGTAGTAGCCTTTCTAGAAAGGAAACATGTAGTAAAAGGGAGAGGAGATGCTGCCACTCAGGCAGCGCTGGTTGGTTCCAACATCCCCTTTTCCTTGGGTTTTGCCCATCAGCTCCAGCTGGCAGCACTTGATGATCTTACTCTGGGATTAATTTTTAACAGAAAGCACTATAGGCTGGATTTGAGCAGCGTTTCAGTTGGTAATTAATAATTCAATGGTCACAAGGAGTTTTGTCTGCTTCTGCTGAAGGCTGCTGCCAAGGGTGTTAAAACCTGGCAAAAATCCGGAAACTACCCAAAATATTTTTGAGAACACTAAGCTTTCAGAAAGAAAATACAAGGGCTGAAATCCCAACTTGTGAGGTTAGTGTCTATTTTCATCACTTGAGTGTCCTGTGTGATTCACACATGCCTGACAAACCTGTGGACTTGAAGTGCTGAGCTTGATTGCCAAAGCAGGGGAGTTTTAGCTTAGAAGTGTTTGCACTTAGAAAGGAAGCCATGACAAAACTGCTGGAATCTGGGTGGATGGCAACCACTTACTTCCAGTAATTCTCTTGAGTTTTTGTTGTAGGATGAACGCTTGGCAGGTGAAGGGACGCGAATGAGTAGCAAACAAAAATCAAAGGTATAAAGGTGAACCTGTCTAAGGCAACAGAATTGCTTGTGCTGCTGTTACAGTTTCAGCTGGGATAGAGTTAATTTCCTTCCTAGTAGTTGGTGCGGGGCTGTGTTTTGGAGAATAATGCTGACAGCGCTGATGTTTTAGTTGCTGTTGAGCAGTGCTTACCCTGAGTTAAGGATTCCTCGGTTTCCCGTGCAGTGCCAGTGAGGAGGTGCCAGTGAGGAGGTGCACAGGGAGGCAGGAGGGGACACAGCAGGATGCCTGACCTGAACTGACCAAAGAGATATTCCAAACCATAGAGAGTCATGGCCAGTGTGTAAACTGGGGGAGTTGGCTGGGAGGTTCCTGCTCTGGGACGGGCTGGACATCAGTCAGAAGGTGGGTGAGCAATTGCATCGAGCATCACTTGTCTGTCTTGAGTCTTGTTTCTTTCCTTATGTTGTCTTCCTTGTCATTGCAATTATTACTTTGTTTCAACTATTAAACTGTTTTTAAGTTGTCCCATGGGTTTTACCTTCATTGCAGTTTTTCCTCCCCATCCCACCAGGGTGGGACAGGTAGTGAGCAAACAGCTTTGTGGTACTAAATTGTGGGCTGGGGTTAAACCACGACAGTTACCTTGAAATACCTTTGGAAAAAAAGACAGTTACAGCGAAATCTGTGGGCCAAGAAAGAGGACAAAGAGAATCCAGATTTTTTTTTCACCTCCACCTTTAGTTTTCCAGCAAGAGAAAAGGTACTTGCGGCCTGTCTTCAGTAATAAATATTTAATCAGTCAGGTCAAATAGCTGAAATATTTTTGCAGTATTGTTAAAGGTCAGACTTTTCGTAATGGCTATTTCCAGATATACCTGTATGTCAGGAGCCTCAAGCTTCTCAGACCAAGATATCCATCGCTACAACAGGAACATGTGTTGTCACAGGGAAATTCAATGTGAAGGAATCTGCAATATGGGGAAATATTGTCAGATATTTAAGGCTGCCTTTGTGGGGGACATGAGCTTATATTCACAGAAATCAGTGGGGCTATTGTATGTCCAGAGTTTTTTACAGCTATAATTCCCATAAGTTACTTTTCCAAAGGTCTTTATTACTATTATTATGTCAATCTGTTAATGTTTCTCATTCCACAGAAACAGTTTTTCTCTGCTGGCAGTGGCAGGAGTAGGAGAGGATTATGGGGATAACATACAGTTTTGTCAAGCTGGTAAAAAGGAAGGCAGTTTTACGAGAGATTCTGATAGTTTATTCTGTCTTTTTCATGGATTATTAACCTTCTTCCACGTGTCAGGGCATTCATGTTTCCAACATCCAACACGATATTGTCACACCTGTAATTCTGCACAAACTAAGCAAGATTTTGGTCACTGTGGGTAGCACAGCAGGTAAAGGACTGAAAACGTGTTTTTTGGGTATGTATTTGCTAACACTGAAGAGGGGAGATCCAGATTAGATATTGGGAAGAAGCTCATTACTCTGAGGGTGGCGAGGCCCTGGCACAGCTTGCCCAGGGAAGCTGTGGCTGCCCCATTCCTGTGTTCCAGGCCAGGCTGGATGGGGCTTTGAGCCATGGTGGAAGCTGTCCCTGCTCATGACAGGGGGATTTAAACTGGATGATCTTAAGGGCCACTTCAAACCTAAACCATTCTCTGATTCTTTGAATCTGGTTCATTATGTCCCAGGGATCGTTAGCTCATGAATTGCTTTGCTCTGTAATTTGTGGTACCTCTCACAAGATGTGTGCTGACTAAAAAGGACTTTTTTGCACAGATCCACAGACTTAGCAATGTGGATTTGGCAGTCATAGTAGATGGCTTTTAAGTCTTGTGAAATCTTAAAAAAAGTAGTTCCCAAACTGCAACTGCCTTTTATATCTCAGGTGAGTGCAAAATGAAGACAGAGTGCCTTCAGAAGATGTAAATGTATAAAAACAAAACTGGGCAATAATAGTGTGTGGTTTTGTATTGCTCATTTAAAAATAAAAGCACATTTATTTCCTCAGGGACTACAACAGCACTGAGTTCTTGTTTGCACGTGCAAAAAATTTGGAGCTCCCATGTGAAAATGTTTAGTTCAAAACTCATCTGACCAGATGCATGAGACAGAAGTGACCTGATGTGGGTGTTGGGAAAAGGGGGAAATATCCTTGTTACTGACAGTCTTCACTGTTTCAGTGCTTTCTCTCAGTGAGCTGTTCTTTACCTCGTGTTCTGGAGGAGACAAGTCTACAAAGGCAGTGGAAAGAGAATGAGGTGTTGCTTTCCAGTGCAGGGGAGACTCTGGAAGGGGCTTTTCTGGAGAAAGAATGAATCATAAAATCATCATAGAATGGTTTTGGGAAAGGGACTTTCTGGATCGCTTGAAAAGCAGCATATCTCATGTTAAATGAGTATCCTTGCTTATCTGACCTGTTAGGTGGGCTTTGTAAGGATGGTAAAAAAGGAAGAACTGGGAGAATGTATGTGATACATGATGCTGGAAATTACCCACTCTGTAATTTGTTCAATGGACTTGAAGGGTCAGGATTTGGAGCTTGGAGAGGCAGCGCTGAAGGTGTGAGATAAGCAGGAAGGGTTCTGAGTACAAAAGTATCTCTCTGGAGAACTGATCTTGTTGGAAGAGTCTGTGGGTTTGAATTTAGTTCTGGTAAGGCCCAACTGAGGCAGAAGTTGATACAAAGAATTACAGTTGCTCTTTTAAATCCACTCTTTATATTATTCGACTTCTACAACTGGTTTACTCTGCTGCTGGACAACTTAGTTTCAAAGACACCTATCCCAGTGAGCTGGGTTCCCTACTTCAACCTGAAACTTTGTTTCTACAGGATCAGCTCCGAACGCAGGAAAGAGAAGTCGAGGGACGCGGCCCGGTGCCGCCGGAGCAAGGAGTCGGAGGTGTTCTATGAGCTGGCGCACCAGCTGCCCCTGCCCCACACCGTGAGCGCACACCTGGACAAGGCCTCCATCATGAGGCTCACCATCAGCTACCTGCGCATGAGGAAGCTGCTGGATGCTGGTAAGGGAGCAAACCTGGCACCATCTGGGAGGGATGGTGAGGAAGAATCTATTTGTAAGGCCTGTTACCACGTGTCAGACTTATTTACCACAGTAAAATATATTAATGTGTTATTAGATGTGTCCTTTCTCTGGGAAGGTGGGAGATCTTACAGTAGAAATCAGCTATTGGTAATGGCACAGGAAAAATCCACTGTTCAATGGACTTCATTTTTCCCTTGCTGTTCTGGTGATCCTGGTTGTCTCTCATCACAGCTGTAGTGCCCTTTTCAGTCTCATTTGACCCTTCTCCCAAAGTTAGATTCCTTCACTTAAAACTCTTTTTCCCCCTAAACTTGTTTGTTCCAGCTGTGCTTTCTTGACTGTAGGTAATTGGCTCAGGGTTGACTGAGCTAACTGTAGTTGTGTTCCCTTAATATAAACTGCAAGGAATAGTTTTGTGGTTTGTGTTTCTGTGATGTGCTCCTCTGGAGGTGAAGTCAGCTGGGGATATGTTGTCTCTGCAGCTGCAGGAATATCTTGAGTCAGGTTGGGAGCCAGTAGCTGATAACCTGCCATGGGTGCTATACTGGTTATTTGTGTTCATGCATGTCTGCCTCTGCTGTATGGAGGAGTAACTTCAGTAGCCAGACTCTGAAAACTCTCCCAGAAAACCCCTCAGAGAAGTTTATAATGCCTTTTTGACATGAGTGGTGAATTTTTTGCCACATAGACCTTTTCCTTAAGGTGGAAGTGATATTGGTTAATACAGAACAGCACAGAGGGTTAACATCCCTCTGATCTTCTGTGATTTCTGATACCTTTACTAGAACTTGAAGAATTGAGCTGATCACTTATCTAAATGAATTATACTGGTTTTGAATGGCCCTGCAAGGTTGACTCCTTGCAGACTGGTGCCCAAAGTCATTCCTGCTGGTAAGTGAAGGATGGCTGGTGTTTGCTTAAACAAAAATGTGTGGCTGCTTGCAGGTGAGCTGGAGACAGAAGCCAAAATGGAGAAGGAACTGAACTGTTTCTACTTGAAAGCTCTTGATGGCTTTGTCATGGTTCTGTCTGAAGATGGAGACATGATTTACATGTCTGAAAACGTGAACAAGTGTATGGGACTCACTCAGGTGAAATACTGACATTTCCTAAGACTGTTTCAAAAAGCTGTTCCTTTTTTGTGTATGTGAGGTTAAACACCCTTATACCTCTTAATTTTTACAGTTTGAATTGACGGGGCACAGTGTATTTGATTTTACTCATCCATGTGACCACGAGGAGCTGAGAGAAATGCTTACACACAGAAATGGTGAGAAGAAAGAAAAAAAAAATCTATTTAATTTACTTATGGATAGTCTCTGTTGGCATTAATGCAGTTGGATATCTGCCAGAAAATGGTGTTGAGTTAAAAAGCTAATAAATATGTTTTTATTTCTTAAATCTCAAATTAAACCTTGTTGAGAGACACTAATAACAGGAATAACCAAAATGTTTTGGCTATATCCTAATTATAGAAGAAATGAGACTTCATTAAGATTCTTTAATCTAACAAAATTAATGACTGAAATGGAGTTCTTGAGGGTTGAAAGAATAAATGCCTACAGGAATAAAATTAGAGGTAGGTTGAATGAGAATAATTTTAAGCAGTTGCTGTAGAGGGACATGGAGAAGCTCAGTTGGTGCATTTGTCTTGGTCTGGCCTTACCTTTACAGGGCAGCTGAGAACAAATGCTTTCTTCCAGAAATCTGTGGTGGTATACCCAAGACAAAAAAAAGATACTGTATTTAAATTTTAGGACACCAAGACACCAATCTGGGAATACTTGAACAGCCCCAAAAAGGGCTTTGGGGTTGATGCTTCTCTGCACCTTTTAATTGGTGCATGAAATTGGTATCTTTTCACAGATTTCTGGCTCTTCTTTTCTCCATCTGAGGGAGCATGATACTGTGTTTACATATGCTGTATGCTTTGAAATTTAACAATTGCCCATGAATTACAGCTTTTATGTCTTCTAAGGAATTGATAAAGGCCATAAACACTTGGCAGCCTGCACGCCTCCAAACAAATCTGCTTTACTCAGTAGTTAGAAGACTAAAATCTGACCTCTCTACTTTCTCTTTCATTAAATGACCTCATTATATGGACTCTGAATTCAGGCAGTGATAAATTAATAAACCTGACCTCTGCTTTCTTGTAGCACTGTAAATCTTGTGTAATTCTTACATTGTCATCCTGTTTAATTCAGTGGAAGGGACCTGGTGAGATACCATAGCATTCAGGGCCCGACTTTGATTTTGTAAGCATTTTGTAAACTTGTCTGCCCTTAGAATTGCAGTATGTTTCTAAGGCTAGATTAGACTTCTCCCCTGCCTCCCCCTTTGGAATACAGTAATGCATCTTGGGGGTGGAGGAACAATTTCCCTAAAGCAGTGTAAAAACCTGGTTTTGTTGCAAAAGCTTATTCTTAAAAACATCGTGTCACTGAGTTTCATGCAAACCATCTCAAGCATGTCTAAATTGGCCAGACTGGAATCAGATGTCTGGAAAGCATTATTACAAAAGCTGTTTTGCAAATGACGTTGGCAGACAGAAGTCTAAATTGCAGTAGTAATAGTACATTTTTATATTTATTAGTATTCCCAGGTTGCCTTCTACTGCAGCTCTTACATCAGTGGAATTCTTTTGGTTTTGAATTGAGTATTAAATACTCCCCTTTGGGACTGTACAAGTGCAAGTGAATATAAATGCGATTGGCAGAAACAGAACTGCATTCTCATTTTATGGAGCTGCTTTTTAAACTTTCAAAGCTGGCCATTTTAAAAAATAATGTGCAGCGCTGAATCAGACTTGAAAGTTGCTCAGTCTTTTACAGCTGCTTCTCAAAGCAGAGCCTCATGCATCAGCACTTGGTAACAGTAATGTTGTGTGATCTTCAGCTATCAACTTCTAGATTGGTTTAACTCTTAAAACTTACTGAATAAAATAAGTTTTTGCTGCTTCTGTGAATTCTGCTTTAGTTTCTGCCCCACTTTCTCCATTATCAAGGTTGTTTTAAAAGTAGCATAAAATATGCTTTGAGCTCTTTGGTCTTTGCCTCTGCTAGAAGCAATAAACAAGTTAGCATTAGGGGCTTTAACATTTTTCTAATTAATTTTGTCAAGCCAGTAGCTGCAGTGCAAACCACCGTGAAGAATTTCCTAGCTACTATTGTCTGTGGAGGACGAGAACAAATTATTGTATAAATTTGTATCAGAAGTAAGCTCACGTGTTCCAAACTTCCCCCTCTGCCATGTTTTAGTCCTGGCTCTTTAGCAAGCCTCAGCAAACTGGCTCCTCCATTGCTCCTTCTCCTGGGTGCTGCATTTCCTCCTTGCACACATTGTCAGCTGCTTGCAGCTCTCCTGATAGCATCAGTTACATTTTCTTTGCCCACAACAGCGTAACTAGTAATTGGCTCTGCAAGGATCTCCCTGCACAGGCAAAAACTTAACTTAAAGCCTGCTTGGGAGCAAGTGAGGCTAAAAAATAAGTGTTGCCAACGTTGATTTGTATTAGGGTTTCTTGGCTTTTTTTCTCCCTAGAATGTTACTAATGTGTTAAAAAACTTGGTCCCTATTTACTCCAAGAGTGTAAATCACCGTGGAAATATTTGGATGCATATAAACAGTTGAGTTGTTAATTTTGAATTGAATAACTTGCAGTCCTGAAGAGCAACAAGCTCAAAAGGTGCTTGGTTTGAACCTTCTCATAGTGAGTTACTGATGCATTTCAGTGGAAACTACCTCAACAGGGCTTCTTATTCTACACATATGTTTTTCTTGTCCTTTGTCACAATTTTAAAATGTATTAGATTTCCAGTTGGTCTCCCTTTCTTCCTGCTCCTTTTTCCTGAAATCTGGGAGTGTGGAGTTGGCTACAGATACAATCCTGATTTTACATTTTTAAAGTGGCTCCAAGAGAGCTGGAGAGGGACTTTGGACAAGGGCCTGGAGTGACAGGACAAGGGGAATGGTTTCTACTGACAGAGGGCAAGGTTAGGTGATTTTTGGGAAGGAATTCTTCCCAGTGAGGTTGCTGAGGCACAGGTTGCCCAGGGGAGCTGTGGGTGTCCCATCCCGGGAAGTGTCCAAGGCCAGGTTGGATGGGGCTTGGAGCAACCTGGGATAGTGGAAAGTGTCCCTACTCATGGCAGGAGGGTTGGAATGAGATGGTCTTTAAGGTCACTTCCAGCACAAACCATTCTATAACTCTGTGAAACTTCAGGGTTTTTTTGTCTACTTGATAATAAAACTTACTCTAAAAATACCAGTATCAGAAGTGCTGTTGGGTGTATGAATCGTTTTAGTTTATTTTTTTGGGTCTTCTCTTAATCTTAGAGTTCTATAACATGTTTGTGGAGGTTTTTTAATGCCTTTGGGAGATGATCCAAGTGTGTTAAGAATTTTTGCTGTTTGCTTCTGCTAGGTCCTGTGAAAAAGGGCAAAGAGCAGAACACGGAGCGCAGCTTTTTTCTCAGAATGAAGTGTACACTGACTAGCAGGGGAAGAACAGTGAATATAAAGTCTGCTACGTGGAAGGTAACTAATGCAGAGGAATATTTGCATAGTTTGGCAGCTTCCTCTTCAGATGTCATAACACTGTATTTCAACATTTTTGCTTCATGTAACGAGCTTGAATTTCACTAGCTACTTTATAATTTAATGATTGTGCTTCATTATGCTGAATTTTAATGCTGAATACATCACAGAGGCAACTGAAACAATGTTTTAAAATCAGTTTTTCAAAACTCTTTTAATGAATTTTGCATTTTAAATAAGAGGTCATTTACTTACAAACAATTATAATAACCAAATATGTTTGCATAAAGCCTTCTCTGGGAAAAAAGTACTTGACATCACTTATGCTGATCCCTGATTTCTTTTGATTTGTCACTGAAAATGTGATAGTTGAGGTCTCTCTGAAGGACTTGAATGCCATTCTTTTGAAGCTGCTGGCTCTCCCTTTTGTAACAGTTGGAACAAAAAGGGGCCAGCCTGATAACTTTCTGCAGTGAATGCATTTTCTCCTCTGGACAAAGTAACCTTTTACTGTATCCAGTGGATTATGGCTCACAGCTCTCTTTTATGATTTGAATTTGATTATTCTGGATCAAACAACTTCTTTGCTGCTGTCTGTGAACTATTTCTGCTTCAGAATGGTTAAAAGAAAACCCCACAAAATGCAGAAGTTCCTGTTGAAGAATGTATTTGATCTCTGTCATCACCTCTGCAGAATATCTAAAATGGGGGTTACTGCTATTACCATAACTTTCAGGTTTAAAGTGTGGTTACCTTTTGCTGAGGGAGCTGCTCCTCAGAGTTGTCATTACTGTGACTATAAGGAGGAGCTCACAGAAATGCAGCAATGTCTGGTGTTGCTTCAGCCCGTGCTGAGGAAGGAGTTGGGCTGTGAACCCACCCCAGGATGTTTGGGGTGAGGAGGAGGATGTTACACTCCTCCAGCCATCCCTTGTCACTGTCCCTGTGAGGGGTGAGGAGGAGGACACTACACTCCTCCAGCCATCCCTTGT
This sequence comes from Cyanoderma ruficeps, assembly GCA_008694505.1. Taxonomy (NCBI): domain Eukaryota; kingdom Metazoa; phylum Chordata; class Aves; order Passeriformes; family Timaliidae; genus Cyanoderma; species Cyanoderma ruficeps. Next base: position 46,487,952 of record VZDJ01007753.1, on the reverse strand, counting down.
CACTGTCCCCGTGAGGGGTGAGGAGGACACTGCTCTCCTCCAGCCATCCCTTGTCGCTGTCCCCTTGAGGGATGGGGTGGGGAAGGGCTTGTCTCTGGGCGTGCTGGTGGAAATAGGATTGTGTTGTGTGACAGGCCAAGCCTCGTCTGTTTCTAAAATCCAACTCTGCTGTAGGTGCTGCACTGCACTGGCCACATCCGTGTGTACGACACGTGTGGGAACCAGACTCACTGCGGGTACAAAAAGCCTCCCATGACCTGCCTGGTGTTGATTTGTGAACCCATCCCTCACCCATCAAACATTGAGGTCCCCCTGGACAGTAAAACGTTCCTCAGCCGTCACAGTCTTGATATGAAATTTTCCTACTGTGATGAAAGGTAATATATATGATTTATGCTGTAAAAATGGTACATGTTGGCTACTGTTTGCCTTCTCAATAATTTAATTCATCTTGACAATGCAATCATTGGTGGTGTACTTGGGCTCTTCCTAACTGATCAGGATGTCTTAAAAGCCAGATTTTTAGATCTAAGGAGGGTTATTATATTGGAATAACAAAAGGGAAAGGGACTTTTTGTATGGGCAGATAGTGACAGGACAGTGGTTGTAGACTGATAGAGGGCATGTTTAGATTAGATGTTAGAAATTCTTGACAAGAAGCTGTGGCTGCCCCGTCCCTGGAAGTGTTCCAGGCCAGGTTGGATGGAGCTCTGAGCAAGCTGCTCTAGTGAAAGGTGTCCCTACCCATGGCAGGGGATAGGAATGGTTTGGGTTGGAAGGCACCTTCAACACCTTCCTGTTCCTACAGGAAGGTGTTGAAGGTGCCTTCCAACCCAAACCATTCTATGAATAAATCCTTTGCCTTCAATTAACTGCCTCTTCAAATTGGTCTTTGCTATAGTGGCAGTGATTTAAATTGAAAGGAGAAGATTCTTGCAGACACTGAAAAAAGCAGGATTTTAGGTTTGTCAAAGATGGGGCATTTTGGTGACTGAAAAGAGTGTGTGTGTGTGTAATACTTGTCAGATGTATTTTATTGCTACTGCTTCCTTCCCCTCTCCCTTCCTCAGGAGATCAGTGTCTGCTTTCTTCTGTCAAAAAAAACCCAGACGTTCAGCTGTACTTTTAATGCAATACATCTGCTGTTGAAAAATGAGATTTTGTGTTCTGGTGCAAATCAGGGGTGTAGTCAGACACATCAGACTGATTTTCCTATCCTCTGGGAACTTAGCTTGATAAATTTGATAAATGCAAATGAAGGAAATAGTCAGCTCAAGGTTTTTTGTTTGAGGTTGGTTTGTTTCATTTTTTGTTTGTTTTTAATTTGGTGTCCTTTGCTACTACCCATTCCTTTACTTATAACAAAAGTGAATTTCTAGTTAGTTGTTGCAGTTAGATGCATAAAGAGGTTGATGCAGATAATTTCTGACCTCTGCAATAACAACCTTTCTAGGACTGATGGTGTCACATAAGAGGTTCTTATTTGGTCATATTCTGCATCTAGAATGGGGCAAAATACAAGCACTTCCCTGGTTAGCACTGCCCTCTAGAGACTAAAGAAATCCCATTTGCCTTAAAAGCAGGCAGTGCTTGAGTGGGAAGAGTAAATCTGATTCCTAATTTCTCTTAGTTGCAGGATTAAAGCTGTTGAAGTGTATTTTTGTTATATTGTTAAATTTTCATATTTGCCTAAGCTGGTCTGTAAGTAGCTGGTCTACCTTGAAGCAAAAAGGAAAAAAAAAAAGTCTAAGAAGTCGGGATTTGTTTAATCCTATCCCCACTACATGATTTATAAATAATCATGATTTATAAGTCAAATCCTCTGCCTGCTGAAATCTCTCTTTTAAAGAAGCATCAAAATAGCAATTTATTTCAAAATGAAAAGTCCCAGTAACCCAAATTTGCTGCTGATATGTGTGGAAGTGATTCTTAAGGTTTTTCTAGATGCTTGCATCCAAATGCTCTGGTGTTTGTGCTGGCCTGTGTCTGCTTTCACACAGTATTTTTTCCCCTTGTTTTAAAGAATTACAGAGTTGATGGGGTACGAGCCAGAGGAGCTCCTGGGTCGCTCAATCTATGAGTACTATCACGCACTGGATTCTGATCATCTGACCAAAACACACCACGACAGTAAGTGAAAACTGAATTTAAAGCCCTCAAACTACAGGAGATGAGAGACGGCCCTGGGGGAAGGCAGCAGAAGAACGAGGGCTTTCTTTTAGCTGCAGATATGAATCTGCAATGAATACTGACCTCAGACAGTTCTGGGGTATTTCTGCCTGTAATTAAAGCTGGTGTTCTTTCTTTTAGTGTTCACAAAAGGGCAGGTGACAACAGGACAGTACAGAATGCTGGCCAAACAAGGTGGTTATGTCTGGGTTGAAACTCAAGCAACTGTTATATACAACACTAAGAATTCTCAGCCACAGTGCATAGTGTGTGTGAACTATGTGTTGAGGTAAGTTGAGTGGACTTCAGTGTTCTTTGTCATCGTTTTTACTGAAGACCAAGTCGGATTCTGATGGCACTGATCCCCTGCTGAGTATATTATAGTGTTATTGTTCCCTACCAGTGAAATAGAATATTTCTTAGAATACTGCCAGTCCTAGGATTAGTAATTGTGTTTGAAAACAAACTGCTTTTTTGGTCCAGTGATGTCAGTAGATGATCTCTGCAGGGAAATGAGTGTAGAACCAGCCTCTTCTGTCTGATTGGAAGCACTTGAGCATTTGTGTGCATTTTAGACAGCTCTTTAATCTTTGTCCCATGTCTGGAGCAATTAAGTCCACTAATAGCTTTGTCATGGAGTCAGACCAGCAGTAGTGGTGTCATTCTCAATCCCATCTAACTTTTTCTTCGTTAGAACTCCTCTTTTAATTGAAAGCTTCAGCTGAGGGCAGACTGGTTGACTATTCTCCTGCAAATGTCTAATAGTCCTAAATTTGTTTTTCAAAACTTCAGTGAATGTCCCAATATAAATCGATCAAGATATTGCACATTCATTTAAAACAAAGAAAAGTAGTTTAGGAAATATCTTAACTTTTCCCCTTTTAAAAAAAATTCTTTTTCTTTTTCAATGCTTTCAGAAAAGCATATTTATGTTGTTACTTTTTTATAATTGTACCACAATTAGTTCTTTGTTTGTCTGTTACTTTTGAGGAAAGAATGAGTAACAAAAACCCAAATTCTTAAAGCTCTTATTGTGGTAATTTTGTGGGTTATGTGTAGTGGGGTGTGTTTGGTTTGGTTTGGGGTTTTTGGGCGGGGAGAGTGGGTGGGTGAAACCTATAAAATTATTAAGGCAGAACTTATTCCTTTTACCTGTTCTTTAACAATCATCTTCCTCTCTGTCTGACAGTGGAATTGTTCAGAAGGATTTAATTTTTTCCCTTGGACAAACTGAGTGTATGCTGAAACCAGTGGAGTCTCCTGACATGAAAATGACCAAAATATTCAGTAAAGATGACCTGGATGATACTAACAGCCTATTTGAAAAACTTAAACAGGAACCAGATGCTTTAACTGTGCTGGCCCCAGCTGCTGGAGACACAATTATCTCTCTAGATTTCAGCAGTAATGGTGGGTGTGTGTTTAAACTGGAGAGCATGTTAATTAGCAAAGTTACTGTTTTATAGTAGATTTTATAAAATAACCTCCCAGTACCACTTGCCCAGTGGTATTTCAGCTGCTGTTTAAATTTAATGAGGTCCATAGACACACACAGTACTGTTACTTAGGTTGATGGTTTCTTTTAATTTTTATAGAGTCTGATGAACAACAATGTGATGAAGTTCCTTTGTATAATGATGTAATGCTCCCCTCATCCAGTGAGAAATTGCAGAATATAAATATGGCAATGTCCCCACTACCTGCCTCTGAAACTACAAAGCCACTTCGTAGCAATGCTGATCCTGCACTCAATAGAGAAGTTGTATCAAAGCTGGAGCCAAACACAGAGCCACTCGAACTTTCTTTTACCATGCCTCAGGTGCAAGAGCAGCCAACCAGCCCTTCTGATGCAAGTACCAGCCAAAGTTCACCTGAGGTGAGTTTCATCATTTGGATACGCTGTCATTAAAATGGATGTGCTGTTGGGGCTTGCGGGGCAGATCTGGTTAAGGATGCAGCCAGGACAGGAATTGGAAATTATTTCTGCCTTATGACTTAAGCTCACGCCATGATCTGAGGAAACTGATAAATTGTTGTATCTTTTCATTAAAGTGAGTCTTACATATTGAATGTAGGCAATACTATCTGATAGAAAGGAGGAGAGCTTGGGATTGGTTTTTTTCATTCAGTTGGTTCAGACACAACTTCCCTAAACAGCAAAGTAGTTGCAATAAATTATTGTAGAGGTTACTTCCAGGTTTCAACTAAGCAAGTGCTTCCCTGGTGGGGTAAATTTGAATATATACAGATAAATGTAGGTGTTTTCCTTTCCCATTTTAATTCTGTGCAGCTACATCTTGGGATTAGTTTCTACATTAGAGCATTTTGCAGAGAATCTGTAGGTAACAATGCCGAGTGATGCAATGACAGAAACCTAAAACTGTGTTCAAAATGTTTTCACAGCCCAGTAGTCCCAATGATTACTGCTTTGATGTGGATAATGATATGGCCAGTGAATTCAAACTGGAATTAGTGGAGAAACTCTTTGCCATAGATACAGAAGCAAAAAATCCGTTCTCTACTCAGGTAATGTACAGTAACATAAAATTCTTTATCATCTTATTCTGAGTGTACTTCTTTTCCTTTTTAAAATGTTTTCATGAACATCCTTCCTTTTTATGTAATAGTTTGATTAAAGTGTAAAATAATAAAAAATGGTAAGGATTTGATAAAAGGAAAAGCCTTGAAGTCACAGCTGAGGTTTCTTCCACACTGCTAAGTTCCACCTCTGGTCTCTTCCAGGAAACCGATTTAGATTTAGAGATGTTGGCTCCTTACATCCCGATGGACGACGACTTCCAGCTGCGCTCCTTCGATCAGCTGTCCCCTCTGGAAAGCAGCAGCTCCTCCAGCCCTCAGAGCGCAGCCGCCATCACCATATTCCAGCAGGGGCAGGCGGCGGCGGGCGGCGCTGAGGAGGCGAAGCCGGCGGAGCGAGCGGACGATGTGAAGACGATCGTGGTCCCCTCCTCGGAGCCCAGCAGTGCCCCCGCCTCGCCCTACGGCGAGAGCAGGAGTCGAACTGTCTCTCCCATCAGAGCAGGGAAAGGAGCGGTGGATCAGGTGGAAAAACCTTCTCCAGGAGCACCCAGCTTGCTAACAGTCACTCTGAATAAAAGGTATTTTAAAAGCGCAGCTTAAGGCCTGGTATCTGTTTGAGGAATTAGATATAATTTCTGCCAGCTTGTTGTGTGTTAATCCTCAGCGTTCTTCAGAGTAGAAATTGAGACATTTAAATTTGGACATGTCAAATGAGTCTTTTCTTTTAACAGTAAACTCCCCTGAAGTTAATTTCATGGTAGCTTTTACCTAAGCACATCATGTAAAAGCCAGCTACTGTAAAAAATTCTGTTCTGTTCTTGTACCTGATGTGCAGCATTTATGAAAATGCAGTAGGCAATTTAGGTAGTTACACCCACACAACGTTTCTGGTGCTTTCCTTGTCCACTGTGTTAGAGGTAAGAGGCAACTACAGTCCGTGCTACAGATACTGCAGATATCAGATATACAGATACCTATAAACAATAGCTATTGCTTTTCAAACTATATGTGTTTTGTGATGGACTGTGGTACCTGTAGTAGATATTTATCACAATAGAAAGTTATTTTAAGTCAAACATGAGATTTGTGACATGTAAAAGATTTATCTGTACACAGAAATACATTTATCTGTACATAGAAATATTCAGAGTAGACTTTCCCTCACCCTTCCTTCCCTTCTTTCTGTTGAAAGTGAACTGCTGAATTTTTATGCTTTTTTTTCTGCAGATTTTAAAATTTTTTGTTAAAACTCATTCTGAGCTACACAGCAAGATTTAAGGCTAACATTTGCTATGCTCATAGAAAATGATTGTTGAAATAAGTCGATTTATGAACAAAAAGTAGTGGAGTTCATAAATTCAGTTCTGTGATGTTGTATATATAAGTGTCCACGGAAGAAGAATGGCTTGAGGAAAGTAGAAACGTCTTAACAGCCTGAATCAATTTTTCTTAGATCTACTGCACTGGATGAAGAACTAAATCCAAAGATGCTAGCTTTGCATAATGCTCAAAGAAAACGAAAAATGGAACATGATGGTTCACTTTTTCAGGCAGTTGGAATTGTGAGTTTTGTTTTACCATTTTAAAATATTCACTTTTAACCTTGCAGTTTCTGAAATGAGGCATCAGTGCAGACACCTGAGTTTGAGCTGTTGGTGAGGAGTGGAATCTTGGGATGAGAGATAATTGATAGTGAAATTATATATATATATATTTCAAAAGTGCCCTCTACACCCAAGTGCATTTCTTGATTAGGTAGAAAATACTCTTCTGTGAGCATATGTACTTCTTTAGTAGAATATGCACAATTGTAAGACATGGCATTTAAATGTGTAATTGCTGTATTTACTTAACTTTTGAATTCAAACTCAGTTTTCATATTTGTCAACACTGGAGATTAGTGTTCTTATGCTTCTTCCTATGTTTTTATTTTTTTCATTGGCTCTGAGAGTCCTTTATTTAATCAGATAACAAGACCATCTGAACTATGAAGGAAGAGACCTCCTGTAATAACCTAGCAAATGTCTATTACTGCCACTCCCTTTCATGCATTCTCTCTCTAGTATTAGTGTGGGCACTTGGGAGTATCCTCATCTGTCATAGCTATTCAAAAGAAACTTTGTAGATACTGCTAGATTTGGGTCACTTGATCAGGGGTTGTCCAGCTTGTTTTCTGCAAGGGTACATTGTCTCCATAATCTTTGTCTCCCACTGTCAGCTCTCAGTGTTTTGAAACCTTGAGCTTTGCCATTGCACACTGTTCTCTCGCTCATCTTCACTGCAAATTCCCACCTGTCAAGTTTTGAGAAGTCTTAGTCTTAATTCCTCTACTGCAATGTAGCCTTTGAGCTGCTTTGTTTTCTACTGAGCCACCTCTTAGTTGTAGGCATCTACCTTACCTTACAGTGCAGGATTGTTTTTCTTCTGAGCTCTCGTTACTCCTAGTCTGGCATGAGACAAATCAATTTTTCTATGCCATTTCTACGTGGTTCTTTTCATTTGCTAAATGCTTTGCACTTCCATGCATGCAGTTCTGCTGCTTCCAGAAGCCCTGTAAGAATTCATAGCTCTGCAAGAAATGTTACTGCCTTCCACTGCCCTTTCCTCATGCAGAGGTGCTACAGCTCATGGTGTTGCTGATAAAGTATTCAAAAGGGCATGGGATGTCATTAAATACACAGAACACAATTAAATACACAGAACAATTCGGTGTTAAGTGCTGGAAGTGTGTTCAGGCTTCTGTGCTTAGTGCCAGTTTAATGCTTACAGGTTCAGACTTCATCCTTTGCTAAACTTTTTTCTTTTGTCTGTATCTGACAAAAGTGTTATAAATATTTTGATGGTTTCTCAGAGTCAGAAGCTGAATTTCCATGAAGCTGGGTCTTAGTGGAGTTATTTTAAGAAGTGCTTTAGTTGTTTGGCTTCTCTCTCCACAATGGATTTCTGGGAAGATATACAGGCCTTTCACACAAGCCGAAGAAAAATGATGTTAAACCCAGCCTTAGAATACATGCTGTTCTAGGGTTGTGCAAACACTTGCCACAGCTTTTTGGCTGTAGGGAAGTGGAATGTATTTTGCAGAGTGAAAATAAGTGAAAACCAAAGTAAAATACTACTTCAACGTCCTAGAAAACAGGAGAATTAGACAAGGACAAGATATAGTGAGGTTATAAAATACTGTGTTATAGTGAGGTTATAAAATAATGATATAAATCATTACAATGGGACAGTTACAAGCCATGTCTTTTTAAACACGAAGGACTGGAATGCATTCATGGTAAAAAATAAGCAGCAGCAGCAGCAATGTAGGTGACTAATCTCACTCTGAACTGCAGCTCTGAGTTAACTATAACTTCTACTATACAGCTGCTCTTTTGACTTACACGGGTATTTTACAACCTGAAAACATATGCTCCTCACTATTTTGAGGATAATGGCAGTGTTCTGAAATACCTTCTCCTCTTTTTGCAGCAGTCAGTATCACTAACAGGACCAAACTTTGCAGATTCAAATACTTTTGCCAGCAGACTTGATACTAAGATGGTGCTTTTTCCTTCCATCCCATCTGTTTCAGTGGCAGCTTCTTCTTCCTTACCCCAATTATATGAAGCCCTTACAGCTTCCTAATCTCCATATCTTCTGTTCTGCTGTCAAAACAATATGCTAAGGAGCCATATCTGCACTAGACTGGTGTAGGACTGCATTTTCCACGAGGCTTGGGTCAGGCGGCTTGGTGGCAATAACTGGAGTGCAAGCAGAATTTAATCCGAAATGTGTAGATAGAATCGACCTACTGAGGTTCCTGACTCTCCTGCCCACACTATTAATTTCAGTGCAGAAAGCCATTAGAGACTCCAGTGAAAACCTGATGCTTACTCACCCCACAGCAGCAGTAATTAAATGGGTGTGTTTGTGTACATGTACACGCTAATCTTGAGCGTGGTAACTGATGATAACCAGCGTTTTGTAATTGTTTTCTGTAGGGGAAGTCAAGTCTTGAAACCTGATTCAGTTTTCTGTTAAATAATTTTCAAGTTAGTGTACTTGGAAATATATTTCTCCCCAAATGCTGAATAAAATTCACTTTAAATTGTAAAATGCCACATTAGTACTTAGTGATGGGAACTGTTCATTTGGAAGAGGGATGTGGAGGGTTATAGAGATACAATATTCACTAAAAAAGATTCCTTTTATTTCTTTCTAGGGGTCTTTATTCCAGCAGACAGGTGACCGTGGAGGAAATGCATCACTTGCTTGGAAACGTGTAAAGGGATGCAAAACAAATGGTCACAGTGGAGTGGAGCAAAAGACAATCATTCTACTATCAACTGGTTGGTATCTTCCTTTCCTAGGCAGAGGGGGTGGAGGGGGCTGTGTGAAAGAGAACAGACTCTCCAAATCTATCCAAACTTAGTTCCTTGGGATCAGCTCTAGGAGAGGTTAAGCATGGTGAATAAAGTGCACTTTTTCTCCTTCCCCTCCCTCTGTAGACATAGCGAGTAAACTTCTAGGGCAGTCGATGGATGAGAGTGGACTCCCCCAACTCACGAGTTACGACTGCGAGGTAAACGCTCCCATACAAGGCAACAGGAACCTGCTACAGGGGGAAGAACTGCTCAGAGCTCTGGATCAAGTTAACTGAGCTTTCACAAAACTTGCTCCTTTTTTGGACACTGGTGAATCATCACCTAAAGCAGTCTATTTATATTTTCTATATCTGATTTTAGAAGCCTGGCTACAGTACTGCACTAATTCAGTTAGTTCAGTTTTGATCCCCTTTCTACTTATTTTGACAGTCTTTTTAATATGTTCTTTATGTAACAATAACTCAAACTCTAGTGCATTTTTATAATTCTTTGGTACATACACTTTTAAGTCCATTACATTTAAAACACACTTGCAATAGCAGCTTTGAAATATGCACCTGATTAAAAAAAATATATTTATTTTTTGGCTGGGGAGTTGGTCACCAAAACTTATCATTAGTAAAATGTCAACACAGGAAAAACTGGCAATACTTCCATCCTGCTTTTCATAGGTAGTTGGAAGACTTGTGCTCTCTTACTCTTTATGTTCAAGTAAGTTTTTTATGTTAATAGTTTTTATAAGAAACAACAATGCTTTGCAGCGGTGCATTGTAGCCACAATCGCACAATATATTTTCTTAAAAAATACCAGCAGTTCCTCATGCAATATATTCTGCATTTATAAAAACTAGTTTTTAAAAAGAATCTTTTGTTTGCCTATGAAAACATGTTTAAACCTGGATTATGTCATTATTTTAGTCACGTTGTAATATAAATTGTTCTTAAATGCTGTCTTATGCTTTTGACTTCAGTGGGTGTGGTTAGTCAAAGGAAAGGCTTTATCTGGAAAGGGCTAGCAGCATTTTCTTTGGATACGTTCTCAATTTAGAGAAAGTTTGATGTTCTTAAAGTAGTCACTTTGCCAGCTTAAAAAAAAAAAATCCCTGCCTGTAGTTGTTGAAGTTAATGCTAATATTGTGTATGATCTTAAATCTAAATGTTCAGCTTACCCTGTGTGGTATAGGTGATATTTCAAGCAGATTGTAAAACATCTTGCATTGTTAGCAAACTTTTATCTAGTACATCATTGAGTTGCTCAATATTTTGATGTTTTGGTTTTATGCACCTTGTTGCTATTAACATCCATATGTTTTCATGTAGATTTCAATAACTTGAATATATTTAGAAGCCTTTTTATTTAGAAATATATAGTTGTCACAAACATCTTATTTTCCTATATGTACTGTACAAAACCTTCATTCACTCATTCTTTTTTGCTCTTTGTGGTTGGATCTAACACTAACTGTATTGTTTTCTTACATCAATAAACTATATGTGGACCAGGCCCCCTTGGGGAGTGTGTTATCTGAGAGAAATGAGATAATTTATATTTTTGTTAGTGGTTATTGTTCATCCGTGTTCCCTTTTTAACTTAGAGTTGATTGGAAATCGCCGCTTCCTTCTTTTGACTGTAACATCTCTGTGTTCATTCTTTGAGCCTGTTCAGTACTGAAGTCTCCCAGACAGTGTTGTACTACCACTCGCCAAAGACCTTACACTTCTCAACCTGTAATCACACCAGTGAGCAAACCTGGCAGCGAGGAGGCAGCGTTTTTGTTTTACATTACAGCAGAAAGAATTCATCTTGATGAACAGCTTAAAGGCTTGTCTCTGGAAGCTTTATCGAGGTAACACAGGAAAGCAGGAAAAGGTAAAATTCAGAGGAGTGATTGATCTGAAATGGAGTTCTATCACAAAACTTCATGATTAAAAAATTAAGCTGGTGCTTGATGAAACTTGTTCCACATTTTTGTGCTGTTGACCCAGTGACTTTCCTCATTTTGATGTCATAAAACAGCGGCTACTGGTAACCCTGTGTTGTGTAAATATGCCCAAGATATTCTGTGCATTCTCCAAACTATTTTTAAAGAATTTATCTCAATATAAGTAATCAGTTTTGGAGGGTCACAGGAGTTACTTTGGTTTTATGTTTACTTTTTGGTTTCGTTGCACTGTTTTGAAATCAATGTCATAGTTCATAAGCGTAACCTGTTCTCTAAAATTACTGTTTCACTGAAAGGAGCACTTTCCAAACTGCCACAACTCTATGAAACTAAAAGGACACTATTAACAAAAAAGATTAGGCACTGGCAGCAGAAAATAGTTGCACACTTGTTAAAGTTTTGAGTGGAAGTTGCACAAAGAGGAGAAGGTATATAGGGGTAGTCAGCTGCAGCTTCATGCAGAGAACATTTTCACTAGCAAACATTTTTAATGCATTTTTAATGGCTAAAAGCAGCAGAGCTCCTCCCTGCCTGCTGTGTCTGGGCTGGCATTCTTTCTATGGCATTTCTTTCTCTGTCAGCAGTTAGGAGGTTTAAAGAGTGAGGTTGGGTTAAGCCCCTGCTGTTTAGGGCATCCCTCCTGCCTCAGCTCTGCATGGACTGATGTGGTGCTTCTGTGAGAGTCTTGCAGGCAGGTGAAAAGTGCAGCTGGGTTCTGCTTTTGTACTGCCCCGCCAAGCTTGGGGGGAGTTAGCCCTTTGCACTGCCAAGAGACAGGTCAGAGGTGTTCTGCTGCTCCTTGGCCATGTTTTGGAGGAGCCTGACCTCTTTGCATCTGTCAGGTCCTCTTGAATGCACTAAGAGGGCAGAAAGTTTTCAGACTAAAATCTGTGTTAAAAAGAGAAGGAAAACTGAAGAGACCTATATGATTTATGGGCATGAACCTGCTGGAGTCAGAGAATGGCTTGGGTTGGAAGGGACTTTAAAGATCATGTTGTTCCCACACCCCTGTCATGGACAGGGACCCATTCCATGAGATCAGGTTGCTCAGAGCCCCATCTACCCTGTCCTTGATCATTTCTTAGTGACAGCAGCTGTGGATTTAACTGAGCCATGTTTCACCTACAAATCTCAATTCTAACATTTTTTACTATGTATAATAACAACATTTACTATGCATAATAATATTTTGATTACTGTGATGAACTGCAGTAGCTGTATTGGTTTACTGTAGGGGAAAAATAACCTAAAAAAACCCCCTCAAGCCTCCTAGACACACTGAACAAGGCACAGAAAAGGAACAGTAATTGCTCTGGCCTTGTAGGAACTTTGCTAAATGCAGATGCCAGTTTGCTAAACCTAGAAGTACACATTTCAGTTGCCTTTTTTTCATTTCTGTTTTGCTAACTTTTTTTCCCCCCGCTGTTAAACTTTTTTTTTTCTTTTTGTCTCTAGACTCTGTGAACATACAGTCTGATTCTAGAGCTAATTTGGAGTACAAGCTTCTAAGTGTTTTCTTAGTGATTTTGCATACTTTCTTTGCTGACTTGCTGCCTTTTTAAGATGTTGAGGCACCATAATAGAAATTATGAGGAAAAGAATGACTGTGAGGGTGGTGAGACATAGGCACAAGTTTCCCAGAGCAGCTGTGGATAGCCCAGCCTTGAAAGTGTTCAAGGCCAGATTGGATGGGGCTTGGAGCAACCTGGAATAGTGAAAGGTGGCAGAGGGTTGGAACTGAGTGGGTTTTAAGGTCCCTTCCCACCCAAATCATGCTGTGGTTTATTCTTTGTTGTAAAGAATAAACTCTGGGGAAATATAGTATTTTCTCCTGTATATAGAACATGCTAATTATGTGAAAATGGTAAACTGAAGAGAATAACAAAGTTATCTTCCAGGTTTTCCTGACTACAGCAGTTGTCAAGCCAGGGCTTCTTCAGGGCACAGTACAATTACTGTTTTTACATGCAGATTTTAATTGATGTTTTAATCAGCAACAGTAAAGGGTAAAGGAATTTTTAAACTAGTATTTATGATGACATAATTCCTTCCTTTACCTGAAAGTAGTTAAAATTAACTACAGCTGTAACTGCCCAGAAGTCTTAAAACTTAAATAGGCTGTGCAGTGACTTATCTTGGGTGTAAGATACTGAGTAAATGAAGGTAACCTGGAGTCCAAAGTACCTCTTGCTAACATAGCCTCCTCCCATCTAGTGAGACTGGCCTGGACTTTGGTGATCTTTGAAAACCTTTGGATGAAATGGAAACAACTTACCTGAGAAACAAAACTTAATAGTATCTGTGTACACATATTGAAATGTCCCAAAGTAATTACTGAATTAAACACTCGCAGATTAGGGCCCAAAAGAACCATTTACACGTAACACCGATGAGGGTTTCAAAGACACCAAAGCTTAGTTTGGATGAAATGATCAGCTCTGCTTCCAATGAAATACAACTGTTGGGTCAGATAATTCTGATGATTACAGGTTAAACTATTGCATATTTAATAGTAATGTTTCATTACTTAAAGAGCTGTTTAATTAAACAGCTAAGCACTGGCAGCTAAAGGCAGTATCTGTTGGCAAGTGCTCTCCCCTTTACACTGCTGAGTGAACCTTTCCCGACAGTGCAGGGGGATGTGGGAGCATCCTGCCACTGCCAGCCGGGCTGGACAGGCCCCAGGTCAGCCATCTGTCCCCTTCCCTCTGCTCCTGACCAGGGCACGCAGCTCACTCCGATGTCACTGCACTTTGGCACTGTAACTGTCCAGCACGAAAACAAACACCTCACAGGACTTTGTAGGAAGTCTGTTCTCATAGGAATCCCACACAAGTTGGGTATCCAGCTTTCATTAAAAATGTCAATTATGACTTAACTCCCTGAAAAGCTCTGTTCTGGAGGACTGTGATTTTTGATCCAAATTCTAGAAATGAATTGCCATTTTCCTTCTGCTTCCCTGTTTACCTTGAGTAAGTTACCAAAAAGTTACAAGAGTTTGCTGCTGGATTTATACAGTACAGTAGTTTTTGTGAATAATAGCAGTATTCTCTCATGAAGAAGTGGTATATTTTAATGGAATTCTTTTTTGGAACCAAGTACAACGTATTGCAATTGATATTTCTCTTGAAACATTTTGATGTACTTGTGACTGTATTTCTTTTTGATTGTGTAACAGTATAAAATTCAATAAAAGAGAGGGTTTGTTTCTAATTTGTGACATCTGTGATCTTTCTGTCCTCCCATTTTCCCCTATTGTAAAAGGTGGAGATGATTTTAAAGTAAACTAAACCACTGTGCAAGTAACAAACTCCTTGCAGGTTTGAGACTTCACTGCCTGCTGTCAGAAACTTTGCCATCAAGCAGCTATGGTCACAGTCCCCAAAAACATACAGTTTGTATTAAATATAATATACATATATAACATTTATATGCAAGATGAATCCTATTCATGCGTGGTTATCCCACCTGAGTTAAGCAGATCACACGCCTGAACAGAAGAGGTCAAAATAAAATTTAAAACATAAAATTTAACAAGTCATGTAGGGGGATGGGGTAGGTTTTCCTGGAGGAAGCCAAAGAGAGCAACAGCTACAGAGCCAGAGGGACAGAGGACATTTATGAAGCCTCTTTGATTAATCACACCAGAAATGCCCTTAGTAACAAAACACAAACCCCTTGGAATCCACGGTCACGTCTCCAGGTGATTTCAGCTGCTGGTGGTACACGCAAATGACTCAAAAAGAACTTGTGACTCCTGCTGTCCTGTTAAATCAATGCCATTTCCTACTGCACAGATTAAAAAGCTTTTTCAGCGTTTGTGCTTGTTGGGAAGTCTGAAAGCAGGAGGCATGTGCCAGTAGAGTATGATCCTGAAGGTGGAATAAGCTATTTAATAAAATATATTCGTGATTTGTTTTCATGCAAATCGATTAAAACATGGTTTATTTTCATGTTTTCATCTTGAAAATGTGTTCTAATGCAATCACATAAGGTATTAAAAAAAAGACTTGTTTTGTGCCATATGCACCTGGAAAACCCCGTTATTTATATCAGTGCAGGATAAATGGCTTTTAAATTAAAACTAATAAACTAGGAATTAATGGAGCAAATAGGATTTCATCCTTTTGTTTAGCAGTTGAATATGAAGAAGATACAGTAACCAGCACACTCTTCCTTACATCATCTAATTATTTTTTTTTAGTTTGAAGGCATTAATTGTGCTAAAATGTACTAATGAATAATCTGAAGGAGCACTGAAAACACAGTTGATGAAGTAGAGTGTTAATTAGTCTAAAAATTGATACTGTATTTAATTTCATATACCACACCACGGGAATTGTACAAAGAGACCCTGTTACTTGGTTTTATTCTTCTGCATTTTCATTCTTTACATTGTACCCAAACCTCCTGCAAGGGAAGACTTAGGGCACATTCACATGGCCACAACAGCCTCATCCTCACTACATCTTGCATCATGCAACCCCATCTGCCCTAGGGAAAAAAAAATCCATATAGTGTTCCTTGAAACATCATCTCTGGGAAATCACCCCACTCACTGCATGCTTAAAATACAAAAATCAGAAAACACACTCTTGAGCTTTACAAATTCAGCATCACTCCAGAGGCAGGCTCCTCTGCCCCTATTAAATTAAGGGATGACTCCTATCACTAAACAGGACTTGGCTTGAGCTGTATGCAAGGGTGAACTCAGTCCATGATGGGTCAGTTTTAACTTACTTGTGCTTTGAATCTTTAAATCCATTGTAGGGGGGGAGGAGTGCATTATATCTGCTTTCCTAACAGTGTTGGCATTCTGTTCCAAAATCAGTACAATCTGTTGAAGTCAGGGTCACCTACTGGATGAACAGGGTCACTGCCCTACATCTCTAAACATGAATCCAAGTCATAGATGAAAGTGTCGTTTCAGAAAAAGGGGGAAAAAAGCAAATCAAGCCCTGGCAGGTGCAGCTCTCCTGCTAAACCCTGTATACAGTTCATATGCAACAGATCTGCAAATATCTCTGTTCCTATAGTCAATGACATTGGCAACCAGTGGTGCTCACAGGCAACTGCTGCTCAGCCGATGGCAAATCACCTCCTAATAAAGGCTGTTAAAGGTTGCATTCCAGCAACCCTTTGGGAAACACAATAAATATGGAAAGATGCTTGCACGCCTGGAGCAGTGTGGGAGCTCCTGACATTGTAGGAGCTGACAGCTTGATGCGCCTCGCTGTAAGGAGCGACCTTTGGATCAATTAGTTGATGCTAATGGTGAACTGGAGAACATCACGGTACCGTAGCCAGTGGTATTCAACACTCATTTCACAGTGCATGATTATTTGAGAAAGCAAAATGTGAATTTTTACCCGGTCGCTGGGAAAACTCATGCGGATTTAAACATCCCAAAGGCGCCACGCAAGGTTCCATCCCAAGCCTATACTTTCCCTACACGCTGTTTGTCATCCTCTAAGGGGTTCTCGCACCTGCCGAGCCCCATCCCGTGGGTGCACAGGCACCCGGCCGCTCTCCTTGCCCAGCCCGGGACCGCTCCCGGCGCAGGTGCCGCTGTCCAGCCGCGCTCCCACAATCCGCAGCCAAAGCCCCGACCGCAGCGACGATCACCGCCAACACCGCCTTGAAACCCGAGCCCCGTCCCTAAACCCTCTGGCGACCCGCCCGAGGAGCTGCGGAGCCTCCCGGGCACCAAAACCGGCTCCCCCGGGACACTGCCCGCCCCCGCCCCGAGCCGTGCCCGCCGCCGGTGCCGCGGGTCCGTACTCACCGCGGCGCGGGGCTCTCCGACGCCGGCGCTGGTGCCGGCAGCCGCCTCGGCGGCCGCTCGCCCCTCTCTGTACGTGCGAGAGGGAGCGCGGGCAGGGGAGCCCCCGCCGCCCGCTCCGCGCCGCCGGCGAGGCCGCACCCACCCACTCTACGTGCGGCTCGGCAGCCGCGGCCCCCTCCCCGCCCGCCCCGCTGCCCCGGCCGCCTACGTGTGGCCGTGCATGCGGGGAGCAGGCGGCACGGCACGATGTGACACGGCAGGGCAGGGAAGGGCAGCGTGCAGCATCCCGCCGCTCGGAGGGGGGGGCGGCCGCCGGCTTATCCCTGCCTGTCGCGCTCGCCCAGACGGAAACGGGGCTTCCGCAGCCGTCGGGGTTTTGGGACAGCCGGGGGAGCAGCGAGGGCCGGCAGTGGCCCTTCACCGGAGCGTGGCGGCGGGTCACGTTCCCACGGCCGCGCGGCGCGGGCGCCCCGCGGGGCCGCCGGGCGCCCTTCCCGCGGGGGAACCGCAGCTCCCGAGCCCGTCGTGTCACGGCCCCCGAGCTCACTGCCGGGGGCACCTGCGAGGACTGGGGCAGAGAGTGTGAAGCCCCGCGCTTCGAGAGCGTCCCGGGGATTTATGGGGTTGTGGTACAAGGGCGCCTGTCCCAGCGGACCCACCGCTGCTCATCCCGCCCGAACCCGCTCATCCCCACTGCCTGCGCCCCGGGACCACCCAGGTACGCGCTGCTCGGAGAGGCATTTTGCCCGTAGAGCGGGCTTGCCCTCCACGGTGGGGGCGAGTGGGACTGCGCCCGGGGCGGGCAGAGCGAGCGCCCGTCACTGACGGGGTCTGGCCATACACAGGGGCAGCGGGGCTGGACCGCGGCCGGAGCGCGGGGGGCCGGGACAGCCCCGCTCCCTCACGGGCAGCCCGAGCGGCCCCGCCCGGCACAGGCCGTGCGCAGGCGCGCGGAGGCCGCGCAGGCGCCGCGGGGCTGTTGTGGTCGGGGAGGCGCGGAGCGAGTGCGGAGCCGCCGGGATGAGCGGAGTGCCGGGGCTGAAGGAGGACTGCGAGGAGCTGCTCGGCGCCTTCCTGCAGGCAGACACCGTCCGCTTCGAGCGCTTCGCCGAGCTGTGGCGAGAGCGCCGCTTCCACACCGTCTTCTAGTGAGTGGGAAGGAAGGGAGGGAATGGCTCCCGGCGCCCCTCAGGCCAAGGCGCGCCTGCCCCTCTCCTGCCCCTCGGCTTCCTCTCTCCTGCCGCTCGCCAGGCCCGCAGCCCCCTCTGCTCAGCTTCCCCCCGGGAAGCTTTCCAGCCTTAAAGGGGGTGCGGGTGAGCCGTCTGCCCCCGCAGGCCTGGCTCAGGGAGAGAGTTGCTTGGCTGGGCTCTAAAGAGAGCGGAGCATCGGTCCCTTTGTAATGATGGAAAAGAGTTTTAAATTCAGTGTATTTCGTGCGTTAGGAATGCATGTGATTTTGAGCGGTGAGCCCGCAGGGAGCTTGGTGCAATCCTCTTGAGATTTAAAGGTGCGATGTAGGACATTACATGTTTCACTGAACCATAGACTATCCTGAGTTGGAAGGAACCCACACGGATCGTGGAGTCCAACTCCTGGCCCTGCACAGGACACTCCGAGGATCACACCCAGTGCCTGAGAACCTTGTCCAAACTCTCCTTGAACTCTGTCAGGTTGTGATTCTTGGGGTTGTCCTCTGCAGGGCCAGTAGTTGGACTCAGTGATCCTTGTGGGTCCCTTTCACCTCAGGACATTCAATGATACTATATTTTTAAAACATCTAAAGGTTGTTTCTGCATTATGAATTTTTCCAAAGCTTGGAGTTTTATATTTACCTGCTTTAACATGCTTCTTTTTTTTGTTTATGTGTTTGTTTTAGTGGTAAAATGAGAGCTTTGCAGAGGAATAAGCTCACAGAGAAGACTCTAGATCTGGCCCAGCAGTACTTCTTGCCCCCTTACTCCTTCCAGATACGAGTTGGTGCTCTGTACCTCCTGTATGGGCTCTATAATGCCCAGCTTTGTCAGCCAAAACAAAAGGTAATTGTTCCTGAGGTTTTATTCTCAGTATATACCAAGTATAAGATACGTGGTACACTGTTGTCTGCTTTGTCATCATAAATGGTTAGGGCATTTCCTCTTGTTTTCTTAAAATAAAAATATTTAAAGCCAGAGTGGGAGCTATTGGAAAAGACAGAGAACGTGTTCATCAGCTGTAGGGTGAACCCCATTTCAGCCCGAGTTACTCTTTAGAATTCCAACAGAATGGAGACTGGCTGAATTATTTCCACTTCCTGTTAACCAGAAGAGGAATTCATAAATAGAGGGTGTGTGCCTGAATGACACTCTCCTTGCTGCTTTTGGGTTAGGAGACCAATATCTGAAGGGATTACAAACTCAGTGCAAGGAGAGGAGGTTTGCTTAGGAACTTTGTGATATATGTTGTGTGCACATTCAGAATTGAGTCAGAATTCTTTAAATAACAATAAAAAGTTCTTTAATTCTTTAAGTAAAAACTGAATTTGGAGTAGTCTACAATGATGCCATGATGTCTCATATTTTGACCTCAGAGAAATCAGTAACTTTTTATGAAGATGAATTTAGGCAATTTTAAAGCCACTGCTGTTTAGCAGCTGTAAGAGGGTACAGGAGTTAAGAAGAAAGTTATACAGAGAGAAAGTGAAGTGAGCAGGGTGGATATGACAGGAGAGAAAGGAAGAAATAAAGGAAAGAGAACATTCATGGGGATTTCAGTGGCACACACAGTGGTATGGGTGTTGTTTCCTAATCATTAGTGAAGGGGAATGTCCTAGGTGCAGACTATTTTTCACACACTTCAGAATGTGAAGAATGAATGTTTTCAAATGTCAGATAGGACTTGTGTTCCATGTCACTGTCAAAAAAAGAATAATAATGTTAGCTGCATCATAAAATGATGATAGTAATAACAAATGTTATAGTGGAATCCTTTCTGCAGCTCTGGACATCCAGGTATTGTCTGTAGTCAGATCACAGGAGTCAGCTCAGTTAATTTTTATGGTTGAAATATTGGTTCTAACAGTGTGTAACTCTGTTGTTGCAGATCAGAATTGCACTCAAGGATTGGCCTGAAATCCAGAAATTTCATCTGGATCTGCTTGACTCCCAGCATTATGATGCAGCCTATATCCTCAGGAGACTGAGGCTTGCCAGAGCCTTCCATTTCACAGCGATGCCCAAGCTAGTGAGTTATCACATTACTGACTTACAGTTTTTAATAAAATGCCCTCATCTTTCAATGCCTGACAGTTGAACAGCACTCATGGTTAGCTCAGCCTTGAGGCTGTGTTAAAATGAAATATGTGTGGCTTTACACAGGTAGGAGATGCAGAGCTTAGAAGGATGTTTGAATGCTTCTCACCTGAAAATATTTTGTCAGTATCTAATATTCCTAATAGATTTGGGATGTCTTACCAGTTGGGGAAATTAGTCTGGGTGCTGGATTAAATTCTTAACTAGAGAATAATTCGTGAAAAGTGCTGGCTCTGAGCATGTGACAGCAAAGCTGTGTTGGTGAGATGGTTTTATGCCTTTCATCTCCTGGCTAATGGATATGCAGTAGGAATTCTCAAGAGAAGGTGCCATTTAAAGCTTTCTTTTAGGTTACAAACATTGCCTCTTGTTTTTAGCTGAACTACAGAAGTAAGAAGAAGAACGAGGAAGATAATTTTAAAGAAGAATTTAGGGACCCGTGTAACAGAGTGAACAGCCTCATCACTAATGATGTACTGGAGGTACAGTAACCTTTAAACTACAGTTAATCAATGGGGTTTGTTTTGTTTTAATTTCTCTGTTGTCCAAGAGCTGTAGCTTTTCTGACCAGCACAGTCCTGTCCTTTGTCGGTCTCTTGTGGAATGCAGACTAATTTTACCAGGCAGTGGTAAAATTGGCATTTACTTTGCAAGAACTGTGGTACCTTTTTCAATACTGAAATATGCTCGAATGTTTTGTGGTTTTGTCTCAGTAAGATGTAAAAGGGTGTAGATGATTAATTGTCACTTAGAGAAAAATGGAAAATGGGGGAAAGCATGTTTGGCTGCAGGTTGCAGCTGGAGGATTGATACTTGTGGTAATATGAATTTACTTATCTGAAAGTTCATAGCCTTCTCTCACCTTTATTTCTCCTTTCAAACCTTGTTTGTTTTTGTTTTTTCATTATATGATGCATTTTATAAAAACATGAGTAATTCAAGCCAGGTAAAGATTCTTACATCACTCAATGATAGAACTTTCTTTGCAGGTTTTTTCATTTATTGCTGGCAAGTGTGTATCAGTGAGGTTGACTGTAGTGATACAGAAATCTGTGAAGTAAAATGTTTCTTCCAAAGAGATGAAAATAAAGTGTCAGAATGAACCCTGTGTGAACAGTGGCCCTCAATAACCTTAGTTTAAATAATACAAGATACTCTTTCTTCTGTAGCTTATTTGATGGGTCAGTCCTGATTGGCAGCATTTCTTGGCTCTAAAACTCAAACAATCTGACCAGAATCAGTTTCTAACATTCCCCCTGGTCCTGTGGTCTCTTTAGAATGGTTTCTGTAACCCTGGATTTGTACATTGAGGACAAATATTGCATTACTGCTGGAATATTCTTTTTTTTTCATGAAAGACACTTTTAATGATTTCAGGAACTGATGAATATTCACGACCACTATCAGAAAATGAAGTGTGTCATTTCAGCTGACAAATCCCAGCCAGACAAAGCCCTGAGCTTGATAAAAGATGACTTTGTGGTTAATCTCAAAGACATAACCTTGGAACATCAGGAATGGCGGCAGAGCAGAGTGGTAGGTACTACCAGCCACTATGCTGTGGTGATTTAGGAGGTTGGGTGAATGTGTAAGAACTGGATTTCTTGATGTGATTATCTGTGAGCTGGTAAATCTCAGACTGAAGGAGAAGGAGCTGTGGCACTGAAGGCATGGAAATGTGAAAGCTGAGGCAGGGGTGTGGTCTGGAAGAAAGGACTTGTGGGTGGTCTTGCCTCTGGGATACCGCAGCTGACTGCTGAGAGGGAAGCCCTGAAGGTCTGACCTCATGAAATAGCTCTGTAACACATTCCTGCACCAAAGAAAGGCCACAGTGTAAGGTGGGTGGAGAAAATGGGAATGTGTGTAAATACTTGCCTTGTTTTTTTACAGTTCTTAGATTTTAGCTGTCTTGTATATGACAGATGTTTAAAGAAAAACGCTTTTCTTCCCTATAGAAATTACTCCAAAGTGTTAAAGAAACTGATGAAACAGAAAACAAAAAGAAAGAAGAGACTTTGCTAAAATCAGAGGTAAGGAAACCGAACTGCTTTGCTGTGTTGCACAGATCTGTTAATTTTTTGACTTCAGATCTCAGGCTAAACAGTGTAGGTCAAAGTTTGATAGTGTCGAAGTAAATTCCAGGGACAGCTGGTGGGGCTGGTTGCTTGATTTTGTTTTTAACTCACATTGTCTTCTATTGAGCTGTGAGCATTTACTGCTGTGACAGCTCTTAGATGATCACAATAAAAAGCCTCTCTCAGGTGAGAAGGGAAAAGAGCTTTATTTTCTCAGCCAAACTCCTTTACACTTCCTCCTGGAGTTTCAGCTTAAGGCAATATTCATTTTTTATGCTACAGAATCGTCTCATGTTGTACTTGTCTGCTTACCTCAACTTTGAATTTAAGGAAGATGTGAAGTTTCAAATTTGATTCTTTTTTTCCTCCTGAGCTTTGTAACAGTGAAGGCAACCAAAATTATGCTCTGTCTTTTTAATGAAATTTGAACTTTTATCTTTTCCTTGAAGTACCATTTTGGTGACATTGATGTAGAACTAATTTATAGAGTTACAGCTGTAGTGAGATATTGCTCAAGTGGTTTGTTGATGTAATACCTCATTTCACTACTGCTGTGATAGAATAAGAATCTTTTCTGACTGGACTCTTGTTTCTTTACAGGGTTCTGAACGAGCAAGTGCCCTGGCCAGGATCAAATACAGGTCTTATTCTGCAGCTATTGAGGTGGGTATGAAAATTGATTATGGGGATGTATTTCTCTTTTCAAGAACAGTTTTAACTACCAGTTTAATGTAAGTGTTGGCTCGAAAAGGATTGAGTTAAAGCTGCACTCTGTAATTCAGCTTTTGAATGTTCTAGTTTTCATAACATGGCAGGGAAACCCAAAGTTTTTATTCTTGTTAGATTTATGGGACAATGCAGATAAGGCCTGTGCTTGGGGGATTTTAATTTACATCTTTTAATCTCTATGCTCTGTTTAAGTAGATTTTAAGAAGAATGTATAAATTTAGAGGAGTTTTAAGAAGATGTATAAAAATACCTGAGACTTTAATTGCTCAGATTCCCTGGATCTTAGAGACTGGAATCTTGGAAGATGCCTGTGAAAATGGGACTTGGGAGTTTAAAGTCAGCTGCAAGTTCTTGGAAACTTTGTTGCAATAGCTTCTCTTTTAAAAGAATATTGTTGGTTTGTCTTTTTTCACAGTAGACCTATGAGAAACATCTCAACTTTCTCTGTTTATTAAAATCTCATGTTGAAAAAGTGTCATTAAATGAAACAGAGCTCTGGATTTTATAATAGTCCAGACTTGTGAATGTGCAGTGATGTTTTCTAGGCACTTTAGATATGATGGTAAGGAGACTTTACACAGCAGCAGTTTTTGGAAGTGTTTCTTTTGTGTAGGGGGATGCAGCATGGTGTGGGTTGGCAGTAACAGAGAATGGATTGGGAATTAATGTTTCATTATCTGCATTTTGAGTTATACACCCATTCAATCACAGAAGTGCATTGTCCTGTTTTGGACAATGAAAAACTGAAGAACAGCAACTAGTGGGAGTCCTCTCTCTCTCTTTCCCCTTCTATCCCTTTTCCACCCTGACATCAGGTTGATGCTTTGGTCCCTGCTGGTTTATCAAGTGACCCACAGCAAGATCTGACTGTAGAAGTTGAGCTTTTTTGTGTCATTCAGGTTTCCAAATCCAGGAGACATCGTCAGGTGCAGTTGGAATCCTCTGAACCAGGATCCAGTTGTGGGAAGTCTCCAGGTCGAAGTAAAAAAACCAGCAGGGGACCACAGTCACCAAGGAGAAGAGGTTCTTCAGAAGTTAGAGGTACTTGCATCCATCAACCTGGGGAGATTGCAAAGGCTTATCCATTGCTTTGCTAGCTGGGTTAAATGTTGTTGTTGATCAGTGGGAAATTACTTTTCCTAAGGAAATTCTCTTTCTGATAGCCAACTTTTTAACTGATAGAAGTTGCTCTGCTGCCTAAATTTTTTGTTTACTTCTTATTTGTTATAGGTTAAATGAAACCAAAAAGCAAAATGGTTTTGAATTGTCTTTATTTTTTAAATTATCTTTATTTTGAAGGTGGGGGTTTAATTTCAAAGTTCCAAACTCTGTTTTTTAGACTTGCTTAGGCTCTGCTAGGGAGAAAAAGTTACTGAGGAAATTAATCCCTCTTCAGAGATGAACATTAGGCAGTGTTGCCTTTGCTTGACTTTAAAAGAGTAGATGAAGTGTTTTGGAGCAGTAAGGGCATTTTGAATTGATTAATTTGCTTTAAATTGATAATGTTAATTACTTGTTATTGAAGGTTTCTTAGTGAGCCGTATTGAAGATACTGTGAAAAGTAAATTTGTCTACAGCATTTGACAGCTCAGGAGAGCAGCATTGTTCAATCTTTTAACTGCTGGATGAGGGACATAGAAGCAGAAAAAAGCTGACAGTTTTTCCTCAAAATCTGTGTGCAGGTGAACTGCAAGTGGCAAAAGAAACCCTAACTCGGCATATCGGGATGCCAATAATCACAGAAGAGGACTCAGGTGGAGGAGGTACAACAATTGGAATTCCAGCAAACCAGTGACTTGTCTTTAAATGTCCCTCTGCTGTGTGTTTCTGAAACTAAAGCTGATGTTTTGGATCATGTCTTTGGGTTTAGCCTGAAAATTGTTGCAAAAATTGAAAACTTTGACAAGCCATGGCAAAATCCCAAGAGCAATTTTTCTACACGGATTTCATCATAGTGAGTTCAGAGTTATAATTAGTCCAATTTAAAGGGGTCTCCTTCTTCTGTAATACAAGTTTGTCTTGAGGAGTTCCATTGTGTAGGGAAAAGTGATTTTTTGGTCAGTCACCCACTTACAGAGGACTCCTGTTCTGGTAACTCTGGGAGCTTAAGAAAGAGCAGCCCTTGCTGCCCTCACCTTTGTTGAGGGGAGAGAAGGTTCCTCTCCAGCCTTGTTTTCAGCTGGGCCGTTTGATGGATTGAGCTGCAGTACAGCAGTGGCATCCTCTGCTCTACTGGAAGTTATCTGACATTGTTGGAACTGCAGCAGGAGGGTGATGGCTTTGCTGTCACTCAGGTTACTGGAAATAATGTCATTTAATTGGGAAGCAATGGTAAGGCAGATTGCTCAAAGCTTCCAGTGGAGTTGCTCTGCAGAAGCATCAGTGTTGGATGATGCTGAGCTGCTCTGCAATTTAGAAGCTTCAGGGTCTGTTCTCTGCTTGAGGAGAACATGGCACAGTATAAAGAATCTTTTCAGTTAATTTATTATCCCAAATTTTATGTAGTGGAAAGGTATTTAATACAAGGGATATCTAACACAATTCAATACATTTAAATGTATTGAAATACATTTTACGTGACATTGTATATTATTTATGTTTGCTCTTTTTAGAAGCAAAGGGGCATCTCATAGTACTGAAGTAGGATTGCATTCTCTGGTCACTTTTGTTTGTAGACAGTGGGAATTCATTCAATTTTAAATGGTCAGATTGAGGATGCCATGGAGCATTTAATATTATACTTTGTTTACTTTTCCTTCACTTTTTCACTTGTTGTGGACAAAAAGTTTCTTTCTAAATCAGGAACATTCTCCATTTCTCAGAATTTTCCAGTAAATTCTGAAGCATTAAACATACTCATAAGCAGTCTCTTCAGATATTTTGTGAGTATTCCATTTGTCAAAATCACAGCAAAGTCTGGAAGATGTTGGTGAGGAGCAGAAAACTTTTAAGATGGAATAAGTTTTGAAGTACAATATTCATCAATGGAATTGCAGTTTGAATGGTAGTGTGCTATAGGATCTAGAAAGATTTTTTTTTTTCATATTTAAAAACTATGGGGAGATGGACTGGAAGGGGATCTCAGGAGCTCATCTAGTTAATTTCCTGTGCTGGATAGAATTAATCCTGCTTGAACAATTGCCATGAGGGAAGATGGATTTAAAAACTTATAAAAAAAACCCCTTCTCTTTATTTTGTTTCAGAAGTATCTCTCCCCAGGAGAAGAAGACGTTAGAGGATCCATTTGGAGAAGCACTAATGTTAATTTTAATGACAAAAGGAAAATGTCAGAGGCAACACTGAGTGCTTGTTTTGGATACCTTTGAACATGAAAGAAGTGTCTGGGACCAGAAGCACAGGTGATGCTGGAATACTGGTTGTGACTGGGATACTTCAGCTGTCTTTATTCACCTGGTGAATGCTTCCTGTGGGAGACCAGAGCTGCTGTGTCCTGGCTGAGATGGAAAGAGAAGGCTCAGAAAATATTTGTCTGTGTAAGACATGTCTGTAATCCTTCATCTCCGACCATCAGGTTGTTGACTGTTGAAAATTAGTGCAATAAATTCTTTTTCATGGTTGACTTGCTCCATTTTATGGTGTGTAAACTTCACTGTGTATCATGGTTTGATCTCACACATGTGGAAATGAACTTGCTGACACTCTTCTTGTTGTGCTCTGTCTCCAGCAGATCTGGAGTTTCTGGGTATTCAAACGGAGGGATGGAAAGGATGCTTATTAATTCTGCAGATAACCCTAAGCTGTACAAGGGCAGGACTGAAATTCAAAATGATCTTTATAAATTGGAGGGGAGTGAAAGAAGTGGGCGCAGAAATAAACATGGATCTCAGTGCTGAGAACAGGCACATCACTGGGAAATGTTTGCTTGGCAAGAGTGCAGCAGAAAAAGCAAATGGACTGAGAATCATCAGCTGGAGTGTTTTCTGTAAATACTAAAACCAGTAGAATTTGTATCACTCAGCCTTGAAAGGCTGTAGCCTTTAATATCCCCATCTGACCTCAACAGTTTAAGAAGAATGTAGAGTTACTCTCCTTGGAATTTCTCCAGTTGATCACAGCTGGTCTTTCAAAAAAGGCCAAAGGAGTTGTGTCCTTTTCTACAAGAAGAAATAAAAATTAGAAATTTGAAAGATTTTGAATAGAAAAGGAACGTAAATTGAATTAATTAGTTTGGTAGTATGACTCTCAATGGCCAGAGGAATTGAAGTGCTCTTACCTAGGAGAAGAAACATTTAAATGGAGGTACAAATGGTTTTGCTGTAAAAGGTTTCCATGTTAAATGTGTTGGTTGGCAAGGAGGAATGGGCCAAGATGACAAAGAGGTTGGACACAGGAGAAGCTGATGATGAAGTGCCAGTGTTGCGCTTAAACTTGTCAACAAGAAAAGAAACACTTTGTAATAAAGCCAAACCTTACTCCACTGTAAACTGCAAGTCAAATATACAATTGAGTAACCAAAATCTTGATAGTCTAATCCAAAAGTCATTATTAGCCCAGATCTAATTATTACAGAAAAAGAATACTTCTACACATATTGAAAATCCCTGTTGTGGTAACAACACAGTTAAAGTCATCATGCATGCATTGAGTTTCTACTTTTCTGATTTATGGTTCAGTCTTCCACTGCACTCTTTGTCCTGAGGTTGGGCTTAGGCTATGGATGGAATATGCCTCAGATGTGGTCTTCTTAAAAGGACTCATCTATGGATATAAACATTTTGGAGGTATCATTTCTGTCAAGTTTGAGCAGTTTGGTTTTATTTGGGTTTTCTGGCAGTGACAATGCCCGTGCTTTTCTGTTACCTGCACAAACCCTGCCTCTCTGCATTTCTTCTCCTACTTTTTGGTGAGCAGGTACAAAAAAAACCCAGAAGAGACCTCGAAGGGAAAGTTAGGCTATTTTTGCTCAGTAACATGTTTAATACTATTCCCTGTAGTGGCACTTCTTCATAACATGACCATCTAATTTGCTTCTTGTACCTTTGAGCCATCCCAAGAGTTGAGTAAGGGGTGGAATTTGCCACAGTTTTTGATAGTCAGTGATGAGTCCCTCCTGAATTCCTCTGCAAATGATTTACTAAACGTGCAAAGGCTTGGCTGGGCACAAGGATGGGTGTATTCAACTAGCAGTTATTTTTATATTGTAATCATGAAAACAAATGTTCTGTAATTTGTTTATAAAATTACATAGATGTAAAATGGAAGTCATGATTAAGAATAAATTTAGAACTGCTGACTGTGTGCACGGCAGTGTTTCAAAACAGTAATCCTGAGAATTTAGAAGCAGCTGTAGGCAGAGTTTCACAATGCTGGTGTAATCTTTAAAAGGCAAAAATCCCTTGCTGCAGTCTGATGGGCAATTGCAGGCTTTGAAAAACAGGAGAGGGACTTCCTAAAATACTTCATTGAAGCAAGCAGCTGTCATTAAAAAAAAAACCCTCAACAATAACTTTGGACTTCCAAATAGTAATAGTAGTAGGAGACTTTCTGGGATCTAAATTCTCTCCTGGTTGTAGCGTCAGCTACTGCAGTAGTTAAAGTCTGCAAAGAAATTTAATCTCTGTAATGCCAGCCTCACTTCCTCTGTGCTGGTGGATAGGAGTGAGGCCATATGACAGTGTGTATCTGGATGTTGTTACAGTTTTCAGAAATAAATTAAACACACATGTTTTGGCTGAAGCTTCTCTGAGGTAGATGCACAATTGCTGGTTCATCCAAAAGTAATCACCATTTCTTTGGCAAAGCTGAAAGATCCTCTTGGAGGCTTGAGCCAGTGCTCAGTGTTTGCAAAGATAATGTGGGTGATTAAAAGCAAAACAAACCTAGAGCACCTAGAGGTGACATCAGTTTATGGAATCAGTTATCTTGAAAAAGACCTCTGGCATCATCATCCAACTTTTGAATGATCTCCACCTTGTCAACCAGAACATGGCACTGAGTATCATGTCCAATCTTCTCTTGAGCACCTGGAAACTGTTTAAGTGAAAGTACATGGTATATTTTTCATTCTTATTATTAAAGCAACCAACAAGGTCTAATTAAGTCAAAGTAAGTGCAAAAGGCTGGACAAATTAGGCTGAAATACCAGCTTGGGAATGCTCCTGTAAGCAGCTGTGCTCAGTCTGGAGGTTTTTGCAGCCTTCAAAGCGAAGTTGAAACAGCAATATGGGAATGATGTGAAAAAATTCCAAATGCCATGGGTACCAGTGGAGATCTGTGTGTGTATAGCTGAGTGTCAGTGCAGGTCTCACCTCTAGAATAACTGGAGAATCCTGCAGTAAAAGGGATTTTGCTGTTTGTTGTAAGGCCAAATTGTTAACTGTGAAATTTTCCTATTAAGTGAATTTGTGTTGCTACCAATTGCACATCTCTACTGTGGTGAGCACAGAGAACAATTAATTAATCACCATCTGCATAAAGACACTCTACAAAGCTGGAGAGACTATTCCATTCATTCTAAACCCTTTCTTTTTCAGACTAAAACCAAAAGCAGAAAAGCAGTCTGCTTTCTTTTTGTTGCCTATTTTTTTTTTAGGATTCTAAAAGATTCTAAAAAAAATCTAATTTTTTATGACTCTGATCCCAAGGGACTAAAAGATACTTTGAGGTTTATTCTAGTGTTATACTTAGGAGTCTTATGTAATGGGACCCTATGCAGAGTGTTTGCATTCTCTCATCACACGAGACATACATAGCAGCTTTCTTCAAATGACACTGATATTTTATCCTTTCTTCTCTGGAACATTTCATTTTGAAGTTCATTCTACATCTGGAGTTGCCTATTTAGATTTTACAAAGCTTGCTGGTGTGACTTCCTCAGCCCATTTTCCTCTTGGTCCTCAAATCTGGGCACCCGATTAAGCCAGATAATGGAACATTTCCCTCTTCCATGTGCAGCCCAGCATTTGAAAATGGGACTCTTGGCACTTCATCAGCTACAAGGAACTGAAAACTGTGCTAAGCTCTGTCTTGCTCCTGGCACTTAGAATCATAGAAGATCCTGAGATGAATGGGAGCTACAACAATCATTGAAGTCCAACTGCTGGCCCAGCACAGGACACCCCAAGAGTCACACCATATGCCTGAAAGCCTTGTCCAGATCCTGAGCTCTGTCAGGTTTGGTGCTGTGAGCGCTCCCCTGGGGAGCCTGTTCAGTGCCCAGCCAACTTTGGAGGAAGAACCTTTTCCTGATATCCGACCTAAACCTCCCCTGACACAACTTCAGGCCATTCCCTCAGGTCCTGTCACTGGGCACCGGAAGAAATCAGTGCCTGCCCCTCTCCTCCCCTCAAGAAGAAGTTGCAGACTGTGATTTGGTTTCTCCTCAGTCTCCTCCAAGCTGAACAGACCAAGTGACCTCAGCTGCTCTTGTAAGACTTCACCTGGCCCCTTCACCATTTTCGTAGCCCTTGGGTCAATCTCTGTGCTGTGACATAGTTTGGCTGTAATAGAAACCATCAAAGCAACATTATCTTCCTGTAACAGACACCAAACTGATTCCTCTTTAGTCACAGTGATGTAAACCCTGATATGGGGAACAAGGCAGGAGATAAGAGGCAGTCCTCAGCTGCTAAGGGTTATTGGACATGGGGAGTAACTTGGTTTTTTCTTATAAGAGAGTTTTGTGTGGGTTTTGAGAAGTGAGGCGGTAATTAAACCCGAGAGACAGCGCAGTGCACCCTGCTGAGCAGGTGATTCTGACACGGCTGCGAGTTGTCACCGTCCGTCCCGGCAGGGGTGGGGGCTGCCTGTTGTATTCACAGGTGCCACCAACCTGTCCTGAGGCCCCGCGAAAAGACACGGGCGCAGCGTTTCGGAAGACGCAGCCAAGCCCTCACCCTCCCCAAGCCGCATTTTGGGGGTGAAATGTGGCAGAGCCCCGGCCCCCGGTGCCGCCCCGGCAGAGGCAGCGCCGCTCCCTCCCTCGGCCCCGCGGGACCCCGCGGCCGCGCCCGGCTCCCCCCGCTGCCCGCGCCGGGCGGGGATGCACCGAGCGGGGCCGGCGCGCACCCTCCGCGCTGCCGGCCGCGTCCCCGCGGGGCTCGGCTCCGCTCCGCGCCGGCAGCGAGCGCGGCAGGCCGGGCCGCGGCCATGGACACGGACGGTGAGTGCGGGCGGTGCCCGGGGCGGGGGCGGCGGCCGCGCCCCGCGATGGCCCGGGCTGCGGGCAGCGGGGTGGTGCCGGGAGAGGGATGGTGCCGGGAGAGAGATGTTGATGCTGCGGGGAGCGGGATGCTGATGGCAGAGGGAGTGGGATGCTGAGGGGAGCGGGATGCTGATGGGAGCGAGATGCTGCGGGATGCAGGATGCTGATGGAAGCGGGGCACTGAGGGATGCTCACAGCCCCGGGGACGGGCACGGAGGGGGAAACCGGGCCCATTTCCAGTGGCCCGGCCCCTGGGACGATGGAGTCTCCGCCGCGGGGTCCGGCGGGGTGGGAGAAGGGGGGTCGGGGGTCGCTGTCCCCGTCCCCGGGCCGACTGCGGGCGGTGCCCCTCGGCCGCTGCCCGCGGGTCTCACAGGGAGTGGTGGCGGCGTGTGCTGCCTGTGTGCTCCTCACGGAAAGGGTTCGTGTGCACAGACACGAATTTTAGGGAGAATAAAGGAATAGGAAAGCCGTCTTTTGAGACACTGATGAAGAACAGGTGGTGTTGTAATCATGGGGGACTTGTCTGTGTCTGGGAGCCTGGGAGCTGTTGGGTTTTCTTACCACCGTATAATAGAAATCATTTGAGGGATGATTGCCTCCATATTTTTGATTGATGAGGGTGTTGTTTTGATTGATGGTGTTGCTGACCCACCCTGGCTCAGCCCGTGGTAGTGACAGTGGTGCTGCTGCCAGGTATTTCCCTTAATATTTCAGCTCACAGCACCAGTGAGCTGCTGAAGCTGAACTGCTGCTGTTAGACACAGTCCTGGTAATCTCCTCCTGATCTACTACAAAAATGACAACTTTAATGCTTCTTGAAGATTGCTGGGTTGATTTTACTACATCTTTTGCCAGCTTTGGGGAAAATAATCACGAGGGCCTTTAAGAGATGCCAGGATGGCATATAGCAGTGTACAAGCTCTCAGGAAAAAAATCCTAGGCTTGAGCATTTTATTAAAAACATTGGACTTAATTAGGAGTTGAATTCCTCTACCCCTTTTGCTATTTGGGGATGTTCCTTTGTGTTTGGTGTTCCTCATTTTCTTTCAAGGCTATGTCCCTAAGGAAGGGTCATCTCAGGCAAGGCCCAGGCTGATGGGTGGAGTTGTGGACTTTCCACAACATGGAGTCATTTGGTGCTTCAGCGTGGCCTTAGCAGAATTAGGAACTAACCTGGTTTGTTTAGAGTAGTGACAGCACACTTCCACCTTACAGAATCTAACATGAGTTAGATTTTAAAACAGGGATCCACATCTGACAGTTGATTCCTCATCTGTTTGAAAATTGCTAAATGTTTTGATTGAGAAAGAATAACCTGAAATGAAAAAGACTGGAGGGAAACCTGAAGTTAAAATGAATAAATTGGCATTCCTTGGACTTGGTGTGCTTGTATTAAATTGCACTTAGGTATAAAATATGGTTTTTATTGAAGTGGGAAAATCTGGATTGCTCTGTTTGGCTTTATCTCCAGCCTCAGCAGATGCCAGCCTTTCCTGCACTTGTAGGGAGCAGTGGGGGTTTGTCTTGTCTGGGGAGCTTTGGGATGAACAGAGGCATCCTGAGAGCTCAGGTAGTGTCCACTTCTGTCCTTGTGTCAGAGCTGTTCCTCTGAGAAAGGCAGAAGAGCCAGAAAGTCTCTCTTCCTCTGTGATTCTGGGCTGCCAGAAGAGGTGGCAGTGATGACTTGAGGTGGTCAGAGTTACACTTTACAGCTGTCTGCTCTGGTTTAATTGCTAAATAATTCATTGTTCCTGCTGGCTCAAGCATCAGGAGTGAGGCAAGTTTGGTTTCCAGTAACTATGGCTTCAGCTCAATTGGAAATGAGTTTAGCTTGGACGAAATTCAGGTAATTGCCAAACAGAACTGTGGATAATTTGACTACATTTCTAATGGTTTTAATTAAAGGTGCAGAAGCCAATGCAGTTTAGCCTTTTATTTATGATCTGGATGAAGGGATTGAGTGTGTTGGTGACAGCATCAATTTGGGTGGGAGTGTTGACCTGCTGGAGGGAAGGAAGGCAATGCAGAGGGATGCAGAAGGCTGGATTGATAGACCAAGCCCAATTTTATGAGACCATGAGGTGAAGTGCCAGGTCCTACACCTGGATCACAACAACCACCACAGGCTGGAAAGCTGCCTGGAGAAAAAGCACCTGGGGGTGTTTACAGCCATGAACATGAGCCAGGTGTTCCCAGGTGGGCAGGAAGGCCACAGCCACCCTGGCCTGTCTCAGCAATAGTGTGGCCAGCCAGACCAGAGCAGGGATTGTCCCTCTGTGCTCTCACCGGTGAGGCTGCACCTCAAATCCTGAGATCAGGTCTGGGCCTCTCATGTCAAGAAAGACGTTGAGAGCCTGGAGAGTGTGCAGAGAAGGGAAGGGAACTGGGAAAGGGTCTGGAGAACACATCTGAGGAGGAGCAGCTGAGAGAACTTTGGGGGCTCAGCCTGGAGAAAAGGAGGCTCAGAGGGGACCTTCTCATTCTCTACAGCACAAGACACTGGGTGCCTCCATAGGGTAGGGAGTCAGTCCTAATTAACCTTCATTGGCTTTGATAGGATCTGAAAGCATCTGGGAACTTGCAGATACTGCTTACTCCTACAGCTGGCAGGCGAGTTTTCAAGATTGCTATTATTCTGAAAAATATACAGGTTTGCAGATGCCAGAGCTACTTGCTTTTTGGGTCAAAACCAGAGTTTTCAAACACTTAAGCACTTCTTATAAAAATGTGGAAAAATCAAAATGTGGTTTACATCTCAGAAGTGTTTAGGGAACATATTCAGATAATGTACATAAATTAAAAAAAAGGATCCCCCAAATGTTTCCCATCACATTATCACATTAACTGAGTGCTTTCACAGTTGGGACAAAAAAGTTTAGTAGCTGACAGGAGGGTGTAGCCAGGTGGGGGTCAGGCTCTGTGGGGAACAAGCAATAGGACAAGAGGAAATGGCCTTGAGCTGCGCTAGAAGAGGTTTAGATTGGATATGAGAAAAAAAAAATTAATGAAAAGGTTGCCAAGCTTCAGAACAAGCTGCTCAGGGCAGTGGCGGAGTCATCATCCCTGGAGGGATTTAAAGGAGGTGTAGATGTGACATTTGGGGACATGGTTTAGTGGTAGGCTTGGCAGTGCTGGCTGGGCTTGGTGATCTTAGAGGTCTTTTCCAGCCTAAATCATTTCATGATTTGATGGTAGCCTCATAATATTAAGGCCATTCTGTAAATTTTAAAGTCAAAGATCTTCCAAGAGAATATATTTAAAAGAGGAAACATACGTGGGACTCTTCAGAGTAGTTTTTAAATACCGAAAGTATATTGGCTTCCATTAGAAAGTTGATGTCATTGCATCTTGGTTTTGGTTTTCCTTTCTTGTTTCATTTTGATGCAACTTTGCCTTAATTCTTGCTAATAATAGACCTGCATCACATCTGGCTCTGTTGAAAGCAAATGTTAAAAGATGTCTGCTTTGTGGAAAATATTGATTGCACTTGTGTGTTCTTTTCTAAATATGTGAAACACAGGTACTTGCACCAAGAGCCTGTATTTGTACATATGCACCTGTCCCTGTGAGAAGACATTTAGGTACATAGCCAGACTTCAAAGTAATTTGGAGAATATTTAAAATCTGTTTCCTTCCTGTTTTGATTCAAGGGCTGGGGTTGATATTCTCCAGGGATGCTGCCTCTGAGGAGAGTTTGTTTTTTCACAAAAATAGGCACCTTTGTATAACGTGGAAGAGAGGATGGAGAGGGCTTCACTGAAGAACTGGGCTGCAGTTGCAAAGGTACAGGGAGCATTCAAAAGCTAAAGGGCTGCTGGGCTTGTGAATCCTACAGCCAGGCTTATAATAACATTTTTAGAGGTTTGAAGACAAAAGGGAGACACAAAACCAAATAATTTTTGAGGTTGCAGAGCACCTTAAACCGAATGTACCCCTGTATTGTTGTTACTGATGGCTGTAGCACTGGTTTAATATGCCTGGGTCCCCATGAAGTGGGTCCTGTTCAGGGCAGAGGGGTAATTGTGGGGAGTGTTGTGGGTGTGGCTGAGGATGCACTGGAAGCACTGTGGCAGCGAGAGCCCTTCCAGCTGTGTCAGGTTTTGGGAATTGCAACACTGTGCCTTGCCTTTGCTCCAAGTGATGATGCCAGCACTTCCTGAGGGACCCATCTGCAGCAGTCTGGGGTGTTTATTTGCCTTCTTGGAGTGTTCTTTTTCCTCCTGTGCACGTGGGAAACGAGTCAGTTCCATCTGGGCACGTCCTTCCGTGGTGCTGCTCAGCTGTGGAGAGGTCTCTAAAATAAACAGGAGCAGTCTTAATTGTCAGGGGACATTTCTAAAAACATCAGGCAGCTCTGTTTTGAACAGCAGCCTCTGATGTGCCTTAGGCAGGTTGATGCCATGACTAATGGGGTTGAGTAGTCGTTAAGGAGACTTTGTGTTCACATCCCATCGGTGTGATCTGCTGTTGATGGCTCTGCTTCTGCACAGAGAAAGTTTGATCAATTATTCAGTCGGGGCTTGAGTCTAAGCTGTCTCAGAGCTGGCAAGCCACTGCCTCTACAGCTTGGTGTGGCTGGTTGTTATTTAAGCACTCTGGCTTTGCACAGACTGTTCTTTGTGCAGTTGTGGGAGACGAATTCAGAGGAGAATATGGTTATCAACCAGATACATGTACACCCAACCTATGACAGTGGCTGTAATCAAATCCAATTAGGCATGTTTCAATCAATCAGGGATGCTAAGTCATCTGTGCTGTCTGGAATGAACTTCTTGGATACCTTCCTTTTTTATAAATGTATAAATCTATAAAATCCTTTCAGATAGATTGGCTTTGCGTTGGAGGGTTAAACAGGTGGGTAAACAGCCAGTTAAAATTGCCAGTATTATCCATCAGCAGCTGCAGGACTTGGTTAAAACGATGAAAAGTGACCTTGTGGCAGCCTTGTCGGTGGGCATGAGGGAGACAAATTCCATTTGTGAAGTCCTGAGAAGAGCAGCAACCAAGAGGAGATATGATCTCCAGAACAAAGTCTCTGGTTGCAGCAGGAGCAGCTGACAGGTTGAGCAGGACAGAGACTGTGTTGGCCAAAGAAGGGGTACGGGGAGGGTACCACAGAGCCCACCCTGCATACAAACCCACAAAATGCCCTTGTTCCTCCCTCTGCTTGTGGGTTCACACTGCACTGCATGTCTGTGTGGAGCAGCGGGGTGGCATCTCCTGGTTAGTCCAGTCCCCGTTTCTTGGAATAACCTGTGTGGTATTTCCTGGTGAAAACTTCCAGTGAGAGGAGTGCAGGGTCCCTGGGTGGCACTGGGGAAGGACAGCGAGGGGATGGGACTGTTTTATTTCCTCTCTTAGGGTGCCTCGGACTATTCTGACTCCTCTGTTCCACAAGGACCTTCCATATCTCCCTCTGCCCCCTGCAGGAGGCACAGCTGGGATTTGTGTTGGGATTCAGCCACAGAATCCTGGAATGGTTTGGTTTGGAAGGGGCCTTAAAAGATCTTTTAATTGCAACTCCTCTGCCATGGGCAGGGACACTTTCCACTAGACCAGACCTTGCTCTGACGCTGACTTTGAGACTATGGGGGATTTGCTTCACCTCCCTCTTTGCCTGTGCTGTTTCTATAGTGCTCTGTAATGAATTATTATTATTATTATTGTTATTATTATTATTTAGTGACTCAAATGCACAAGACACTGGGTACCCCCAAGGAAAGGAGAGTCAGTCCTAATTAACCTTCATTGGCTTTGATAGAGTTGGAAAGCATCTGGGAACTTGCAGATACTGCTTACTCCTACAGCTGGCAGGCGAGTTTTTAAGATTGCTGTTATTCTAAAAAAAATATACAGGTTTGCAGATGCCAGAGCTACTTACTTTTTGGGTCAAAACCAGAGTTTTCAAACACTTAAGCACTTCTTATAAAAATGTGGAAAAATCAAAATGTGGTTTACATCTCAGAAGTGTTTAGGGAACATATTCAAAGAATGTATATAAATTTGAAAAAAGAACCCCCCAAATGTTTCCCATCATATTATCACATTAACTGAGTGCTTGCACAGTTGGGACAAAAAATTTTAACAAAGATCTACTCAGGCCCTTTTGTTGTCTCACTGCAATTGAAAGAAGAGAGCTTTCTAAAAGAGTTTATTGTTCTTTGGTGTGGTACTTTCCCTTTTCCTAAACATTGTTTCTTCCAGTGTGGGGAGGAGGATTCTACAAATAGAAGGCATCTGCACAATGCTGAGTCCTGATGGCAATGTGAATTTGATCTCAAGATAAGCATTTGGGCCGCTGCTTAAAGGCAATTGTTGGGATCTTGGGATCTGCAGAAAAGCATTTGTTCTGTATTTATCAGACAATGGCAGAGGGGTATGACTGTTCTAGACTGGGTGTTTCTTCTCTCTTGTTCCTGGTGGCTCTTTGGAACTGACATTTTCCATCAATAACTTTTGTTGAAAATACTTAGGAAGGGTTGTTGTCTGAAACCCGTTTTGCATAACATGCCTTGGTTACGCTTAAAAACTTTGAGTCAACCCTGAAGAACAACACAATCACCATAGAAATCACACAAAATGCTTCACATGTGGGTGGGCTTTGTCCTCTTTCTTGTTTTGCAGCACTTGAAATCCTCAGAGTTTCTCTCCAGAGGAGCAGATAGAAGGAAAGAAGGGATTTTTTTTATTACCACAAGGACTAGAAGGTTATTTGTCATAGCAGCTGATATTTTTGCCTCATGATTTACTTCAGATCTACACATTTAGGTAAAATACCTATTATTGTTTGATGAAGGTGTAGATTTTAGTTGGTGAAGTTGTGATACTTGCCTTTAAAGTCTTTAAAAAAATGTGCATGCTCCATGAAACATGCGTAGAGTTACAAATTATTTTATTTTCTGGGTGCAAAGATGACTTTAGAATTTCTGTAATATCAACACTGCAATTATATTCATTGGTCA
The DNA here is from genome assembly GCA_008694505.1 of Cyanoderma ruficeps. NCBI lineage: Eukaryota > Metazoa > Chordata > Aves > Passeriformes > Timaliidae > Cyanoderma > Cyanoderma ruficeps. The sequence goes on along the minus strand of VZDJ01007753.1, from coordinate 46,449,927 downwards.
TCGTGTGGGGGATACAATTGTGCTGGGAGCCCTGCTGGAAAATTAGTCCAGGAGGTTCTGTTGCTGTACTTCAGAGTAAATGCTTGTTGATTTTTTACTGAAGGTGTCAGAGATGAGATGTATAAATGTTCACAGCATTTTGCAGCAGTGCTTTGGGTTTTGTTCTGCACTTTGAATGACTTGGTTTGCTCCCTGCATTTCAGTATAACACTGATAATTGTCTCCCTGGCTTAACTTGGATTTGATTTGATTGTCGTATCACAGACTTTTCCGTGGAAGCAGAATGCATTTCATGCTGAAGTCAGAAGACAGCCTGTAAACAAATCAGGGTGTATTTCTGTTGCCACAGTTTGCATTGGGAAGTTCTGCTGTGTTTTTTGAGGCAGTTCACAGGGAGGGATCTGACAATCTGCAGGTTTTCCTGTCTGTGCTATTCGTGCTGTGTCTCAGAGTGGTCATCCTGCCTTGGCTCCAAGAGCCACATGCCAATGTTGTCATGGACTGAACCATGTGATGTGCACCTAATTGTGCATTAATTACATATTTATAGATATTCATTGTGTAAGATCCTCTTGTAAGGGACACTTCATGGATGGAAAATAGTGATCCCACCATCCAGTAGAGCCTTGACTGTGTCTGATGATATTCTCATTTTAGCCCAAATACTGGCAATACTTTCTCATTACCCGGGAGCCCAGGCCACATGATCTGATCTGTCCAAAATGACAAAATGACCAGAGAACTGTGATCTAATAATGACAAATTAAAGTTGACCCTGAAGGGGGAGCCCCCAGACTGTACTGCCTGTGCTGGTACAGCTCAATGTGTCCTGGATTGGTGCTGCTCATGGATTTCCTCTTTATCACTGGGGCGTGTGCTGGGAAGGTCACGTGGGGCAGAGGAGGCAGGGGATGTGCTGTGCCCTGCCACTCTTAAAATTGGTGTAGGTATGTCTGAGTCATAGAATGGTTTGGGTTGGAAGGGACCTTAAAGTTCATCTTGTTCCAACTCCCCTGCCATCCACTTCCACTAGACCAGGCTGTTCCAAGCCCCATCCAACCTGGCCTGGAACATTTCCATGGGTGGGGCAGCCACAGCTTCTGTGAACAACCTGTGCCAGGGCCTCAGTGCACTCAGAGCCAAGAATTTCTTCTTAATATCTAATCTAAACCTACTCTCTTTCAGTTTGAAACCATTACTCCTCGTCCTATCAAGACTTACGTCCTTCAGGCTCTGTGAAGATGTCAAGGTGACAGTCTTGCCACTTGCTCCTGCGCCCAGGCCTCCCAAACCCGTAAACTAATGTTGAAAAATCAGTAGTTTTAAATCTCAAAAAGCACACACACCGTGACTGACTCTGAGCTTTAGCCTGCTTACCTCTGGTTTCCAAGTATTTCTCCTGCAAAAACATGAGCTAGAAACAGATGTATAAAACAAAGCTGATCTTCTCTTTTGTGCTGACTTGGGTCCAAGTGCTACAGAGTCAAGAAAAACACCAAATAAGTCAGATGTGCTAGCAGCTCTGGGAACAGAGCTGCAGGTCCCCCTTTTAGAGGAAAAGGAATGGATTAAAGATTTCCCAACAGGAAATCTCAAGGTGGGAAGGAGTGATTCTAGTGGGCACATTTGTGCTTCCACAGCAATGACTGTGCAGAGTATGTAGTCATTTGTTGGCCCTCTTGAAGGCACAAGGACAGAGCTCCAGAGCTTCTCTTCTCCCCATTTGCCTTCCCATTGCTCCCTTGCCTTTTTGAACAGAGTTCATTACTCTCTTCACCTCCCCTGTCTCCCTCCAGGGCAGTGGAAAACTGGGAGTTGTGCTTGGCTTACTCACCCAAAAGCTGGAGGCCCTGAGGGAACATTTCCTTCCCAGACACTGCAGTGAGATCCACGGGGAGCTTTTGTCAGACCTTAAACAGAACAGTCCCACAGATCCAGGAACCTGCCAGGTGTCTCCATGGGAAGCCCTGCAGCCTGTGTGCATTGCTCTAAATCAATTAATGTGAGAGGCAGAGCAGCATAAAGGGAGAATGTGCCTCTTTCTTGGGCTGGAAAGAGGAGCTTTCAGACTCCTGAGCTGGTGCCCACGTTCTCTGTGCTTGGCAGCAGCGACCACTGGAGCATGAGCACAAAGACAAGATTGCCTTGGGTCAGGAAACTTTCCCACAATGGAGTTCACAACGGGCTTGTGCTCCTCTGTCCTTTCTCTGTGGTCCACTGAACATTTAAAAGGAGCAGCTCCAGCAGGGTGAGCTGAGAGAGAATTCTTCAGGAGGGCCCCACAGGCCAGCGCAGTGAGGATGGTGAGGTTCAGATCCTCCTAGGCAAAGGCAGGGCTTCCCCTCAGGGCTGGCCCACCTTGCAGCCATGCTGGAAAGGAAAAGTGCTGCCCACATGATCACACGTGTTGCTTCATCTCTTTAGTAATAGATGATCTCACCAGGAAACGTAGGCAGAAGTTTCTGTGCTATGGGTTATGGGGAGGATTAGGTATGAAAGAGTTCTGCTGTTTTGGTTCATGCTGTCATGGTTTCTGTGAGCAGGTGGGTGCCCAGGGAATTTTAATGCAAAAAATGTCAGATCCCCTAGGATTAGGTGTCAACTGACTGATGATTTTGAGGAATGAAGTCTTGAATTTGGCACATAAAAATAGCAGCTGCGTGGGACCTTGTCCCTGATTTCCTTTGAGAATCAACCCTTTTCTGAGAACTTTAACTCTGGGATTCTGACGGTGTTCAGTTCTAGTATGTAAATATTCATTCAGCAAATCTCAATCTTCTGCACTCTGCCCCCAGTGCCTCCCTGCAGCATGTCCTGTGCTAACGGGATGACAACGGGTTACATGTTGCATAAGAGGGTGAGGAGTGTAAGGCCTGAACTTCACATGGCTGGAAATGTGTTAGTACCATGACAATCACAAGGTAGCAGCTGTCTTACCCTCTCTTTTTATTTTTCTTTTTGAAACCCACTCCACTTGTGTTATAATTACTTGGGCTCATTATGAACGCAAAAATAGCTCCTCTATTTCAAGAGAACAGATGGTTTTTCTAATGATGTTTCTTTAAGATTGAATGAATAGTGGTTGAGTCAGAAACTGCCAGCCCAGAAACGTGTGTTTTGATTAGAGAAATACTTGATTAGGTTAATTGAGTGTGACTCAGTGTGATGTACATTTGGCCAACTTAAAGCTTTCCAACTTTGTCTTGGATAGAGACTGCAGGACATCTCTGAGGACAGAGCAGCAGGGAGGAGAGTGCAGGGGAAGATGGATCAGCCAAAGGAACATAACACTTTCAGGAGGACTGGGAAGCATTTAAAACATGAGGACACATTTTCCCATTCACATCTTGTTCCTGAGAGTGAGGTCTTTGCCAAGAGCAAACTCCATCCAGTTTCCACCTGAGAGGCCTCCGAAGGAGCCAAGCTCTTACCCAAACTAAGAGACAGCTGAGGGTGGTCCTGGGGACTCAGCCTGGAGGAGAGAGGCAGAGAGAGTAAGCTGCAGAGTAAGTTTGCCTTTGGGAAGCCCCTGTGTCATGGGAGGGAGCAGGGATTTGGTTACACTGAGCCTTGCTAAGTTAAAGACTTCTGAGCTGTGTTTGTGACATCCAGGAGAGCGTGGCTTTCAGCAGACAGATAATCTTTCCTGACTTTAATAGAAAAGGAGATAGAAGATCTCCTGAGCAGGCTCAGTGTCACTCAAGGTGCTTTAGTTAGGCCTCAGAGTGAGTTTAATGTGCTGTAATTTCCATGCAAGCTCAAGCTTGGTGGGACAGGGTACAGCAGAGATCATCTGGAGCTCAGCAAAACAGGTAAACTTCAGGGAATAACCCTAAATCTCCAACTTCTTGATTATTTTATGAGTTTTGCTGGAGACTAAGGCATTGTGATGCCCCTCTGAGACCTCAGGCCTGTTCCAGACACTGGCATGTGGCCAGAAAAACTCTTAAGAGACATGTGCTGTGCTCCTTTCCTCTGTGACTAGAAATGGCATGCAGAAATTGCAGTCCTTGATGTTCCCGCTGTAATCCAGCAGTTGGTCTGGGCAGTGTCCAGGACCATCTTCTAAAGACACTTCATCTCCTGTGGCTGTGGAAATCTGGATATAAACTCAAACCTCTTTGAGAGGGTCCCAGCAGCCCTGGTTTTGTAATTCCCAGCATGCCATAATTTTAGAAACTGGGCAGCCATTCTTTTCTCTGTTTTGCTTTTTCCCCAGTGCACCTTATTCCCTTTTCCCTATGTGGCTCAGGAAGCAGAGACCTGATCCTTTCTCCAGACCTGACCTCAGTGTTGCTGCTGTGGTGCTGGAAAGGTCGGCAGGCAGCTGCTAATAGGCAGCAGGAGGGTGGCTCAGCCACATCTTTGCTCTTTTTCAAGGTTTTTTGTGTGTCTGGGTCCCTTCAGGCACGTGTCCTGTTGCGTGCTCGAAATGAATCACCTCCCACAGCATTTGTGCAGTTTGATGTGGGCAGTGACAAACCAAACCAAACAGGTCCTGTCCTTATTTCATCCCCTTTTTTGGGTAAAACTGTGTGTTTCAGGACATCAAGGCAGACAGCAGCTGTTGGGACAGTACGTGGGGGTGAAGCAGGAGGTCTGGAATGAAGTGCAGAAGATGCTCTGCCAATCCCAGGGGAGAAGGATGAGATGTACCAGCCCCGTCCCCCTGTTACAGGGGTGAGGCAAACGTGTCCATGTGGCTGTTAGGATGTGATATTGACAGAGGTAATTGCTGTAGTTTGATATGTCAGGGTTAAGGTGTGTTTTATCCTCTCCTTGCTGGATTATGAATGGGAAAAATTATTACAGTCAGCTGCTTGAAGGTGGGTATGTAGGTATGGGAGTGAGCTGTGTTGGAGGATCTTTCATTATGAATCTGAGAGAAAGGAACTAAAAATAATTGAAAATCAAAGCAAAGCACTCACAGGAGCAATATCCATCTTTCTCCAGCGCTGCACAGAGTTTGGATGCAGCAGGTCTGAGTGCAGCAATTTTCCATCCTGAAAGGTCCAGGTGGATTCTTTGTCCTGTGATCTGAGTTACAGAAATAGTTGTGCCTTTGGTGAAAGGAGCAAGTCATTAAAAACACAATATTTATTTCCTTTGGTGAAAGGAGCAAGTCATTAAAAACACAATATTTCTTTTTCTCTTTGTTAGCATTTTGATTTCTGTAGGAGATAGAGATGCTGATATGGAAAGTCCTTCCTAAAAGGCAATACCTTATTTCATAGATGTAAGTGTATTTTGGACACTGTGTCACCCATCCATCCTACATAGAGGCAGGGACAGGTGAAATATTGTCCAAAATACACTGACAACCACCTGAAAGGTTTGAATCTGAATTCTTGTCTTAATTATTGGCCGTGCCTCATATCTAGTAGACAGCACTCCCCTCTGTGGTGTGTTTAGAGCCAATTTTTGTAAGAATTTTTGCCTAGATGCTGGAATGAGAAAGTGAGAGAGGCTCTAGAGGGCAGTGCAGCATCCCTGTGATGGGAATGCCTCCAGGATCCGTTCATAGGAATCTTACTCTGCAGGATGATTGCTTAAAATAGATAAAAATAAGATAGAATTAAGCAGTAGTTTTTGTTATTTCAAAGGGAGTTTTGATTGATTAATTTTTTTTTTTTTGTACCAAGAAGACTTAGCCTTCTTTTTCCAGGAGCTTTTAACATTAGACTGGCTGCATTAATTTTGAGAATGTTTTAATCTCTAAAAAAAAAAAAAAAGAAACTTGTGTACAATTTAAGGAAACAAACAAACTAAAGTTGCACCTCCTGTGCATCTAGCAGAGTGCACATAAGAACTGTTTGTTTTCACACTGTTTCCCCCCTTCCCCAGCACAGCCTTATAATGCAACACATCCTTTGACTGGATGTGCTCCTGTTTCCCTCGTAGAGAGATAACTCAATTAATCATTGTGTCAGCAGAGCACAGCTTGCAGCAAAATTTCCCTGTGCTGGAAGGTTTTGAATTCACTTCAGGTGGGAGCTCAGATGTGCCACACACACCTGCCTGCTGCTGATACTCCAGGGCTGCATCCAGAATGGCAGGGTGGTGACTGAGGGGTCAGCCTGCTCCTCAGCGACGTCCAGCCACAACCTGGAGTCTGCTCCTGCAGTCAGAAGGGGTCAGTAGCTCCTTGCTACCCCATAAACAGCTTATATATGGCCGGCTGATTGTTTAATGGGCATTTGGCACAGATCTCTGCTCTGTGAGGGAGTTCAGGTCTCCCAGACTGCGTGGACTGTGCTGCTCATGTGGACAGGGGGTGGTTCAGTGCTGGGCACGGAGGAGCCAGGGCTGAAATCCTGCAGGGAGGGGTTTGAGCCAGGACTGTGCCACCAACACCCCTCTGGAAGGCAACACAGGAGGGATTTCTATCAACTTTCAAGGTAGCAATACTCCTTCCAAATTAAAATCCACTGCCTTTCACAGCAGGAGAGAGGAGATTATCCCCAGCAGTTACTCTGGGTGAATGCAAAGGATCTGTGTGTGGGCTCAGCACTAGATAACTAATACTTTGGAAATATGTATTTGTTTGTTTTCTGAGTAGAGTACATCTTGTTCATCTGTGCAAATCAGAGATGATGAGAGGAAGGGAGGGGCTGTGGATAACAGAGAGGACATTGCATAACTGAGGTGAAAAATAAGATTATCTCATTTCAACCAGAGGGAAGGAAAATTGCTTATACATACTTCCAGAATACTTTTTTCCTTTTTTTTTTTTCAAATCAGTGTTTCCTCTCCCCCTTCTATCTGCTTTCTTTATTTTCTTCAGTCCTGCCTTTAAAGAGAAGGTAAATGAGACCACAGTTCTACTGTGACTCATTTCCCTTTTTGCAGCACTACCTATCCACCTTCTCTATGGTTTGTGGAAGAGCTGCTGCGGGTGGTGTTTGTCCAGGTGAATTGAACAAGCTTCCTGTCAGACCTCCCTGGTTTTCAGACACCAAAATGTAGAATTTTCAAATAGGAGACCTGTTGGTAACAGACTTTGTGAATCAGACTATCTGCTGTCTGATGAATGCTGCATAGGTATTACTGTACTGCAGATTACTGCTAATTTATGTTTCTACCAATTAATTTCCCAATGTGTTCCCTAATTAAATAAGGTATGACTGTAAAGCAGATTAACAGAATGATGCCAAATTCCTGTCTACACTGTCTCCTTCTGAATGAAGCTTGTTATTTCCTCTATGGTTTAAAACTGAGCCATGTGTGCTCTCTTCATTTAGATTAAAGAGCATGAAATCAGCTTAATTTCATACTGTTATTATGGAAGACTGCTTTGATTTTTGGAGAAGGGAGATAGCTAAAGGGCTTAATGCCATTGAATTGATGTGCTGCGAGTTCTTGTCATTAGTATTTCTTTTGTGTGCACGCTCCTTTAAGATAAGGGACATCTTTTCTGCTTGGTGTTCTCACACCATTCCTGTATTTGCCTGATGCTCCAGGTGTTCAGAAATGTATGAATAATAGGGAGGAGGGATTTTATGTTCCCTGAAATTTGAGAGGCAAAATATGGTTGGTGGCTTTTAAATACAGTGATGCTTTTTATTGCCCTTCTTCCCCTGAGTGATTTGGCCTCCTGTTAATGGGGGTGATCTGCAATGGACTTGGCTGAATTCTGCCTGTTTTAACAACAAGAGATAAAACCCTCAACACCCTCTGAGGAAAAGTTCAGAAACTTAAAATAGATTCAGTGTAAGCAGTGCCTGGGCACACAGAAAGTTAATTGTTCTACTAATGAGATATAGTTGTGCCTCATTCAGTTGGGTCAGTTGGGAACTTAGATAAGCAAACATGATGACTCTGGGCCCTAAAGCTTCTGCTAGTGTCACTGCTTTTGTAATTCTTGCACTTGCAGGGAGAGAAACTGATTTGGAGTTTAATATTCCCTCTCTCTATATACTCTCATTAAAGCTGTGCTCATGGCTTTCAGCCTGGATCTGATGTAACCATCACAGCTCCCCCACTTCACTGGCATTGCTTTCTACACTGGAAGACCTTACCAAGGTTTTAAAATCAAATTCAGTTCACTTGAGCAAGTTGTGGGGGCTGTTCGTCACCTGCTGGGGCTACAGGCGTGTGCCAACTTCAGAGAAAATCTGAGCAAGCACCTGAAATGGAAAGGCGGAGTTGGCAGCAGTGCTAGGGAAAGTACAGCACTCTCCTGCATGGTCTTGTTCAACACACTCATTCCTCAGATAATGCTGGCTGTTTCAGTGCTGAGAGAAACACCTTTTTGTCTAACTTGTGAGAAAGCAGGTCGTGTGGGAGCAGGGCACATCCCCTGTCAGTCACAGCGTGGCAGGAAAACTCCTTTCCTCTGCTGAGCAGGTGACACGGGAGAGAGAGAGAGAGAATCTGATGCTGAGGGTGGGAAGGCAGCACCTCCTGGGACGCCCTTTGGTGCTGGGTCCTTTTCCAGGGAGCACAGACGCGTCAGTGCTCGGCTGGGATGGTGTGAATTGCTGCTGCTACGTTGGAAAGTGCAAGACGGGGCCGGGTGGGCGTCATGAGCACAAACCGCTCTGAGGCTCGATGAGTCTGTTGCAGTTTTGCCAAGATAAAAGGGCTGGCTCCTGGCTCGTCCCTGAACCTGTCTGCCGGTGCCGTGGAGTATGGGAGCCACAAGGGATCCTGGGGTGGTCTAGACAATTTGCAGGTGCTGTGCCTGCCCTGGAGTTTGATGCAGTCATTGCTAGCCTGGGGTGTGGGAGTGGGAAGAGACAGAAGGAGCTGAAGGAGCTGCCTAGCCCAGCCACCATCTGGCAGAAGGTGGATGTAGGAGCCATCCTTGAGGCACTGGCAAACACAGGGAGATTATGAAGTTTTCCAGTCTGGGGCTGTGGAGGGAAGGGTGACTGCAGCCAAAAGCAAATCTGTCTGGTCAGCACCTCATCTTTGACAGCAAGCAGTGCCTGGTAGGAGCACAGGAGCAGGGCTGACATGAGAGCTGCTTTTCCTTTCACGATTTCACCCAACTTTTGATGCCTTGAGCTTTAGCTTTCATATTTGCAGATTCTGTGCTGCCTAGGGACGTAGTTCTGAGCCTCAGATTAAGTGTTAGTCAGCTCTCTTCACAGAGTAGGGAGACAAAACAAATCCTTTTCCTGCTGAAAACCAAGGACAACCTTCATCCCAACAGCATAAAAAATGGTGGACTGAAGGGAGGAACAAGAAGGATGGGACTTCGCAACCTGAGGATGTAATTGGACAATTAAACCTCAAAAATGCAAATGGAATAAAACTTATAAAAACGTAAGATCTCGTGATTGGTCAGCCATTTTTGTGACTATTCTTAGTCCACCCTGGGTGTAGCCCTGGCCAGGCTCTTGTCCTGCCCAAGGTGTACCCTAAAGGCCTTTCAATAAATACCTACTTTATTCTCTAGCTCTGCCAAGTCTCTGCTTTAGGTCAGCCTTCCAGGGCATCACTTTTACAGTCTGCAGTTCAGGGACTCCCCAGGCAGGGATGGGCACCTCTGCTTCCAGCTCCTGCCACTCTGCTCCACCAGGATACAGGGATGCAAACTGCAGGCAGGCAAGGTCACACTGCTTTCCTGTAAATGGCAGCCATGTGCAAAGTGTAATGGATAATTCCGTGATGTCAACGACCAGAAGCCAACGTCTTGCAGGGTGTAATTGGTTTCTCTATGGTGTCAAGTGCTTTTATGTGTTCAGCATAAATATCTTTGCATTGATTGGGAGAAGAAGATAAAAATCGATGATTTACAACACTGAAGTGCTTAGAACATGACATTAAAGTGACTCTGGGAGGCTTAGCTCATAGGGGACACGGTAAATACTCAAGAGGTACAGGAAATGAAGAGACTCTTCCCAAGTCCTGAAACCAGGCAATAAATTTGATAGATGCTGTGTTTCTCTGCCTAATGGATTTTAATACTGACTTTCTTTTTGTAGAATTACTCTATTTTTTGTTGTTTAGTTGTGGTTATTTTTTACTCTTATTTGTCTGGATGTTTAGGACCCCAGGCTAAACTGAGACATTATTATTTTCATGAGGAAACTATATGGCTTGAGCAAAATGGGAAACAAGTCCTTTTTCGGCTGGCTTTGTACACTAAGCACCAGGAGTGTGTCATGAATTATGAGTGCTAAGGAGCACAGATAATCACAGAAAATAAAGCTGGACAGGACCACAGATCAATCCCTTTGCCCCACATCCAGATGAATCGAATTTAGCCCACTCCTGACAGATTTTCTTGCTGCAATTTAAGCACTGGATCTAATAGATCAGATAATCTGTCTTCTATCCCTAGTGATTTTTTTATTCCCCCTTTCTTTGTATCTCCTTGTGTCTCACGTTTTCTACAGACTTTTTTTTTTTTTGGTATTTTTTACTGGGCATTTAAATTGTCCCTTTTTTTTTACCCCCAATAAGCTACCAGACGTGAGATGCAGTCACAGTACTTTGATTCCTCCTCGTCTAGAAAATAAGACACAGTGGTTTTTGATGGAAGTATTTATATGCTACTTTTGTATTAGTCAGGAGAATCCTTACTGTCTTTCATTTCTGGCAGCAGCTGGTGTGATGAGCTGCTCCCTGGAGAGGATAAATGCTCTGAGCTTCCTATGGACTTGCAGCCTCTTGTCTGGGAATCTCAACTTGACTCTGGGCTTTAAATTAGAAGGAAAAAAAATGGCAAATTAAGGCTGAAGGATTCCAGATCTGCCTGGTGCGGGAGGCCGTGTGATGAAGTGTGCAAACGGATTGCTGGTGTGTTTAGCTGAAAGTCAGACTCTGTGTGCTTGCATTTATGTGAGGGACAAAGCACAGTGTCCCTGAGGTGCTCTGCTGGCACTGTGCATCAATATGAGCAAAAGTCAGCACAGAGCTTTACTCTGTTCTTGAAATATCTGTATGTAACAAGGGCAGGAAGCCACATGAAGGGAATTGACAATGATATTTTCAAGAATTTTCACTAAGATTGCATACAGCTACCTGCAGACACAAGGTAAAGCATCAGCTAGATCCAGTGTCACTTTCTTCCTCACACCTAAAATGAGGAAGGAAAAACTGTTTGCTCAGGACTTTCTGCCTCTTCAGTGCACAGGTCTGACTTGACTTTGGCTGCCTGCTCTAATTGCTGTTTAATGAAAAAGCTGTAAAACCCTGTGGAACAGCCAATAAATCAGCAATGTGTATGGAAAACGTAAAAAGCATGTGCATTCCAAAAGTGACATGAGAACAACAGGGGATGAGATAACCTGAGATCTTCTGACCTTTTTACCCCCAAATCTCTGTGGGGACTCCTGTTTTTCCACCTGGCTGCTGGCAGAATTGATGATTTCTGTCTCACCATCTCCTCAGCCTTTGAATTCAGTCCAGCCCAGCTCTGCTCCTCTGCCAGGCAGGCTGCTGTGGGTAGTGCTGACTGTACACTCCATCCAGCGCTGCCAGGAAATTGCTGCCCCTAGGGTGAGGCCAGGAATACTATTATTGTCAGGTTTTTAAGGAACAAGTCAAGGGCTGTTGCCGAACTGAGGGTAGAAACATGCTGTGAACTGAAATAATTAACACTGCTTTGATCACAGAAGTAGGGATTGCTTTGTCTGTGGCTTTATAGAAAGTTAATGGAAAAAGTGAAAGGTGTTAATGGTACCTCTTCATCAACCTAATCCTTCAGACTGGCAAATTAGGTCCTGGTTTCTGTTGGTGTGTAGCCTCTTCCTGTGCCTTTCCCACTGTTCCTGCTACCTTTTGGTTTGGTGAAGAGTGACGCTGGATCACAGGGTGGAATAAATTTATGACAGTTCAAAGCACAGCTTAGGTGGTCCAACCATGCCCCTGGTGAAGAAAAATCCAGCAATAGTGACCTTGTGGTGGATGAGTATCTGGCAGGACACGTGTCATCCCAGCCTGCTTTGTTCAGCCAGGGCTCCTTTTACACTTGGATTGCCAGACAGCAGCCCAGATCATGAGTCTGCTGAGAACACCTGTCAATTATCATGCCAAGGGATGATCCCGCAGGACATGGCAGTGCTGGGCTGCAGGTGTCATCTGAAGGCAGCCAAACCCCATGTTGTGTGTACCCCCATCCCAGCCTGGGGAATGGGATGGCTGTGAATGCAGCTGGAGGTCAGACTGGCTGTCAGGGGGGTTATGGATGTGTGCTGCTGCTGAGGGGTGAACAGAGAACTTCTGCCACTGCCCAGGCACAGACCCTGCTCAGCCTGCAGGGCTCCAGGCTGTAGCAGGCTGCCCAGGGAAGGTGCAGGCCCTACTGATGTTATCAGGATTGCTGTAAATGCCACTGATCTCCTTGGCAAACCTCCCCCTCCCCGAGTTGTGCCCCCCTGGCCTGCAGAGCAATTCCTGCCTGGTCTGACCAGTGATCCGGCGTGTCCCTGCAGCCCCTGCTCCTGGGTGCCACTGGGGAAATGTGCTTTTGGTTTTCTGGAGGGCAGTGAAAGGGGTCACACTGGTTCCTCCTTTTCTGGCCTGCCAAGGAAGCTGCAAGGCCCATTCCTGGTGGGTGTTTTGGCCATTTTAATGAGCCACGTGTGCAATGGGTCGGTTTATGTGTATTTGATTTAATGGTACGAGTGGAAGAAATTCTCCTTTATCTCCTTTATCTGATACTGTTTTTATTCTTGTCTGTCTGTCATGATCTGCTGCTCACTCCTTGTGTCTTTCACAGACTGTGGGTGGCCAGGCTGGGACCACAAGCCCCACAGTGATTTCCTTTCTCCCTCTTTTGCATGCCCATGTAAGAGCCCTGGAGAGGGAAAATCACTGTGCAAGCACACAGCACTGACTGGGGACATCTGCCCAAGCAAAAGAGCAAGCAGAAGTAGTAATTTTTGCAAAGCTGCTGAGGGTTCAGGAGAATGGGAGTGGCAGAGGAGGACCTTGCCCTCTGTGTCCCAGCAGTGGTTGTGTGAGGTGCTCCGGGGTGTCACTGCCCCAGCAGAGCAGCAGGCAGGGCAGGCAGCATTCCCTGTGGGCACAGCTCTCCTGGCTGTCCCTGCAGACCTGTCAGCAAAGCAGAGGAGAAAAGCAGAAGCAGCGCCTGTCCTGGTTTCCTGCCAGCACCTGCCAAGGGCAGAGGCAGCACAGATGCTGCTGGTGGAGGGCATCTGCTTTGGAAGGGCACAGAGATCCTGTGCAGGGAGTCAGCATCCTCTGAGCCTGTCTGGAAGGCTTGGCTGGAGGAAATGAGGTTAGCAGAAGCAGAAGTTTCTACAGCTTGCCTCCCAAGCGACGGCCCAAGTTGGCCCAGGATGCTGGAAACCACTTTTGAGCCTGGGCACTTCTCCATCTCCATCCAATCTGTGCAGCAACATGCCACGCTAAAGAGCAGGAATGTAACTTTCCCTGGACCTGTCTTGTAGAAGGTAAAGCACCATATGGAAGCTGAAGGCTCAACCTGCCTGCAAAAGGTATCTGAAGAGAGAGAGGAAACACAAGGCCCACATCTTTAAAGATAAAGGAGAGTGTGTGGGTGCCATTTCCTCAGCAACTGAAGCTGTTGCAGTGTCTGATCAGCCTGTGGTTTCAGTCTCTCTTCAACAGCATTCCTGCTAAGGGGGCAGTTGGGAAGAACCTTTGCTCTGTAATGAGTTTTCAAGGGAGACCAGATATGAGATCAGAATGTGTCTTTTTCTTGTTTAGTACATATTTTGTCACCACGTGCTGATTTTTTCCGATTTGATGTTTTTGGTTTTGTCCATGAGATTTCTGCTCTGAACTCTGGAAACAAATTCCTGATACAGTCTTTAGGTTTTTTGATGTTTGTTNTTTTAGTTTTCATCACTCTCTCTCTTTTCCTGATTAATGTTTTATTGTAATCCCCCCTCCTATTTTGCAGTACATTGATTTGAGACTCTTTAGACTCAGCTATCTAACACAGAAAGTTTTCTGCAGGCAGAAATCCATGGGAAGCGTGGGCACTTAGAACTTAGGAAACTTGAGTCTCGAGGTGGGCAGACAGAAATTAAAGTGCTTTTAAGTCTGGAGAACTTCTGGAAAATGTTGTCTCCCTCCCTAGCCGTCTCGCTGTGATTTGCAAGATTGTGGAAATTCAATTACGGGAGGTAGCTGTGAACACAGCGAATACAGGGGGTCACTTTTTGTTCCCTTGCAATTCAGAATGACAATCCACACCATTAAAACTCGGTGCATGTGTACTTGATATTAAACAAATTGGATAGCTCTGAGATTGCTTATTTCTCCCAGGGATCCAAGGATGAATTGAGCCAAAGCAGTTTGCAGCCCGGCGTGTCTCAGCTCAAGGCTGCTAATGATGCATCCTAGAAACACAGAGCATCAGCAAGTCCTTTGTATTTGCTAATATTTTTCATGCAGTAACACGAGCACAATTACAGCTTGGAAGAATGGGAGTTGGGAGGCTGGAGGAGATGAAAAAATTCAAAGAGAGAAACAGGGTTCCATGAAAGTGGAGGCAGGGAGTGTGGGTGGGTGGGCGAGGGAGCAAGCATCTGTAAATTGTTGACAGCTGCCTTTAAAAATATGTGGGAATCTGGAAAGAGAGAGGTGGAACAGCTGCAAGTGTGTGTAGGGTTTATGGAAAGAGGAGAGCAATGTGCAGCCTGTTGAGGGAAGGAGCAAAAGAGCAGAGCTAAGCAGGAAGCTGTGGAAGGGATGAGAGAAAGTGGATCAAAACCAGAGTGAAGTTGTGGAAGAAAGAGATTAATGGCAAGAGATTTTCAGGAATGGGTATAAAGTGTGGTGCAGCTGATGTAAGAGTCATTGTCGTGCCTGTGACTCCCGGGATGGTGGGGCGGGGTGTGTGTGTGTGTAAATTGCCACTGCCGCCTGCCTGTGGCCCCAGCCTGTCCTCCCTCTCCCGACTTTATGTTTAGATTTATGGTAATAAGAGATCAGCCTTCCAAAGAGCAGGTCATGGGGCTGGGCTGAGGGATTCGAGCCAAGTCTCCGACCTCTGCACTTATTGTAATGCTTGTGAGCCATTGACTCATCCTCTTTATTGGCAGTTTGATGGATTCCTAACTAGGTTGTTAGTGACATCTCAGCGTTGCTGCCTGAGATGTGCCTTTTGTGTTTAAACTCTGACTTAGAGAAACAAGTTCATTTCAGGCTCTTTGTGTTTCTCTCCTCCTCCTTTTCACAGCTTTTACTTCTTTAAATGTAGACTTCTTTTGACAGATCATCTCCATGGTAACTAACAGGACCGGGCTGCCTACAGAAATTGTAGTAATAAAGTGGTTGGTTTTTACACATGATGAAAAGATGATGAAGCACAATGATAGGTGATAAAGACACAGGTAATTGCTCTAGAATAATATTGCTGCCAAGAAGATGACTGAACTCCCACACAGAAGATGAACAGATGGTGTATTTATTGAAATTCATAGGCTGAGGGAAGAAAATGTAATTGATGGCTGTGTAGGTTTTGTTTCAGTTTACTATGTTCTGAGCAGAGCCGGGACAGCGGCGTGCCGGCAGATGGAGCCCGCATGCAGAGCCACCGTGTTTTCCCACTGGAGATCAGAATTCCAATCAAAGCCATTAGGGCAGCAGAACCACTAATTGCTCTGATGCATTTTGCTGGTTTAGATCTGTCACATAGCCCCGGTTTATTTTAGATAGGGTGTAATTCTTTTATAAGAGCAGTGATGGTAAATTGCTTTAGAATACCGGGAACATGGAAGTAGAGCCTGGAAAAATGAACACTTGCAAAACATGTGCTCAGTAGAAGTTTTGCAGGACCAGGTGGGTGTCTGTTTTAGTGAAGGGCAGCTGTGGCATGTTTGCTAACCTGATTGCTGCTCTCCTGGTACGGCAGGTCTGTTGTGCAGAATCCATGGGAAGGCAAAGCCAGGGAGTTTTCTTCTGCTGCTCTCTGTGTGCTTTCAGATATAAGTTAAAACTGTTGAATGTGATGTTGGGGCTTCAGTGAAAATGTTATCTGCCTGTGCATGGCAGTGCTACAGATCTGATTTGAATGATACCAACACAAAAAAGGCATTGACCTGTTGGAAGAAGCCCAGAGGAAGCCACGAATTGGATCACAGGGCTGGAGCACATCTCCTGTCAAGACAGGCTGACTTGGGGCTGCTCAGTTTGGAGTAGAGAAGACTCAAGGGAGACCTTTGAGGCCCTTCCAGTACCTAAAGGCAGATACTCTCTCCAAGAGAGGTGGAGAGGGACTTTTCATAGAGGAACGGGTGAGAGGACAAGGATTTTAAGAGAAGGAGGGTAGGTTTAGAATAACTAGGAAAGTAGGAAATTTTTACTCTATGAGTGGTGAGGCACTGACATGGATTTCCCAGAGCAGAAGTGGACCCCCCACCCCTGGAAATGTTCAAGACCAGTCTGGGTGGGGCTCTGAGCAACCTGGTTTAGCGAAAGATTCCTCCTTGCCCATGGCAGAGGGGTTTGAACAAGATGATCTCTAAGTTCTCTTCCAAGCTAACCCAATCTCTGATGATATGACTACATTGCTGCTTTGTGGTGTGGGGTGCAGAGATCCTAAAAGTGGAGTGCTGTGGTATCCCTTGCCACAGGGTTTGGTGCCTTCATGTTCCCCAAAAGATTACTTCAGTGCTGCCAGAAGAATATGAATGTCCATGGGGAACCAGGCTCTGAAAAGGCTTCTCTCTGAAAAGTACAAATAACCACGATTAGAGCGAGGAGCGCCAGCTCTGGAGCTTAAAGATTTTTCTGTAACAAACTCCAGCTGTTGGAGGAGAAACTCCCTTGGGAGGAGCTGCTTGAGCCAAAGTGCTGGTGGCTCTTTCCTGCAGCTCCTCTGTGTTCAGCAGCTTCAGCACCCCTGCTAACCCCCACGGTTCTGTGATTTATTGCTGATAATTCCTGGGTGCTGTTTAGTACAGCATATGGTTCTCTCTTCCTCTGCAGTCTGGTGCCATTTTATTGATTGTATAACTCATTTTCTCATCAAGTTCTGCAACGAAACCACTTCCCACTTGGGTTTACCTCCAGTTGCACCTACTCTCATGTTAACTACGTTTGTAGCTCTTGCATGCAAGGAGCTTTGAGGAGGTGCATAAACACAAAAAATAGATTTTTCTTCTTACAATGGTAGTGCCAAGAAGAATGAAAATAAACACGTAGGTAGTATAGAAGAAACTCTCTCTCCAGGACACTTTGCCCCAGTGAGGAAACTAAAAGTTTCAGGTTCATCACTTGACAATGTTTGTGTCAAATTCACCCTTCCTTTTAATTCCTTCCCTTCAGATTGTCAGGGCACCCACATCTTTTGTGGCACCTGAAAAATCTGATTTGCATGCAAATTGCTCCCGCTTAGGTTGAAACATTTCTGTCACTCTTTCCAACTTCTTCCCTTTTTCCTGCAGAAAATGAGGGGTGGAAAAAGTTACTTAAGTGATACACACCTTCTTCATACAAGATTAAACAGAATTGCTCTGGAAGTGGAAAGATGTGCTTTTTTGAGACCTGTCAGGCAGCCAACAAACGAAGCATTGAGTTAGAGATGCCTGAAAGATGCACTATGTAATAAAAGAGAGAAAAAGGAAGGGGGTGAATCCGAGGACTGAAAAGAGAGTGACCTACTGCTATATCTGAGCAGTTACTGGAGTGCATGGAGCGTGGTTGGAGTCAGAATAAGCCAGCCTGGTGACTGTCACTGTGATGACTGGTTCCTAAGGAGCCTCCTGATGTATTTTCCTCCCTGTTGCTAAATCCAGGCCCTGCAGACCTCACCAGGGCACCCGGCAGGGTCTGAGGGACTTTTGCACCCTGGGGGACTTCCCTGGAGAAGATGGTACAGGACACCCTTCAAAGGATAAGCCTTGCTTGAGATAAAGGGCTGGATTTTTTAGCTTGAACTCAGATTTATCAGGTGCCTGGTGGCCAGAGTGCTGCCAGCTTCTCTGTCAGCCTGGCTTTGTTTGCTGCCCAGCTGCTGGCCTCTTTTCTTCCCCCCCCCCGCCATTCCTGCTCTGCCCTTCACCACTAATTGAGTGTTTCAGGCAAAGCTGGTCAAAACATTTTTATTCAAAACTTATTTTGCTGGCAGCCAAGCTTGGCAGCATCAAAGAAAAAGATAAATGAAAAACACTGTCGTTTTTCTGGGAGAAATTCTCATTTAAAAGCTGGAAGTTGAACTGTTGTCACCCAGTTGAGGGGGAATGCATTGCCAATTGCTTTTCCCTTTTCTAGTTTACCTTCTCAACCTTTTTCCTTCAATCCCCATTCCCCCTCCCTGTCTCTTTTCCCCCTACTTGGCTGTGTTTCCCTACTTGTGCCAGAAAGGTCAAGGGAATCCAGGCTGACATGAAGATTTTCTCTCTGAGTTTGAGAGTGTTTTTCATTCAAAAAAGTAATCAGATGTTTTCCAGCTTCCCTTCCCCTCAAATGTAATGGTTATTCTTGGGCTGGTTTCCTCCTCAGATAGAATCACAGAATGTCAGGAAATAGAAGAGACCCACTGGGATCATCAAAGATGGACTAAGGCTCCTGTGGTTTCCATCAGGGCAGGTAACAGCCAGTGGGGCAGGGCTGGGCTGGTGCTCTGTGCACTGGTTCCCAGAGCTCTCCATCAGGCAACAGAGCCCATCCATGAAACTCTCTGTCTTCTGAGTGTCCCACTGCTTACATGCACATGGTGGGGCCTGAAAGAAGGAAGTTGTTTTGCCAGTGCTGGAGCGACGTTACCTGGCCAGGAAAACAACCACTTCATGTGTTTATCCTTGGGATGGAGGAGACTGCAGGCTGGAGCAGAGGGTTCTGGTGCCCTGGAAGCACAGGATCAGGTTGGAAGGAACCTCCACGGGTTATTTTTTCCCAACTTCCTGCTCCAGCAGGGCCATCTCAGTGCACAGAGCATGGGATTGTATCCAGATGGTTCTGGAATATCTCCAGTGAGGGAGACTCCACACCCTCTCTGGGCAACCTGTTCCAAGGCTCAGTCACTGGACAGGAAAGAAGCCCTTCCTCATGCTCAGGTGGAACTCCAGTGCACCAGTTTCTGTCTGTTGCCTCTGAGAAGAGCCTATCTCCAGCTCTTGACACCCATCCTGAAGATATTTGAATACAATGATGAGGTCCCCTCTCAGTGATCTCTTCTTGAGGCTGAACAGGCCCAGCTCCCTCAGCCTTTCCTCGTGAGAGAGAAGCTCCTGTGTCTTAATCATCCTTGTAGCCTCTGCTTGAACCACCCCAGGAGCTCCTTGTCTCTCCTGTGCTGAGGATCCCAGAACTGCCTCTACCCTCCTGGCAGAGGATCCATTTCCAGAGTGGTTCTACCCTCCTGGCAGAGGATCCATTTCCAGAGTGGTGACCTGTCCCTGTGCTGCCTGGCATAAACTGGGAGCAGCTCAGGAGAACCAGCATGAATAAAGATAATGTTCCAGATTAATGGCTCACCCTAGTTCAGGGGTGATCTGACATTATGTAATATCTGTGACAATCCTGTAAAGGTGGGTTGCAGGACCAGGGGGCTGGCACTGACTGCTGTGTACTTGGCACACCAGTTGGCTGGCGTGGCCCTCTGTTAGTTTCTGGGTGATTAACAGTGGAAATTAGCTTTCAGATACCCTTCCTGCTGGCACTGCTGCCCCTGAACCTAAAGCAAATGATCAGAAAGGTTTATCAGACAGGTAAAGCTACTGAAGAAAGTTATTTTCTTTGATTTACTGAGTGAAAGCTGCAAACAAAGCAGTTAATTCTTTACAGTTTGTTAACACCTTGCAATCTTACGGCTTCAGATTATTTTTAAATTTAAAAATAATTTTAAGAGTTAAACAAGAAAGCATCTACCTGGGGAGACTATTTAGGAGCAGAGGCTGCCTTTGTGTTCCCAGTTTCTGTCAGTCAGCAGCTTGGGACTTTCAAACCCATAGGTTTTGTTTGATGGCCTGTGATGGACCCATTTATCTGTTTGGTTTTTGAAATACTTATGCTTCCAGGCCCTGCAACATCTGCAGCAGTGAGTTCCATGGTCTTGTGTTGCATGAAGCATTATTTCTGTGCGTCGTGATTTGTACCTGATACCTGCTCTTTTTGTTGTGTGCCCTCTAGTTGTTTTCTAGAAAGGTGTAGCTACAATTCATTCCTTATCTGCCACCTCCATAACACTTATTACCCCAGTTTTATTACCCCTCCACCTGCTCTGATCCCATAATTACCTCTTTATTTGACAAAATTAAGTTTTTTCCTTGAGCAGAAGTTCTTGCAGACCCCACATTACCCCAGTTGCCTGTGTGGGAGTGGTGCTATTATGTGGTGTGTTTACTAAGTCTTTTAGGTCTTCTAAGAAGTTTTTAAGACTTCTACATTCTAGTGAAGAAAGGGGAGCAGTATGAATTTGTAATGGCAGTGCTTTTTGTGGTCTTACTAGCTCTCATAATGTTTCTTTATTTGCCTTGTTCCTGAGCACTGAGCTATTTTCAAGGAACTATTTGGGCAGTCACCAAGATCCCTTTTCTGGGTTAAAAGAGTCCTGAATTACATCCATCCTGAATTACAGCTTCTCTGCAGGTAAAATAAATTTGCAAAATTTGGCTTTCGTGCTCTAGGCCTCTCGTCATGAGTGTTCCTTGTACACCATCACTGGTGACCCCACCAGCTTTCAGGAAGGCATCCTATTTCTGCAACACTTGAAAAGGAGCTGTAATTAAATTTTTATGCCATTAGAAAGTTGCTGACCACAGTTGTTTTTTGGTCTGCAGTCCTGTGATTCCACATTGAACTTGACAGAAGTTCACCATCTGTTTTTCTTTTCTTCCTCTGAACATGATGTTCACATTCTGAAGGATAGTTTTTTCCTGGTTTTGGCTTTACTATCAATAACTGACTTAAGTTACCATTGAATCCCAGTCAACAAATTGATTTTTTTTTGTCCTTTTAAAATATTTTGAATTAATAAGTGTCTTGATGCTTTCCTATAATACCTGTATATGGTGTCCTGGAGTAATTCTACCTTTCCACTTATTTTTTTGTAATGCTACACTGATTTTTATGTAGTTCTCCTTTTTTCAAATCCAGGTTTATTACATAGATTGCTGGGGCTTCTTTTTTCTTCCTATAGGGTGTTGAAGAATAGCCATTCTCATGTGTTGCCGGGGACAAGTTGCTCTTCTATTACAGGTTTTTAGCTAGTTATTTATAATGTCTAAAAATACAGTGTTTTCAGCACCCTGTCAAGACAGTTTCCCAGTCTCTGTGGTATCACTGTAGTTTCAAATCATTCCTTATTTCTGTCTCCATACCCAGTCACCCTGTGGACAGTGTCACAATCTGGAAGGTTTTAAACTAATCTTAATCTGTGTTTTTTTTAACACGTTGCACCATTTCCCCTGACATTCTCCTGCTTCTCATATTCAGGGTTTTACAGCTTCCCACTGGGTTTTGTCTTCCCCTGAGCCTCTTCTTGCTGTGTTCCTCCTTTGTGTCTCCTGTCCTACAGCAGCTCCAGCCTCTCCTGTTGGGACTTGGCACCACAGTGGGTGCAGCCTTGGATGTAGTAACAGGACAAGGGGAAATGGCTTCAAGCTGAAAGAAGGCAGGCTGAGAGTAGAGATTGGGAAGAAATTCTTGACTGTGAGGGTGGCACAGGTTGCTGAGAGATGTGGATGCCCCACCCCTGGAAATGTTGAAGGCTGGATGGATCTTTGAGCAGCCTGGTCTAGTGCAAGGTGTCCCTGCCCATGGAAAGAGTTGGAATGGGATGACCTTTAATGTCCCTTCCAACCCAAGCCAGTCTGGGACTCCATGATCCACAGCTGTGGTTGGAGAGCCAGCTGCCTGGGGGATACAGGTCCTTGCAGGGAAGAAAAGCTGCTGGAACGTTCTCCTGTTGTGCTGAAGCCTTGGCTGCAGGTTTTGATTTACATCTCTGATCTCCACCAGACATTCACCTAATTGAGTAGATTGACCCTGGCTCTAATGTAGCAGGCAATTAATCAAGGGCTGACTAATCAGCTCTCTCCATGGCTGGCACCTTGCAGAGAGTCTGGGAATCACTTACATGCTACTCTGCAAACCAGCTTTATGCTCTGAGATTTACAGCCAGTTAATTCTATTGAACTCCGTGGATTTACTGTAAACTTCAATTATTATAATCTCTGGAACATAATAAAAATTCCTTTACTTAGCTACCATAAGTGGTAATTTAAAAACTAAGTTTTGTAGCTGCTTCAACTGATTACTCGGGAATTTGACCATAATATTAAAATTTAGCTGAAATCTGTCATCTTTCCTTGGACTTAAATACCTTGAAAACTGTCTGGCTAAGCAGTAGAGTTTAAACTTATTTTTTCAGTGTTTAAAAGTATTTTCTTTTCAAAGTTCTTAATTTTGATCTAGATAACTTCTGAAGTTTGACACTGCTGAAATGCAGAACCTGATTTTTTAGTTGAGGGTCTCATTTGTCAAGCTGCAGCAGTTAACAGCCACTCAGTGATGTTGATTGACATCTATTAAGAGATTTAAATTGAAGATGCACAGTGAAATAAGATGAAATTAAAGCAGAATAAACATCTGCAAACACTTACTCCTCCTGCATAACCAATCTCATTTAAGTAAGTGTGTTTTGTGCTGGGGTGTTTTGAAGCAAAGGGCAGTGCAGGGATGCTGTTGGAGGCTGTGGCACTGTCCCAAGGGCAACAAAGCCACTGCTGACATCCTCGTCAAGAATGACATGGGGGTGAATTTCTTTTTCTTTTTCTCCAGCCAGACCTATTTATGAGCTCCCTGCTGGTCCTCTGAGCCCCATTCTAACTTCATTTTTCTGCAGAAAGAGGGTAAGCAAACTGCACTTTTCTTCTTTGGTTGATGCTGAGTTTTTCTGATGCTCTAGAAAATCACATCTGTTCCCTTTCTTGTAACATGTTCAAATCCCTTACTTACCAATGTTAACACAATTTAAAAAACTAAATTGCTGTGGGCAATGTTGGCGGTCTCTTAAAGTACCCCAACTTTCTTTAACTTCCCTTTCTCACCACCCTGGATATCATCTGCTGATTTTTTTCCATTGCTTCCATATTGTTTGGTGTATGGAGCCCAGACACATTCACCTCTGCTCTGTTTGTTGTTTGTGATCCTTGGTGCCTGTATTGTTGAAGCTCTCTGCTTTGCTTGGCTTTCTCTTAAAGACTTTTGTATCCTTTTTGTCACTTCAGCGACCTAAAGCAGGTTGCTAACAGTGAAAACACAACCTTTCTTTGCCTTCCAGTCAAATCCTGAACTGAACTACCACTGCAATTGGTGGTGAATCCATCCTGTACATTTTTCTGCACTGTTAGTCTTGTGGCTGTCTTTTCACTTTTTTATTTTCTATTCAATGTTAGATAATTATATTGCACCAGCTCAATACAAGAGGAGTTGCACCAGCTCTGGAAGCATAATTGGTCTCTTTAAAGTGAGACTTGTCTGGGGTATGAGCATTCCCCAATGCATCTGAGTTTCTCTTCAGTATGCCTGAAAGTTTTTGAGCATCACTCTTCTAAAATCCATTGCTAATTATTTATTTGTATTTATTGTATTTATTTCCCTGCCCTCCTCCTGTCTTGTTTCAGACCAGGCTGGATCTGGGCTGGGTTAGCATCCTCCTTCCCCCAGCACCCCAGGGTGTGCTCCAGGCAGATCCCTGCCTGCCACACGGGTGCTGAGCATGGACAGATGACAGTGCTTGTGCCATGGCAAAGTTTTGCAATAACAGTCCTTGTACTTTGAGCTCCTTCTTGGCCGCCTGTTCTTTCTCTTGCATCTCCAAATGGTTTCACTGTGTATGGTGAGCAGCTGCTCCTTTTCCTCCAGTCTGATACTGCTGCTTATCAGTGTTGCTGGGATTAGGCTGTAGTGTTTGTGCATGGCAAGGGTTCTAATTAGCTAAAGTCACTCTGGAGGCATTTTTGTCTTATTTGGTAACATTCCCAGTTGGTGCATGTGTTGATGTTTGCTTTTCAAATTGTTTTTCAGTTCCTGGGGTATTTGGTTCTGTCTTCCTTATCTCTGTCAGGAGAGCTGTTAGGAGGGTATTTCCCTCTCTGCCTCTCTTACCACTTCCCATGGTTGAGTGGGGGCTTTTGCCTTTATTCCAGGTCTGTTTGTCACATCTGTCAAGCTACATTGCTTTAACTCACGTGCTGACTCTGTATGTGTGCTCCTGTTGGGCTCCTTCTCTAAATACAGCCATTGCCTGTGACTTTGCTTGCATTTTTGGAGGTTTAGATCTGCTCTTGTTCACACTCTTGCTTGCAAGGTAGTCTCGTGTAACCACAATGTTTCTATTTAGCATGATGTTGACAAAGTAGTTTGTGGACTCATTTGCAAGGTGAAGAACACTGATCATTTCTTTCTTGATTTCTGATCAAAACCTACCATTTTCCCTGGGGAATTCCAGTCTTCCTTCATCTCCTTTGCAACTGTCATGGTTTTGGTTGCATTTCTGTCAACAATCTCTTTCAATGCTGGATTTTTCTTTTATAGGTATAAAAAATAATTACTCAGCTTTAATTAGAAAGTCAAAATCCTTGCCACTGATTTTCAAGTCTCCAAGTAGACTTGAACCACCCTCGTGTACGTAGACTTTTTTTGGGGGATCCACCTCATGTGGAGTTTGAATTGGCCTGACTGCTTGCTTTGTTTTTAGGGGTTGATTTTCCTGCTCAGTTGTACTTCCTGGGAATCCCACTAAACAGAGTGTTGCTCCAGGCTTTCCTTTTTCCCACCAGCAGAATAAATTGAGGTTGAAAGAGAAACCCTGGTGTTCTCTTGAAACTTCTGCAAATTCCTGTGAACTGGACCTCTCAGATCCATTTCAGAAGTTGTTAAATTAGTGGGAAATCGTTTGACTGGAATAAGTGAGTGGTGAGGTCCAAGCCTGGGGTGAAAGTCAGAATTGGATGTGAAGTGTACAGGAACACAGGACTGTGGCTGCCTGGCCATCAGGCAGCACCTACTGGAATAGCCACAGGGAAATGACCTGATCAAATTACTGCTTGATAATCTACAACTTCTTTATTTGCATACTTCAGCAAGCCAGGTCAGATTTCTCTACTACAGGCTTAGTGGCCATGTGGATTTTGTTGATATTTTGGACTCTAGGTGAAGCTACCCCCTCTGTTTGTGGCTAATGGCTCACAGCCTCATTTCAGTTGGTTTTCAAGTGTGGTTTCAGGCACTTTGTCTGTGCTGCTTCATGGAAATCTTAGTGAGGAAATGCTGTGGTGTCCATACACGTGTTTAATTGAAACACTGGTTCTGCTAAGACAGTTTCCTCCTCCTCTGGAGTTCAGGACCTTGTCATCTGTACCTGTCAGCAGACAGCAGGTGAATATGACTTGGGCAGGAATATGTTGTGCAAATATCTCTGCCTTCACACCTATCCAGCACAGGCACATTCCTTTCAGTCGGCCCAGAGCAGTGGAGTGCTGGGAGACACTGTCTGACCCCAGCAAGGTGTGCCAGAGATGTTTCACTCAGATATTCATGCCTTGGCAAGAGGAGTACACTGCCCTGAGCTCTCTTTCATGAGCTTTTCTAGTTTTGGGGCCCTTGACTCAGAAACTTGACTCTGTTGCACACAGTTTGTTCTTTACTCTTACATTTCTTTTGAATAAGACTTGGGGCT
Organism: Cyanoderma ruficeps; assembly: GCA_008694505.1. NCBI lineage: Eukaryota > Metazoa > Chordata > Aves > Passeriformes > Timaliidae > Cyanoderma > Cyanoderma ruficeps. Next base: position 46,424,351 of record VZDJ01007753.1, on the reverse strand, counting down.
GAGAAGGGAGAATAACTGGACTTTAAGTTCAAGCACTGGGAGATGCATTTCTTTTTGCAAATCTATAGAATGTTGAGGAAAGCTTAATGTGCTTAATAAAGTGGAAGTGTGAGTTGTTGCTGCTTGTGTGCAGTTTTATTGCCATCCTGCCTTCCCTGCACTTTCATGCTTTGTTCAGCCAAGTTTACCTCCAGCAAATGCTGCAGCAAATAATTGTTTTGCAAAGAACTACAATGAGAATGGTGCCTGCTAAATATCAGGTAGGTGGCAGGTATCCCATGGCTGCTGCTCTGTGAGGGAATTAAATCAGCCACACCAGCATAAAACCTCTTTTTCTTGGCAGAACTGGGCCATGTCGGGGTTGATCTCCCATTCATGCCCAGGGCAGGAGATGCCTGACAGGGATCTCACTGCTTGGCCAAGCTGGAAGCACATCCTGTTTCTGAGCCATTCCAGTGGTTCCCAGGTGAAAGGATGCTTGATCTTTGGAATAATGGTGTAAAAGTTTATGTGAAATACATTGTCTGGGTTTTAAAAATACCAGCTTGACATTTAGTGGGACATAAAGGGAATATATCTGCAGTTTAGCTAGTGGTTGACAAATAATAATAAAAACTGACTATATCTGAAAATGTATTTGAATTCCTGCCAATTGTGCTCTAGCTCTTTTAGCACAACAGTTCTGGAAAAAAAACCAACCATGGAAAGGGTAGTTTTGAGTTGACAAGGATGAGAGTTTATTCTCTTAACATCATTGAGCTATTATTTCTGGATTACTTTTTTTTCCACATTGCAACTTTGTAAATGAAGGTTTCAAGAATAAAGTAGAGTAAGAACTTCATGTGGCAGATGAAGAAAGGCAGCTGAGCCCATGGGATTCAGAGTGGGAAGGTGGTCTGGTCTCCCATTTCCTTCGGTAAACGTGACAGTCCTGATGAATTCTGGAGAAATTTGAATGGAATTGGATAAACACCCTATTTCCACAGAAAACATGCTAAGGGCTACAGAGAAAGTTGCAAAGGGAAGAGTTCAAAAGGGAATAACAGAACAATCATTGGGGAGAAGTTTGGAGTGAGCAACTTCTCTGGTGCAGTAAACCTGGCTAAACCTGAGACCTTATTTTCTCTTTGGCAACTCTTTTCACAGCCTCCCTTCTGGAGTCACTACTTGGACATTTATTTTCAGTCGTGCAGCATTAGAAACACAAGGAATGTGTAGGGAATGAGGCACCCACAGACCTGCCTGCCCAACTGCACAGGCAGCCTGGCTCTGCAAATCTTCATTCTAAATTAGCAGGGAAATTTCCCCTTGGCTTAGCAGATGAGACAAGCCTCCTGGGCCATGGATGGATGGATTGATGGGGCTCACTCAGGAGGCTCCAGTGATGAGTCTGACATAACCAAAGTTGGTATTTCCCTGTGGCTCTGCTGTGCTTACGTGTATTTTCAGCCACAACTCTGTGGCAGGCACCTCCTGCTCTGGCTCTTTGTCCTGGTTTGGAGCAAATTTGGGAGGAAACTTCTGAATGGGATCCCTCTGGAAAAACAAACCCAAACAGCCCCTTGCCCAACCGGTCCAGGAGAAAATCTCCTCAGAGAAAAGTGGGAAAAAGTATTTATTTAACAAGCCAAGTGTCCACAAGCATAAAAAAAATGAATAATATGAAACAATAAAGCCTCTCGCTGCTCTGAAGAGAGATGGCAGATTCAGAAAATCCTTGCTGTGGGTGTAGCTGGGCTCAGTCTCTTACCAATTCCTCAGGTGCTGCTGAGGCCCAGGCCCCGGTAGGCCGCAGGTGTGAGCTCTCAATGCTCCTCTGGGTTCTTCAGTCCAGGACAGGTTTAAACAGTCCCAAGAAAAAGAAAAAAAAAAGACAGTCCAGGGAGCCTCTCTGCCTCAGCTAGCTACAAACTAACTAAGAGCAAAGCAGATTTCTGTCCTGCTGTCTGCCTGTGTCTCAGACAAGCACAGTCCAGGAACAGAATGCTGAGGAGGGGGTGATTTTCTGAAAACAAGCTCCATGCTGCTTCTTTCCCCTCCTTCACTCTCAGAACCAGCCTGAAAGGTGCAGAACCCAATATCCAGCATAAACAGAACAGACAATTGGGGATATCATCAAAAGCATCAAAAAGTCACCCCAGGACACTCAGCCATGCCTGACGTGGGCACCACAGGGACAGGCTGTGACTCAGCACATGTCCCCAGCAGTGGCTCTTCACCAGGGGGCCAGACAGCCTCTCCAGCTGGGATCCATTGGGATTCTGCCTTGGTCAGATTCATCTAAGTCCAACGCATTGAGGTCTGCTCAATAAGGACTTTTCTTCCCCCTCTTGAGCTCTTTCTAAGTAGCNGAAAGGCAAGATACTGCTGAGAGCAGATTAAAGCCAGCTTACAAATTGCTGCAGGCAGTGGGGCCTGAAGCCCGTTTTGGTTGTGAGCAGCCATGTCAGTGTATTTCCTTCCTTCCCCCCTTTTTCTGTCCACCTTCCCCACCCTCTCTCATGTTTTGAGCATTGTGAGTAGCTGGATTCAGATGTGTGGCTTTATTTTATAGCTTTTCCCTGCTGTTTTTTTGAGGATCATCAGGTATTCTAGAACCTGGAAACAATTCTTTTACACCAGTAAATGAACTGCTGGGAAGAGCTTCAATTTCACTGCAGAAAGACCTTTTGCAGGCAGAGACTGAGGAAGTATTTGCCCTGAATGTTGGAGGAAAATGACCCTTCTCATACTGGGGTCCAAAACTATCCAGAATGCACATTCAAAATAGCAGTTGTGTGGAGAGCGAAGGGAGAATGTGCCTTCACAGTACATGAAGCTTACACAGAGCCTTCCTTAAAATGAGTTAACATGGGATGCTGTTGGATCTGGTTTCCAAATAATGGGACAGGAATACTGGGAAACGTTCCTTGAGCTTTATTGCAACGTCAGCCTTATTACAGGACTATTATTTGAATAATTATTTGAAAGATGAACAACAATTGAAAGATGGCAACAGCTCATGTCTTGCCAACAACAGCCAGAATTCTGTGTTACAAGGCCTTTTGAAAGTTTTCTAACCAATAGCAAATTGTTAAGAGCCTACAGACATTTGCATAAACCAACCATTAAAACTACTCAAATACCTTTTATCTAACAATAGGTGCTTGTTTCATATTTCTTATTACTCAGGAACTTTTTATACTCTTCTATAAATAAAGCACAGAGCCTCATTGTTCAACTTTTCTATTATCTTGCTTGACATATTTTTCTACTTGCTAAGGCCTAACTCTACACAGCACAAAAACACAGTCTTATTGTTCCATGTCCTCATTCTTGTATCTTTTAAACTTTAGGCTTACATCCACACTGCAATGAGAGCCTTCTGCTTTTTCTATTTCCCACAGGTTGCATTGGGATCAGTGCTGTGCTTACACCTTTTGCTCTAAAAGCAGGTTTTACCTCTGTGTAAAAGCCCATTGGGAAGCACAGAGCTGCTGGCAGAGCTTTGCCCTTCCAGCCTGGGATCCCCCAGAGATGGAGCAGGGCCTGGCCCAGGGTGAGCAGAGTTCAGGGAAGTAATGACTGACTGAGCACGGCAAGTGCAAGGGGCAGGTGGCTTTCTTTGTTTTAGACTGAATGATCCTTGCTTTACCCTTTTACTGCAAATCTGTGGGAATCCAGGATGGGAAAGGTACATTTCCGAAGTGGATCCAAAATACTTATTACCAGCCTGTGAGTTTAAGCCAAGTAATAAATGATATCTCTGTACAGGAGAGAAAATCACTTACAATTTCCAATTTCCTGATACATGAATGACAATTTTTTTCTTAGGCAAATTTGTCAGCAAGATACTTGTTTGAGTAAAGACCTAGCACTCATAAAGTGAGAGCAGTAGGAAAGGTGAGGCAGTAGTATTTAAACAACCCCTTTAGGAAGTAGCATAGGCTGCCCTATCTCGTCTCCTTGGCTCGAATTCCTTTGGTGGCTGTCACATGTTTACCAACCAGCAGCGGTTCCTTCTTCCTTGGGATGTTAAATCAACAAGCACATGCAGACAAAAGGGCAAGAACACCAGCACCACTCCTGTTTCTCAAGCTCAGGGCGGTGCCTCTCCTCAGCTTTGCCCGGCTCGTGTGAGTACTACAGATTCTAAGGATTTAGCAGACTGTCCCAGGAAGAACACTTTTCTCATAAACAACACATTTCAAAGCTTTCTGGGGAAATTCCATTTCTGGTTTGACTCATCTTGCTGCCTTATGTAAGTGTGATTAGGTAAGTCTCGTGCTTGGAATGCTTTGGGGCTATTTCTTGGTGAGAAGATAGCTTTCCTAGTTTGTTGCTTTGGAGACAATTACAGTTGGAAAAGAAAATCCTGTGTTACCATCACTTCTAACTTTGGATTTGCATGCTGCTTTGCTTTTCTTGAAATACAAAGATCTTGGAAACTGCAAGGAATGAAATAGGAGTAAGCCTTTTCTTCTGTTTTCTGCTTTGACATTGTTCTGTTTCCTGCTGTCACTCAAGATTTCATTTTAAGGCAGTAGTAGACCAGAATTCTAGATCCATAATGAGTAACAAAAGTGCAAAGTATTTGCATTCCTGTGAAGCAGAGAGCACATTTGATTTCTGTGCAAGGGAAGCCACGGCTGCTTGCAGGTGTTTGTGACTGGGACAGGTTCAAAGAAAAACTTAATGCAGCATGATTGCTGTGGGAGAAAACAGCTGAAGGGATCCCAATAAAATAGTAAATAGATTCCATAGCTTGGCTCAGTGTGTCTGAAATATCCCAGGAACAGGCTGCATTTTATTCTTGTGGTCTTTTATGTCAAGTGTTTTGCAGGGGGTGTGTATGGATGTTTGCTCACGTGGGCTGGGCTGGAGCATTGGAGCTGCAGAAGCCCTTGAAGTGCACAGAATCTATCTCAGTCCATCTCCATTGCATCTGTTCTGGCAAACAGACCCCTCTGTTTGCCTCTCCCCTTCCCTTCTCCTGGCTCTGAAGGGGCACAGCTCTCCATTTATCCCTGAGGACAGCTGGACATCACAGCTCTTGCTTGAAAGAAGCTCTGGGTAGATGCTTTGAAACCTGTTAATGCAAATGAATCCTCTGAAACAACGTTGTGGCTGCTTGCATCTGGAGAAGGCCCTTCCATCTGGAGAAGGCCCTTCTCCCAGGTTGTGAAGTGCTGGGGTCCTTCCCTGCATGTTGTTCTCCCAAGGGAATTATGGAGGGTGACTTACAACAACTGTTTTCTCTGAGATCATTCCTGCTCCCCATTAAATCAGTGACCACTTTTCTTTTGATTTTCCATGGCCTGTAGAGACAGATATTTCAGGCATTACCACGGTTCATCTTTCATTCAGTTTGGCTGAACTTCTCAGTTTTTGGCTCAACTCAGATTCAGTAAAACTGAGGAGTGCCTGGACTAGAAGAAGATGTGATGTAGGAAAGAATAAACTGGGAAGGCGCACACAGGGAATGAGCTGTTCTCCTGGACATTTAAAACGAGCTCTGCTTCCCTCTTCCTTATACCTGCAGGATTTCATTGCCTTGCCTTTGTCAGAGGGTTAACTGAGCAATGACTTCAGTTCCCTCCTTTCTCCACACAGCTCTGGTAACTGGTTATCTGGTTTATACCTATGTGGAGAGAGAAATGTTCTCAGGGCCATGGTAGAAGTTGGCAATAATTGCTCAGCTCTTCACTCTATTAAACACGAGACTCTAGAAACTGCTGACATTTTTTTCCCCCCACAAGCATTTGTTTTAATGGCTTTTGTTATTGATAGAACATATTTTCTCAGGGCGTAGGTCACTCGGTCAATACCAGAGGCCTAGAAGATTTCCGCAATGCTCTCTCTCTTTGAAATCACACCCTGCTTTCTGAAGCCTCCTGCTTCAGGCCTCCCTGTTAAATGCCAATGGTTCCTCCATCCTGTTCCTCAAGAGCAGGAGCCTGAGGCAAGCCCAGGTCCCAGGAAGATGTGGTGGGTTCAACTTTTCCTGTACAGACACCCTCTGTACCAAAAAAACATCTGAGGATCCCTCATGTCAATTGTAGCAATTCCAGAAGTTCATCTGGCAGCAAACATCCTGTGTGGAATGAAACTCCCTGCAGGATCCGTGGTTTTTGGGTTCGGAGAGTTGTGGATTTGTGTCCTCTGAGAAGCTGTAAAGAATGATCCAGGAAGGAAAGAAGAGCCTGGATGCCAAAACCAAGTCTGCTGCTCAAACACCCTGATTTCTTTTGGCAATTGCAAAGGTCACAGTCAGGGCCACCTTTGGTGTTGTAGCTCTGGTGATTGTGAGATGGAAACTGGTGGTTGTTCATGGATGTGAATCTCATCACCACCACCCAGTATTTCTTGTCTCAGCAGTAGCAGCAGGACTGTAGAACAGTCCTCTCTGCCCACTGCTGCTCATGCCTCTTTTTGTGTCTTCTTGGTTTGCTAAATGCCAGACTGATCGTCTGGATTTGTGACTGGGCTTAAATGCAGGAGCCAGAAACCTTTAGTGGAACTTTATAAAGGCTGGTCTGGCTACTCCTTTAAAAAAAAAATAAAATCAATGACTGGTCATGCTTTCAAGTCAAAATTAGCCACCAAAGCTGCCCCTTTAGTACTGCCAATTAGAAGTTTTAGAAAAAAGCAGGTGTTCTGTGCTGCACTTTGATGGTGGTCCCTGATCAAGGAAGGTCGAGAGGCACATGCCTGTCTCATTTTTTCTTTTTGGTCAGCAGTGTGCCACTGCTGGTGCCTGGATGTATTTAATAGGGGCTGAAAAAGGGACAGAGCAGCTTCAGAAGGCTCAGAACAAGTAGCACCAAGGGGGTGTGCGTTGCCAATATTGGAAACTTTATTTTAATTCCAAAGGTCAGGGGTTAAGGCATGGATATTGTGAGGGTCCTGCATCCTGCCAGGCGTGAGGTTGTGGTCCCTTGCCACCTTTCTTCTCCTTTGGTACCTGCCAGGAGACATCTGTGGCCTGCAAGGATCTAACAAATAACAGGTCAAGGAGGAGCCAGGGCTGTGCTCAGAGGGTGCCCTGCTTCCATTGGCACGTGGCCTGCTCTCCACAGATGGGTGATCATCTAAATATGAAGAGATTTGGTTTGATTAGCTAAAATCTCCTGTTGGCAGCACATTTCCAGTCCCTGGAGCAATGGAGATCAGACAGGTTGCCAAGGCAACACACAGCCTTCAGTGAGAGGTTTACTGTGGCGTCGTCCTTGGTCAATTGATGGAGTAGGGTTTATTTAGGTCTTTGAAAAAAAAGAAACCCAAAGCTGCTGTCCAGCCTTTTGCTGTGATGAGTCATTGTGCCTTGGGTCAAACTGGTGAAACTAAGAGCAAGGTTTTGTGGATGAGGAAAATAAATACACGAGAGCATAAAGGTCCCAATTTGATTCCTCTTTGACGAGGTGAGAACACTTCAATTCTGAGTGGGGACAACTTATTCTTTTTTATCCCCTCAAATAAGTGAAACAGCAACTGAGTTCCTCCTTTCTCCTCCCTCTCCTCCCATTTCCTCTCTCTCCCAAATGTAAAATACTTATTTTTATTCTCTAGAGGACTCTGTGCTCACTGTTTAATTCTTGACTCATATCAGAGGTCCTTCCAGTTTGACCTTTTGTCACTGTTTTGCTTGTTGCTCTCTGCTCCCTTCCCTGTTACAGAAGCCCTGAAAAATTCAGCTTATAAAAGTTTCCATTTCATTATGTTATTCCTCCTTTTATATCAGCCAGGAGATGAAAATCTCATCATGTCACCACTGTGGCTGTGGCATGCACAGAAAGTCACTGTGTCTCTCATTGCCTGCTAATTGATCTGGATCCCAAATCAGGGAGTGCATGGGGACATGAACATCTCTCACTGTGGCTGTTCCCTGGATTTACTGACACAGCAGTATTGTGCCAGTGGTGGACACAGCCATCTCTGAAATTTTAGAAGGGACCTGATTCAGTGTTCTCACAAGCCAAGGAAAGAAATGCCGTTGTGCTGAGTGTCGTGCCTTAATTTGCTAAGTTAATAAAGGTTTCTGTTCTAAAATAATTCTGGCAGTGGTAGGAAAGACTCCAAGGCTACAAAGATAACAGGATCACAGGGAGCTGAAGGTGGTTATATGGGGGACACCATCAGAGTGCCCCTTTTTGTAACTCTCACTGTTGAGATGAATCTGAGTTGCTCTCAGCAGTGGATACCCTGTTAGTTCAGGGAGAAATCACTGTACAAGCAAGACTTGCAAAGAGTCACTGCATGATTTAACATGGGGAGCCAGGCTGGCATTTTCTGAACATGCAGGTGCTGTTCTCTTTTGAGACTGGACCTCAGCTGGTGTCATGTAGCACAGGGAGAAGAGAAGGAATTGGAAAATAACTCTAGACACTGCTCGCTGTGAGAGAAATTCTGACCTTCTCTATAATAAAACCGAGGCATGAACTTTATAGACAGTGACTTGCATGCAAGAGGGAAAAATTTTGAAGGGTGGAGGAGCCTTTAAAAGTCTGCATTGGCATCCTTATTTATTTATCCTTTTTGAGGGGATGGCAGCTGATAGATGTGTCACTGTGATGCTGCACAGTTATCTTCTTTCCCTGTCTCAAAACTGCATTAGTGATACCATGGCAACAAAGAAGTTGTCTTTAAGTGAAGGGAAAAAAAAAATAAAGCGTGACTTCAGTGTTCAAGAAAGCTGGCAGACTGACAGCCCCAGTCTTCCCTTTCTACCAGTAAGGCAGTGTTGGTGTCAGCTATGACAAAAGGTATCAGATTATGATCTCTGTGTTGTACTGTGACCGAAAACAAACCTGGGGCACAATCAAAGACAAACTTACTACAGGGAGAGCAGGCTGAGAACCTTATGAGAAAAGGTGCTTTTTGTTGGACAATTAAATTCTGTTTAAATTATACATTTTTCTAAGAAGTGCGTCACCTTGAAAAAGCTTTCCTAGACCCAAGTTGTGTCCTCTTTCAGGATAGAATTCTCCTCTGAGCAGTCTGTGAGAATATACAGGTGTCCCCTGCTACCATGGCAGTTTTTCCAGAGGCTGGAAAGTCAAGGGATATCTGGAAGGGGCAAGTTGAGATCTCCGTTCTGTTTGATTTATTTGCATTTGCGTACAGCTCTTGTCTCTAACATGAGAGCCCACAGCAGCAGAAGATTGGCTTTTAGGGACTAGATTCTTTCATTCACTCTAATTCAAGTTGTATTTATCATTATCACTACAGCCACTTTCTTGACTTTCTATGTCTTAGGTGAAAGCTTTGAACTCCAAGGTTTCTCACTGCTTTGTGTGATGGCTGGTTTTACAATGGAAAATAATTCCAGAGTGAAAAACTGAGAATTTTGGGATGGCTCAGAGGTTAGAGTCAATATTGAGATAGAGAAGAAATGGCAGAGCAAACTCTTGAGTGTGAGGATACCTCATAGATTGTGGGTTGGGAAAGTAGTTTTCTACCTAGTTCTAATTTTTCTTCACTGGTCTGGAGAAGAACTGAGATGAGCAGTTGTGAGGTTTCATTTTGATTACCTCAGCTCTGGGCCCAGCCCTGGGAACAATCCTGACAGGGACCAAGGAGGGATGGGTGCGAGGTTCCTGGTGCTGTCCCCATCGAATCTGTCCAGCCCTGACATGGAGAGGTCCAGCTTTCAGCTCATGAATGACAACTCAGGTTCTGTGCTGCTTAAATTCTCAGTCTCCCTGGCCCCGTTAACTTCAAAGAATTTTGAATCCTGTGCTGAACTGGAGCCATTTTTATGGATATTACTAAAAACGGATGATGAACCTCTGGATCACCCTTACAAGTGACCTCCACCAGACAGTGTGAATTCTCCCTGTCCATTGGGACATATTTCTGTTCCTGCCTCTATTTGTGTTTGTGGTGTGTTTGCTTATGGATGGAGAAATGAGGAGACAGCCAGGACTCTCCTGGATGCGGAATTTCAGGCGTCATTGTTTGCAGAGCCTGTGTACTTGAACTAGTGCTCCACACTCGCTTGAAACACATCCAGCAAAACTAATTCTTCATCTTTTCTAGCTGAAAAATGCCTTTTGTTGAAGGCGGAATATTTCACAGAACTCTGTGTGCTCAGTTGCAAATGCCATCAAGACCACTGCTCAAGGCCAGGGTGGGTTTTTTGCTCCTGGGAAAAGAGTGCTGCCACAGGGTCATACATAGCAAAACACAGAGCAGCCTTTGTAAGGTGGAAAATCTGGCCTCAGGGAAAGCCTTTTTGAAATTGGGCCTGTGGCTCTCGCAGGTTGGCTGCTGGGTACTTTGAGGTTTGCCCTCCCAGTATCTATGTCTTGGTCATTTATCTACAGCAGGTTCTAAGTGAAATCCAGACTGCATCCTGAGAATTCAAGTCTGAGTCAGGCTGAGAAAAATCAAATCTGCTGCTACTTCTGGCCCCAGTACAGGCTGCACTGTGAGCCAGACTGAGCCCAAAGGGTAGAGGCTGCTCTCCTCTAGTCCTGCACCTTAGACATGGTACATGGAAAAGGAAAATGTGGGTTCAATGGAGAATTTATCTCGGGCCTTCCATTTCTAAGGGGAGAGCACTTGCTAAATACCACTGCCTCTGTGTCTCCTTTTGTGCCTGATGTGCCTTCAATTGTGGCCTGAAGGTTCTGAGCACCTCTACTGGATTGCATCTCTTAGAGAATCAGAGGCTGCAGCTCCCCAGTTTTGGGGAAAAATGCCAATTCTGTGGCTTTTGTGTGACCCAGTGTGACTGAGGAGAGATGCCCGAAGTCCTGTGACTGTGCCCACAATGTCATCTCTAAACAAATCCTCAGCTTTTGGATGAAACGTGGGGTAATTCTAAGCACTGAAATACCTGTGTAGAGGGATGTAACTTTTCCTGATTTTTCTTTTGGGTCTAACTTCCACCCTTTGGGGTTGTGCCTGTGCCATGGCTCCCATTCTGTGGGGCAGTTGTGTTAGTGTTTCCCTGCTTCAGAGACCTGCTGGCGGGAAAAATGCATTGAAGGTGTTTGGGTGTCTCTGTGGGTGGTAGAAGAGAGGGAAATGAAGTTGATTTACTGTCTTTGAAACCTTTGAAATTGCATGCCTATGTCAGAGGCCATAAGGACAGCTTAAATCTTTGAAGATGCCCTGCAAATACATTATCATCAGCAGCTACATGTGGGCTCATTCCTCCACCCATTGATCAGACAAAATTGTCAGTCAAAGTAAATAGAGGTATAGTCAGGTCACCAGTGCCTCTCAGTTCTTCATGTTCCTTATATAAAAGGACTGGAGAGCCTCCTCATTCTTGCTATCTGTAAATCAGCACATAAAAATAAAGTGTGTGAAACCCAGCCTCTATGCAGGGCAAGTCCTCCTGCCTTGGATGGGAATTTCACTCCTGTTACAGCACCAAATGTGATCTGATTGCGTTTCTGATAATGTATTTGTGGATCACCTTGAAGAGAAGAGGGGGAGTTATACAACTGTTCCCTCACTGTGCTGTTGGAAAGGGTCGGGCTTTGTCTCCTTTGAAATAGATACCAGGAGAGAGCTGCAATCCTGTGAAAACACACATTTATTTCTGAAGTGTTTTTGTATTGTGTGTGTGGTGCACATGAATAGAATTGCCACCTGTCCAAGGCTGATAAGGACGAGCAGTGGTCATGTTCTTGCAGTTTGCTGTGTGAAGAATTGGCACCTACAGCTTCCCTCAGTCTGAGTTTATGAAATGCTACATGCAAGGACTTGTTTCACCATTTGTGGCACTTTCTGAGTTTTCATAGATGAGGATTTGTTAGAGACATTTCTATAATGGATACAGTGTTAGCCATGGCTTCTAAATACCCTTTACCTTTTTCTTCTGTCCTGCTGCCTCAGAAAGATCCCATTAGTTATTCTATTCCTTTAGGAATCCACTTATGGCACTGCTTTCCTTGATAACCTTGGCCTCAGCTTGTGAGTGGGCAAAGTGACAAGATTCTGATACCCACGTGCTTTGGGCACCGAGCAGAGGAAGTGACTGGGAAAGCTGCTTGGTATTTCCATTGCACCCAGCAGGGAGCTTGTCCTTGCAGTGGGGCTGCTGCCATCATTCCATCCCACAGAACTTTCCCTTCAGGATTTGCTGAGCCTTGCCAAGCACAAGGATGGACTCCCGTGCTGTGACACTGCTGATAGGGGTGAGGATATGTAGATATGCAAGTAGGTGGAAACTCTCTAATACATCACAATAGTAATAATAATAATAATAATGTACACTTGTACTGCCTTGCAGCTTTCACTGGAACTTCTGCCCACGCACCAGCCTACTTGGTTCACAATGCAGTGTGTGCATGCTAGACAATTAGTGGCTGATAATGAAAAATGTCATGGGAACCAGCAGGAAAATCATAGCTTACTCCAAATATATAATGAAATGTAATTAGCACAGACAGCAAAACAGACAATTTATGGTTTCTTTTTTTTTTCATAATTAAGAAGTACCAGTAAACACCCCTTTTTTCAGGAAGTTTGGTATCAAATGAAATTAAAGAACTATTGTCTGGAATAGTATTTTATGCAGAATTTAACCCTTGCACAGCAGAATGGATTAAGATCTTGCTAGTTGCAGACTCTCAAAGTGAATCCACTGTGGAGCTTCTCGTACTCATTCCCCTGGCCCTGGTCAATCAGGAGAGGCCAGGTCTGGTAGCAGGATTGCTGTGAAACCAGCTACAAGCCCAAAACTGAGCTGGATTCAATGCATGTAACACTGTGCCCAACACTTCCCTCTTGTTCTTCTGGACAGACTCTCCCTGAAGTCATCTTGTAATGTGAACGTGGCTTTGAGGAGAGGTTGGAGCAGGAACAGCATTATAATGCCTTGTGTTCCCTATGTCCTCTCTCAGATTTCTTCTGCTGACCTCACCTCCATTTTTGATTTCTTTTCACACTGCACCTCTGGTTTGTTCTTGAGCAGAGGGCATGGATTGTGTGCAGTTGTGTGGCCTCAACCTGCCAGGAGCACACACACCATTTCTCTCGTGTAGCAGAATGAGTGGACTCACTGTGGCACTGCACAAAAGGGTCTATGGCATTAATTTCTTGGCTTAAAAATGGGTAAATGGGGGAGGGTCCTGGCTGAATATTTATGTCCCAAAGAATGTGGTGGTCAGCACTTCCCAGGGTTTGGACCAAGAGTTGAAGGCCTTACTGTGTCATGTTTTCTCTCTCCAGGCACATTGTGTCATCCATTGGTGTGAGGATGGATATTTTACCTGTGTGAAAACTGACACATTCCAGCAGTGCTGCAGCACAAGGGATGTGTGTGCATTTCTGCTACTTTTCCTCCTCAGCACCTCTCAGGCCCAGACAGCCACCACAAGCCAGAACAGAGCTCTGCTCCTAATCAGTTTTACAGCCGTTTCCCTGGCACAGCCTTAGTTCGGAGTTTCAAATCTGCAGAGCTGAGGACTGGGAGGTGTGATCAGGACTGTATGCAGCTGCAGCACATTTTCCTCTTCATGATGGAGAAGCAGAGTGCCAACATGCCCCCCCTCCAGAGGGATTTGAGCATCCAGCTGGAGCCAGGTGCAGTGTGTGAGGCAGCACTCAGGTGCAAACTCAGCCCTCCCTCAGAGACATTGTGGCACAAACTTTGGTATCTGCCACGAATATTATGGTTGGGAAAAGAGGAAACTTGTGCATAAAGCCATGGGACAGGATCCATGAGCTATGTTGCCTTGTGCTACAGAAGTCCCAGTCACCTCCTTGCCGTTGGACAGACCATCTTTAGGAGAGATGGGAGAGCTGCTTGGTGCCCACAGTGAAGGGAGGTGAGGGATCTGAGGTAGCTGGCTGATGGTCTTTTCCATGCAGGAAGAGTCTGTGCAGCCCCTTGTTGCCTGTGATTCCAAAAACTGCCTCTGTGTGGACAGTCTTTAGTACTTGGCTTTGAAAACTTCCTCCTGGAAGTTGATGCTGGACCTTTGGTGAGCTCTGATAGATGGTGTGTTTTATATTTTTGCCCCAAGGAGAAGGGGAAGCTGGAAGAGTTCTCCCAAGTCCTATTCCACTGAGCTATTACTTTCTTGTTCCTCTATATTGGAAAACAAGAATTAGATGGGCAATAACACTGTTGTACCAGTCTGAGTTACTTTAGAGCAAATATATAGCAGGTGATCATTTGTCTCCAAGCTTTTCTTCAGGATTCCTGTCTAGTCACAGATCTGCTTTTTCTTCTGGGATTTTGCAAGGTACTTGGAGGTCACTTGGGGAGAAGGGGCACTTTGAGGATTTTCTCAAGCTGGGGGTTGTTCAGCGTTTCAGAGCATGTGTTGAATAACTTATATTTAAAAATACTGGTGTCTTGTCTGTGCCCTGTCTGAGAAGGGGAAACCCTGGTGTCTCCTTGAGTTCACTGAGATTTTTATGAAATAAAATAAATGGGATCAGCGGTGTCCTTGCTGCACACATCCTCTTGTGTGCTGAGATGCAGTGATCCCATGTGTTTTATATATAAGGTATGTCCTTTCTCCTGTTTATTCTATGCTCAAGAACAGGGCAAGTCAGTGATGGGATGCAGCCAGGCTTTCATGTATATTCTGGGCTTATGGCTACTTTGATTTATACTGATCTCCTTTGATTTATCCTTGGCTCCAGCAGCCATTTAATGGTGACTTCAGCAGCTGAAAATAGCCAGTCGATGTCTCACTCAGCCACTCTCACATCCCCAGCCCTGCTCCCTGGGCTGAGGTGTGAGGGGAAAATGGGTCTGACATGTGCCAGCCAAATTATCTGGGGGAGTTATGGCACCAAATTGCAGTGCTGGCAGGCTCCAAGACAGGTTGGATGGAGCTCTGAGCATCCTAGGGGAAGGTGTCCCTGTCCATATCAGGAGCATTGGAGCTAGATGGTCTTTAAAGTGCCTTCCAACCCAAACCATTCTGTGACTCTGTGAACTGTCTGTGTCCATGCAGAATAGAGCAATGAAAGTGTAGACTTCACCCCATTGTCATTTAATCTGCTGTGATTCAGCCCATATTTCTGTTCCTTCCTCAGGCTGTGATGAGGAAGGTCAGAGCCACCTCCAGAGTCTGGGTAACACGTGTTCCTCTGGGTTCAGTCCCAACCACTCATTTGTTTTGCATGTGGGCTGCTGCTATTCATTGGTGATTTTTGTTTCCAGTTGAGACATGTTGGCTTGTATTAATTTAGATTTCTTAAATCCCCTTGCTAGCAGTCATATGGTGCATTATCAAGGCTGTAACTGGGGACAGTGTAGCTCTTCTAGCCTAAGTCTTTTGCTGAGTCAAGTCTTATAAATTCCCTGTAGGATGTTCCACAGGCAGGGCTGGCCCTGTTTACTTCCTTTCATCCTGCTCATCTCATCTGTGAGCTGCAGCTTTGTAATCACAGGCATCCCTGGTGTGTCACTGATGCTGCTGATATTTCATTTTTATGGGGTCTTTTACTTGAACTGAGCAGCTGAACTTCACCCGTTCCTGGTGAAGTAATTACCAGAATAACAAGCCAATTTTTTTTGCAGATGACACTGAAAGTTTTTGACACGTGCGCCCTTGCCACCCACATCAAGTGATGTATGTACTGTTTGTCCCTTGTTTTGGCATTTTGATATGTGTGAGAGAGGTGAAATGGCTTTAAAAGCTTTTTGCTGGCGCCTGTGGTTTGTTGCAGACCCAGTGGTACAGGCAGAACATGATAAATTGAAATCAGACTGTTTCTTTACAGTTTGACATAGGGATGTTGATGTACAGGGCTGGGACATCAGCTAGTGCAAAACCACTGTGCTCATTACCTGTGGCCAAACCTGACACTTGAGGAGGTAAACTGAATTACCCGAGCTGGGGGCTGATTTTTTATTTTTCCCCAGAAAATAATGGTAATTATGTAGTATGGTAAATATACTTCTTACTTAAGGGTAAAGTAGCAGTTGAATGAAGATTATGGGCTCTACATTAATGTGGTTCTTAGTAAATGTAATGCAGTTAGTGAGTACCATTATGTGTGTAATCTGATTGTTTTAAAGAAAATACATAAATTGCAAAGCATGTGTTGGGACCTTAATGACATTTCTTGGCTGGATTCTTGCTGTAGTACAGATGGAGAGTGGCTCTCTTGGAGCTGATGGAATTCTGCATAGCTACAAAAGTTTATTAAAATCACTTGGTGTCTTTCTTGTGTTGGAATTCATCCCGTGACAGAAACGAAGACCTTAGTTGGAGCCAATTAGTAAACTAGATCAATGTGTTAAATGGATGTTGTATCCAAGCCCAAATTCTGCTGGATTTCAGTTCTATTTCTTCTGCGAAGAGGATGGGGAAGCAGAGGCATGGATACAGCCGTGCTTAAACCACATCTTTCCCTGGGCAGTTTTCCCTGGTTGTTCTTTTTTGACTTTCTGTTCTTAGTTACTCCTGACACCACTGTTTTTTTTGTCTGCAGTTGGAGCCTTCATTATCCTCCCTGCAGTCCTCTTTCTCTTCATCAACAAGAAGCTCTGCTGTGAGGAGAGAGGTGGGCTCCCATGCCTGGAACAACAAGGGAGAAGAAATCACTGCAAAGAAAAGTCCAGAGCTGGTGAAGGCCTTGGTGAGTGTCACAGTATTACACTGTCTTTGATGTACAGAATCTTCTGGAAGCTTTGACTGCTGGGAGGACAGACACAGCCCCATTTGCTCTTTCTCAGGTTGTTTGCGTGGAAAAGAGTAGTGTTTTGGGTAAAAACCTCCCAAATTTGATCGTGAGGATATGCAATTGCTACCATGTTCCCATTATCTTTGTTATCTGGAGTAATGTCTTGAAAAATGATAGTCAATGCTGGAGAAAGAAGCATGCTCCCTGCTCGGTCTGTTGTGGGAGTGTTTTGTTTATCCAGTGAGGAGCAAAATGTGAGTGTTTCTGAGTAACAACAGTGCCTTTCTGTGGATTGCCAAGGCTGGGAGTGTCCCACTTCAGGGACAGAAAGATGAGCAGGCACACAGCAGCAGTTCAAGGGAACAACCTTTAATTCAAAATTCTGAGTCAATTTATACACATTTGTACAAAGGTCAAGAGATTGGCTTCTTCAGGTTGCCACCTTTCTAACCTGGATGGTGGACATCACCATCAATCAATTCTTCTCTCAGAGGAGAAGTATGTAAATATTCTAAAAATACACGATGTTTAGATGAAGCTGCGTGAGAATCTGCAGCAACAAAGACAGAAAATTCAGGGCGACACCTTTCTGCTCATGAAGGATAGGCCTGTCCTTGTTTCCTTGCAGTAGCTATTACTTGCTCCTTCATGTGTTTGTTGTGTTCTGGAAATGTTATGTCTTGGGTTAACCCATAAGTACTGAATTCAAAACAACCGCGAATTTTACTATGTTAGAAAAAGAACATTTTAATTTTTTCTCAGCCATCAAAAATGCATCCGTTCTGGTAACATTGATGACTGTGAATTTGGCAATTTCTTCCTGTATTTGCTTGTAAATTTGCACGTGATAAGTGTATAACAAGTGAGACAGTCAGCCAAGAGGAGGCCTCAGAAGCCTCCCAATGGAAAGGTCTACTTCTCAATGGTTCAGTCTTAAATCTAAAGGCAGAAGAACACAATCCCAAAACACAGAGCTCATACAAGGCTGTTTTGCTGTTCATTTTGCCTTGTGCCTCAGCCTGGCTGTTGCCATGCTGGCCATGATCTGGTCGTACTTTGTGACTCCAGGACTCATGGACGGTTGAAGACTTGGATGCCATCTGTGGTAGGAACTCAGTGGGACTAATTCTTGCTAAATTCATTAGTGAGCCAGGGACAGGCACCAAAAAGGTACAAGTACAAATGGTACTTGAAATGACTCCTACCCACGTCCCTCTCGACTGAAAGTCCTAACTTCGATGTTTCTAAACAAAGGCTATGGGGTTTTTAAAATAAGTTTCCTGCATCTATATTATTTTTAAGTCTTTTTTCCTCTTCTCTTCGCCTCCCATCAAGTGGTGTAAAAATGTGGCTTTTATTTCAGTTTTTAAGATGACACATCTCCCAGGAGCGTGTGGGTGTTGACATTCTATGGAGCTGTCACAGGCTATCATGTAAACATGTATTTGCAATGCTTTTTAAAATGTGAATTATTAATAAACATAGTGGCTTGCTTTTTTGTGTGTGTTCGTTGCTTCCAGATTTTGAAGGACAAGAAATTGCTTCCCAGCTGACACTCTGGATGGCAATTTTCATCTCAGACTGAATCTCATGTGTCTGAGTGATAAACCTTTGAAAACATGGGCTTATAATGGAAACACTAAGTCAACTTTAACTACAGCTGTGCCATGCAAGAAAAATACCACATACATTAATGAGGTGCTAAATCTGATACGGCAGAGGAATGTGTTGTAATCATTAATTACAATGCGAGCTTAAAGCTGGAGTCTGCTTTTTCCGTTCAAATAAAATCGACTTGGCGAGTTGGAGCTGAGAGTTATTTTAAAATATCACCTCTATATTTAGTTTAAATTTCACCGTGGTGTCTTGGTACTTGTAAAGTCAATATGGAATCCGTGTGTAGGAAATGCCAATGCTTTTAAAGGACAGCAGCATGAGGGAATATATTAAACCCTGGGCTACCTCAGCGTGTCATATGGCAAATGTAGAAACCTGGAGGCTGAGCTTGGGCAGGGAAGCCAGGGAAGGCTGCTTCCAGCATGGTGAGGGAGCTCTCCCAAGAGGAGTGTTGACAAGCAAGAGTTTGCTTCAAATTTGGAATCTGGCTTTGCTGGGTAGGAAGGAGCAGGATGGGGAGTGTTGGCAGAACGCAGTTTGTTGGTTAGCATTCACTTTCCTTCTTTTCAGCTTTTTTTCTTCTGAGCTGTGTGTGTTGCAAGGATATCCTGACTCCAAGGACTCTGGTGTTCTTTAACATGCAGCCCACTAATGGTTGCTCTCCCCAGTTCTAAGCTCTCAGATTGGGGAAGGATTTTTGATTCTCCACGTCTGGAATTTAAGAGTGGTTAGAACATATCTGTCTAAATGGGAGAGAAGGCATTTTGTCTGACTGTGACATCTGCTGTAGGATGACCCCCCAAAGGCAATAGGACAGGTGGATGAAGGCTGCGGCCTGGGGTGTGTGGGTTCCGTGTATGAGCTGCTCCCCTTGCCCTTTGATCCAGCTGAGTTTTGAGTTATCTACCAGTGAAGAAGAGAGCTGGTAGAGAAACATGAACAAATCTGTCTACTTTGCAGGTGTGCAGGGTGACATTTAGAAAATGTACTGTAAAATGTCAGAGTCTCTTTTTTGTTGTTGTTTTTGCTTTCCTGAATAGAGCCTGACCTCAGAACAAGACAAGTGACAGAATGAAATAGGTGTTCCCATCAACATGGCTCTAGGACACATCTGGCTGGGTTGTTCCTGATTTAATTTTAATTGCACAGTTTGCGTCTCTGTGGAGGGACAAAGATAAGGAAAAGATCATTGTGAAAAGGGATTTCATTGAAAACTTTTTAGGAGAATTTAGGACAAAGACTGTTAATTACCGGGACAAAAAGGGCGGCAGATTTTTGGTACTTTAGACCTCTATGGATCCTGTTCTTGACTGGTTCGTTGATCTTAATGATGAATCCATCTCCTGAGCAGGGATGTGCTGCCCTGGTTTCTTCCCACTCAGCTGTAGGAATCCCTTCACTGGGAGGGCTGGAGGTCACCTGGACACAGCCAGCCTGTATTTAGGATGCACTTGGCATTCCAGGGGAGAGCTCAGAGCAGGCAGCAAAGGCAGAGAAGCTGGTAATCACATAGCTGGTAGGAAGGTAGCACAGAGCATATCAAGCTTGCTTGTCTATGCCCAAGCATGTACAGAAGGAAGAGGTGGTGGCATGAAGCAGTCCTGATCTTTCCAGTGCCTTTATAAAGGTAATGTGCAGAACTCCTTAATGAGAAAAGGATTAACTACCATACCATTAGGGTCAGCTGGAGTGGTTCTTCACAGCATTGGTGGTCTTTCAGGGAAAGTGTGTATGGGAAATTGCCCCTTGAATCATCTCTCCACACAAGGAAGGAGGACATTACCTTGAGCAGAGGCTTGAGACAAATCAGTGAGGTCTCATGTGGGGCCTTTTGACGCTGTGATGTTTTGGTGTCTCTGTCTGTAGTGTGAATTTTGGGACCAAGAGGAGGTGGTGACGTTCTTACACACAGAGTTTATAGTGTTGGGGAGCCCCTTACTTCAAAAGTCCAGGGGTGAAGTGAATTTCACAGGTGTGTGTGACAATGCTGGGCAAAACTTTGTGTAAAGAGCCGTAACCAACCATATGCTTCAGTGCTGTGGCTCAAGAGAGTGAAGGGTCCACTTTGCTCTACACTGTAATCTTTTCATCATGATGTGACCTGAGACTGAGAATGAAATTGTAGCTTGGTACACTGTGTTTTATATGAAAATATTCCAGTCGTGCCTTGCTTTGAACTCTTGTTAAAGATGTACACTTGAAGTGTGAAAACAGCATAAATATGATGAGGTTAGAAGGAAGATTTTTTTTTTATTATTCCTTTTTCCTTCTGTTTTATCAGCCTCAAGAGCACTTTCAGTTCATGTTCTCAAACTGTTCTGCACAGCCACTGTTCCAGCCTCTGGGGCTAGCTGCACACTTAAAATAAATAAACAGAGATGCAGTTCTTATATAAAGCACTCATCTCCCATAGCCTTGGCTTTAGGGAAAGCATCAACACCTCTAGCACTCACCAAGGGCTGCAGTGTTGGCAGTGCTGTCTGGGTGCTGCCTTTCCTTGTCAGCGCTGCCCTGGGCCCTGGGGACCCGTCACATGCAGTGAGTGGGACTGTCACATGCAGCACAGGCACAGAGTCATGTTTAGAAATAAGAAATGTGGGTGAGTGTGACAGCACCAGTCTGGCTTCCTCCAAAGTTGTGGAAAACCCAGGGGTGTACTTTTCCAAAGAAACACAGTTGTGGTTGGTCCTTTTAACTCTGATGCCGAGTGACCAGTAGCTCCACTGTCCTCTGCAAGAGAAGATTGAGAGAGAGCCTGGTGTTGTTTCTGTCACACAGCTGAGGTTTGGTAGTTCAGATTACTTGACCAACCAGTGGCAGGAAGGAGAGAAGCTTGTAAAAAAAGAAGTTTCTCAGTGCCCAAATGAAGCTGCTCTTCTAAATTGCTTTTTCTCTGAACTGCTTCGGTAGAGGCATGTAGGAAGAGTGGCTGGCCATGGGACAGCGTGATTGCTGCTACTGATGTCTGCCCTAGATGTTGGAGAGCCTGGTTTGCAACAAGCTGAATTAAATGAAGGATTAGAGAGTCAGCAGGGACAACTGCCTGCTCAGATCTGTGGCCCCAAATTCCTTTAAATCCTTTGAGTCTAGATCTGGTTTTCCCAGGGACTCCTCAGCCTCCCAGCATCTCTGGCTGGACTTGTGGCTGACTTAGAAGTAAGAGGAGATGGGAGCTACAGCCTCAGCCCCGTGTGCACACAGAGATGGAACACCAGGAATCATCCACTGTGTTTTTGTGTCCCAAACAGCACAGTCTGCATGGCTCTTGGTGGTCCACACCGAGCAATTCCCACAGGCTCTGTAAGGATGGAGTGTGTGCGTGGGGGAAGGAGTAACAGGAACTGGGCGACTCCTCTAAATGTTTCTAAAATAACTTCATTTTGTTAAACAGCTAGACGCACTCTCCCACTGCTAATTTCCATGCAAGTAATTGCTCTGATTGACCCCGGTTTGTTCACTTGCTGCAGACTGGGTAGCACAATTGCAGGCGGGGTGGGGTCTATGGGATCTGCTCTAGGGAACAGCTTGACAGCACAGGTGGGTGGGTTGGAGTGGTGGTGTAAATTGGTGTTTCTCCAGCCTTTGAACTTGTGATTTCCTTTTGGCTATTCTGTCTTCAGGAAAGCCGATGAATGGCAGCAGCTCAATTAGAGAACTTGCTGTAATTTCTGACTGCAGGTTTCTTCTTTCATTCCCCTAATCCAGTAATTACAGATGTTTCTCCCTCTTTCAGCCTGAAAGAGCACAGTTGCCACTACTAACACCACTTTTCTAATATTCCAATGATTTGTGAATTTCTTTATGCCCTTTATGTAACCCTCGGCTGGAGAAGAATAAATGAAGTTATTCATTGCTGCTTTTTGTACAACCATTTGGCATGGAACAGCTAGGGGCTTTTTTGTGCCTCTGGCGACAAGTAGCTCTTTAAATGCAAAGGGCTTTATTTTGATTTGAAGGATGTGACTGCCTTCAGTGGAGTGACTCTGGATTTAACTCCAGTGCCAAGTCACAATCTGGCTCGCCTGAATATCCAAACCAAATATTATGACCAGGGAGGTGTTGCCATTTTCTCTCTCCTGAAAATTCCCCCAGGTTTTGTATTAATACTTTGGTGGCAATAATACCTATCTGTGCATTCACAGATCCTCTGCTTTCTGGGTGCCCTGGACTTCTTATCATGAGATGAACACACCTCTTATTTCAGTAGTTCTTACAGTCTAGGCAAAAACAGACTTATGAAGAGGTCAGCAGAGGAAATCACCATCAGCTCCTCAGCCCCATTACTCTTGGAGCTTCTGAGCACAATATCTGAATCCTGGTCTTCCAGGAATACTTTTTTTTTTTTCCTTGAATTTGTCATCACATACTCTGTATGATGAAGAGACCTGGGTTTTTTGAAAAAAGCTCCACAATTTTAAACGATAAATGTCACATTTGCATAATTCCTTTTTTTCTTCTACCTCTTTCCTCTTCTCCCCATCCCACAGAAGCAGCGAAGATCAGTAATTTTTGCCATTGTTATTGACAAAAGGGGAGCGTGAACAAAGGAATGAAAAGAAAGTAGGAGACAACATGGGGCTAAATATCCTGATCAAAACCACTTTTGTCATTTGGGTATCAATTTTTACAACTAATTTGGCACAGCATCACTAGCGAGCTGCCTGCAAAGACATGAGATGATTTGGGAGTGAGAAATAAGTCTGCAGGCTTCCTGTGCGTGGGCTGAGCCCCGTGCAGCCGGGTACATTGCTGTCTGCCTGAGCTCATCTTTGTTTTCTCCTCACCATTCTGGGGCTTGCAGGACCGATGCTCTGCAGCAGCGGGTTTATTGCTGTGTTGATTTGTAGCCCGTGAATGTTTCCAATGAGATGTGTCTAATTTATTGGAATAAACCGTTAGATTTTTCCTTTGGTGCCCTGGAGTTTCTGATTCACCAGCTGAAATTATTATCACAGAGCACATAATCACTTAGAAAGTGCCTCTGTCTTTTTTTAAATTATTTTTTGTGTGTGTTGTGTGTGTTAAATTCAACCACATAAATAGCGTTTTTATAGCACAAAGTGGTAAATGCCAAAAAGGTACCAGATGTTCTGTATTTCTGTTTTGTTTTTACCTTAGGGAAGTTTGGTCAGTAGTGATGCTCACAGCTGATGTGAACCTTGGGTACTGTCTGTGAACTTACCTCATAACACTTCTGCAAGAGGCTCCAACCCTCTCAACAGTTTCAAGTGCACAGGCTGGGCTTGGCACTGTGACAATTTCAGCTGGAAATACATTTCCATCATAGTAACGTTTGGTGAGAGTGCAAGGGCTTTGCAAGCATCTTTTTAGATACAATTCTGGCAACTGCAAGAGGAGCAAAGAGTCCAGATTGTTCCCAGAACCAGGATAGAGGATTTCTTGGCCCAGTGTTGCTGCTGCCTGCTTTCATCTGAGTACATTTCTAATCTACCCTCTGCTGTTTTAAATGTGTATTTTAATTGGGTTCTAGTCTGAAAGGAGGATCAGGCTCATTACAGTTTTCAGATGCTCAAAAAATCTTGCCTCTCCAAGCCTTCCTTATTTCCCCTTTCTGTGAACAGCGGAGTGACCTTAAATTCTGCACAAATCCCTGATGTCCCGGGCATCAGCTTAGATTCACACCTTGTTTTAGCTTTCCCCCCCCTAAACTTGGAGCAGAACTTCATGCTGGGTCAGTCACACTGCTCTTCCTCAACATCCACACAAATAAAGCTCCTGCTCATGGATGTGATCCATTTTCAACCTGTGTTCTGCCTGTAAGGGAGGAGTTTGGTAGAAAACTTTTCCAAGGGCCACGCAAAAAGTGACTGAAGGAAAGGAAGTTTGTGCCTACACTTTGCAACAGCTTGAATAAGGGAAACGTTAGGAAATGCACAACTGATGGCACTTTTTTTAGGAAGCTACCTATCAAGAAGATTGAAAGACACTTTGGTAATATTACAAACCTCTGCATTGTGGTCGTGTTTGAAATTCTGGTAATAGTCTACATTTTTTAGCAATACAGTAATTGCCTCTCTCAATGGGAATGCTGCTCGGGAATAATGATCCTATCAAGACAAGGGAATATAGATTGTAGTAAAGGTTATGATGGTTTCTGTGAGAGGCTTTACATTGATCCTTTTAGCTATCTGATTTTCCAGGAGAGGAAAAAAACCCCTTACCACTTTTAGTTTAGCATGTGATTTGGTGTGAAAATTCTTATGGGCGGTTTTAGAAGATGAAACTTGAAGCAAATTTGCTAAACTGCTTTTTTCCTCTCTCTTGTTTGATGAATACTTTTAAAAAGAAATTGATTTTTTTTATTTCCCACACATTTCATACTTTTCTCAGTGCTTTTAGGTCTTTTTTTTTTATTCTTCTAATGCAAGTCAAAACTGTTAGAGAAATCAAAAGTAAAAATCCGTTATGCTGAAAAGGCCATGTTGTGAAATATATCATAAACACGCCGTTAGAGCAGTGTCTCCTAATTAATGGAGAGAGCTCCTGGGAAACAGCGAGCCTGTAACACAGCTCAGCCCCCTTTGATCCTCTGGTGAGTTTGTAAAATCGTTGCCCGCCTAAACTTGTCTGCAGCTTGTTACACATTTTATCCATCTGCTGCAAGAACAAAAATAAACCGTTTATAATTCAGCTGAACTCCAGTTGTTCAGCATATTTCCATATCACTGTCTGTGGAGTCTTTAGTAAGAGCATGGTAGGGAAAGCAAAGCAAAGGTGAAACAGAGTCAGGCACCCAGGAAAAGACACTGCTTTTGCCTCTAGAGATTATGTAGGCACTGGGTTGCAAGTTGCATGTGCGAGTTGCAGGTGTTACTGCAAAGTGGTTTAGATTTTTTGGTGAAATACACATCACTGCCTGTCTATTGTCTATGAACTGAAATCAAATCACTTGTTGGAGTTCCTAGGATTCAATCCAGACAAATGTCCCAGTCTTGGGTAGGGTTGTGTGTGTGTATACATATGTGTGTGTCATGTTCTCCCCCAGCCCACAGCCAACTGCTTGGTATGTGAAAGTTCAAGTTTTATCTCCTGCTTCAGATGACTGAGTGACCACATCCAGGCTCTGCAGGTGGCTGTAGATCACTGCTTTACTTCCCTTACTGAAGCAAAATCCTGCCTTGAAAACTCCCTCCACCTTTATGTTGGTGGTACCAACCTCCCCGTGTCAGTCTGTGATGTTTGCCTGAGCCTGGTGTAGCCAGTCACAGCATTCAGAAGTGGGATAGCTCTGTTGGACCCATCAGGTGTTAGCTCCAAAATTTAATAACAAGAGGAGCTAATTATTCCCTGTGCAAATATCACAAGGCTCAGTTCTGTTGATTTTTAGAACAGATCAGCACTTCATTTCAGCACCCATATGTTTTATTTCCATTGGTTAGCTATCCCTTCTGGATGCCTGCATCCCTCCGAGGGCTACTGCTGCTGTGGCTCTTGTTGCTGGGACAGAGGCACAATATTGTGAAGTTCTCCTTTCATCATAAACCAGAGATTCATTTCCTCTTGCCTGTAAATAAATGAAAGGTTAAAAACATCTCCAGTATCTAGCACTTATCTAGCATTAACCAGAGTTTATCTCTTTCCACACCTGGGAGAATCTCACTGTTAAAAGTACCATCTCCTCCCATGACTTCTCTGGTGCTGTGATTTACCAGCAGCCAATCCACATCATGCTGAACATGGGCTCTTTGGGGCCTGTAATCTCTCTTGGTCTGTGGGAAAATCAGTTGGCAGAGCAGAGAGGCTTTGCCAAGAGCAGGGATGGAAA
This sequence comes from Cyanoderma ruficeps, assembly GCA_008694505.1. NCBI lineage: Eukaryota > Metazoa > Chordata > Aves > Passeriformes > Timaliidae > Cyanoderma > Cyanoderma ruficeps. Next base: position 46,398,361 of record VZDJ01007753.1, on the reverse strand, counting down.
GAGGAGAGTCAGGGAAGGGAACAGCTCACCTGGGAGGTGAGGCTATGGCACTGTCTGTTCCTTGCCAAAGATCTAATGCGTGGCAGGGAGCCCTACCTGGGTCCCAGGGGCTGAGTTGAGGGTTGGTGGCTGCCAGATGGATGCTGGAACAGTGTGTGCCCTGAGCCCAGGGAGTTTGTGACAGCCACAGCTCTTAAAATTCCTTAGTAACCCACATTCATTTACTGCTCTTGTTAGGGCTGCAGTTCCTAGCACACGCTGAAGCTGACAATAAACCTGTTGGTCTGCAGCATAAATCAACACTGCTGAACAAAATTATTTGGCACAGGTGTTTTAAAAGTTAAAGTCCTCTTAAGTCACTGATCTTGTGTCTAAAAGAGCTGCTCACCAGGCAAACTGGGGTCTCCTTAGTCTGTGCTCCATTTAAAGATCCACAACACTGAGATTCCCACTACATTTCTCTGGAGATCATTTCACAAGGTAACACACATCGCTGCTGAGCTTATTTTCTTGCTGTTATACTGCATTTACCCTTTTATACTTATATTGCTTTTAGATGTCCCAATTCAGTAAGACATTTACATTAGTTTTGAAGCTTCTTTTCAGTTGTCTTTTAGTCTAAAATCTGCACCGATTTAATTCTTTCTTCCTAAACCCATCATCCTATTTGTAGGTTTCTCCTTCTCAGAGTTCCTTAGAGAATGTCTGTCTTGTGATAATGTGGGAAGATGTATATTGGGCAAAAAGGCACGCTAACTTTCTGCAAGTTATGTTTTTATTTAGAGTTTAGATGATTTTTGAGAAAGCATCATCTCGAGATGACACCAGTGCTTTTGTTAACTTGTTTCTGTTCCCAGTAATTTTGTACCTATAATATTACACCTCCCCTGTTTGGCCTTTCCTTTCTTTATTTTTAATTCTGTGAATGGCAAAACAGCTCTGGGCTAAGGGCAGAGAGAGTTTGTTCATTGCTTTTCTGGAGCAAAGCATTTGAGGTGCTTGTCTGCCATGGGCTGCTTCTGCAAGCTTTAGGCCTGTCATTTTCCTTATTCCAAAGAGATAATCCTCCCCAAATTCTCCTCCCTTCAGTTTTCTCACCTGGTCATACTAATGCTAAGGAAATTTGGGCCAGGAGATTATTTGAGATTTTTAATTGCAGCTTGTTTTGTTCCTTTTTTTCCTCAGGTCTGTTGACAGTAGTAACCAGAGTGTGTGCACTTCAAAAAGTTACTTGTGTTCCAAGGATCTGTGCTCTTATGTTTATCTAAGGTTTAGCAGTTCAATAAAATCTTTCCAGATCTCTGCAGGAATATGTGCAATTTGTCCATCATTTCTGGATTTCTGGTGGTACTCTTAATGGTTAAAAGAGCTTTTTTCCATTTCCCCCTCTCAGTTCTAGACGTCTTACATAGTGTGTCGACAGGTGTTGATGGACAAGCAATTTACAGTAATTTCTTGTGGTGCTTATTCTGCAGCTCCCTGAATTATAAACGACATGCTGGCAAAGCCGAACAAGTGATCACCAGACACTGGCAGAGTGTTGAACATGGCTTCTGAGGCTGCTCAGAATCTCCTGCAGCCACTGTCTTCTTGGATGTCTCAAATATACGAAGCCATCCAACAAGCGGGAGACTCCATATCCTCCTCACTGCTGAATTTGAGTGGAGTGGGTCGTAAGGCAGAAGAAGAGAGGACCCAGGACTTGGAGAATAATGGAGGCGTTTATGAGGATTATTCTGAGGAATCAGACCTGGACCTTTGGGATGAGGACTATTTCTATCCTAGAGAAGACCCTTACATTGGAGGCCCTGATCTTGCTTCACAAAACCTCCCTCCTGGCTCTGACACGGGTCCACAGAGGCAAAAACGGGTTAAAAACACCAGCAGCTTGCCAGAGCAGGGCGTCGAAAGCAACAGGTCCTCGACAACCAGTGGATCCTACTGGATGGCTGAAGATCTCCAGCTTCTTGATCGGCTTCCTCCCATTGCTGAGGAAGAAGGTGAGCCCTCTTTGAGGATGGGAGGTGATGAGCACAGCCTCAGCTTGGGTGGCTCCTTAAGCAGTGCTAATGGTCCTGCTCGATGTGCAGGTAAGCAGCTGGCACAGCACCCTGACTGCATTATCCAGGCCTTTCTTTTCTGCTGTTGATTTGATTTAGTTGCTAATCTACTCATTATGTTCTGTATTGTCTCTGCTTCCCACAACTAAAATAAAACTCCCTAAATCCCAAAGAAAAACCTAACCTTTCCAATTCTTCCCTGGTTTGTGAGACTAATCTCATTGACAGAAGTGGAGATCTCCAGGGTGAAATGCTGTGTATTAGAAGGTAATCAGGCCCCGTTGCTGTAGCCAGGAGTGTTTTGCTTCCCCCCTGCCCCCCCCTTTAGTTTCTGGTAGCAGGACGACCCTTCAAAAGGAATGTTTAGCCTTAAGCCTTTGCTTTGAGAACCATCTGCCTTTGCGTCATTGCTATTGAATATATATATATACATATATATATATATATATGTATGTGTGTGTGTATGCATGTATGTAATCTCAAACCTTCTTTCTTCGTGCCAGGAATCTCAAGATGTTACTGTGCCATGTGCTGTGAAATGCTGTACTAAAAAGCCAGCCCGTATCTCATGATTTTACGGATGAAAGGCTCCCAAATCGCTCTCCTCCCCTCCCACCGCCCCCACAGGCTTTTCAAACAAGACTGAAGAGACAGCAGGCAGGAGATTATGGGAAGGAGAACTGAGTTTGATATTTTCAGTTTTAAATAGACCTAACTATGACTTCTGATCTTTAAATGACAGCAGGAGTGTTTTCAGGCAATTGTGCCCAGAACGGAGTTTCAGCCACATGACTTGTGCTCACTCAATGTCACCACAAGTGTGGCTGGAGGTTTCTTGGGTCATAGAGGTCTGATGGAGATGTAGGTCCAGCCTACACCAAGAAAGCTGCAGTCCTGTGACACCATCCTTGGGTCTTGCTGGCATAAAGCTGCTCTTTACAAACATCCTAGGGATGGGGATAAGGGTGGAAAGAGGATGGGGGGGACTGGCTTCTACAATATAGAGCTGATGAAGAACTTGAGACTCACTGAGGATCTACAGAATTTGGCCTCAAATACATATTTTTTTCCTTTTCTTTTTTTTTTTTTTTTNAAGCGGGTGGTAGATGCTCTCGAAAATGTCTGCTTTATTATGACCAGGAGCTTTTCTTCACTCTTGGCTTCTAGGGAAGTCTTACAGATTTAGCCTTTTCTGTACAGACTGTGGAAGATCGAAGATCAGCCTGTTTGTTTTCATGTTTAACTGGAATATCAGACTGAGAGGGTATAAACCTTGACGGTGCTCTTTAGTGACTGTAGAATTAGCTCTTTTCTCTATTGCTATTTCTCACTCCGTTATGGCCAGGGAGTAAATAATTAAAAAACACTTTTGATCTAGCTGTTCTGCCTCCCAAACTGCTTGTTTTGTATTCCAAATGAAAGATTGCCAGTTCTCAGATTAAGCATCTCAGAGTCGTATCTCTTGGAGCCCAAGACCTACCCTCTGGTACTCCAGTACATTGCCTGTACAATGTCCTGCTCCCAGGGTTTGTCCATAGGCACTGAGCCAGTGCTGCAGGGCTGGGTTTGCTGTGTGTGACCAGTGTGTGCACAGATGTCATGGAGCAGGGCACCAGGTGTCCATTCAAGGAGTGCTGGGGCCATGGATCCTCTCGGACAGGTGTTGTCCTCGGGCATGACCTTGTCTCCTGCACAGCCTGCACCCCTGTGCCTCAGGAGGGGCTGTTGGAGCAATTCCCAGCAAATCCTGGGGCTCAGCCAGGTGCCAAATGCATCATTCCTGGGGCAGCCCTGTGTCATACCCTTGCTCGCAGTGGGTGGGAGGAAAGGTGGTGAGCTCTCAGGGAAATGGGGGCCAGGAGTGAGCTGCTGTCCTCGTCAGAGCTGTTTGTCACCTGCAGGGACATCTGAGAAAGAGGGTTCTTAGGAGTGCTGATGGGCCAGATGGACTTTTCCTGGTGAAAGACCTGGACAGTTGCCAGAGTGACCCATCCCTGCAGCTCAAGGGAAGGTCCCTCTGGACATCTTTCCCAGATGAGAGCAGGTACTTGTCAAGTTGCTGTTTGAGTATCTCCATACTTTTTGGTTTTCCTTCTCCGTAACCTTCCTGGAGCCATCATGGACTGGAAGGCTGGTCTCCTAGAGCTCCCAGCACCTACAGTGCTGCTTCCTAGAGCTCTCTGCTTCCACACCAAGCCCTTCAGGGAGCATTGCACAACTCTTTGCACCTTAGGGAATGTCATTCCAAGTAGTCTCAGACTTTAATCTTTTTATCTCTGTAATGGGTTGCACAAAGGGCCATCCAATGGTCTCAAGACTTCATAGTCACAAAAGTTGGCTGTTTAAGGGTTAGAGGGCTGGGAACTGATACCTTTTTCTCTAGAAACTAAGTTGTATAATGGGAGAGAAAGTGCTGAACTGTGGTTTGAAAATGTCTTCCACAGACCCTTTGATGTCGAAGAACTCGTTTCGTTCTTCTAAGTGAACTTTCACTTCCGAAACACACATGCTCTTTGTATTTTATTTTTCAACTCTTTATTTCCTCTTTTTCCTTTAGATTCATTCTCTAACATCAAGAGTGTGAACTCCTCTGATGGTAACCTAGACATGCAGAGAGACTATAATACCCTGGCAACTTAAAATTTCAGTCATGGATTAAAATGATCAAGAGAAGATGTTCGAGGTATCTTTATTTCTGTTAGCTTTTTACCTAACCCTAAGTGACAATGTGAGTGACACATGGACTTGCTGACATTCAGCAAAGCTGTTCAGTAGCATCAAAATGAGCTTTGAACATTTTTCCTTCCATTTGGTAGTTTTCTCCCCCCCTCCCATTTCTGCAAAATACGTGTTTCCTGTTTATCCTTGTATTCTTTTCAGAACATTGCATCTTGACTTTATTTCACTTAATGTACCATATTTCTCTCCACAATAGAATATTTTAAAGCTAAATTGGCACAAAACAGTAGCAATGCTGAATGCTTTTTGTTGCCATGGAAATATTTCTGGGCACTTACTGAAGACCTGGTTGCCAATAGTAATGTAACAGAGAAAATAGATATGCTTCATTTAGCAGCCACTGGTGATTAAAGAGCCACAGAAACCTGTTACAAGGTCATTCCAATATATAGTTTATTTGGTTTAGGGGGAAAAAGCCCTGCAGCCCTAGGTGAGAATAATTTTGTTTTAAAAGAGATGCAAAACAAAATCCAGTAGATGTTCCCCTCTCTTAAACTTAAGCATGCTTCTGAGATGAAATAAAATAACACTGCAGTTAAAAAACATCATTTCTCCTTTCTATCAAATATGTTTTTGATCCCATTTTTGCCTCTTTGGAAATGTTGCCTGGTTCCCAGAGTAGATTTTCTTAGGCTGTGAAGCAGCACACATATAACTGAAAACCTATTTTAGGCTTAGGAATCGAATAAATTGTTTGAGCAATGAAATTATTGGGTTTTTAAGTCAAACGTCCATCAGTCACCATGAGGCAGGTCAATCATGGGGTGCAGGTTTGGCTGCTGCCCAGTGCTGGTCTGTAATTAAATGAGGGTAGCAAAGTTGTAGCAAGTTTTCAAATAAATGCAAGGAAAAGTTGGCTGGTTTTTTCAACTTTGGATGCTTTTGAACCACAGTTGCATACTGAGAAGGTAGCTCAGCAGGAGATATTGCAGTACCAGGTGTTTGGCTTAAGAGGTTAATGATGGCAAGGCAGAGTCTCCTGTGTGTGCAGACTGCTGCCACTAGTGGCAAATCGTGTGGCTGCGAATTTTACAGAAACTGATGAACTTGCTCTCCCAGACCCTTGTCCACAGTTTAACTTCAGTGTTTGTGACAGAGAAACTGTCTCACAGTGCAGAGCAGGGAGAGAGCAGCCTTTGCATCCCTCCATGGCTGGGACGCTGCTGCTCAGCTGCCTGGCCGTGGCTGGCAAGGGCGTGGCTGCCACATCCATCACTGCACATTCGGCTTAAGAACTGAAAAAAAAAAAAAATCCAATCCAACAAACAGTGGAGCAAGAAACCACATCTGAAAGTAGTGCACTGCAAGTAGAAGGGTGGAAGTGGCCAGTCTTCCTGCTTCCCAGCATGAATCTAAAGGGGGAAAAGCCAGCAATAATGAAATAAGTGAAGAACAGCAATGACCGTGCAGTGAAAACAAGAGGGCTTCAGCCCATTTCTCCCTCAGGGCTGTTGTACTTTGCGAACAAAAAGCCAAAGTTGACCAATTAAGTTCTCAGTCTCACCAGACACTGCCCTGAAAAGGCACAGCAAGGGGACAGACACAGCAGCAGAGCTGAGCCTTCTGAGTGAGAGCTGAGCTGTTTTTGCACAGTGAGTGCTGTGGTGGAAGTCTCCCAGGCTGTCTGACACTGCTCACAGCACTGGTGTAATGGATAGGTGAGCACAGCACTTCCACTGCAAGAAGCCCTTAGAGATTTTTTTTTTTCTCCCCCATCAACTGGATAACCTCAGTGTCAGCTAAAGGTTACATTTCAGTTGCACTAAGGTAATTTTTTTGGCCTTGGAATGCTAGGAAGTGTGACACCTCTGTCTAGATGACCAGCTAGGTTCCCTCAGCGTGTGTGTGAGGGGAAGCACACCTCTGAGGCTCTGGGAATTTTTAAATCTAGAAAGCACTATTGTATTTACTTATCTTGGCCTCCAGCTTAACAGGGGTCATTGATTTTTGGCAGTAATTGCTGTAGTAAAGGAAATTATTCTTTCTGCTCTATATGAACACTCCTGACCTCAGTAAATGACCCTTCATATGGGCAGGAAATCCTAGGCAAGAAGTGAGGTTTTCATCAGATCCTATAAACCCATATAGCAAAATATACCCATTAGGAAAAGATGTTGATTATGGATAAATTAAATTTCTGCTTGAACTTGAGACTAAAATAGATAGATGGCCAGTCTCCACATTGAGAAGTGAAGTGTTTATGAATTTTACCACCTGTCTGGGTATGGAGCCAGCCAGTGTTCTAGCCAGAATGTAACCCTATAAAAATCAGTGTCTGTACTGCAAGAAGGACATTTGAAGAGGCTACACTGTGGTGGTCCGGTGTGTGTCGGGCCCCTGTCCCGCATTGCCTGGCCAGCCCTGACACCAGAGCCACAGTGAAGGTTTGGTTCGTTTTCCTGGGATAATTCCCTGATCCTGTGGGGCCTTGCTGCAGTGGCAGCGTGAGCAATGGCCAGGAATAAAGGAAGGACTCTGATGGGGAACTTCTGCTGGAGTTTATTGAGGCCCACAGGGGACCATGTGTCCCCCAGACAGTCGCCCACCAGAGCAGAGATCTTCCTTGTGTCACACCTTAAGTGTGGGGGTGGAGAAAGGGGGAAGGGCACAGTGGGGAGCCAGTCAGGGGTATGAAGGGGGTGACCCTGTACATAAATGACAGTCAATATAACAAATCAATAATCCAAGGGAGGGAATCCTTGGATCCTGGCCAGTCACTCAATGCTCTCTCTGGAATTTTCTAGACACAGGGAGAGGCCCCGAAGTCACTGACAGGGGTTCCTTAACTGATGATTGACACGTAAATATAACTCGGGGGAAAACCATGAAGGGTTAAACATGGGGTATATGGAACAAACCATTATAACTTATATAAAACAGCATAAAACAAGGAATAAATACATAGAGAAAACTGATAAAACCAAAAAACACACCGCTACATACACTGAATCAATACCACCACGAGGACTAAGGGAACGAAAGCAAAGGCAGACAGTGGATAAAAACACTTCAGAGAAAATACTCCTGGCAGCTCGAGTGGGACAAAGCACAAATGTGACCAGGGACATGCATCTGGTCTCTGAAGAATGTGATACAAACCCGTGGCTTTCTGAAGTGAAGTGCAGACATGAGTTTGCCCTGAATGCTTTCTCTCTGGGAAAATTCAGAACCACTCAAAAGTGTTTGTGCACAGACTTCTGTCCTTGAGAAGGTGGTACAATGTTCCTACTTGTATTTAAAGTACTCATTTGCAGTTCTGTCTCTTCAAATTTTTGAATTGTAAGGGATCTTCATGCAGGATGTCACACATGAGTGGGGATGAGAGAACACAACAGCCCCAAAAGGAGGGTGGATTGTGGCACATCAGCTTTACAGCTGGGGAGGTGAAGCTAAATAGTGGCTCCAACCACAAATTCTCAAAGGTGGTACCTTCGCCAGCTATGTCTTGGGCCTGTCAGCATTGCTGCTCATCCTCAGACAGTGATTTTAGACACAGTGTCTTGTCAGCCCACAGTAGATCAGGTGTTTGGGTTTTCACCAAGTTCCTTGTCTGGTGGGCAGAGCTTCCTCGTGCCCATCTCCCTGGGGGCATGGGGAAGGATACTCTGTCCAGGAGTGCTTGCCATCTGCTCTTGTCACCTAGAAAGTTGCATAAGTTGTATAGTGAAGGATTTATTGGAGAGGATGAAATGGGTTTTGCCATTCAGTGCAGTCACAGAACAAATTGTGTGTGAGCGTGTGTGTTTGTGCGTGTATTTTCTGATCCACTTTTGCTAAGTGACATCCTCTTCCCACTCTCCATATGGCAGTTGCGACTCTATCTTCCTCTGGGAAGGTTGTTTGGGACTCAAGAGACTTCATTTACGAATAAACAGCATCTTGGCAGCATCTGGGAAATGCTGCCTTTCTCCTAGAAACCCTGCCTCCTCACCTTCCCTCTCCTACTACAGGCGAGGCAGGTGTGAATGATCTCATTGTGTTGTGGTGGAGGTTACGTGCAGGCAATACTAGCAGCACTCTGTGCAGAGCTGGAACATAGTATATCTGTGTGCTGACACCAACAGTAGTACTGTTTGTCTTTTTTTAAATTTTTTTTCTT